>JAZKJV010000765.1:0-600000 GCA_037367405.1 Ottelia alismoides
TGACTATGTTGGGTACCCCAAGGACAGGAAGTTCATGTCAGACTTCACTGTGTATCTAGGTAGCTTGCTGGTTTCATGGAAGAGTAAGAAACATACAGTTGTGGTAAGACCTAGCGTTGAATCAAAGTATAGATCCATGGTTGAAGTGAGCATGGAAATGATGTATGTGAAGTCTGTCTTGACTGACCTAACTATTGATGTGCCTCTTCCTATGTACCTCAAATGTGATAACCAAGCTGATTTATTCATAACTAATAATCCAGCCTTCTATGAAAGAACAAAGCACATTGGCGTGGATTGTCGTTACACTCGTGATCTAATTCAGAAGGGACTTATTTCCACATCTCACGTTGCTTCAGGCGACCAGATTGCAGATATGTTTACCAAAGCTCTTACTAAAGGTCTTTTTCACCGTTGCTGTTCCAAGCTGAGCATGATATACATATATGCTCTAGCTTGAGGGGGATTGTTGATATATATATATATATATATCTTTATTTCGTATTTCTTTATTTCTTATGTCCACTTTATGTAATTTTTCCTTAGAGCTTTTCTATTATATAAGATAACTCTAGGGCTACGATGAATACAACTTTTCATTTCACGCCTTTCCACAAGATGATTCACAATTCATAGAACCAACACAACAATCACAAGCAATATCAACATGAATTACTAGTAATAAAAGTTTCAGATCATTTGTAAACTAGGTCATGATATATTGTTCCAATATTGTTGGAGTATATTGGTATGCATCATTTATGTGGGAGATGGGTAAATGGAACCCTCCAGGATCTATTTACCACATCTAGTTGTTTAGTCCCACATCTACCACTTGTGAGACGTGAAGACTCAGTGAGGGATATATAAGAAGCCCCACACCCTCTGCATCTGATGAGAAAGTTCAATGAAACTATCAGCCCTTTGAGGTATTCTCCCGTGGTTTCATCCTGCTCCTTAGGGAGTAGGGTTCCACATTAAATCCTTCTTAATGTTTATTCTTTATTTCCGATACTCGCTTCCGCATCATATTTCCTAACATGGTATCAGAGCAGGTTCGATTCTCGAGGATTTCGTGTTTCATTGTTTTTTTATTCGAGATTTGATTATTGTTCGTTCTTGAAAATCAATTTTTATGAGGATTTGTAAGTTCAAGATCGTGTTCTAGGGTTTTCTTTGAAACCTTAATTCAAGGCGGCGTAGAGCCCTATTCCCAGGAGTAGCCCCTCGGTGCTCCAAATCAACAACAAAGCTTTCAGGCGGAGCAACCCTCGCACAGGAGGTGCGAAGGCGATTCCCTCAACACTCCAGATCTGGAGGTGGCGCCTTCTCCATCCCAACCGCAGTGCCCAGGAGTGGAACCCTAGAAGGGCCGCCACGAGATCATTCTCAAGACTCCAGGCCAACGCAACCTTCTCGCATCTCCAAGCGATGCACTTCGAGCATGCAAGAAGCCCCCCGACTCCTCCTTCATGGCGGTGGTCTCCATCGCAGTTCTAGTTCCAGTTCTAGGAAAAAAAGTGTGATGAAAGAAGAGGGGCTCGCCGCCCTCTTCCCAGTTCCAGACGGCAATCCTCAGGCGACCGCACCTCCTTCATGTAGCCTCGCACGCATCCAGGTGACGCGCTCCAGGCGCCACAACTCCTTTCCTCTCAAATTACGCAAGGCGGTGCGATTCCCAGCCTTGTGTTGGTGGCGACGGCTTCCTCTTCCCTTCAGGCCGCATCTTTTTCTCTCAGAAGGCAACGACGGTGGCACACCCCAATCTCCTCTCGCACAGACGGCGTGAGAACTCGTCCAGGAGGCGGAGTTCAGGCTCCAGGCAGTTGCATCTCGTGTGGTGGACTCACATCCAACTCGCGGCTTCCACCTCCGCGATTTGCCCTAGGCGGCTTACTGACGCGCCTCTCCTCCTGCTCCCAACGATGCCACCAAATTGGACAACCCTGATCAAAGGAGCCCCTCCTCCTCACGAATCTATCCTTGCGTACCACCTCCCCGAGCAGCGATTCCCCTTCATGCGGAGGCGGCATCGAGCCTCCTTCATATCGGGGGCGGCGGGAGCAAGGCTCCCCAATCGGGGACGGCATACATGAGAAAAAAGGGGGGTTCCCTGGGAACACTAAATAAGTTCCCAACGTGGGTCGTCCACGTTAAAAAAAGGTTTTTTGTTGTTGTTTGAGAGTTGTAAAAAAAGGGAGTGGGCTGCATATAAAAAAAGGGGGTGTCTTATTATTGTTTTGCAAAAAAAGGGGGAAAGAAAGGGTTGGGCCTTTTGACCGAGTTATTTTTTCAAAAAAAGTAAATTGCTTTGAGAAAAGACACGTACAAAAGAGAAGCCGTACGTGATAGAGATTTTTTTTTGAAAAAAAGAGAGCAAAGCCATAAAAAAATTGATTGCAACGACTAAAAAATGAATGAAAAAATTTATAAAATAATATGTGAGCAGAAAATCCGAAAAAAGAGCGATCAGCTTAATTGATTCATGTTTTCCCTATTTTCTTGTCTTCTCCCAACTTTGGTCGACGTCATCATTTTCCGACAAGTATGAGAGAAAGGGGGAGTATTGTGTAGACTCACAGGTTGGATCCAGATATCAAATTCTTCATAGTCCAGACCAGTCAGATTTCAGACTCTACAATTCAGATATTCAGACCCGACGTCAGATTGGTTCCGAGTCTTCAATTTCAGACACGCATATGTATGTGGTCTTCTTTTCAGATGTGCGCATATTTGCCATCTTTTTCAGTGGTCCCCATCTTTTGTGTTTCGGCCAGGGTTTTAATGTGTTCCATAAGGACTCCAAAGTAGATATTCCATTTCCTATGCCATGTGGGCTAGGGTTTTCATGTGGTTTCATAGGGACTCCAGAGAAGAGACCCCATTCTCTGAGCCAGTATGGGAGAGACCCAGTTCTCCGACGAGGAGACTTCTTCAAACTCCATTCTCCAGCGACCGTGGACTCTGACGAGGATTGTTTCCACGTTTTTTTAGTTCAGCACTTTCAGAGATGGAGCAATTGTCCACATGCTGTGACGAGCCAGAGTACTCTGATGAGAAGACTCATTTCAATTGCAGTGACTCTGACAGGCACAGTACAGAGCACATGTCTCCGACGAGGAGATTCAGTTTGACTCACACTCTAGCATGTTTGTTCCTCCTCACATGTATGGCATGAGAAGTAATGACCTCGACATCCTGACAGTTGTGCACGTTGAGTTGATATTGTCCATAGTGTCTTGTAGCATGAGTTTAAGATTTCATTCTGTTTGTCCAAGCTGAGCATTGCATGCTCCAGCTTGAGGGGGAGTGTTGGAGTATATTGGTATGCGTCACTTATATAGGGGATGGGTAAATGGATTCCTCCAGGATCCATTTACCATATCCAGTTGTTTAGTCCCACATCTACTACGTGTGGCATGCGGAGACTCAATGATAGCTATATAAGAAACCCCACACCCTCTTAATCCGATGGGAAAGTTCAATGAAACTATCATCCCTTTGAGGCGTTCTCCCGTGGTTTCATCCCACTCCTTAGGGAGTAGGGTTCCACGTTAAATTCCGTGTTTCTTAATGTTTATTCTTTATTTCTGATACTCGTTTCCACATCATATTTTCTAACTAATATCAATCACAACATGCTTAGGAATCAAAGTCCAGTATATTTAACTCAGAAAATACCCCAAATCTTGAAGAAGATACCACTGGTGGCGAGATAGATGTGTTGGCAGTGAGCTGGAGGCACTGACGCGAGATGGTGGTGCTCGCGGCGAGATGGATGCACCAATGATGAGATGGAGGAAAATGGAGGTGATGGCAGGAGTTGGAGGAACCCGTAGAGAGGTTTGGTGGTGCTGGAGGTGGAGATCAGGTGGCGCTGGGCGAGATAGGATGTTGGCGGTGACAAGATCGGGTGATCGGGCAGGTGTTGGGCGATGGAGTTTTAGGTCACAACACCCGAGAGAGGAATCCTCTCAATGTTGTGATACCATCTTGGAGTTCACAAATATGGAAATCATTCAATTAAGTTTCTCATTGAATAACCCTCCCTTATATAGAAGGGAGTTTAGGGTTACTGAAACTACTACATACAACCCTTATACTTTGAAATAAAACTCGTACACCAAAATATATTTTAATATCTAGGTGGAGCCACTAATGAATTAACGGAGCTTGAAGGGATCCATATATCCTGCAGGAATACACGCTTATGTATACATGCTTTTGTAATCTCCTCTTATTGAGAGAAGACCCTAGGCCTTAGTGTTGTCCTTCCATCATGGACCATGTTACATATTGTATTTCCTTTTGTTTTGTTCTATTTCTACTAGTTGCGACACAAACAATATTGAGAACCATAAAACGATCCTTTCCAACATATTTCCTCTGAAAACTTCCCTTTGTGGACCGTTAGCAATACAACTAGGAACCATCCTCGCTATAGACAAATTCTCCTAACCAAATTTATGCCTGTGAAAAAGGGAAGAATAAAACATGATACAAAACACTTCCAATTTGATGAACAGAATTTGATAAAAACACCCCCACAATCTTGGGATAAATGATGCTCATGCAGAGAAGGAAAATTTGAGGTAAAGTGCAAACTTTCTGCTTACTTTTCTAATTTTTGAAAGAACATTATATCCCCCGCTAATCATAAATTCAACCATAGCATCCTCCCACCATGGCTGTAGACAGTGTAGTCGGCTCACCTGCAGGGGAAACAACAGCCTGTTTGGTCATCCTAGAACAAATATTGTGCTTCCTCACTAAGAGGTATCGGTAACAAAATGAAAAAAGAAAGCATTAGCTGTCACGAAAACCACAGGATTATGCTGACAGTTCTGTGTGCTTTCGCACATACATTACAAAGTTTTAATATTACAAACAAAACCCATGTATTTGGCATAATTACACAAGCATCCCTAGAAAGAATAAGTTTTTTACGTAGGTCTATCATCTAGAAATTCAACTACACAAAGAACACAATGTTTCGACGTGGATGCCCTCCATGATGGAGGAGAAAACCACGGAGCCTCACAAATCCTTAGACCTCTCTCGAGGCTAGGGATTTTGTCTTCACTTTTATACATCAAAAAGTGCAGGGGACGACATGGCATACATTAGCTGACTAGACTTATTTTTCACTTAATAATCAATGACGAGATGTGTACAATATTGTTAGGGTTAAGGGCAAAACAAATCTACACCCAAGATACCAATATTTATAAGCTTAATGTTAGAAAATATACATGGCTCTGATACTGGGGAAAGGAAAATTGAATTGTAAATCGCACGAAGCCTTAGAGCTCGCTTATATAGGAGAAAAGCTCTACGAGAAAATTACATAATGATAACAAGATAAATAAGAAGTATAAATAAACCTTTGAGAGATACAAATATCTCAACACTCCCCCTCAAGCTGGAGCATATATGTCTATCATGCTCAGCTTGGAGCAACAATGATGAAAAAGACCTCTATCAAGAGCTTGATGAACATATCTGCAATCTGGTCACCTGACACAACATGAGACGTGGAAATGAGTCCCTTCTGAATTAGTTCTCAAGTGTAATGACAATCTACCTCGATGTGCTTGGTACTTTTATGGAATGCTGGATTATTGGCTATAAATAGAGCAGCATGGTTATCGCATTGGAGATGCATTGGAAGAGGCACCTCAATAGTTAGGTCAGTTACGACGGATCTGACCCACATTATCTCCGTGCTTCCTTGTACTATAGCTCTATATTATGATTCAACACTAGATCTCGACACCGTTGTTTGTTTCTTACTCTTCCATGAAACCAGTAAGCTCCCTACAAACACAGTGAAATCTGATGTTAACTTCCTGTCCTAGGGCACCCTGCATAGTCTGCATCAGTACACCCTGTCACTGTAAGAGATGCATCTCTTCTGAACAAGAGTCCTGCACGTGGAGATGACTTTAGATATCTCAAGATCATATTTACTGCATCCATATGGACCTGCCTAGGCTGCTCCATAAACTGGCTGACTCTACTTACTGCAAATGATATATCAAGCCCGGTGATTGTGACATATAACAACTTCCCTACTAGCTATATATATATATATCTTCTCTCGTCACTTCTTCAGAATCATCATCATAGATCTTAGTATTAGGATCCATAGGAGTGGTAGCAGGCCTACATCTTGTTATACCCATTTCAGTTAGGAGATCAGTTACATATTTTCGTTGCAAATTCAAGACCAAAAAAATAACGAAGATTGCCAAGGTCCTTCGTCACAAATTGTTGTCCATGGAAATCCTTAGCTAACTGAATCCCCTGCTCATCATCACCTATAACAATGATGTCATCCACATAGACCAATATATCAACAATGCCTCTCTAGTATCTCTTTACAAAGAGAGTGAACTACAGTAGATCTAATAAACCTTTGTTGTTCAATCAATTCTGAGAGCTTTTGAAACCAAGCTCTCAGACTCTGTTTAAGACCATAAATCACCTTGTCTACATACCATATGTGACTCCCCCTCAGCAGCAAATCCTGATGGTTGCTGCATGTAGACATCCTCCTGCAAGTCACCATACAAGAAGGCATTCTTGACATCCAACTGAAATAGAGGCCAGTCACGTACCACATCGACAGAAATCAAGATCCGCAGAGTAGAGTGACGGGCAATAGGGGAAAACATATCTTCGTAATCTACTCCATACGTCTGGGTGAATCCACGAGCAACCAGTCTGGCCTTGTATTTGTCTACTATACCATCAACACGGTGCTTCACTGTAAATACCCACTTGCTCCCCACAACAGATGCACCGGGGGGGGGGGGGGGGCATCAACAACACTCCATGTTCCTCGAGATTGCAACACTGCCATCTGAAAGGTGTGTAAGAGAGATATAGGAAGCAAGGGGATACATAGTGCATGTACGCCATTGCTTCCGAAGTGCAATGGGCATATCAAGGTACCCAGCCTCCTTAGTGACTGTCACATCTGTAACATCCTGCTCATCCTGCTGTAAATGCAAATCACCAATGGCATCAATAGAAATCAAGTGTTCAGAACATACCTGGGGCGTGCTGGATGTTGGAGGAGGCACATGAGCACGAGGTCGGCGCTGGTAAACCTGTAGAAAGATTCCCTCTCCTAGCAACCATTTTCTAGTGGGTCTGAAAACCGACCCTTTTGTTATCTTCCTCTTTGGCTCTTGCATCTTCCACCCTTCGAGCCTTTGTTGTCAACCGCAATCGATTGCCTCCTCTCCCGTGCTCCCTTCACCCATGAAGCCACCGCAATCTCAACATCCACCGTATGAGCCTCCCACGTAGTAGCTTCTCTACTGTACGACGATGGCGATGGAGCTTGAGAGATTTTCACCATCTCCTTGCCAAAGGAACTTGATCACATTCCTATAAAAGTATGAAGGTTCTAGGGAAACGTGGCTTGACTTGGCTCATAAATTTATTCACTGTTTGCCAAGTAAGAATATGCTTGAAGAGTGAAGGAGGAAAAGCATCGTGGTGCCTCTTTACAAGAATAAAGGAGACATTCAAGATTGTTAAAATTAGAGAGGTGTCAAAGTGATGAGTCATACTATGAAAATTTGGGAATATCATGGGGACTAGACATCACAAGCCTTCTCTATTCCTCAACCTCTTTCTGGTGATAGACTTCTTGGAAGCATGAGGCCATTCACTCCTTACCACTTCATATTCAAAGTTTAAATCAACAAGGAAGATGAGGTCCAGTTTCTCCACTCGCTGACACAAAATAATCTGATATGCACCGCACTTCCATAATTCCTCAAAAATGATAGTTTAAATCTTCCCATTTAGACATCGGAGCACCATAATAAACAGCGACAGAAAGTGCCTATTATAGAAGAGTATAAATCACAAGAGTCATTTGATAAATCGATGTCCTTTTGATCATACATGCTTTCAAGAACCATCCACATATCCCGAGCTAATTTATTCGGGTGGATCAGATAATAGATGTCACATGCAGTAGAGTTAACAATCCAACTCACTCACATGATTACATCAATTGATATATTTAATGCGCCTATGACCCGTAATTGTCATTTCTACACCAGGAGAACACACTAAACAATTTTCTTTAGTTAACTTGACGGTAGTGATTTGCACGTCGATTTTCCATTTTGACATCCACCAATATCAATTTTATCCTCCGCCGCCATGTGGAAGAGAACAAACTAACACAACCTTGTGGTCTCAGAACAACATCAAAGGCACTGAACATGGACAACAACAAAAATAACATGACATTACCAACCTCTGATTATATCAATAAAGCAGGGAAGGGACCAGTGGGCATATAACAGTAGCAATAAGAGGCACCCAAAGTCACAACGACAAGGCACCCAATGAAAAGCACAGAAAAAGGCACATCAACAATACCAATGGAAAGCACCAATGAATGACAATCACAACAAGGGCACTGATACAACAATAAGGAGCAACACAGAACTACAATGACGACAACCACAACAAGGCACATAAAGCTGTCACAAGGGGACACCAGAACACTGCGAACCCACAAGGCGGGATGCCTCAATGAGAGAGGGCCTGCCTCAATAGCTACCAACAATCGAGCACCTTCGCAACTACCAGCGACCAAGTGCCTTAGTAGCTACTAGTGACCAAGCGCCTCAACAGTTGCTAGCAACCCTCTAATGAGCAAGCACATATACGAATCTCTGATACCATGTAGACAAGAACCAACCCAATGAGATGATCGTTTACGTGGAAACTTTTCGTATAAGAGGGAGGAAAATCATGGGGGAGACCCTATCACACTCATCTGTTAGGGTTTCTTTTTTTCTATTTCACTATCATATATTAATTATGCTCAGCTTCGAACATATCTCTGAAATGGCCCTCTGGTTAGGGCCTTGGTGAACACGTTTGTTGTATATCTCCTGAGCTGACATGAGAGGTGGAAATGAAACCCTTTTGAATCATGTCTCAATCTACCTCGATATGCTTGATCCTCTCATGGAAGGTTGGGTTGTTGGCAATGAAAAGAGCAGCCTGGTTGTTGCATTGGGGATGCATAGGAAGAGGAAACTCAACAACTAGATCAGTAAGAACAGATCTTACCCACATCATCTTTGTACTCCCATTTTCCATGGCTCTGCACTCTAATTATGCACTAGATCTGGCGATCACAGCCTGCTTCTTGCTCTTCTATGACACCAAGAAACTTCCTATGAACACAGTAAAGATAGAGGTAGACTTCCTGTCCTTGGGGTATCCCGCATAATCTGTTTATACACAAGCTGTAACGGCAAGGGATGCGCCTCTGCTAAATAAAAGACCAGTTCTAGTTGAGGTCTTCAGATACCTCAAAATCATATGAACTGAATCCATAAGTGCTTGTCTAGGCTGCTCCATGAACTGACTTACTGCAAAGTATATATCTGGCCTGGTGATGGCCATATATATGAGCTTCCTAACGAGCTCCATGTACCTCCTCTTGTCTCATCCTCAATGTCATCATTATGTAACTTCATGCTCGGATCCATGGGAGTAGTAGCAAGCCTGCAATCTGCCATGCCCCTCTCAAAGAGAAGATCTGTAATGTACTTCCTTTAGGTCATCACAAGACCTTGCTGGTTTCTGGCGAACTCCAGTCCAAGTAACATAGACTGCCAAGGTCCTTGGTTATAAACTGTTGATCAAGGAAATCCTTAGTTGCTTGGATGTCATGTACATCATTCCTTGTAACAATGATATCAACATAAACCACTATGGAAACTATACCTCTATAAGACCTTTGAACAAATAGTTAATGATATGCAGTCGATCTCAAGAGCCCTTGCCGCTCTATAAAAATCAATAGCTTATGAAACCATGCTCTTGGACTCTGTTTAAGGCCATAGATAACCTTATGAAGTCTGCAAACCTTCTGACACTCCCCCTCAATAGCGAAACCAGATGGTTGCTACATGTAAAATTCCTCCTATAAGTCACCATAGAGAAACACATTCTTCACATCAAGATGTTATAGGGGTCAGTCATGTGTCACTGGAACAGAGAGACGAATCTGCAGTGTAGAATGCCGAGCCACTGGAGATAGAATATCTTGATAGTCCACCCCATATGTTTGGGTGAACCCATGAGCCACAAGTCTTGCCTTGTAAGATCTACACTACCATCTGCCCGATGCTTCACCATGAACACCCACTTGCGTCCCCACAACATATGCTCATGTAGGAGATGTAACAGTGCTTCGTGTGCCACGTGACTATAACGCGGCCATCTCCTTCTCCATGACAAGATGCCACTGACTATCCTGTATCACCTTATGATATGTCTGTGGTACCTTCATGGTTGTCAGTCCCACAACAAATATCCTGAAATCCTCCGAGTCACCCTAAAGAAACATGGGTTGCAAGAAGATAGGTAGCACAAATACGCCTTCGCTTCCGCAGAGCAATAGGCACATTAAGATCATATGTCTACTCCTCAACCTGTAAACCACCTTCCTAAGAGGGTGCTTGCTCATCCGGTAAAGAATCATGTTGCATGGATAAATCACTAGTGTCATCAATAAAAATAATGTGCTCATTACATATCTGGGGCGTGTTGGATGGTGAGGCCCATGAGCAACTGTGTGAGGCATGCGAACATAGAAATGCGGTAACATCGGGCTAAAGTACTGAGTGGTGGTGCAGGGGTAGCCACAAGAGCAAGTGTAGATAATGGAGGTGGTGGAGGTTGTGTATGTACTAGAGATGGTAGTTCCATAGGAGATGACACCTATACCTCCTCTCTAAAGTCAAACGGAGTCAACTTATCACATCTAGGAGAGAAATACATAACAGACTCAAAGAAGGTGACATCAACACTAATATAGTACTTCCGTCGAACTGGATCAAAGCAGCGGTACCCCTTTTGGGTACAAGAGTAGTCTACAAAGAAACACTTGAGAGCTCTAGGGGAGAGTTTGTCACGACTAAGCGTCAGATGGTGACAAAGGCAATTGAGACAAACATACGACGCGTAAGGGAGAACAAGTCCTCCTTGAAAAACGTAATAGATACAAATGACCTTCTCTTCTAAGACAAAAGATGGCATGCGATTCACAAGTAGTAAGCAGCAAGGATCACATCACCCCATAAAGAGTGAGGAGCATGACTCTGGATCAAAAGAGTCCCCGTCACATCAAGTAAGCGAGGGCATTTGCGTTCAACAACACCATTATGCTGAGAAGTTTAAGCACACGAGGTATGGTGAACGATGCCAAGAGACCCGAAGAACTCATATAGCTGTAACGTGGAAAATTCTAAGGCATTGTCAGAGAAAATAAACTTGACAGTAGCATAGAAAATATTCTTTGTTTTATTAGTAAAAGATTTAATGATAGACCCAGCTTCAGATTTAACTTTTTAATAGAAAATCCCAAGAATGTCTGGAGTAATCATCCACATCTACTAGATAAAAACGGTGTCCCTGGTGATCAAGAACACAATTTGGACCTTAAATGTCAAGATGAACAATCTCAAATAAGTGACTACTGCTACGACTCTGATGACCAGAAAAAGAAGAGTGGCGATGCTTTCCAAGCTGGCAATTCAAGTACTGGAAGGCAGGACATGTGGAGATCGGTGGATGGACATGACATAGCTTCTGTAGAGGAGGGTGGCCAAAAACGAAGATGATATAAGTATGGTGAGATTGATCCAGTGAGAACTATAGAGGCATCGGCACTAGGAGATTGGATCAGCATGTAGATCCCTCGTTGTTCACGGCCACATCCAATTACCCTGCTCGTTAGTATATCCTGAAACACAAGAGAAGAGGGGTCAAAAATGACACGACAATGTAGATCCTTAGTGATCTGACTAATAGAATAAATTCATCTGAAAATCAAGTGCATATAACACATTCTGCAAGTGCATGGATGATGTCAAATGAGCCTTCATCTGTCCTGTAATGGGTAAATGAACCTTGTTCTTAATGACGACCCATCTACCATGGTGTATAGATCTATATGAACTGAAGTGGGCTCTGTCTCCACACAGATGATGGGAAGCACCAGAGTCCATGATCCACTTTATCATATCTACCCTACTATAACTGGTAAAAGCATAGGATATACCCTAAGGAGCTCAAAGAGGCTCTAGCAACAACTGCAACATCTGAAGGACCTGTAGTGGTGCCGGCAGCATGAGTCATTTTCTCCCTCAGCCAGGAGGCAATGTCATCAAGACATGAATCTGTATGGGGAGCGAACTGTCAACGATGCTCAATCTACTCAACCACACAAGTAGATGCGGGGTATCCATGCTTCTGATAGCATGTATCCTTTGCAGGGGCCATGCTGGCGTCCGCCTCCTCTGCCACAACACCTTTTGAACTGAGTAAAACCTCCCTTACCACGAGATGTAGCCATTGGTAAGGAAGTCTGTGTGGTGGCAAGTAGTGGAACAAGTAGCCTGCTGAGGCGACTGTACGCATCCTCAATGGGAGGTGTGGTTGCACTTGTAAGAAGCTGTGTGTACTGCCTCGTACTCAGGATCTAGAGCTGCCAAGAAAACTCCAAGCATTGTGGATTTCCCGTATGCCAATCGCTGCTCAATAGATGTGGTAACAGAAATGGAGCTGTGAAGCTTCTCGAACATGCCACGAAGCGAAGAGTAGAATGTATGCAGAGGACGACCATTTTGCTTGGTTGTGCAGATATCGAAGTGTAGCTGAAGAATCTTGGCCTCATTCTTCGCTTGGGTATACGTGGCTACCAATATATCCCCCATCGCCTTGGTAGTGGGCTGGTTTACAATATCATTGGCGATCTTTGTGGTAAGAGTACTAGAGAACCAAACAAGTGTGCATGCGTTATCTTTCTTCCACGAAGCATTCTCCACATTCTTATCTATCGGCTCTGGCTATGTCAGAATGTGCTCCTTATTGTTGCAATGCATGAGGGTCAAGGACTACATGGACCATAACTCATAACTAGTCACATCCATCTTCACAATGAGAGACGATCCCTTGAAGGCATCAGGCAAAAAGAAGCTGACACCCTTGTTCTCTAACATGATGGAAAAAGGAGACCAAAACGGAACTCAACTGGGGTAGTAGACCGATCCGAGTGTGTCTAAAAGATCATATGAAGGATTGGTTGTATGAGTAGACACAGACAACCATCCTCGCCATTCCTCGATCCGTGCTAGGACCTGAAAAGATGATTTATTAGTGTGGAATTACCTTTTTCGGTTAAAAAATCAGATCGCACAACAGGTTTGAGTGGCATTAGAGAGGGGTAGAAGGTCCCTAAGGAACCTATTGGAGGCCTAGGGAGCCAATCATTGAGCAATAGAAGGCTGATGGTGACTGGACGATGCCAAGCATGGTTTGGTGGCGACGATGTAGGCCTCCAAATGACCTGGTTAGCGGTGCAATGGGTTGGGTGGCAACAACCCACCTTGGTTGTTGAGGCGACGCAAAGGGCCTCCGAAAGGGGGGGTGATGGTTATGGCGACACAGAGGCCCTCCGAGAAGGGGGCTGCTGTCTGGGGGTGCCGCTACCGTTGACGCGCGGAAGAGGGGCACCGGGTGGGGTTAGGGCACGGGGGATTGAACTCCAATCTAGGACCATCACTTTGATACCATGTGGAGAGAAAATAATGAGTTACTTATTCACGAGGCCCTAGGGTTCTCTTATATAAAAGAGAAACATGCTTGACAAATTAAATAATGTAGACATAAAGAAAAGAGAATACTTAAAAGTGATAACAGATATCTAATATCTCAACACTATCATTTCCCGGATAGTGAAATCGTTGTCGCTTTGTTCGTGGTGTTTTCCCTTCTACCATAGAAGGGGTTTTCCACGTAAAAACTGGTTCTCGTGGTTGACTAGTGTGTGGATTTCTTTTCATGCGGTGGTTTCCCAAAACTTGATAGTAAGTGTAGTACTGTACTAAAACACATACAAACCTAGCAGATTTGCACTTGCAAAGAAACCAAATCACTTTGTATGAGGTAAATTTCAATATCCAAATAAAGAAAATTTTGAGCTGTAAAATACTCACATTTGTCCAGTCAATGGTAGAGCTAAGTGACAATTCCCTAAATGCCAAGGTACTTGCATACAATCGCAACGGAAAACTTTTGAGCAAGGACACCTGCCACAAAAGATTATATGCGCGATATCAAAATTCAGGGTAAAGTTTGGTTATGACAAGTCCAACAACCATAACTAACAAGCATAAACTCTCACTCCAGCATAAGCAACAGCTCTGGGCAGTTTGCTCAGCTGCCCGACACCTTTAGAGTATACACTTGGACCAATCAAAACTAACTTTGAAACCTAAAGGTAAAATCAAAAAATTAACATTCTCAAAGAAAAATCAAAGCAAATCGTATTTCCTATAATAAAACTATAAGAATAAACCCCTAGCAAGTTGTCAACTTCTATACCGCTTCCGGAAAATTAGCCGCGAAATCAATTGAGACAGCAGCACCTAGGCTTGGCCCAACCAGAACCATGGGTCTTCTGATGTGTGCTCTCCAAAGCTGCATTTATTTGATACATGGAAGTCGATGAAAGTATTTAATATGATTGGAAGAAATGTTGGTAGAATAGTGCTCACATCCATAAATGTGGTTTATACCAAGTGGTTAAAAATAAAGTTGATTCCACTCAACTCAAGCCAACGGTTTCTTAGTTGAATGCTCTCAAAGGGCCTTAGGGTTACTTCAGTTTAATTATCAAGATTTCACTTCTATGCCATTCAATGATTAGTCCATGTAATTGACCCAAAGAGGGCATATTGAGAGAAAATCCAACAGTAAAAAATATAGGCTGATAATAGTGAGGTCGGTATTAGCCAACTGAGAAGAAAATTACAAGAAATGAAACAAAAGCGTTGATAATGATAAGTATAAAATTTTAAAAAATATACGGGCACAGTGCAAAAAGATGTGATTGATATATATGCAGTGGATTCACAAAAGAAAAAGACGATCTTAAGTCACGGCGAGTGCATTTTAGGCCTGGAAAACCAAGAAAAAGGTAACGGGCCTAGTTCCAAAGACGCATACTTTAAAAAAAACCACTTGCCAACATGGAAGAGCTGCATCCTCCACCAACTGGTGGAGAGCAATCCTAGTGAAAAAGATTGATCTTGCGGTGTTGGGGAAATGCAGTTTTCTCTAGGTAAATTACTTGCCTATTCAGATAATCATGGAGTACTTTTTGGCTTTGGAAGGAGGGGCGCTGGTTACAAGTTTACAACCTTCAGACCCATCTTTTCTTTATGACGAAATTCAAACATTTTACTATAGACTGGATCGATAGATAAAAACTACCTGATAGAGATGCTCACGCTTAGAAGCCACATCACACGAGGGGCGTGCTCCTATAATTCGAAGAGACATGGGATGCATCAAACTTGTATATCTAAAAATATCAATTCTCTGGAAAGCTGCTATTTTGCAAATTAAGAATGAGATATAAATTGATACAGACTTAAATCAGAGAACCCCCATCCGAGAATGTCCACGGCCCATGTCTCCAGTCCAGCATCTTCGAGTAATGGATAAGAATAGGTCCATTCTAAACAAGAGCTGCAGAAAGGAACGCATCTTTCCAAATTAACAAATAACAGAAGTTGCTTAAAAGAAATATCAGTAGAAAATGAATGCAAGCTACATCTTAGATGATTATAAAAACATTTCAGATTCACTAATTTCAGCTACTATGTTCAGTGACATTGTCCTTAATGGGAATGTAAAAAAGGCCAGCCCTCAAAGAGGCACTCCAAACTACTTGAAAGCTTTATTTCGTATATTAAAACAACAGATTTTTTGTATTTTTTTGTTAAAGGAATCAGACCTGTATAAAAACAGAATGAATTAATTTATTTAAGAACAAGTTTGAGGGTCTGGTCCTTTATCAATGCACTAAAACCATTAAATATCAATTTAAAGAAACACCGATGACTCGATGTAACGTGGTTCGAGATGGCAAGAAGCCATCCTATTCCATGTAGGAAAGGACCCAAAATGATTTGATATTATACTATTCTTCTCAAGTGAAAAAAGGCACTAGAAAGGGTCCATGCATAGATGCACACCTTCACACAAGCCCTATATGTTGTTGCAGTGGGACTCAATCAACTCAGTAGAAACCAATCAAGCACAATGGCGCACACGATTTACATGGAAAGCCTCATCTACAGGAGAGAGCTACAGGAAAAAGGAGAGAGCTACAGGAAAAATGGCCAGGCAGCTTCTCATGAACGCCAAGTTTTCTCCAAATTGATATGTTTAAATCCTAACCATCTGTTTTGTTGAACTCAGTTGAATAATCATCTTCTGCACCCCCCATGCCACCATACCCTACCATCATGGGGGTTACATGTGGCTGCTAAGGTCTTAAAGGTCGGATTTCGGTTTCATCTCAGTAAGCCATGAAAGAGAAATTCAATGGAATTTCAGTGGAAATTAGGGAAATTACGGCGTTTTCTCCAAATTGATATGTTTAAATCCTAACCATCTGTTTTGTTGAACTCAGTTGAAGAATCATCTTCTGCACCCCCCATCCCATCATACCCTATCATCATGGGGGTTACAGGTGGCTGCTAAGGTCTTAAAGGTCGGATTTCGGTTTCATCTCATTAATCCATGAAAGAGAAATTCAATGGAATTTCAGTGGAAATTAGGGAAATTACTTGAAAACTTATTTTTTCCCCTACAAGTAAGATTTCTAATATTCTTTAACTCAATAAATGAGATAGGAATACAAATTTTTTACTAATCCTAAAATATTAACATGATATGTTAAATTAGATTTCCATCCAACCATTCTAACAATAGTATGCTGCTCAGAAACATAATATCGTCGTCCACACCTCTATCTGGTCACGCGTGTGCCCTCCACACTCATGGAATTCGCAGAGAATACCTCTCTCATGTGCTCCAAGCACATGCGTGAGGAGAGAATTGCACCCGTGCCCCGGCATCTTCTGAGATTTGCGTACACGACCCGCCTGGACAAATTGCCAAAAAACTCTGACGGCTCCAATAAATTGCAAAGAGGCCCATGTAAAGGTCATTTCTGGGAAAGTTTTAATTATTTTAATTACATTTATGCCCCTTCACTTCTTCTATTTGTATCTTGAGCATTTTTGGTCCGGTATTGATGTTCGTTGTCATTTTGAAGCTTATTTCATCTTATATTATTATAGAACATTGACATATTTATTTTGAGGCATTATTGGATATCAATTAATTGAAGGGAATTCATGCATTTTCTGTGAGCCATTTACTCTATAAATTGATTTTTCTACTGCTCATAAAATTATAAAAAAATGGATATCATTGGGAATTAATTTTGAAATTTATTGATTACATATTTCTTTATTTGGTCATTAGGGCTAGGGAATTGAATTGACCTGCACATTGACTTGGCTTTTTGCTTGGCTTACCCAAATGTTTGCATTTGATCTTCACATTCATTTATCATTTAAAATTCTAAAAAGTACATTCTGTATTTTCACATTGCATTGCATTATTTTGCATAAAAAATACAAAAAATCATGCATCATGTTTTGTTTTAATTAATCACATCTCTTTTTTTAAAACATAAAAATTTTGCAAAATTTAAAAACCCATAAAAATCCACCCTTTGAAAACATAAATTTCTTAGTTGTTTTAAAAATTAATTCTACACCCTCGCATTACCTTCCTAAGTTTGATCTTGAAACTTGCCTAAGGAAAATAAACAATTGACCATATTGGATTAATTTCATATTATTTCTTGTGTGGTCATTTTTGATTACTTGCTTTTTATCACGTACTACAACCGACATTAATTATTCTCAATTAAGAATGGCAAAGGGAAAGATGTCAAATGACGATGTTGCTGGGGAGGTATACGAAACTATTTATTTTTAAGCAATTCAGATTTTAGGTTTTCCACACTTAAGTAGTCTGACCCACATTTTTTCTCTATTTATTTTTCTCAATATTTTTATTTATTTTATTTTCTTTATATATTACGGGTATCTCTCTCTAATATTTATTTTTCTTTTTGTACGAAGGACTCGACGGACTTGGAGCAACTTTTGTGGGAGTTAAGGTACTTCGAGGAGACCAGAGGCAGGCGATTCTGTGGTTCGAGCCAGCTGAAAAGACGAGAAGAAAATTTTTAATTTTTTGGAGAGAGTTTTTTTTATTTTTTATTCAGATATTATTTTTGTAATTATTTCTAATAATCATCTCCAACAATTCTCATTTAGTCTTTCGCGCTTGTACTAGGCACTAGACATTTGGACCATTGGGCCCATTATTTGTGGTGCTTGACGTAGGTTTAGGACTGCACTGCGGCTACTAGAACTACTAGGTTTATTTATTGCGCCCGTAGTCCTAGGATCACATTTCACTCCTAATAGACGCACTAGAAGTTCTACTTAGCTAAAAGTTAATCGGTTCTTCGCTCACTAATAGAACTATCTGTCTAGGAGCGGTTTTTTTGGTATATTCATATAGTATAAGTTTCAATTATGTTCAACATCGTGCATGGAGATTGTGAGGATCACTGTAAGTATCTCTACTTGAGCACACATCATTGTTTATCGAATTGCATCGGCTTTTTCGATTCCTCCCTCTGTGTTTTCTCACTTAGGATTAACGAAAATCAGGATTGTCCAGTAGATATGCTTGGTCTTGGACCTTAAAGTAAGTGATCACCCAAATTAAAATCGGAGATGCTAAACGCTATTGATTAATTAAAAACAGACAAAATTGAAAATCATTGTCTTACGGGAGAGTAACCACATCCTTGTACGCATGTACTTACCTCCAGACCACGAGTAGGTGAGGACGTAGCCTTAATGTTAGAGCCCAAAACCCTGGACATGCATTCTAAGTCTCCAGATCTGACTCTTGCGGGTTTTGAAGTTGCAAGCGGTCACTTCCGACCATAGTAGACGTTTTGGATGTGTCAATATAATATCTCCTTTTGGGGTATGATACAACCCGACAGCCCGAGCAGATCACTCTTTTGGTTGAGGAATAGTAAAACCACATCTAGGCATCAGGGAGACACACATGTGTTTAACAGATTCTCAGATTATCTTCACCAAATTAAAACTGAAAAAGATAATCGGTCGGGCCTTTGCAACCTTCATTGTGTTAAGTAGGTGGAACATGGGATTGCATTGTGTATTGACTTATGTACGTTAAAAAACCTTGCACTGGCAAATAACGATCGTGGTTCGTGCATCATTTCCCACATTTATTTGCGAAGATATCGACATATTGATATTCATACCCAAACTCCTTGGGTCGATCTTACACGACCATACCTGACCATCTTCATCATTGTTTTTTGTTAGAGTATTTGATGTATCCATTTACCCCATCCAAGAGTTTAGTCCCACATCTACCAGTGGTGGGACTTGAAGGCTCTATGGAGGCTATATAAGGAGCCCCAGACCTCCTGTATCCATTGAGAAAAAGCAATGAAGCATATGCCCCTTTGAAGGCTTCTCCCGTGGTTTCATCCCACTCCTTAGGGAGTAGGGTTCCACGTTAAATCTCGTGTTCCATATTTTTATCTTTCTCTATTATGCCCTGTTTATCATTCCGCTTCCGCTTCCTATTTTCTAACATGGTATCAGAGCGGGTCGATTCTCACGGTTTTATGCTCTTGATTTATTCAAGATTCAATTTATGAAGAAGATTCAATTTCATGCTTGTTCTGAAGATTTATTAGTTGAAGATTATTATGGTGTTCTACAATCAGTTCTAGGGTTTTCTTGTAAAACCCTACTCCAAGTTCTAGCAGCATCCCACGAAGACCGTCATTAAAAGCATTGCACGAAGAATCACTCCAAGAGAATCACTCAATAGAAGCAGGAGAATCGCTCCTTCCAGGCCGTGGCGGTACTCCTCCGACTCCATCTCCTTGTGCATGACCAGCAGATCCAACATCTTACGTCGCCAACAGCCGCGAGATTATTCATCTCCAGATTTTCTTCTGCATCTTCCAAGCAGCGCCCTCGAACCATCCCAGGCGCATCTCCAGATTCGAGTCCTGGCGGAGCCTACATATAAAAACTCTAGTCCAGAGGCGGCAAATCCAAGCACGACCTCCAGCCCGCGATTACTCGTAGCACCTCGATCTGACTCACGCGAGCAACTCCAGTTCTGTCGCACCCTCCGCGCGATGGCCGTGAGATGGTTGGCGGCGCATCTCTCCCATACGGTGTCTCCCTGCAATGCGCAACATCCTCCGAGCCCCTATACATCCCTCAGGAAACTGCCAGGCGATCTCCTCCGCGAGATCGAACCCTAGACGGCGCGCGGCAGCGGCCCGCTACGCCCCCTCTTATTTTCATCGCCGCATCTTCTCCACGCGAAGCCGAAGCGCTTGCCCCTCGCTCAGGAGCCCTAGACGCTTCCTTTGGTGGCGCTCTAGCAGACATGGCCCCATCCGGGGGCAACTCGTGTGGGAAAAGGGTTCCCGTCGGGGAACCCTAAAAATGCCCCCAAAAAGGGCTTCTGCGTTCGGGCAGAAAAAGGGCTTCTGCGTTCTGGCGGGCCCGGAAAAAAAAAGAGTTTTTTTGTGTGTAAAGGCCCAAGTGGGCGGTGGTTAAAAAATTATTATTATGAAGGTCATGTGGGCCGAGTTTTCTTTAGATTTCAAAAAAAAGGAAAGAGAAGAGATGCGTACAAAAAAAAGTAGTACGCATAGTAAAAAATTTGAAAGAGGTGCGTACAAAGAAAAGCCGTACGCAATTTCAAAAAAATATTGCAAAAGCTGTAAAAAATTTGTTGTTGAAACGGCTTAAAATGTTTTAAAAACGCAATTTCAAAAAAAATGTTGCAAAAGTTGTAAAAAAATTGTTGTTGAAACAGCTTAAAATGTTTTAAAAAATTGACCGCTTATTAAAAAAATTTGATGATGAAGAAAAGCCGTAAGAAATTTTTGAGAATGTTCATGTTTATCCCAATATCTTATCTTCTCCCAACTTAGTCGATGTCATGTATTCCGACTAGTATGGGAGAAAGGGGGAGTATATGTAGAGTCACAGGTCTCAGGATTTCTCCAGATTTCAGATTCGTCAGACCGGTCAGATTTTTCCCGACTCTACAATTTAGTTTCAGACTCGACGATCATGGTTCTGAGTCTTCAGATTCATACACGCACGAGTGTGCGGTCTTCAGTTTTGAGGTCCCCATCATTCTTATTGTTGTTCGGCCAGAGTTTTCATGTGAGCCATAGGGACTCCAGAGTAGAGGACCATTCCCTATGTCATATTGACAAGGGTTTTCATGTGGTATCATAGGTACTCCAGAGTAGTGTACTATTATCTGTGCCAGATGGGAGAGACCCAGTTCTCCGACGAGGAGACTTCTTTCAGACTCCATTCTCCAGCAACCGTTGACTCCGACGAGGATTGCACTTCCACGATTTTTTCAGTTCGGCCCTTTTCAAAGATGGAGCAGTTGTCCACATGTTGTGGCGGGCCAGAGTACTCCGACGAGGAGACTCATTTCCAGTTGCAGTGACTCTGACATGCGTAGTTCAGAGCAAATTATCTCCGATGAGGAGATTCAGCAGACTCACACTCCAGCCCGTTCGTCCTCCTCACCTGCACGGCATGAGAAGCAACATCCTCGATAGCATCAGTTGTGCGCGTTGATTTGATATCGTATGTAGTATCATGTTTTGTGAGTTGAGTTTCTTTCTTTTTGTCCAAGCTGAGCATTGCATGCTCCAGCTTGAGGGGGAGTGTTAGAGTATTCGATGTATGCGTCACTTACGAGGGAGATGGGTAAATGGAACCCCCCAGGATCCATTTACCCCATCCAAGAGTTTAATCCCACATCTACCAGCGGTGGGACTTGGAGGCTCTGTGGAGGCTATATAAGTAGCCCCAGACCTCCTGTATCCGTTGAGAAAAAGTGATGAAGCATATGCCCCTTTGAGAGCTTCTCTCGCGGTTTCATCTCGCTCTTTAGGGAGTAGGGTTCCACGTTAAATCTCGTGTTCCATGTTTTTATCTTTCTATATTATGCTCTGTTTATCATTCCGCTTCCGCTTCCTATTTTCTAGCATTTTTATTTCAAAAGAACCCTCTGTTTGAGACAATACTTTAATAGCCATCATTTCCTTCCTCTTCACATATTCCACTCCACGATCTCACTTCTTCTTTGGTTGAGACTGTTGGGATAAAAATTATTCATATGATAGGGATCCCAAGGCTCTCTTATATAGGAGAAGAGCCATGGGTTAATTACATAAGTGATACCCAAAGAAAACATAAAATATAAACATAATACTGTGAGATATAAACTTCTCAACACTCCCCCTCAAGCTGGAGCATAAATATCAATCATGCTCAGCTTGGAACATCTCTGAAATAGACCTCTAGCCAGAGCCTTCGTGAAGATAACTGTCGTCTGATCTCCTGTGGAAACATGAGAAGTGGATATAAGTCCTTTCTGAATCATGTCTCTCATGTAACGACAGTCCACCTCGATATGCTTTGTACGCTCATGAAAACACAGGGTTATTGGCAATAAACAAGGCTGCTTGATTATCACATAAAAGCTTCATAGGAAGAGAAACCTCAATAGTAAGATCAGTTAATACTGATCTAACCCACATCATCTCTGTGCATCCTTGTGCCATAGCCCTGTATTCAGATTCATCACTAGATCTGGCCACCAATATTTGCTTCTTGCTTTGCAATGAAACAAGCGAGTCGCCTACAAAGATAGCAAAGCCAGAAGTAGACTTTCTGTCCCTTGGACAACCAGCATAATCTGCATCTGCACATCCTGTCACCTCAAGTGATGTACCCCTACTGAATATAAGGCCAGAGCCATGTGAAGTCTTCAAATACCTCAAGATCATATATGGACCGCATCCATATGCACGTTCCTGGGTTGCTCCATGAATTGACTGACTTTGCTAACTGCAAAAGCAATATCCGGCATGGTAAAAGTGGCGTATAGGAGCTTCCCAACAAGCTCTCTGTATCTTCTCCTGTCATCTCTTCGGTGTCCTCATCATACAATCTCATGCTTGCATCCATAGGAGTAGAAGCAGGTTTGCACCCTGTCATACCTATCTCAGATAGAAGATCCATAACAAATTTCCTTTGAGTCATTACGAGTCCACGCTGATTCCTGGCGAACTCTAATCCAAGAAAATAGCGAAAATTACCAAGGTCCTTAGTCACAAACTGCTGACCAAGGAACTCCTTGGTAGTAAGAATACCATGCTCATCATCTCCTGTAATGACAATATCATCTACATAAACAAGAATAGCCACAACACCTCTAGGTATCCGTTGTACAAACAATGAGTGGTCCGCAGTAGACCGCACAAACCCCTTCTGCTCTATCAACTCCGATAGCTTTTGATACCAAGCTCTCGGACTCTGCTTCAAGCCATAAATTGCCTTATGAAGTCGGCACACCTTCTGAGACTCCCCCTCAGTAGCAAATCCTGGTGGTTGTTGCATATATACTTCTTCCTGTAGATCGCCATATAGAAAGGCATTCTTCACATCAAGTTGGTACAGAGGCCAGTCTCGTGAAACGACAACAGATAGTAGAATGCGTAGTGTCGAATGTCTTGCTACTGGAGAGAAGATGTCCTGATAATCCACCCCATAGGTTTGGGTGAACCCCCGAGCCACAAGTCTTGCTTTGAATCGGTCAACACTGCCATCGGCCCTTTGCTTGACCGTGAATATCCATTTGCAACTCACAACAGACGCACCTGATGGAGCAGAGACAATGTTCCATGTGCCACGTGATCGCAGAGCCGCCATCTCTTCTTCCATAGCAAGGCACCACCTACTGTCCTGGAATGCCTCCTGATACATACGTGGGATAGTAACCACAGATAGTCCCACTATAAACTTCTTGTAGTCCTCTGACAGATGATCCAAGGAAACATGTGCAGACATTGGGTATGTGGCACATTTGCGACGAGGTTTCCTTAGAGCAATCGGCATCTCCAGGTCATCAGCCTCATTGTCCTCTGGAATCAACTCTTCCCGTTCATTATTCAAATCTCCAGTGCCATCAGTAGAAATAATATGTTCATGACATACCTGAGGCATGGTGGATGATGTGGACGGCACATGAGCAGAGGGACGAGTAGAAGACCTGCGAGTATAAACATATGGTAAGAATGTAGATTCTGTAGTAGGAGGTGGAGGTGGCGGTGGTGGTGTAGGTGTTGAAGACCGAGTAACATCACAAGGAGCGGGAAAAGTAGAGGATGGAGGTAGATGTACCACAACATCCTCTCAAGAACCAGTTTTGGACAACCTGTCACCTGTAGGAGAGAAATACATAATAGACTCAAAAAATGTAACATCGGCTCTCACATAATATTTTCTCCCAAGAGGATCTAAACATCTATACCCTTTTTGGGTACGAGAATAACCAACAAAGATACATTTGATAGCTCTAGATGAGAGCTTGTAACGGCCAGGAGTAAAGTCATGGACAAAAGCCACCGATCCAAAGACTCGTGGTGTAAGTGTGAAGAGTTCCTTTTCGGGAAACGCAATCGAGAAAGGACTCTTCTCTCCAAAAATAGTTGATGGAATGCGATTTACCAAGTAACAGGCGGTTAGAACAGCATCCCCCCCGAAAGAATGAGGTGTACGACTGTGAATCAACAAGGCCCTTGTGATGTCTAAGAGGTGACGATGTTTGCGTTCAGCAACCCCATTTTGTTGTGATGTATAAGTGCATGAAGTCTGATGAACTATACCCAGAGACTGGAGAAATTTTGTCAATTGTAGAGTAGAGAATTCCAAGGCATTGTCAGTACGCATGTATTTGATTTTACCGGAGAAGATATTGTTAATCTCAATAAGAAAAGTCTTAATTATAGCACCTGCTTCAGACTTATGTTTAAGCAAGAAGACCCAAGACAGTCTAGAGAAATCATCCACAACAACAATATAAAATATGTGCCCCTGATGATCAGGAACGCGACTCGGACCCCAAATGTCAAAATGAATCAACTCAAAAGATCGACTACTACTACGACCGGGACGACTCGGAAAGGAGGAGCGATGGTGTTTCCCAAGCTGACAAGCTTCACAATCCAAAGTAGTACGAGTAGATATTTGTTGAAGAACTCGTATCATCTTTTGTAGAGGAAGGTGACCAAAGAGAAGATGCCGCGTGAAAGGCGAAACTGATCCAGAGGGAATAGAGGCCATCCCAGCACATGATGGAACATCAAGCTTATACAATCCTCTCTACTCACGGCCATGAATAATCATCCTGCTAGTCAGTATGTCCTGAAACATAAGAGAAGAGGGGTCAAAAATGGCATGATAGTGTAAATCTTTTGTAATCTGACTAATAGACAAAAGATTCATTTGAAAGTATGGAGTATGTAAAACATTCTGAAAATGTATAGAAGGGGCTAAAACAATCTCCCCCTGACCAATAATGGGTAGCCGAACTCCATTGGCTATGATCACGGATCTCCCAGGAGGTATAGCCCTGTAAGAGGTAAACTGTGTCCGATCTCCACACATGTGTTGAGATGCTCCAGAGTCCATAATCCAATCCATCCAATCAGAACTGCTATTACTGGTAAGCACATATGAAATACCTGAGGAACTGGGCAGTGCTCTGACGGTGGCTGCTGCATCTGATGGTCTTGCAGTCGGAGTCATAGGGGTGTTCACCATCTCTCGAAGTCTCGAGACAAGATCATCAAAACGTGCATCAGTAGTGGCTGCAGGTGAAGAGTCAGTCTGCTCAGCAACACGTGCAGACGCTGGAAAGCCATGATTGTGAAAGCATGTCTCCTCTGAGTGGCTAGGATGATGACAATAAGAACAGGGACCTCGCTGACGGCCTCCACCTCTACCACGAGGTCCACTGCCACGGAACTGGGACGCATTGCCTCGTCCACGAGAAGCAGCCATAGCTGAGGACGTCGGCTGTGGCGTAGATGTAGGTGTGGTAGTAATCCTGCTAAGCCGCTTGTAGACCTATTCCATTGGTGGTATGGTCTCGCCAGTCAGAAGTTGAGTACGAGCGGCATCGTACTCTGAGTCAAGGGATGACAGGAAAACTCCAATCATAGTGGCATTCCGATACGACTGATGTTGTTTCACGTTAGTAGTAATGTGCATGAAACTATGGAGGCGTTCAAACATGCCTCTCAGATGTGAAAAATGTACATGGAGAGGTCGACCATTCTGCTTGGTCGAGAAAATGTCAAACTGAAGTTGAAGAATCTTGCTTTCATTCTTCGCATGACCGTAGATAGCGGACAATATATCCCGCATAGCCTTTGCAGTTGGCTGATTGACTATATCATTAGCAATCTCTGTGCTAAGCGTCCCAGAAGGCCAGATACGAGCATATGCATCATCTTGCTTCCATGATGCATTTGCCCCAGTCTTGTCCGCCGGCTCGGAGTCAGTCAGAATATGCTCTTTGTTGTGGCATTGCATTAGGGTATGAAACTGCATGGACCATAACTCGTAGTTGGTCCCATCCATCTTCACGATAGGTGTCGGTCCCTTGAAGGTACCGGAATAGGAGAACACGTCACCCTTGTTTTCTGTCATTCTTCAATATGGCAAAATGCGGAACAAGAGGGGAATATCTCAATAGTAGACTTGTCTACAACATCATATAAGGGATGAGTTGTATCTGTAGACTTATACACTCATCGCTAATGCCGTGGTAGAGGTCTAAGGCCGCAAAGGAGGTGACAAGTCAAACGATATTACTTCATGCAAACCAGGCCAGACCTCTATGCAGCAGGAGATGGGTCCGCCGGACTCAAATCAGGGACTTGGGGCTTCGGAAGGAGCGCAGGAACCCTGGGTAAGTCGTGGGGGCGCGCCTACGGAGGCGGGAGGGCAGCGCGTGAGCCCCCGCTGAAGGGTGGCGGCGTTGGGTGGTACTGCTGGGAGCACGAGGCAGCGCGGGGAGGTGCCTAGGGCGGCGCTGGAAGGCGCACCACTGCAGGGAGGGTGTGGCGGCGCTGCTGGAAGAAGGCGGCGACACGCCGAGAAGGGGGGAGGAGGCGGGTGGGGCTAGGGTTAGGGTTAGAGTTTTGGTACGAGAACCCCGGTCTAGGACCGTTGCTCTGATACCATGTTGGGATAAAAATTATTCATATGATAAAAGGGATCCCAGGGCTCTCTTATATAGGAGAAGAGCCATGGGTTAATTACATAAGTGATATCCAAAGAAAACATAAACTATAAACATAATACTGTGAGATATAAACTACTCAACAGAGACCTTAAGATACAAACTGCTGGCAAACGTGGAATCAAAGGAATATTATATAGGCGTAGTGAAGCGAGTAAATTAAAGGATGGAAAGGAATGTAACGGAACTAGAAAGAGAAACACGATTCCCTGTTACAATAGACAATTCATTGTATGAACCATCCCCTACTCGGGATGACTATCTCCCCAAATACGACCACTTTTCCTTTGACTATACACTCAAAATTCAGAGTCAAAGAAATAGCAATCCTGACTAGGTTGAAACCACGACCGCGAGGAGTGACTATTACTCGACTAAGGATTGCATGTCGGAGTCACAACATGACGAGTATGGTTATTCTTCTCAAAGTCATGAGATGACATTGCTCAAATAAACCAGAGAGCCAAAGCTTTAACCAATCAACTTGATAGTGTCATCCAACCGGTTAAAGAAATGATTAACAACCAAGGAGTGAGGACACCACAAAGTGATCCTGAGATACATCATGTGCAACATATTTAGACACAAACCACTACGACCACCGACCATCCCACTAACCATTCCAACGACTATCAAAAACACCAAAAAATTAAAAAAAATAGAAAATTAAAAAATTGGACAACACTGAAATGGAAGTATTATGCAAAAATAAGATCTTAGAGCTTATATTAATCAAGGTCATAGAGTATATCCGATTTTCAAAGATTTGTGAAGAGTCGATTATCACCTAAGAAGACGGGTAAGAAGTGATCAAGAACTAAATTTAATTGAATTATTGTGTCTAGTTCAATGGTGATGACTGAGAAGACTAAAGTGGTAAAGCTAAGCGGTTGACCAGGGTTAATTGTGAAATTAAGGATATTGACTTTACTCATGTTCGGATAGATGACAACTCTACTCTAAGCATCCTCCTAAAGTCCGTGTTTGACTAACTCAAACTCGGACCTCTCAAGAGAACTAGAGTGATTGTCAACTGCATGATCGATCCAATAAAAGATTGAGATGAATTATTTTTGTCATTATGAACTTTCAAAG
The DNA here is from genome assembly GCA_037367405.1 of Ottelia alismoides. Taxonomy (NCBI): domain Eukaryota; kingdom Viridiplantae; phylum Streptophyta; class Magnoliopsida; order Alismatales; family Hydrocharitaceae; genus Ottelia; species Ottelia alismoides. Next base: position 28,291 of record JAZKJV010000765.1, read on the forward strand.
TGTCAAACATAGAGTGGACTTTATTGTCCTGGACATTGAGCATCGAGGAGAGTTGACTAAGTCTCCAATCATATTGGGAAAGAGTTTCTTAGCCTCTGCTAGATCGACTACCGATTGTGAGACTCAAGACAAAAAATTTCCGAACCAGGACCAAATTGATCAAATTCTCAAGTACACACCCTACCCTGAGATAACCGAACAAGACACCAACAATCGTGACCAATAGGAGATCACATAGTCAAACACTTCACATGAACATGCCTCTCCCAGTGAACTACTAACTCAAAAATAACCTTAAGAAAGGCACATCATAAGCCAATTATCGAGTCGACCAAATCTGACATCACTAAGAAGCCTTCGCAGACAGAAGAGGAATGCATAAAAAATGGCGAAACCTTCTCCCAATTTAAGTAGGGTCGGCTATATGGATTCTTGCTCAAATCCATGTTGAAAGATCCGGCATTTTTTTACGCTAGCTGTCAACTACCTAATGCAATCCACACAAGAGGAATTTGAACCCTAGTCTTTTGGGTGGTATACACACTGCACTACCACCAGACCATTGGAGTGGGTTCATAATGGAAATACATGATTGCAAATAAAAATTGTCCCCTTATGAATGTTGAGATATTAGTTATCTTTATTATTATTTTCTTATTTTGTATTTCTTTTGTCTTCTTGTAATTTGCAAAATAAGAGAACCCTAGGGCCTCTCATTAATTAAATTGATTCTTTTCCCTCTACATGTTATCGGAGCGACGGTCCTAGATCGGAGTTCCTGTATCCCACCCTAACCCTAACCCTAACCCTACCAGCCCCCCCCCCCTCATTGCGTCGCCACCGCACCGCCTCTCCAGGCCGTCGTCATTGCTCCGAGCCGCTGGCAGCAGCCCACCACCCCTCCCCAGGCTGCCGCTAGGCAGCAGCCTGTCGCCCAGGATGCTGGCGAGGCTGCCTCCGGTCGCCGCAGAGGTTGTCCCTGGCCGCCCAGGCCGCCGTACGGTTGCTCTGGCCGCCGCGCTGGCAGGCCCCTGATCGCCCAGTCCCCCTCCCCCCGGCCCTCTTAGGTCACTGTGAACCATCCAGTGCGCCTCCGCACCCCTCTGCGGCTCGATCTGCAATCTGATTAGGTCTGATTTTGACCTGAAAACACGATTTCAGACCTACAAATCACGGTTTCTGGCCCTAAAGAGCAACGACGATGGATGAAGATGGTTGTATGAGTCTACATGTATAACCAATCCTCCATATGACCGTGTAGACTCGTTCATTTCCTCTACAATGGATGCATCATTTGACACCACAAAGACTAAGGCCACTCCATCCATAGTCTCTCCGACCACCACTCATGTTGGCACCAAGGAGAAGAATTCTGGCTTGCACATTCATTTCACCAAATCCGTACAGTCACTTCGGACTTCCTTGATCATTACTGCAATCGGAGACACGAACATACAAAGTTCAAGCCAACTGAGAACACTTATCGCGTACCCTAGACATGTGCGGACCTTGGAGGAGATGCTCAACTAATAACCCGATTCATCAAATGATGATCTTTTGAACCCCGCATCTAAACTGCCAACTAGACCAAAGGGAATGACCAACAACTCACCGACTCGGTTCAAAGGGTTCACGTCCTCCAGTCTGGTTTCTAATGGAGGGGAGAAACACTCTGACCTTCCTCCTCTCCTTGCTTCAGGTTCTAGCAAATCGGGTAAGTATTTTACTACAGACATAGATCTTTATGAGGATTCCTCTCCAAGGTCCGGTAGACTTCCTGGATTGATTAGTTATGACTAGTCAAATACCTCTTCTTGAGAATATTCATCACCTAAGGTCGAGTTGGTGTATAATCTTTCTCGATCACATCGGTTCCCTTGTATTTCTTCTATACTTAGGCAAATGCTTAAGTATAGGGGGGTCAATGCCCGTCCTGTGTATATTCATCATATCTCATCTTGCCCTCCACCACCCCGTTTTTGCCTCTTCTATACTTAGGCTGATCAGAGCCTAAGTATGGGGGGCGGTCGATTTCTACCCCACTACTTTCTTCTTTTGTGCCCCTTTATACTTAACATACGCTAAGTATAGGGAGGTGAGTTGCATCTGTGCACATACTCTGTATTGCATTGTATTATATGGTATTGTACTTTCTGTATATAAAACTAACTTAATATGGGGTGTGTAACTCTTGTAAAATTTGTAAAATTTGCAAAGCATGTATACTTGTAAATATGTATAATCCATGTAAAATCGGTAAGACTCTTGTAGAAACACAAAAAACAACAAAAAATACAAAAACAACAAAAAACAATAAAAAAAACATAAATACAAAAAAGTACAGCTCATGCATCTGCACTTCATTCAGCATACCGTGCATATTCATGTGAAAAGTCATTGGGTTCTGAATCAAGTTGTGGGCGGAAACCGAGAGTGGTCTTGACTTGGCCTAAATCCACTTAATTTTCAAAAGAACTTCATCAAGAAGTAGGATTTTAGAAGCTTCATATCCTAGAATTGAATTTCTGAGTTTCGCATGATAGTGTTTAGACTTTGACTCTGAGTGTCTAAGCCGATTGCCTTATTCTGAGTATGAATCTTGAATGGAGAGTTAATATGGACTTTAGCACTACGCACGTAGCTCAACTCAAACATGGTATTGGAAGACTGTGCGGTTCCTTCTTTGGTAGCGTGGACATCTAAAGATCGGAATACTAGTTGAAATAAAGCTTTGAATGAGGAATAGTTTACTAGTACTTAGTTGTTCAGTCGAGGTAGAGGCCAATGCAACCACCTCACATAGTTGTTCACTCTTGTACCCCAAAACAAAAATGCACCATGAATAAATGGACAAAATTTCCAAGAAAAATAAAGATCCTCAAAATAAATACAGTGCAAAAATTTCAAATCCCAATTTCTTGACCACAATGGTCCAATGCATGCATAGAGAAGACTTGGTTACAATAATTGTTGGAGTATTTGGTTGTGCACCATATGAGTTGGAGGGTAAATGGATCTCTCTAGGATCCATTTCCCCCATCCTTGTGTTTAGTCCCACATCGACCAGTGGTGGGACTTGGAGGCTCTGTGGAGGCTATATAAGGAGCCCCGGACCTCCTGTATCAGATGAGAAAGTGCAATAGACACACTAGCTCTCTGAGGCATTCTCCCGTGGTTTCATCCCGCTCCTTAGGGAGTAGGGTTCCACGTAAATCTCATTGTTCTTATTGTTCTTTATCTTTTTCCATGTTTCGCTTCCGCTTCCTATTTTCTAACATGGTATCAGAGCGGGTCGATTCTCGAGGAGTTTATTTGTTTTAAGATTCGACTGTCAGTTTCATTCTCAATTGTGCGTGAAGATCTATATTTGAAGATCATTCATGTTTATATGATTCATTGTTTTACTTTGAATATCGGCTTCAAGAAAAATTTAGGGTTCCTGCCAGAAAAAAACCCTAAATCTCCATATCCGCAACGCACCATTGTGCGCACCAGGCACGCACCCATGCCGCTCCCAGTGACGGTTTCCCTACAGGCGGCAACCTCCAGGTTCCTCCATCTCTACTCCAGGTCGCGACTCCAGGAACCCGCATCAGGCGGCGCGCATCCTTCCACGTCGCGCGACCCCCCCTGGCGACACATCTCCAGGCATCTTGCGGTCCAGGCTCCAATACAATGGCGACGATTCCGCCTCCCTCTTCTGATATCCTGGCGACACCGACGCCTCCAGGAAAAACCCTTTCTCCTGGCGATTGGCGGCTCAATCCAGGCAATCGCTCTCCATGTTTTTCAATATTTTAGGCTCCAGCCCCATCACGATCTTCTGCCTGCCACTCACGCGTCTTCGAAAACCCAGACGCGAGCTTCTCTCCTCCTTCGGCACCCCCGCTTCAACAATCAGGCGGCAAGCGACGCAATCGCACTCGCCCTTACAGTCCAGGATGCGCGAGGAGTTTCGTGGTCCCCTCAAGCGCCGCCCAGATCTAGGCGCATCTCCAGTTCTCTCAAGGCGGACCCTAGCACAGGCAGCGCAGTCGCACTCGTGCATCCACACTGGAGGCGAACCCCAGCAACGACCCTCCTTTCGCTCCTTTTGTGCTTTGTCTTTCAGGTGGCTCATCTCAAGCGCGCCGCTTCTTCTCTTGCGGCTGGAGCCGCACCTCTAGCGGCCCGATCCAGGCAGCCATGTTCTCGCACGACCCCTCAGGGCGAGCCCCATCTCGCGCGTGCGACTCTCCAAGCTCCTAACGGCAGTGTCGCCCTCTCCAAATGCTCAAGGCGATGGTAGATGCACCGTACCTCCTGGCGGTCTCCAGCGCAGGCGGCGTGTGGCGTTCCCCCGCACGCCCAGGTCACCCCATCTTCTCCCCATGCACCTCCCATTCAGCATCGCACGTCCTCCTCCAGTCAAGAGGCGACCTCCTCCCCTGTGGCGCATCTCCTCCTTTGGCACACAGGCAGCGGCGGCTGATGCCCCCTCGGGGGGTACTCGAAGGGTTTCCCCTGGGAACCCTAGCTTTGTAACGTGTGGGGCCTCCGTGAATTAAAAAAATAAAAAAATATGATTTTGAGAGAGGGAAAGAGAAAGGGCTCAAGTGGGCTCTCAGAAAAAAGGAGAGAGAAGGGGGCGTTATTTTCAGGCCTAGTTTAGGCCACAAGTTTAAAAAAAATGAGACAGCCGTTAAAAAAATTAGTTGCACGGCTTTAAAAAAATCAGATTTGAGAAAAAAAAGGGCGCGTACAAATAAAAAGTCGTACGCAAAAGAAAAAAAAAGAAAAAAAGAGAGCCATAAAAAATTGAAACGACCAAATGTTATCCATGTTTTAGGGAAAAAATTGTGATCATTTTTGTTGGTTTCGTATTTTCTCCCTATTTTCTTTCTCTTCTCTCAATTTGGTCGACGTCCATGTTTCCGAAAAGTATGGGAGAAAGGGGGAGTGTTGTGTAGAATCGCATGTCTATTCTCCAGATACAGATATTTCATATTCAGACGACAGATTCGAGACCAGCCATTCGTTCAGACTCTACAGAGTTTATCAGATTTCAGACTCAACATTTAGATTGGTCAGAGTCCAAGTTCGAGGCACTCCATGTTGAGAGGCCCATTTTCGAGTTCTCCAGAGAGAGACTTATGTTCAGACACACATATGTTTGCGGTCATTTTTCAGATGTGCACATGTATGCCATCTTTTGTCGCGGTCCTCATCCATTCTTGTTGTTCGGCCAGAGTTTTCATGTGAGCCATAGGTACTCCAGAGTAGAGGACCATTCCCTATGCCATGTGGGCAAGGGTTTTCATGTGGTATCATAGGGACACCAGAGTAGTGTACCATTCTCTATGCCAGACGGGAGAGACCCAGTTGTCCAACGAGGAGACTTATTTCAGACTTCATTCTCCAACGACCGTGGACTCCGACGAGGATTGCACTTCCACGATCTTTTTCAGTTCGGTCCTTTTCAGAGATGGAGCAGTTGTCCACATGTTGTGGCGGGCCAGAGTACTCCGACGAGGAGACTCATTTCCAGTTGCAGTGACTCTGACAGGCGCAGTTCAGAGCACATGCTCTCCGACGAGGAGATTCAACAAACTCACACTCCAGCATGTTCGTCCTCCTCACCTGCACGGCATGAGAAGCAACGTCCTCGACAACAACCGACAGTTGTGCGCGTTGAGTTGTTATTATCTGTAGTGTCTTATAGCGTGAGTTGAGTCTCTTTCTGTTTGTCCAAGTTGAGCCTTGCATGCTCCAGCTTGAGGGGGAGTTTTGGAGTATTTGGTTGTGCGCCATATGAGTTGTAGGAGGGTAAATGGATCTCTCCAGGATCCATTTACCCCATCCTTGTGTTTAGTCCTGTTAGATAAAGGAAGCGGAAGCAAAAACATGGAAAAAGATAAAGAACAATAAGAAGAACATCGGGATTTTACGTGGAACCCTACTACCTAAGGAGCGGGATGAAACCACGGGAGAATCCCTCAAAGGGGCATATTTAGCATTGCTTTTTCTTAATGGTTACAGGAGGCCTGGGGCTCTTTATATAGCCTCTACAGAGCCTCCAAGTCCCACAACTGGTAGATGTGGAACTAAATTCTTGGATGGGATAAATGGATCCTGGAGAGATCCATTTACCCATCTCCCTCAGACATGACGCATACAACTTATACTCCAGCACTCCTCCTCAAGCTGGAGCATGCAATGCTCAGCTTGGACAAACAGAACGAAACTCAACTCACGCTACAGGATACTACGGACAATATCAACCCAACGCGCACAACTGCAGCTGTCGAGGACGTTGCTTCTCATGTTGTGCAGGTGAGGAGGACGAACGGGCTGGAGTGTGAGTCTGTTGAAACTCCTCGTCGGAGAGCATGTGCTCTGAACTGCGCCTGTCAAAGTCACTGCAACTGGAAATGAGTCTCCTCGTCGGAGTACTCTAGCCCGCCACAATAATGTGGACAACTGCTCCATCTCTAAAAAAGGGCCGAACTGAAAAAGATCGTGGAAGTGCAATCCTCGTCGGAGTCCACGGTCGCTGGAGAATGGAGTCTGAAAGAAGTCTCCTCGTTGGAGAACTGGGTCTCTCCCATCTGGCTCAGAGAATGGTGCTCTACTCTGGAGTACCTATGATACCACATGAAAACTCTGGCCGACAAACCAAGAAGAATGATGGGGACCACAAAACTGAAGGTCGCATATATGTGCGTCTTGAACTGCGGATTCGGAAAATATCTGACATCGAGTCTGAACATCCGCTGTAGAGTCTGAACAATATCTGGCTGGTCTGAGGAATCTGCAATCTGGAGAAGACCTATGACTCTACATATACTCTCCCTTTCTCCCATACTTGTCGGAAAACATGGACGTCGACAAAGTTGGGAGAAGACAAGATAAATAGGGGTACAAAATACCAATAAGCCGTTCACAATATTTTCGGCTTCTCAAATCATGAATAACATTTGGCCGTTAATTTTTTTCTCGACTCTTCCTTTTTTGCAATTTTTTTAAGCCGTTCATCATCGTTTTTTTCTCAGCTTTTCACTTTTCATCGTCATTTTTTTAAATGTGCGTACGGCTTTTCTTAATTGTACGCGTCTCTTTTTGTTTTTTTAACAAACATTTCTCTCTCTCTCTCTCTCTCTCTCTCTTTTAATACATACTGCCCCTCTTGGGCCCTTACAAAGGCAACACATTTTTTTAAGTGGCAGCCTAACTGGGCCTAGGATATGCAAAACCTATTTAGGGTTCCCCTTACGGGAGACCCTTTTCCTTCAGAAAACCCCGCCGCCCCCGATGGGGGTCCTGGGCCCAGCTGCCATCACGATGGCGACCCACATGGAGCGGCGCCACTTGCGCTTGTAGAGGATGAATCGCTCCTGGAAGATCTGCGGGAGGGTGTGGAAAGCCACTGTCCGCGCGAAGGAGATCGCGCACGGGGAAGAGGGGACTCGGGCTGCGAGTTTCGGAGATTGTGGCGGCTCTGGGAGAGCGGCAGGGGTGCCGCCTCTTGTTGTTCTTCAAGAAGGGTGCCGCCTGTGCAGGCGCCGCCTGTACGCATGCTGGGAAGGGAACCGTCTGATGATGTTTGAAGCGGCTGGAAGTGGCTGAGCATGCCGAGGAGATGAGGGCACCGTCTGGAGTCGAGGGAGATTGCCGCTCAGCCTGGGATCGTGCGTGTTAGGAGCGCTGCCTGATGCGTCGAGGCCTAGAGGAGGAGGCTTGTGCGACACGGCTGGAGCCTCCGCTGCTGGAGGGTCGCCGCAAGGAGCATGCCGTTGCTGATGTGCCCTATCGATAGGGAAACTCTGCTTCAGGCTTCGCCTTGCAAGCCTGGAGATGTGATCTGGATCGGCATCAATGATGCAACACCGATGGGTGTACGCCGCCAGGAAGATGCAGCACCGAAGGAGTGCACCAGGGAGGACCCCGCTAGGGTTTCAACCCATAAGGAGAGTACCACACGAACGACGGAAAGAAAGAAAAAAAACACGATGAGCTGCCGATCTTGTCTGGAAGGAGTTCCGTGCGGCACAGGAGAATAGATCTGGGGTTCGCGAGAACCCTAAATACAAAATTTCTCAAATGGAATATGAACTTGAATTGAATAATAATCTTCACAAATAAAACATCAAAATCGGATATCGAACAAAAGATGGAACATAATAACGAAAACTCGAGAATCGAACCTGCTCTGATACTATGTTAGAAAATAGGAAGCGGAAGCGAAAATATGGAAAAAGATAAAGAACAATAAGAATAACAGCGGGATTTTACGTAGAACCCTACTCCCTAAGGAGCGGGATGAAACCACGGGAGAAGCCCTCAAAGGGGTATATTTACCATTGTTTTTTCTCAATGGTTACAGGAGGCTCGGGGCTCTTTATATAGCCTCCACAGAGCCTCCAAGTTCCACCGCTGGTAGTTGTGGGACTAAACTCTTGGATGGGGTAAAACGATCCTGGAGGGATCCATTCACCCATCTCCCTCATACATGACGCATACAACTTATACTCCAACAAGTCCCACATCGATCAGTGGTGGGACTTGGAGGCTTTGTGGAGGCTATATAAGGAGCCCCAGACCTCCTGTATCAGAGGAGAAAGTGTAATAGACACACCAGCCCTCTGAGACATTCTCCTGTGGTTTCATCCTGCTCCTTAGGGAGTAGGGTTCCACGTAAATCCCGTTGTTCTTATTGTTCTTTATCTTTTTCCATGTTTCGCTTCCGCGTCCTATTTTCTAACAATGATCATGCTTCAAATAGGAGACTTAGCTACACTGGTTAGGCTGCGATTTCTTCCCTCTTTCTCCTTTTTGATAGTACTAGCAGTACTTGAACTTAGAAGGAAACACATGACTCTCCAAGGGACGAATTATTGGAGGAGAGGATTGCATGGTAGTTTGACATTTCGAATGTAAAGAGCTAACACCCTTCACATACAAGAGACAGTTGATTCATTGTTCATGGAGTATGCATTGGGAAGGGGTGGATCTGAGATGACTTCTGAGCCGAACTTATACAGTGACATATAGAATTTAGACTCTGTTGATTTTAAAGTCCTATTTCTCATAGGAGTTTTGCCAAACTATTAATCGAAAGGTCGGGTCAAGCTCTATATTTACCTTTTGTTTAAAGTCTTGGTATTGAACCCAATCTATTTTACTATTTAATTCTTTAGTTGCTCGGGGACGAGCAAGGTTTAAGTATAAGAGGTTGATGAATCTGTGATTCATCACTCTAATTTACTGAAAATAAAGCTTCGTCCCAAGTAATTAGATGTATTCATGTGTTTATAACTCATAATTAACATTCATGCACTTGTAAATAATTTGCATAAATTAGCATTTTATGTAGCATTCTTATGCACATGTAAATATTCACCTAATTTCACCTATTTTTAATTAATTCATACTAACTCCAATTGACATGAAAACAATTCTATTATGTACATATCACTAATACTAATCAAGAAAAATCTTAAAAAAATACTCACTTTTATATATTTGAAATAAACCCAATTGGGGACAATGCTTCGTGGAAGCAAGATGACGTATGCGCGCGTGTTTGGCTCTTTAGGACTCTCACCATAGAGATCGAAATGATATTGTGAACTAGCACATTGCCAAGGCGATAGGGGATATTCCAGCAGCCACGTATACCTAAGAGAAGAACGAGATCAAGATTCTTCAGCTCCAGTTTGATATATATATATATATACAACCAAGTAGAATGGTCGTCCTTTGCCTACCTTCTACTCTTTGCTTTGAGGCGTGTTTGAGAAGCTTCACAGCTTCAAGCCTATTACCACTTCCATGAAGTAACAAATGACATACATAACTCCAGGATGGTTGGAGTTTTCTTGGCAGCCCTATTGCTGGCACCACTACATATTCCCCATATGTCGCAGTTGCTGCTGGAGCCTCTTCGAGCTACTCCAGGTACAGCTTATGCTTTTACCAGTTGTAGCTGGGCATATGTCAGAGTGAATCATGGATACCAGTGCTTCTCAACATCTGCGTGGAGACAGAGCATAGTTCTGTTCTTATAGATATATACCCCCAGTAGATGGGTCGCCATTGCGAACGGAGTTTACTTACCCATCATAGGATAGGGGGAGGTGCATCTGATGCCATCCATGCGCCTGCATAATGTTATATATGTTCCTGACTTTCAGATAAACTTGCTTTCTATTAGTCAGATCACGAATGTTCTGCATTGTCGACGAGCGGGCATGCGCATGGTTCGAGGAGCAAGCATTCGCACGGTTCGAGGCAGCGGGAGATGCGTCGGGATGTGGTGCACACGATGCAGTCGAGCAGTTGCGGAAGTATACCCCCAGTGGTGCTGCTTGGAGGTCGAGGCAGCTGCGGGGTGGCTCGATGGAGCGACATCGGAGCGAAGAGAGGAAGAGCGGTGACATGGCGATGATGATCGGTGAAGGCGACTGAAGCACGACGAGGGGTGATGGGTGTAGATCAGGGAAAAAAGAAAAGAAAATAATAACATGGGAAGGAGGAAGAGAGAGAATGGGGTGCGTAGCCTAGGAACGGAGTGGCGGGTGCCGACTCCTGGTCTTTATCGGCAGTCGTGGGTGGAGCACGACGCAGATGAGCAGCATCTGGAAGCGCTGCTACACGGTGAGGTGCAACGTGGATCTCGCCCCCGGGGATTCGTCGCGGGGGTCATGGTTGCTGTCACGAGCCAAGGCCCTAGCTATCTCCCTTGATGTCGGGTGATGGAGGATGATTCGGAGGATGGTGGCGGCGATAGCTTTATAGGAGAGTGAGAGGGTAACGGCTGGGTGGTAGTAGAACAACGACCGGAGAGTCATAACGGCCGTTGCGGCAGGAGGCGGAGGAGGGTTACATGGAGAGGAAGGAGGCAGATGAAGGATGCAGTGCGGGCGGCTGAACGACTGGGAGGGGAAGATGGGTCACGTGCTGCGCACATGACCTGGGGGAAGGATGAGGTCACATGCGATGCACATGACTAGGAGAGAGAGAAGGAGAAAGGAGGGGGTCAGGTCACGTGAGGGGCAGGTGACTTGGGCTGGAGAAAGATTAGGTAGAGAGAGAAAAGAGAGAAGAGAAAGAATAGAGGAAGGAAAAGAAAACGGGAAAAAAGATAAAGGAAGATAAAAATAAGTAAAAAATAATAAAATAGTTAAAAACTAAAATAAGACAAAAATTTAAAATTAAAATAAAATTAAGGATTAAATAAAAGTAAAATAAAATATAATAAATAAATAAAGATAAAAATAAATAAAATGAAAAGAAAAGGTGAAAAAAAAAACAGTAAATGAAGTCAAATCAAAAAGTAGTCAACACGAAAGTTGTCCGTCTCGACGAGATCTATAACTTTTATGAAGGACCTAAAATCAAAAAGGTCAACTGCACAAAAATTATTTTTGGAGGTAATAAAATACCGCATTTTTGCATTTTGTATTTTTTTGTATTTTTTATTTGATTTAATTAATGGATTAATTTATATACAATATATTTATAATTAATCTAATTTTTAAGGATTTTTTATAGCTTAGTAAAAGATAAAAAAACAACACAGAGAAAATTTGTACAAAGTTTGAAAGACATATTTTTGTGTTTTCTCTTAATTTTCTAACTTTTAAGGGCTTTAATTCTTTATGCCAAGTTAATTAATTAATTAAAGCATAATTTAGAGAAAGATTTAGGTTAAAATAAAGATTATTTGCATATAAAATAATAATCTCAATTAGGGCAAAAATAAGGGTTAATTATTTACAGATTTAAACCCTAATTTAAGCACAATTAGCTAAATATTAATTTGATTTTAGGGGATTTGATTAGAGATTTATTAAGATGATTTTGCTAAAACATCAAGTAGATGAATCATGGATTCATCAGAATGAAATCAAGATTCTTTAACTCCGGTTTGATATATATATATATACATGACCAAGCAGAATGGTCGTCCTCTACGTACTTTCTACTCTTTGCTTTGAGGCATGTTTGAGAAGCTTCGCAATTTCATGACTATTACCACTTACACGAAGCAACAAATGACATACATAACTCCATGATGGTTGGAGTTTTCTTAGCAGCCCTATTGCCGGCACCACTATATATTCCTCAGATGTCACAGTTGCTATTGGAGTCTCTTCAAGCTGCTTCAGGTACAGCTTATGCTTTTACCAGTTGTAGCTGGGCATATGACAGAGTGAATCATGGACTCTGGTGCTTCTCACCATCTGCGTAGAGACAGACCATAGTTCCGTTCTTACATATATGTACCCTCGGTAGATGGGTCGTCATTGCGAACGAGGTTTACTTACCCATCATAGGATAAGGGGAGGTGCATTTGATGCCATCCATGCACCTGCAGAATGTTATATATGTTCCTGACTTTCAGATGAACTTGCTTTCTATTAGTCAGATCACGAAAGATCTATATTGTCCTGCCATTTTCAACCCCTCTTCTTTTATGTTTCTGGACATACTCAGAGCAAGGTGATTGGATGTGGTCGTGAGTAGCAGGGGGTCTACAGACTGGTCCAGCCTCATCATGTTGGTTCCTCTACTATTCCCATTGAACCAACCTCACCATACTTCTGGCATCTTCATTTCGGCCACCTTCCTCTGCAGAAGCTGTGTCATGTCCTCCCATAGATTTCCACGCGATCTTCCTTCCAATGCGAGGCTTGCCAGCTTGGGAAGCATCACCACTCTTCTTTTCATGTTCATGATAGTCGTAACAGTACTCAGTTATTCAAGCTTGTTCACTTAGATATTTGGGGTCCTAGTCATGTTCCTGATCAAAGGGACACTATTTTATCTTGTTGCTATGGATGACTACTCTAACCTTTTCTTGCATCTTTATGTTAAAAAACAAGCCCAAAGCTAGGTATGTCATAAATCGTTTCTTAATGAAATAAAGAACATGTTCTCTGCTACTGTCAAGTTTTTATGCTTTGACAATGCCACAGAATTCTGCATACTACAACTATCCGAGTTCTTTAAGTCTCTTGGCATCGTACACCAAACCTCATGTGTGTATACATCCCAACAGAACGATGTTGCGAACGCAAACATCGTCATTTACTTGATGTGACCCGGACCATTTTGAATTATAGTCGTTCTCCTCAATATTTAGGGGGTGATGCGGTCCTCACTGCTTGCTACTTGATAATCGTATGCCATCTTCTCTTTTAGGCGAAAGGATCTTTTCTCAATTGTGTTTCCCAAGAAGTACATGTTCTCCCTTACACCTCGAGTGTTTGGTTGTGTTGCCTTTTTTTTAATAATAACGAGGGGGAGCCCTCCCAAGATGGGAGTCACCACACCAAAATTTCATTAATTACCAGGAAAGTACATCAGCTTGATACCCAAAAATTGTACAGAGCATTACACTGAGCTAATACATTTTCATAGTAGAAGCGCTGCCCCTTGAAGATGGCATCATTCATGCCAAGCCAAATAGCCCACAGCGCAGCAAAAGTCCTGGAGACATCACCGGAGGATCCAAGCCCCACCGCCCGAATAGATCTCCAAAACAGATCTGCACAGGATGCCTGTATCCATGGCAGCCCCAAAGAGGCCTACACATTCGCCGAAGTCCTGCAGCCGAAGAAGATGTGATCCGCATCTTCCACACCACCCTCACATCTGTCGCATTCGATGTCCGTCACGCCCAGCAGTCTACCCCTTCTGACTTTGTCACATATCCGATCTCTTCTTAAACACCACAGGAACACCTTAACCCGAGTAGGAATCTTTGCCGCCCAGATCATCTTCATATCTGCACATAGAGCCTCGTCTCGGTCCACTACACTTCCACACAACTTCCTATATGCAATCTTTACCGAGAACTTACAATCTGCCCACTCAAAGCGATCAGGCTCGCCCGACAATCTGACGCATGGTCGTGACAAACTCTCCTCTTGAGCTGTCAAGTATATCTTTGTAGGCTATTCTCGTGCCCATAAGGGGTACCATTGTTTTGATCCGCTTTAACGAAAATACGTTGTCAATGTTGATGTCACCTTTGAGTCAATTATGTATTTCTCTCCTACAGATGACATATTGACTCCAACTGACTCAGGTGAGGATGTATGCATGCCTCCTCCTATGCCTATACCACCTCCACCAACACCACCACCTCCAGTACCTAAACCTGCTCATGTGGCTACCCTTGGACAACCACCCGGTACCTTGGCACAATTTTTGCCACATGATCTTTGTTCGCAGGTCTCACACAGTGCCCCCTACTCATGGACCTTCCCCATCATCCACCAAGCCCCAGGTATGTAATGAAGACATTATTTCTATTGATAACACTAGTGATTTGTCTATGCGACATGATTTTTTATAGGATGAGCATGTGCCCTCTCAGAAGGGTAGTTTACAGGTTTGAGATGAGGCATATGATCCAGATGTGTCTATCGCTCTGCAGAAGCAGAAATGTACTTGTGCTAGATATCCTTTTGCAACCCATGTTTCCTAGGGCCGACTCTCAGGGGACTTCAGGAGATTTGTCGTGGGACTGTCAACCGTGGAGATACCATGAGCATATCAAGAGGCAATACAGAATAGTTAGTGACATCTTGCCATGGAGGAGGAGATGGTTGCGCTACAGTCGCGTGACACATGAAGCATTGCTACAGCTCCTACTGGGCATCTGTTATTGGATGCAAGTGTTGTTTACAGTGAAGCACCAAGCAGATGGCAGCGTAGATCGCTATAAGGAGAGACTTGTAGCTCGTGGGTTCACCTAGACATGTGTGGTGGATTATCAGGATACTTTCTCTCTAATAGCTCAGTATTCTACTCTGTGTATTCTACTTTCTATTGCAGTGACACGGAACTGGCCCCTATACAAGTTTGATATGAAGAATGTGTTTCTCTATGGTGACCTACCAAAGAAGTTCTATACGCAGCATCCACCCGGGTTCGTTGTTGGGGGGTGTCAAAAGATTTGCGGGCTTCACAATGCAATATATGGTGTGAAGCAGAGTCAAAGAGCATGGTTCCAAAAGCTCTTGGGCGTGATAGAGCAGAAAGGGTTCGTAATATCAACTACCGATCATTCACTATTTGTTCAGAAGTCTCAAAGAGGTACAGTTGTCATATTAGTTTATGTCGATGATATCATTGTTACAAGGGATGATGAGCAGAGCATCCAGGCTGCAAAGGATTTCCCAAGTCAACAGTTTGTAACCACGGACCTTAGTAGTATACGTTACTTTCTTGGACTAGAGTTCGTCAGTAACCAATGAGGTCTTGTGATAATCAAGAGGAAATACGTTACAAATCTTCTCTCTGAGACATGTATGACATATTGCAGGCCTGCCACTACTCCCATGGACCTTTTTTTTGAATAATAACGAGGGGGAGCCCTCCCAAGATGGGAGTCTCCACACCAAAATTTCATTAAAAAACCGGGTGGAGTACATCAGCTGGATACCCAGAAATTATACAGAGCGTTACTCTGAGCTAACACATTTTCATAATAGAAACGCTACCCCTTGAAGATGACATCATTCCTGCCGAGCCAAATAGCCCACAGCGCGGCAAAAGTTCTGGATACATCACCGGAGGATCCAAGCCCCACTGCCCGAATAGAACTCCAAAACTGATATGCACCGGACGCCTGCACCCATGGCAGCCCCAAAGAGGCCCACACATTCGCCGAAGTCCTGTAGCCGAAGAAGATGTGGTCCGCATCCTCCACACCACCCTCACATCTGTCGCATGCGAAGTCCGTCACGCCCAGCAGCCTAGCCCTTCTCACTTTGTCACAGAGCCGATCTCTTCTTAAGCACCACAGGAACACCTTAACCCGAGTATGTACCTTTGCTGCCCAGATCATCTTCATATCCGCACATAGGGCCTCGTCTCGGTCCACTACACTTCCACTCAACTTCGTATATGCAATCTTTACCGAGAACTTACCATCTGTCCACTCAAAGTGATCATGCTCGCCCGACATCTCCCCGGCAGAGGGAATCTCATCAAGCAACCGCAAATAATCCTGCAGTCTCTGATCCGAGAGAGCCGTTAGAAACCTGGGGTCCCACGAACCAGAGTCCACCATCTCCGCCACCAGCGCCCCCTTGTCAACGGCGAGCGCCATTGACCTAGGGAAGCGGATCGCCAGCGCCCCCTCTCCCGTCCAATTATCCAGCCAAAACCTGAACCGGAGTCCATTCCCCAACCTCGGCCGAAGGCAAGCCCTGAGCCCCGGAATCACGGCACGGATCCCGCTCCACAACGAAGACTCATGACACTTTCTCGCCGCCACCAACTCTCCCGAGACCCCATAGATCGCCCTCAACAACCGCAACACCAGCGAGTCGGAAGAGCCCCAAATACGCACGACCCATTTGGCTAACAAAGCCTTGTTCATTGCTTCCACATCCCTGACTCCCAGGCCACCCTCGGAAACCGGTACAACAAGATCCTTCCACGCCACCAAGTGCAACCCTCTCTTTGCCTGCCTCCCATCTGACCAGAAAAAGGATCTCATCAATGACTCCACCTTCCTTTTGACCCCAACAGGCATTAGACGGTTCGAGAAAAAAAAGATCGGAATGGCAGAGAGGACGTGCTTTAGCAATGTAAGCTTTCCGTCCTTGGACAAAGTTGTAGCCTTCCATCCCTGCAACCGCTCCTCCATTCTCCGAAGAACGCAGTCCCAATCAGACTTTCTCAGCCTGCCGTCAACCAAATGCAACCCCAAATAAGTGATTGGCAAGCGCCCCAGAGGGCAACCTGCCCAAACGGCTAACCTGTTACTCTCCTCATCCTGCATCCCAATGGTAACCAGAGTCAACTTCTGCCTGTTAATCTGCAAGCCAGAGAGGCATCCAAACATATCCACCAATACAGCTGCATTGTGGTTCTGCTCCTCCGTCCCCCCCATGAAGATCAACGTGTCATCCGCATACTGCAGCAGTGGAACGGAGATGTCCCCCAATCTGAACCCCTCGCACCAGCTCTCTTCAACCGCCCTTTGAAACAGTACTGCTAGGCAATCCGCCACCAACACAAAGAGCAAGGGAGCTAGGGGGCAACTTGACGCACCCCCCTCTGTGGTTGGAACCATCCTCCCTCTGGTCTGCCATTAACCAACACAGAGCAGGAGCAAGTAGTGACACATCTCTTGACCCAAGCAATCCACTTTTCTGGAAATCCTCTTTTCTGCAATGTTACCCGTAAGAACTTCCAACTGACACAATCATAGGCCTTAGCATAATCAATCTTCTAAATAGCCCCTTTCTTCCTAGACCTTTTCCATTCACGAGTTACTTCCGAGGCGGTAACTATTCCATCTGCCATACATCTGCCAGGAATGAACGCAGACTGAGCCGGTAAGATCACAAAAGACAAAACATCTCTAAGCCTGCTCGCCAGCACCTTGGCCACAATGAGATAAATGCCATTAGAGATCGAAATAGGCCTGTAATCCCCAACCTCTACGGGGTTCTCTTTCTTCGGCAGTAGAAAGATCAAGGCCCTGTTAACCTTCTCAAAACCCCTGTTTCCCTCCCTGAATTCATTCAGAACCTCCAAAATGTCGTCCTTCAGCAGGTCCCAGAACTCCCTGAAAAAAGAGATAGAGAAGCCATCCGGGCCCGGGGCCCCGTCCGCATTCAACTCCTAAATGGCCCTACGCACCTCCTCCTCTGTAAAATCTGCCACCAACGAGTCACCCTGGGGTCCAGTCAGGGACCCCGCTCAACGACCCGTCCAATCCCAGCCTTCTCCCTCACTCACTCTCCTCGACGCCCCAAGAAAGTACTCCCGCAAGGCAGCCCCAATGTCCCTTTCTCCCGATACCCTTTGACCCCCCACCTCAACCTCATGCAAAAAGCTCCTTCTCCTCCTACCAGACGCCACCGTATGGAAAAAGCGAGTGTTGGCATCACCTTCCCTTAGCCACTTCTGCCTCGATCTTTGTCTCCAATGGACCTCTTCTTTCCTGTCCTCCTGATAAGCCACTTCCAACCAAGTTGCCCTCTCCTCCACCTCCTCCGGAGTCAGCCCCCGGTCATCATCTAGCCCGTCTAACCTGCTTATCCCCGCCTCTGCCTCGGCCTTGGTGGCCCTCCGCCTCCTGGCAACATCCTTCCCAAAGGACAACCGCAACCGCCTAAGAGCGTCCAGCTTGGCCACGAAGCGCGACACCGCCGAACCCGTCACCGAGAATCCCCGCCAATACTGGCTCACCAGGTCCCGAAATCCTTCCTCCAACAACCACTTCTTCTCAAATCGGAAGTAGAACCGATTCAGACATTCCTCCCCAGAGAACCATAAAACCGGAGTATGATCAGAGAGCGTCCTTGGAAGAGCCCAAGTCGCCAGCGGGAAAGCCTCACCCGCCTCAACGGACATCAGAAACCTGTCGAGCCTGGACTTCGATCTCATGTTCCTCCAAGTGTACCTGCAACCGGTCGCATCCACAACTGACAAACCCAGAGAACGAACCACCTCCCTCATATCTGCAGACCCCGCATCTGAACCACCTCCCTCCCTTGGCCTATCTTCTGGGAATAGAGTGACATTCAGGTCCCCACCGATGATCCAAACTCCATCGCCACCTCAGGCACTATAGTGTCTAAGTCCCCAGCAAGAGTACCATCCTCCCGGCGGCACGAGCCGTATACATTAGTGATGAACAGGCAGACGCCATCCGCTCTCCGCATCAACCTCACCGAGAGGGTGAAGAGAGAGACAAAAGTCCCCAACAGGTCGAAAGAAGCGGACCTCCAGCCAGTAATAAGCCCTCCAGACGCACCTGCAGCCTCTTTCTCTGCCAACGCAAAAGACTCCCCACTACTCATCTCCCGTCGTAACCCTTCATCCATCGTCCGCAGCTTTGTCTCATGTATAAAAAAGATATCTGCACCTGCCTCCCTCACCAGATTTTGTACCCTGAGCCTTTTTTCGGGCCGGCCCAAGCCCCTCACATTCAAAGAAAGTAACTTCATTTCAACAACTGAGCATCCATCTTAGAAGGGGGAATAACTCCCAAGCGCCGCGCCATCCCCCGGTCGAGTGAAGCAAAGCGATTCCGCATCACAATTGGACTCGTCTCCCCCGGAGTGACAGGCTCAGCAGCATCACCCGACGCTAAAGCGACCCTCAACGACGCCCTCGCCATCTTCCGGGCCCTTCTCCCCCCACCTTCCTCCCTCTCATATGTCACACCGAAGCGCCGCTGCCCCGGCCCCGCCCCCTCTGGAAGAGGCTGCCCAGAAGACATCCCCGGAATAAGGATCCCAAGACCAACCAAAGGAGAGTGCCCTGCCGCCCCTTCCACTCCAGCCAAGTCGGCCCCACCACAAGCCGAGCTCACAAGCCTTGAATCCGACCCAACCGTTTCCCCATCCCCTCTCTGCAGGTCATCCCCTCTCCCTGCACTGTGGAGCCCTTTCCCCACAGGCTGCTCCCACACAACGACAGAACCAACTCTCCTCGGCTCAGGCGCACCCCCAACAACATCCTCCAACCCCAGCAGAGCACGCGCCATCTTACCAGCCAGAAGAGAGGAAGAGATAACCAATCCTGGCCGACCCACGCCTTCGGGCCACTTCCGATCAGGAACCGACCCCACATGGTGCAACATCTCGAGAAACAACAGGCAGAGATCCACCAGCCGTCTCACCTCCTCCCACGCCAACCGTCGTTCCACCTGATACAGGAACCGCCACAGACCTCGAAGCACCCACCGCGGAGATGATGCCGAACTGAATCGCCAAGGTTGGAGAGTGAGTCGCGCTCGAAGGCCGAACCCCCACACAGGGCTGCAACGTCTCTGGCCTTCCATCTCCACCACCCGAAGAGTTCTCTACCACTTGAAGCTCCCCCCTGCACTTCCCGTCTGCCCGGATAGCTGCCCAAACATCCACGGCCACCAGTTCTAACAGAACCTTCCTGCCCTCCAACCACAGCTCCCACCAGTCCATTTTCTCAGCTCCGACTGGCTCCACCCGAAGAAGAACATCTAAAGGTTGTCCCGGTTGACACCCCGAGAACTCGACAGATTCGACCACAACCACATTCTGCAGCAATCGCGAAATGCACGCCTTCGTCCTTGCCCTCAACGGCAACCCCCTGACAACGACTCTCTCCACCACCGCAGGCTTCACCGCAAAATCCGAGTCTTTCGGCCTTCTCCACTTCAGACACAAAGACCCAACCTCCGGTCCTCCCACCAAACTCCGCACCTCAGTTTCCCGAAGCCCCCTTGCCATCACCCTCCATGGAGAAAGGCGCGCCACATCCCCTTTGAAGGAGGCCTTGGACACAAACCCCACATCAGATGTCGCGAGGAAGAGGGCCTCCCCACCAGTTCCCTCACCGATCAAGGGCGAACCCCGGTGCTCTTCCAACGGACAAGATCGCCTAGAATGACCATAACCTCTGCACGAGAAACAACGAAGGGGACTGCGGCATGCCCTCGCCCAATGATCCAATCCACCACAACGTTAGCATCCCCGACCGAAAGGAGATAGCCGCGGCGCACCACGACCTCTTGAAGATAGCCCAGCAAGGCACCTCCTGCGACGCTTCTCAACAAGGCGCCACCCCCTGGCGCTAGTGCATGAAGTTGTATCATGATGATACTGAGGAGGTAAACAACAACTAGGCTACTCTCTTCATTGCCAACAACCCAACCTTCCATGAGAGGATCAAGCATATCAAGGTATATTGTCCCTATACTCGAACATAATTCAGAAGGGCCTCATCTCTACCACTCGTGTTAGCTTCGGAGATCAGACAACATATGTGCTTACCTCGGCCCTAGCCAGAGGGCCTCTCCAGAGATGTTCCAATCTGAGCATGATCTATATCTACGCTCCCGCTTGAGGGGGAGTGTTGAGATATTATTTATCTTTTATTTCTTTTATGTATTCTCTATTCTTTCCATCTTCTTTATGTAATTTACCCAACAAGTTTCTCCTCTATATAAGAGAACCGTAAGGCCTCATGAATAAGCAATTCATTATTTTCTTCCAACAATTGCCACCAATCCCGTCTTCCACAAACAGACCAAGCATATTGAAGTTGATCGTCACTTTATTCGAGATGCAATACGAGAAGCGAATATCATTACTCATATTTCTACAAATCTCCATCTTGCAGACATATTTATGAAGTCACTACCAAAAAATGCATACTTTGGTTGATTTCCAAGTTAGGCATGATTGAAAGATATGCGCCAACTAGAAGAAGAGTACTGAGTTATTTAGTTGTTTATCTATTTGACCTTTTTTGCCTCTTTCTTGGGTCATGTAACCCCCGTGGCCCCTAGACCTCTTGAATAAGGCAAGTTATTCATTCTCAACTTTTTCTCCACTTCCATTCCGATATTTCTCTGTATGCATGATGGCATAGTTGTAATTCTTTTTCGTGCTAAGATATTAAAAAGGAAAATCAGGACATGGTCCGACATTATAGCTCCAAAATAGCATGAATGTCCAGTGAGCTTGCAAAGCCAAAGATGAACGAGCACGATCTGTCATGAAGCTATTCCCTAATCGATCAAAAGTAATAAACATTAGGAATGCACATGGATCGGATTGGTTCGGATTTTAGCCTAATCCGTATCCAAGATTTTTGTTTTTTCGAATCCAATCCGATCCATCAGTTATCTAAGTCCAATCCGATCCAATCCATCGAATTTTGGATTGGTTCGGATTTTTTTCCCACCAATAGTCTACTTTACACGTATAAACTTTACAACACATTAGCCCTTGAACATTTGAATAATGACTTAAAAATCGATCATACGAATACAAGTAAAGAAAAAAGAGAAAAAACACATATCAAGTTGAAGAATTATATTTGTTAGAGTTATTAGATTTACATTTATGTTTGTAACCCTTCGGGTTCCGTAACCTCCCGTGACCCTTCAGGTTCTATAACCCTCTGTGACCCTTCGAGTTCCGTAACCTCCCGTGACCCTTCGGGTTCCGTAACCCATGTACTCTCTAGGGTTTTTTCTCTATATAAGACCCTAGATCTATGGAATAAACATATCATTCGTTCCTCTTCTTAACATGGTATCAGAGCGACGGTCCTAGATCGAAGCCTAATACCCTAAATTCGCCACCACCACCAGCCCTCTCTCCGCCGACAAGGAGAGAGGGCTGGACCTCCTATGTCGCTCGTGGATTTGATGGTCTCGCGCAAGGCAGTCCGAGTCCCCAGCAGCACCAGTTGCCACCTCTAGCGACACCTAAAGCGTCGCCCGAGGCCCCAGTAGCTCCAGCTGCACCTTATGCGTCGCCAACACCGCCTGGAGCCCCCCCCCATTCTCCAACAACCCCTGCTTCACTACGACTTGTTTCTACCAACATTTTGTTTCTCCCAACTTGATGTTCCATACTCTTTATTCTATCAAGTATGTGAGAAATGAGGAGTCAGAGATGATTCTTAAGACGTTTGTTGCCCTACCATGGTTGACAAACCGACACTTCAGACAACTACTCAGATCATCCGTCTTCATCGAGCATCGACTTCTTTGTCAGGGCATATACTTCTTCTTTTACGACCCGACTACTACTCCGCGTTGGACTTCTTCTACAACAATTCTTCTTCAGGCACGACAGAGATATGCTTCGGTGACCTGCAGGCACGACAGAGATACGTTCCGGTGGCTTGATATCGCAGCGACTCTACAGGCATGGCAGAGATATGTTTCGGTGACCTGAAAGCCGCAGACCCGTCCTCGAGCGAGGTCTTCTACCAGCAGCGGATATATGTTCTTATGATGCATCGTGATAAGATGTGATGTATACTTTCTCTTTTTGTTACAAGCTGTAGATTTCTCAGCTCCAGCCTGAGGGGTGTTAGAGTTATTAGATTTGCATTTATGTTTGTAACCCTTCGGGTTTCGTAACCTCCCGTGACCCTTCAGGTTCCGTAACCCTATGTGACCCTTCGAGTTCCATAACCTCCCGTGACCCTTCAGGTTCCGTAACCCTTGTACTCTCTAGGGTTCTCTCTATATAAGACCCTAGCTCTATGGAATAAACATCTCATTCGTTCCCTTCTCAACACTATTAATCAATTATAAAAAGTTAAAGACCACATAATAAACTAAAGGATTATATTGAATTAGAAAATTAATTTTTCTTTAATAAACAACGCATTAATTTTTTCATTGCAATTGATTTCCACCAAATTATTCCAATAAAAACAACACAAGTTATCAAATAAGGATACAAAGACAAGTTAATAAAAAATGTGATCTCTGTGATCGGATATTGTTGAAGTCCATGATAAACTTAAAATGTTAAGCTATGCCAAACCCAAGCACTCACAAGAACATCTTTTAAGGCTCTATAATATATCATTAAAAAACGAGAATCGTAGAACATTCATACTCGATTGAGTATGCAGATAAAACTAACTTAAATATAGCCCACCAATTAGGTATAATGCCTCTCATTTAAAATGGACTTCAACTGGAATTTATTTTGTAAGATTATATCTATAGTCAAAATATACAAATTCTATGAAAAATATGAGTAAAAATATATATCAAATTAAAAATGAAAGGAATTAAAATAATGCTTATTTCTTATTAGATAGGTGTGTGTAATTGATCTAATTTCATCACTAAAATAAGGTTGCGAGCTAGAGCAAGTAAAAGGAAAGAAGCAAAGAGATCAAAAATATCTAACAAATATACCAGACATCTATCCCACATCTATTATCTTTTAACGAAGATATGAAGAGTGACCACATATGGAAGCCAGATGATATCACGTGGGAGAGGATTATGTTGTTTGAGACGGGCGGTGACATCGCAGGGAAGGAGTATGGCAAAATTATGTTGGGGAGGAATAAAATTATGCAATAGGGGGGACATCATTGAAATGGACTGAGAGTAGGGATGCAAACGGACGAATATGGATATGAATATAGGTATTACCGTATCCTTATCCATTTTTGAACATAGATACAGATGCGGATACATATATTTACGAATATTAAAACTATCTTACCATATCTTTAAAAAACGGATACGGATGTAAAACGGTTACTGCTCGCATACGAGTGATGTTAGAAATAACCTATAGAATCGACTTAAATATATATAAATTGGATGGAAAACACATGCTATAACTTTACTAGATGTTTTTGTATCAAAAAAAGTATAGAAATATGATAAAAGAAGGTATAGAATTATGTTATATATGGTTAAAAATAAATTTATGACTATATTTATATACAAAAATGGATATATGGATACAGTTACAGATGTTTGCAGATATCATAATGATATCCGTATCCATTTTAAAATGGATACGGATACGGATGTCAAAATCTATATAAAACGGATACGGTGACTGATCAGATATGGATATATCCGTAACCGTTTGCATCCCTAACTGAGAGGGAATCGTGAGGAATTTTGGCAGCCAATAGTGAGATAAGAGAAGGAGCTGGGAGAGGAATAATAGAACATGGATTTATAATTTTACAAGTTATAGTCATACTTTATTATTTTAGAGATTTAACATTTGCCTTTCAAGGGAGAAGAAATGGTGATATCAAGAGGACTTGTATCCAATATTGATATGGAAAAAATGGCATGATGACATTGATTATGTCCTTAGAGAGAATTCAAAATAGGTGCACATAGATATTATGTATGTATGTATGCATGTATGTATGTTTGTATGTATTATGTATGTATGTATGTCCTTAGAGATCGGTTGTGTTGTAAAGACTGCAAAGTAATCCCATGAGAGAGTTTGACAACCCAACATCGTTTGTTAGTCTTGGATGTACAAATGAAAGGGTTGGTAAAGAAAAGGAGGGTTTCTAAGATAACTAGAACTAGATGGTGGAATCTTCCACTGAAGCAAGCGAGCTTCAGGGAGAAGGTTTTAGAAGACTTATCTTGGGATTGTAGCGGTAGTGCAAACGAGATGTGGGAGGCAGTAGCATCTTGTATCCGAAAGGTAGCCAAAGAGATGCTAGGCGAGTCAAAGGGAGGAGCTCCAGGTCAAAAGGAGGCTTGGTGGTGGAGTGAAGGGGTGCAAGATAAGCTAAAAATAAAAAAAGCTTGCTTTAAAGCTATGTCTAAGGATAAAACAGAGGAAACTATCACAAACTACAAAATAACGAAGAAGGAAGCAAAGAAGGCCGTAAGCGAAGCTAAGTCAAAAGCTTATGAAGTTTTGTATAAAAATCTTGACTCTAAGGAGGGACAGAAGGATATATTCAGGTTGGCCAAAGCAAGAGAAAGAAAGACCAAAGACCTTTCTCAAGTAAGATGCATTAAGGACGAGGGAGGTCATGTGTTTGTTACTCAGAAGGATATAAAGACTAGGTGGGAGCAGTACTTCCATAAACTTTTCATTGGAGAAGGAAATAGAGATATCACTTTGGGTGATCTAGCTTGTAGTGAAAGTTACTTGAATCGTGCAAGCTATAGACAGATACAAAGAAAGGAAGTAGAGGAGGCTTTGAAGGTTATAAGATCCGGGAAAGGTTTAAGACCGGATGACATCCCTGTAGAAGTATGGAAAGTTGTAGGTGAGCGCGGTTTGACTTGGATTACGAATCTATTCAATGTTATTTGGCGAAGCAAGAAAATGCCTGAAGAGGATTATCGTGGTGCCTCTTTATAAGAATAAAGGAGACATTCAAAATTGTTCAAATTATAGAGGTATCAAGATGATGAGTCACACTATGAAAATTTGAGAACGTGTGATCGAAAGAAGGTTGAGGCAAGTTTCCAACGTAAAAGAAAACCAATTCGGATTCATGCCAGGTCGCTCAACGATTGAAGCCATCCATTTGTTGAGGAGAACAATGGAGATTTATAGACCTAAAAGGAAGAACCTCCACATGATCTTTATTGATTTGGAGAAGGCTTATGATTCTGTCCCACGAGAGATATTGTGGAGAGTGTTGGAGAAGAGACAAGTGCATGTCCTATACATTAACCTCATAAAGGACATATATGATAGGGCTTTATCTTGTGTAAGGGCCCCGTCTGGGAAGACTGGATATTTTGACATCAACATTGGTTTACATCAAGGTTCTGCTTTGACATCAACATTGGTGACGATAACATTCAGAAGAGAGATTCCTTTAGATATTTGGGATCTATTATGCAACATGATGGGGAAATTGATGGAGATATTACTAATGGAATAAATGCCGGCTGGCTAAAGTGGAGAGGAGCCTCTGCTGCTCTCTGTGATAAGAAAATTCCTTTAAAAATTAAAGGAAAGTTTTACAAAGCAGCCGTGAGACCTGCTATGCTTTATGGATCCGAATGTTAGCCTGTGAACCATAAACATGTGCAAAGAATGAATGTAGCAGAAATGAAAATGTTAAGGTGGATGTGTGGACACACACACGTAAAGATTGGATTCGGAATGATGTAATCAGAAAGAAAGTTGGTGTAGCTCCGATCGAGGATAAGATGCAAGAAAATTGCTTAAGATGGTTTGGACATTTGCAAAGAAGATCAGTTGATGCACCAGTTAGGAGATGCGAGTGTTGGGATGTTGAGCCGGCTAAGAGAGGGCGAGGACGGCCCAAGAAGTTTTGGAAAGAGACCATACGAAGGGATCTTAGTTTTGTGGATATAAGCCCGGGATTGACTCAAGATAGATCTGAATGGAGGCGAAGAATCCAAGTAGCCGACCCTACTTAATTGTGGGAAAAGGTTTTGTTGTTGTTGCATGTATGTATGTATGTATCTACATGCTCACATATGTGTTAATGGATTAACGAATTGCATCAGATCGGATTTTGGTAAAGATCCGATCCAATCCATACTTTAACGGATTTCAAAAATTATAATCCGATCCAATCCATTAGAATGAAAAACCCAAACCAATCCAATCCAATAGCATCGGATTGGATCGGATTACGGATTTTATCTAATCCTTGTGCACCCTAATAAACATACAAATACGGGCAAATAGTAAGGGGAAAATGCTCCCCTATAGAGGTACGTGCTTTAAGCACTGATCGGGGGAAGGGGGATGTTGACCCCCGCTCAGACGACGGACAAACAACACACCCAACCCCGAAAAGGCCAACACCAAACACCTTGAGGGCAGGCGTCCAAAGTGGGACCTAGATACTTCCCTAGGGCCTACAATAGGCTCCTCCTAGCACCCTGAGAGGTCCCATACCCAGAGACACCTAAGGCACCATGAAGGAAAGGGGAATCCCTCTTCCTTAATAACAACCTCATGAATAATAATTAAATTACCTATTTCCTAATGACTCTCCGTATTATAGCAATGTACATTGATAGAAAGATAATGCCATGTCATATCCCAACATTCTAACATGATCCTCCGACCTCCCTTACAGAACTCAACCCACTATCTCCATCTATTAGGATCATGAGGATGGATGCCATGTTATCTACAACCCTCAAAGATGGAATATGAAATAACTCACGTACCCATAACCCTCTCGCTTTGTCAGTGTCCAAAGGCATCTTCATTGTCATCAACAATCAGAGGTGTATGCATTGCATCGAGATAGCATGGTTATCATGTATTTAGTGTATGAGCAAGTTTTCTACTTCTCCAAGCAGATCATTGCATGCCTCAACTTGAGGGTAAGTTGCAAGAACAAAGAAGGGTTGAGTCAATTGTGTAATTGGATATCTCCAATAGTCTAGTGTTGTCTAATTATGAGAATTGGGTGTATCAATGAGGCAGCATAAAGATCATCACACTTCATCTAGTTATGAGAATTGGGTGTATCAATGAGGCAACATAAAGATTCTCACACATCATCGATTCCTGGGACATAGTAGATATATGAAACGAGTCAGTGCTATTAATAATCATCGAAGGTCAGGGAAAGTGACAAATAATCTTGAAACAAGAGTATAAATATCACTCATAATTTCCTTATGTTACTAGTATGATATAAAACATGTATTAAGGATTGGTTCATGTGGAGAAGTGATGAGAGAATACAATGAGATGTTTATTCAAGAGGTATAGGGATCCTTATATAGGACTAAACCCTAGATAGCTCAAAAAGATAAAATACATAAATACCCTCGTAAGGTTACAAGGAATATAAGAACGTAATATATTGTAGTCTCTAACACTTCCCCTCAAGTTGGAGCACATCCATTGATCATGCCCAACTGGGAAGCTATATAAGAAAGGCGCTTCTTCGATAAGGCCTTTGTAAATATATCTACAAGCTAAAGATCTGTCGATATGTGTGGTGTAGCAATCTTGCCTCCTCATACAACATCACAAACAAAATGGCAGTCAATCTCAATATGTTTGGTTCTCTCATGGAACACAAGATTTGTAGCAATGTAAGTAGCAAATTTGTTATCACAGTATAGAGGAACATGAATGGTGATAGCAACACTGAGTTCTTGCAGAAAAGTCAGTAACCAAGTAATTTCACATGTAGCATGGGTCATTGCCCTGTATTCTTCCTCTGCACTGGATTGAGAGACTATTGTCTGCTTCTTGCTCCTCCAACTAACAAGATTTCCTCCTACCATAATAGCATAGCCCAAAGTAGAATGACAGTTCTCACGCGAGCTTGCATAATCAGCATCGGCATATGCATTAACAATAGTGTATCCATTTGTCCCATAGAAGAGGCCACGTCCAGGTGATTCCTTCAGGTAGCGAAGAATCCGAAGAACCTCCTGCTAATGAATGTAACAAGGTTTCTCCATGTATTGGTTAGCTCTGCTCACAGCATATGATATGTATGGCCTAGTAATAGTAAGATACAAAAGTTTGCCAACCAGGCTTCTGTATCATGTAGTGTCTTCAAAGACATGATCAATGGAGGTAGAGTGTTTCGTCGGTTCTATAGGAATGCCAGAGGGTTTGCAGCCAAGTAACCCTGCCTTAGTCAGAATATCTAAGCAATACTTTCTCTGTGACATATGGAGTCCCTTCTTGGTGTGTAAAACCTCTATGCCCAGAAAATAGCGAAGTTGCCCCAAGTCCTTGGTGAGAAAGATCTTTTGTAAGAAAAGCCTTGGTCTCTAGCACCCCTTTATCATCATTACCTGTAACAACCATAGCATCCACACATACAGCAAGTCTAATGGTACAAGTTAACCGTTTTCTGACAAAATAGAGTAGTCAGATGTAGTTCTCTGGAAACCCAGAGTGTCGATCTCTGTACTTAGTCTATCAAACCAAGCACTCGGGCTTTGCTTCAGACCATAGATTGTTTTGCGAAGTCGGCATACATACTCACAATCGACTTCGTAACCTGGAGGTTGCATCAGGTAAACTTCCTCCTCAAGATTGCCATATAGAAAAGCACTCTTGATATACAATTGAAAAATAGGCCAGCCCTTGTTCACAGCTATAGAGAGGATAGTCCGTATAGATCCCATCCTTGCAACAGGAGAAAAGGTCTCGAAGTAGTCAACTCCATATGTCTGTGTAATGCCTTCCGCCACAAGTCTTGCTTTCAACCTGTCAGTAGAACCATCTGGAGACGTCTTCGCAGTGAAGATCCATCTGCAAGCAACAGGTTTAGTTCCCTGGGGACACTGTACAAGATCCCATGTCCCTCTAGAATGAGAGCATCTATTTCTTCATTCATTGTCTTTCTTCATCCAGAATCCTCCAATGCACTATGATGGTCTCTTGGAACAGAAATTGTCACAAGAGCATCTGCATATCTTTTGTCAGAACATGATAAGCTATTGGTGGACGTGAAATGAGACATAATATGAAGTGTACATTGCCTCTTAGTTCTGCGCAGAGCGATTGGAAGCTCATGAGGATCATTCGAGGCAGTATTGGTGGGAGCACTTGAGGATGGTGTGTTTTCCTGCAACAAAGGGTCAGGCAGAGGGATATGAACAAGAGTAGAAACATGTCTTCTTTTATACACAATAGGTGGAGGGGGAAGATATAATGGTATGTCTGACACAACCTGAGTAAAGAAGCTAGCTTGTTCGAAAAAGGTGAAATCGACAAATATGTAATAACGATGATCAGAAGGATCATAGCATCTGTACCCTTCTGAGTTAGAGAATAACCCAGAAAGACACATTTAATCGCATGTGGAGATAATTTGTTGGCAGTATATAAATTGTGAACAAATGATGTGCATCCAAAAATCTGCAGAGGCAGAGGAAAGGGTGACTCATTTGGATATAGTAAGGCAAAGGGAGTAGAGTCATTTAGGGATGTAGAGGGGGCCCTGTTTATAAGGTGGACGTCAGTGAGTATAGTATCTTCCCAGTAAGTCTTGGGAACCTTCATTTGGGTGAGTAGAGAGCGGGCAATATCAAGGAGATGTCTTAGTTTTTCTTTTGGCTACCACATTTTGTTGGGAAGTATATGGGCAAAAGGTTTTATGGATGGTGCCTTGGAAAGCAAAAAAAGAAGTCAAATCATTTTGTGTAAATTCCAAGGAATTATCAGAACGGAAATTTTTTGAATAGTAGTGGAGAAGATATTTTTGACATAGTGAAAGAAAATCTTAACAATGTTATTAATTTCTGAACGTTCTTTTAACAAGAAGACTCAAGATGATCGATTGTAGTCATCCACAAAGACAGCAAAATATCTATGACTACTTAGAGTTCGGACCGGATAGCGTCCCCAGATATCACAATGGATAAGAGAAAAAGGGATACTGCGGTGAGACTCTGTCCATGCAGGAATGGGTGCTCTATGATATTTCCCGAACTGACACGCCTCACACTCAAAGGGTTTGAGTGTAGAGAGTTCATGGAACATCGTGGAGAGGGCCTTAACAAAAGGATGACCCAGACAAAGGTGCCACATAAGAGGATCTTCATAGATTGAGACATCGTCGGCAAAATTAGAATCAGAAGGGATATCGAGGTAATAGATGTTGTTCCTTTCATGTCCCCCACGAAAAATCTGCCTCGCCAAGATGTCCTGAAAATAACATCAGAACTCAACTAAAATAAATAACACGACAGTTAAGTTCACGACATAGCTTATGTACAGATAAAAGATTGAGAGGAAAGACAGGAGCACAATAAACGTCGGTCAATCGTAGCTTGGAAGAGAAATCAACAATGCCGACGGCAGTAACTAGGGAATGATCCCCATTGGCAACTCAAACGATCCTCATAGAGGAAGACGGCTGGGAAGACGTGAGCAAACTTTTTTCTCCCGTCAGATGGGTAGAATCTCCAGAGTCAATAATCCATGTATGTTTGGAGGCAGAGATAGAATTTGCTACTATACCTGAGGAAGTAGCTAGGCTAACAGTAGAAGCAGAGGCAATATTGTCTGCCAGCAGAAAAAACATGGTCTTGCAGCAGTTGCCGCAGACGAGCATATTCAGAAGCAGTAAATGGGGTTTGTACCCCTCCAGCTTGCTGAGAAGAAGTATCTTCAGTTGCATCATAAGATGCTTCATCATAGGCATTGTTGGCATTAGGTTACATACCAAACGTTGCCCAACTGTGGTCAGAATGGTGATTCCAACGTCCACAGTGCGCGCATGTTGGATACCGAGCAGTAGAAGAATCACGCCTACGTCTACGTCAAAATCACATCCACATCCAGATTCGCGGCCGTGTCTAGATTCACGACCGCGTCTGCATCCACATCCAAAGTCATGATCTCGTCCTCCTTGATAGTTCTGACATCCTCTGTATCCTGAGAAGGTATAACGAGTTGCTGTCTCTGTAGATGCATGGATGGTGAGTGTTGACCGGAGCCTTTAGCTCTTGTAGTCGTCTGAAGATGGTCTCAATGGTGGGTAGAGTATCAGCCATCAGAATTTGATCTCTCATTCGCTTATATTTTGTATTCAGCCCTGAAAGAAATCTGTAAACCTGTCATTCAACATGTTCTCTAACCTGTTTATCACAGCATGCAGGCTGAAAAATAAGAAGCTCCTCAAATAGGCTCGTAAGAAGCCTGTAGTAGTCGATAAGTCTCGACTCTCCATGAGTAGCAGACTAGATCCTTGTGTATATGTCAGAAAGATGAGACGTGGTTGTCTTCTGAGGATATGTGCGCTCAAGGTTTTCCCACATCGCTTTGGCAGTGTCTTTGTAAAGAAGATTAGCATCAATGTTTGGATCGACGTTATTCGCCATCCAAATGATAGCCTGGAAATTGTCAACAAATCATGTTTTGTAGTCCTTGTCTGTTTCAGCAGGCGAGACCTTTGTAAGAACATTATTAGAAATATGAAATGTGGAAGCGTAATCAGAGAAAAAGAAATTTGAACACGAAGAAAACGAGATTTTATGTGGAACCCTACTCCCTAAGGAGATGGATGAAACTACGGGAGAATGCATCAAAGGGTCGATGTGTTCATTACACTTTCTCTCATCTGATATAAGAGGTGTGGAGCTTCTTATATAGCCCCCATTCTACACAAGTGACGTATATACTCCAACACTCCCCCTCAAGCTGGAGCATGCAATGCTCAGCTTGGACAAAAAGAAAGAAATCACTCAAACTCACAATACAAGGCACTACGGACAATATCAACTCAACGCATACACAACTGTCAGTTGATGTCGAGAATGTTGCCTCTCATGTCGTGTAGATAAGGAGGAACAAACATGCTAGAGTGTGAGTCAAACTGGGTCTCCTCGTTGGAGAACATGTGCTCTGTACTGCACTTGTCAGAGTCACTGAAACTGAAAAGAGTCTCCTCGTCGGAGTACTCTGGCCCATCACATGTAGAAGACTGAATCATGTGGACAACTACTCCATCTTTAAAAGGCAGAACTGAAAAGGCTGTGGAGATATCCTCGTCGGAGTCCACGGTTGCTGGAGAATGCAGTCTGAAAAGTCCTCTCGTCGAAGATCTAGGTCTCTCCCATACTGGCTCAGAGAATGGGATCCCTACTCTGGAGTCCCTATGAAACCACATGAAAACCCTAGCCCTCATGGCATAGGGAATGGGATCTCTACTCTAGAATCCCTATGGATCATATGAAAACTGAGATCAAAAACAAAGATGGGGATTACAAAATCGATGATCGCAAACGCGTAAGCATCATATCGAAAACTCAGAATCTGAACATCGAGTCTGAAATCCGAACTGTAGAGTTTGAAAAGTGGCATGGAGTTTGAACTAGAGAATCTGGACTCAGACCTGTAGAACTCCACACAATACCCCCCCCCACCCTTTTCCCCATCCTTGACGGAAAAGGATGGCATCGACAAAGTTAGGAGAAGACAAACAAGATGGGTAGAAATAAAACACTCAAATGATTTTTAGAGGTTATTTTCCCTTTTTTTAAATAGTTGTCTCCTCTCTTTTTAACATACGATTTTTTGGAGGAAAATTCCTACGTAGTACCTCGGGATTACAAAAATCCATGGATACTACAATCTTTTTTTACCTGGGTACTATAGTGGTGTCGCATTTTCAAAATGCGACACTGCATAATTTTTTTTATCTGGATACTACAGGTGTAGCTCATCTTGAGGGTGCAACA
This sequence comes from Ottelia alismoides, assembly GCA_037367405.1. Lineage (NCBI taxonomy): Eukaryota > Viridiplantae > Streptophyta > Magnoliopsida > Alismatales > Hydrocharitaceae > Ottelia > Ottelia alismoides. The sequence continues at coordinate 61,715 of JAZKJV010000765.1, forward strand.
CCAGTACCACACATCAGGAATGCGATATATTAGGGAGCTTCAGGAAATGTCTCGACTCCAGGGTGATTCTAGTACATCACATGCTTGATATGCGATATAGCTTAAAGTTCCTGGATGATGCAATTCCATGGAGTTTCTCTTATATCGCATTCTTGATATGTGATATAACTAAAAGTTCCTGGATGGCGCAATTCCATAGAGTTTCTCCTATATCGCATGCAAAGAATGCGATATAGGAGAAACTCCCTGGAATTGCATCATCTCCAGGAAGTTTTGACATAGAGGCATTCATTCATAATAGATCTTCATTTCCTAAGAAAAATACACTTGTTTTGTCGAACTCTCGTCCTTATTGAATTTGGAATAAACTAAATACACATCCGTAATATATCCATTCATCCACATTAAAATTGGAATAAACAAAATATACACAATCATGCACATCATATCCAGGAAGACATGGCATACAATGTTTTTGTTGAACTCTCACTCACAATGGTGTTGGAGTCAACAAAGTGCACACATAATTGACTCCCAGACATTCAAAAACATTATAATTTGAATTACATACAATTTTACAAAAGGTGTTTCCGTGAACAACATCATGTGTTACTTGACAACATCCATAATAAAAAAATTCAACTTCTAATTATATCACCTTCTTCTCTGTTGGTATAACGTCGTTGTATCATGTGGATCAAAATGTAACAAACGATTGCCCTCATCAATCATCGTTATTTGGGAGGGTCATGCACCGTCGTCCTCGAAAGGTGGCATTGGTGGTGGTGTAAGCGCGCACTAAATGAGTTGAGTACTCCTTACGTCCACGCCCTGCCTCATCGGGTCTCCAAATTCGAGGATGGAACATCTGCATCTGTCCCCACGTCTTCCTTCTCTGCCACTGGTATGACAGGTGTACCACATGCTCTGCCCCTGCCTCTTCCTCCCGCGCTTCCTCGTCTAGCCTCTGCCTGAGCATGGTCATCATACTCCTCATGTATCGTCAGCGCATCTGCAAATTGGAATGCCAACCATTGCTCCATTTCTGCCCTTGCCTGGACTGCAATCTCCAGACACTCTTGGTGTATGGTATCGTATATGCGGTCCCACCTGGACATCTGCATCAAAAAAGAAGAATACACAGTGGTTATTCTTACGGAAATGTCCATGTAAAACAAACAAAATATTTAATGATTATTCTTGCGTTGCTTGCCAAAACAACCCCCAGCTGACCCACAAATCTCCTCGTAATCATTATGTACCAATCCATATAGCCTGGAGTCGCAATGATCCCATTGGATTGGTTGAGGGTAACAACTCTATCCACTCGATCATCCCACTCACGTATCTGCACCCAATGTCGGGACCTCCAATCAATATGTACTTTCTCCCTCAAGTCGATGGCGTGGAGGTCCTCGAAGGTTAAGCACATCACCGGAATGTCCTGGCGGTCGTCAAATTAACGAAGAACACGGTCCGAAAAATAATATTTCACAATGTGGAAGTATATCAATGACACCCTTTCCCTCCAAACATTTTGCCCCTCCAGACAATAGGCAGGTAGATGTACAAGTACATCATCATCATATGGCATCCATATCACCTGCATGGAAAAACGATATGTAATTTAATGGCAGATATTTGAAGAAAATTGAATGAATGTGTCGCGTTTTATTTACCTGCTCTGGTGATTGCATGTCGAAAACGTCGCGGTATGGTCTCATGACGTGCATTGATTGTCGACAATGCGCAAACACAACAGGCCAATGAACTCCTAGCAGACGACTGTGCAACTGCAGTCTTTCCCTGACCACTAGAGCAATGTGTGGAAAATGCTCCTAGTCCAATTAAGAATGATCCTGATTAACTGTTGGATTTATACAAGTGTGCGGACCAACAATCTTAGATATCACCCACAAACCATCGAATTTCCTGTTACGACCACGTAGATACCAAACACATCCTTTCAATTGGTTGGTGCAAAGAACAGATCAGATCAAATTGGTAGATTCTTTAACCATGAAGTCGTAGTGTGCGAGGATGTGATGTTTCTTCACAGCATACATCAAATCATCTTTACATTTGAAGGTTCTGCCCTTGCGTATTTCATCAACAACACCGTCAAGTCCAGAATACTTTCGAATGTCATCCTCATAGGCTGAACGAGTTTCAGATCCTCTCACCCCAAAAAATGTTAAACGGGGGACAATTGGTTGGGGAATTTGTTCATTGACTCGCATCTCCTCATTTATGATATTATCTTCAACATCATGATCATTGTCCTCTTCCAACTAATCATCGATTCCCCAAGGGATGAAGTCGTCCAAGGCATGATTAACCTCTCTCAGCAGCGCGTTACTCATGCTCCATTCGTGATCTGTAGATGGCTACGGTATGGGATCATTGGTGCTCCAGAAAATGGAGGGTCCGGAAGCAAAACGATCGTCCGCATCAACAACATTTGGCACTTCATCTACCGATAGACTCTCAATAATAATGTCAGTAGGTGTTGATTTCCCAATAGTCTAGGCATACACAAAAACTCCTTGTACATCATCATCATCGACGATAGGCGTCAACATAGGCTCTTTGCCTGCACCGTGTGGAATGTGATGTGATAGTTTGATTTTTTTATTGTTCATGTACAGGTTGAACTTCCGGCGGACTAGGTTCAACAACTCATCGAAGGTCATAGTCGGCATTAACCCAGAACCATACACATTGGCCGTCGAAAAATGTATAATCGCACCCTTTAAATGGAACATACAATATATCGACTCCATTCCGACCTAATACGAGAGGCCACATATAACTCAACGTTATAGGATCATGAAATTGGGAAAAAAACGTGTATGCTATATCATAAACCTAGCAACATAAGAACTCATGGACTTTACCTAAGCTTTCGAGGATTAAGGAGGGGACTCGAGAGGAGAGGCGGTGACGCAGGAAGAGTGCCAATGATGCAAAAGAGGGGTTGGAGGAGGACAACCGTGGAGGAGGCGGTGGAGCAAGAGGAGGTGGCAGCAGAGCAGGAGAATGAACGGGGGCGACAGAGCAAGAGGTCGGGTGCCCAAGTCGTCACGTGTGCACAGAAGGGGCAGAGAAAGAAGTGTGAAACGATATGTTTAGGTTTAAGGAGGGATTTATTAGATATAGCATTCATGATGTGTGATACTGGTGTTGCACCCTCAAGATGCACTACACTTGTGGTGTCCAGTTAAAAAAACAATAGGCGGTGTCGCATTTTGAGAATGCGACACCACTGTAGTACCTAGGTAAAAAAAGGTGTACTACCTAGGAATTTTCCTCATTTTTTATGCATCCTTTTTAAGCCGTTCAAAAAAAATTCAGCTTTTCACTTCCTTTATTCAAAACAGACCACCCTTTTTTAAAAAAAAGGCCACCTCTTTTTTTCTCATTCGGCCTTTCTTCTTCTTCTTTTCTTTTTTTTTCCGAACACGGCTCAAAGGGACTAAAAGAGCAGCTCTAACCTCTCCAAGGGCCCAAAGGTCATGAAGAGAACTTCCGATGTGCGACTTGGAGTTCTCTTCGCCAAGAATATGAGTGATTTTACGTGGAGCACAGGCCTCTTGGTGTGTTTAGAGGATCATATCACCCGTAGGTGTTCTTGCCTTCGCGATTAAGGTTCCTAGAGAACCCTTCTGTGTTGGAGATACATCTGAATCGGGACTTCAAAGATATGGTTTTGGGAACAAACCCTAGAACATTGTTGATGGCGAACTTGAGAACTGATCTGCGGCTTGAAATCTTGTTGGTTGGAACTAAGGTTTCAATATGAACCCTACAACTTGAAAAGAACTTGAACACAAGATTTCCAAATCTCGGAATCGATCATGAACATGAATAAAAAAACTACACAAAATAAACTCATAATCGAACCCGTAGAATGGATTTGCTTTAACATGTTAGAAATATGAAATGCAGAAGCATAATCAGAGAAAAAGAAATAAGAACATGAAGAACAACAGGATTTTATGTGGAACATTATTCCCTAAGGAGCGGGATGAAACCACAAGAGAACGCCTCAAAGGGCTAATGTCTTCATTACACTTTCTCTCATCTGATATAAGAGGTGTGGAGCTTCTTATATAGCCCCCATTGAATCTCCACTCACATCCCACAATTGGTAGATGTGGAACTAAACTCAAGATGCGTTAATTGGATTCTGGAAGGATCCAATTACCCATCTACATAAGTGACGCACATACCCCAAAAACATAGCTTTTGCGCTGGCCACCGACAAATACTTTGAAAGACCGAGATCATGGAACATAATTTTCAAAGCCCTTCAACTTGATAGAGGTGTTATGTACCATCAACGAAGAAGTATGGTACACGGGCTTGGTCTCAATGGACGTCATGGCGGTGGCGTGGGTCAAGAAAAAGTGACCTAAAAAGTATATATTATCTTAGTCAATCATCAAGTGCCTAATTACGTATCAAGGAATGATACATAGCAATATTACGCGGATGGAGGGCCCTCAGTGGTACGCAGGAAAGTGATGTGATCTCCTAAGGATGCGAGAGAAGGCGCAAGAGGGGTTGACGACGCGTTCGAGCGATGCTAGGGCGGCAAGGCGGCGCCCCAGGTGGTGCTAGTGCGCACGAGGAAGAGCTTCTAGTCAACACATGGAGCACCTGGCGGAGCTCCATGCAACACTTACAGGAAGTGCTAGAGGTTGGAGGCGACGCTAGGTGCGCCTGGTGGCACGAGCGGGCGTCGCTGGGAGCCCTAGAGGTGCTCCAAGTGCACGAGAGAGGGCTTGGAGGTCCGATGGTGCGCGAGAGTAGCGCGCGAGAGATTGAGGGGGTGTTGGTGGTGGCGGCGAGTTTTAGGTCAGAACACTAGTCTAGGACCGCTGCTCTGATACCATATGGAAAAATAATGGGAGAATGCAATGATATATTTATTCAAGAGATCTAGGGATCCTTATATAAGACTAAACCCCAGAGATCTCAAAAAGATAAAATGCTTAAATACCCCTGTGGGGTTACAATGGAATATAAGAACGTAATCTATTGTAATCTCTAACAGTTCCAAAATAATGTACTAGTCTCTCTCTATCTATCTCAATCTATATATATATATATAATGATAGCAACCATACAAATGGAGACTCTTGATACAAAGGATAGGGAAATCAAAATGTAAAGGAGTCAAGATCAACCAAGTATGCTGCATGTCAAGAGGAATGGAAGAGATTTTTCCTCTTTGATATTGCCAACTTGGTGGTCAACCGAATAATGGAGATGGAATGAACGATGTGCAGTCGATAATGCCAACAACACCACTATGTTGAGTCCCCAAAATTTACGAAAAATAGGCTAAAAACCGTGCCTGTCCCATGAACTTCATTTTTAAGGGATGGATTGAAGGGATAAGAATAATGAAGAAATAAAGGATTTTCTCTCTTACAAATAGCTTTGGAAATCAATAAGAGAATGAATGTAAATAGATTTGCAAAAAAAGGACCATATCCCCAACGATGCTAGAGAACAAGGATTTGCCTCCTATTTATACTAAAAAAATAAAATTTATAGAAATTAATAAATGTAATTACAATAATTATCATAGGCTACATGAATTAGTTTAAGGGCTTGGATTTGTTCCTTTGTTTTTGGGCACACACCTATACGGTGAAGGCCCTTTCTTTCTTCAAAAAAAAAGATTTGTTCCATCAGGTGATTTGCAGAACCGGGCATATTTTGTCCTATTCAATATTGAAAATATAAAAGTCAATAGATTAAATTTTAAAGGCTAAGATAGAATAGATAGTTACTTAATGTTAAGAATAAAAGTTTTAGTTTAATAAACCCATTTCCATGTCAATAACTCGTATTACTTTGCTAATAAATATGTTTTATCATATTTAAAGTATGGATAGTGAAAGTTAATGTGATTCAATACTTTTAATTCATTAGTGCTTGTGATGTCTTTTATCAAAATTTAGCGAAATTTGTTATGACTCTTTTAGGAATCAAAAAATGATGACATGATTATTTTCCTTGTAGTCTTGTCATCCTGTAGCCATAATTTCATCTTGAGTCCATCTCCTAGGCTTATGTATCTCCTCTTCTTTTCTTTTGATCATTGGAATCCCTCCTCTCTTTGTTGAGAACATCATCTTTAATCTTAAAGGCAGCAAGGCTATCCTAAAATAAGCTTAATACATAATAGTGTAATAGTGTATGTGAAATAGAAAACAATAAAATCATTTGTTAAATACTTAGACTAAAAATTACCTAATAAACCCAATCACAGCTATCTTTGCTCCATTATCTTACTAACCAAAAGCTGGGCGTGTACAATATGCATAGACGAAAGGTTAAACGGATATGTTGATAATGCCTTGAATATAACCCACTTACGCCGCACATCTGCTCTGACAAAGAACATATTAAATGGATTTTTTTGATCCAATGGAATGGCATGATTACCTGATTATCCGGGCATCTCGTTAACTCCAGTCAAATTTGGATACTTGTTAGTTGGTGAGCACACCAAGTAACATGGGTGTGATTGACAGGTATCTTGCTCCCCAATTTTGAAGGATTTCAATTGATATTTAGGAGAAACCTCCCCTTGAGGGTTAGATGAACTCCATGAAACTCCATTGTAAACCTCAACTTCTTATGAGCAATACAACAATCCTTTCTCTCTATCCCAGGGTTTTCCCTTCTATGCTGGAAGGGATTTTCATGAAAATCTGTCTCGTGGTGATTGCTTCTTTGTTTCTTGCAAGGATATATACCCCACGAGGTACCATACCCGAGGTCCACGTAAGTTGGTACAATAGTCACCAAACTCAAATCCTAATACTAAGATCCTTAACAGAATTCAAATTTCACCCTAACTAAATAGGTAATTCTTAACCATCATACTAAAGACTGGTTACATAATGCTGCCAACCAAAGGTTCTCAATGAATTCCGAGTCAAATGACCATCATGAAGATGTAGAAAATCATGCGTTATGATAGCATCATGAGATAACGCTAACATATAGCCTTTGGCATGAAAAGATGGAATCATAAAGTTTATGAGGATTAAAAAAAGGAAGAAATTGACAGAATTCAGTATATTGATTATTTATTGAATCATGGGCATGAACAAATAAATTGGAATGAAAATAAATAAGCAACCTCTTAAGCTCCATTAAGATGCTTGGCTGATTAGGGATGTAAAGAAAATGAACTGAGAAGAAAAATCAAAGTTCAAACACAGACCTGTCGAATCCATGGAGGAGGACAACTGGATTTCTGTCTCTCTGATGTACAGGCTTCACACAGCTGGTCATAATGGGGAATTTGGAAGAGCCCATCTGCTAAGTCACAATTAGTCGAATCAAATTCAGTGTTATAAATAGTACAAGCATTTTATCTCTGAAGATGCATTATATCTAGAAAATGCTTCATGGCTATCTTACACCATAGGTTTGTAGGACAATGTGCTGAAATAAGCAGAGATGTAAATATTATGAACATAGAAATCAAGTATATGCACATTACAACTTTCTTCCTCATCTGCAAATCTTAAAAGATACAATCAAACTCAACAAATGCAATTCTTAGACATGTCTTCGAATGACCTTACGAGAAGAGTTAACATGATTTGTACAAGTACAGAAAAAATCTTTTGAAAGTGGAGAGGAGCCTCTACTGTTCTGTGTGATAAGAAAATCCTTTTGAAAGTCAAATGAAAATTGTTGGAAGGTGTCTTTTTCTTTCCTTGGATGAGGAAATCCCAGGTAAAAGCGTGTGAAGGAAAAAGAAAACAAATGATGAGGTCAATATGACAAAATGAGTGTCATGCATGGGCCCGGCGCATTCATCACTACCACAAATATGGTTCACTACCACAAATATGGACTAAGTGATGGAAAAACCATCACGTCACAGAATTCATTGAGAGCCATTCTTCCTTTGAAAAGCACATTGTGAGTAGGATGGGATTGTTTGACAAGCATTTTTTCACAAATATGGACTAAGTGATGGAAAAATCATTCTTCGATTTGGGAGTCCACAGACAAGGCACTTGTCCGAGTCGAGATCATCAGTCAAGATATTTTCTCTTGATAAAAATCTTGTAATCAGCAAAAGATGAAAGATCTTCATGATGTTTTGGGAAATTAAGATCAAAATGATGCAATCTGATGCAATGAATACCAGGTACAGCTCAAGATCTTACCTGAACATGTATGTCATAATTTGCACAATTATGGTCTTATTTTGATAATATATCAGAACACCAGTGAGACATTTATGGGTCAATTGACCAGAAAAATCCACCAATTTGTTAGCTGGCAGTTGATATGGACCAACCTCCAAAAAAATCTCCTTAATTACCCATTTCCTGAGAAAGAGAGAGAGAGACTTGGAATCTTTTGTGGGGGATGGCCACCGTTTTCCATCGTATAAAGACAATCAACCAAAAAAGTAATCAAGCTATCCCTTTCAGGGAGCTTCTGGAACCAAAAGGTGGGAAATCCTCTACATCTGAGATATCCCTCTCCCAATTCCAAAGAGAGGCAAACTTACCCCGAATTCAGATCCGGTAGCAGCAGACAGATTCTTTACCCAACAAGACAGAGATTCTCGATCGATTCTATGGCACAGTTCAATCCGATCCCAATCCTACGAACACCAACTTCCACTTACTTCTGCATTGCCTTTTCTTCTTGGAAAAAATGGAAACCTTCCAACTAAATTTACAACACCTGCAATTTCATATGATCATGACATGCACATGGGTAACTCTTCCCAAAACAGTACCGTCATTTCTAACAAAAATCACAACCAAGCTAAGACATATCGATCCATTGCATGAGAATACAAGAAGCAAATATAGGCGTGTGAGAAAATAATAGCGAAGAGTGTTAACCTTAACGGGTACCCTCTGGATCCTGCGAGCCATCTCCCTCGCTGCGGGGTCTCTGATGCTCTCCACCTCCCGAGGGAGGAAGGAAGGGAACCCACCTACCCTTCCCACATCCCCCACGGCAGGAACCCTGCAGCTCATTGTGGGCAGTCCTCCCATGGATCCTTCTCCCTCTCTCAGCTTCGCATTCTCCCTCACTCCCCTCCCTATGTGTGGGAGTGCAAGAAGCAGGAAGACCAACAAGTCCGCCTCTCCTTAAGTAAGAATTCGGGAATTGGCACCTACCTTGCCACGTCGTTCGCGATGGTATAAAGACGCGGGGGGGAGGTACAACAGTTTATCAAGATATTTTCTCTTGATAAAAATCTTGTAATCAGCAAAAGATGAAAGATCTTCATGATGTTTTGGGAAATTAAGATCAAAATGATGCAATCTGATGCAATGAATACCAGGTACAGCTCAAGATCTTACCTGAACATGTATGTCATAATTTGCACAATTATGGTCTTATTTTGATAATATATCAGAACACCAGTGAGACATTTATGGGTCAATTGACCAGAAAAATCCACCAATTTGTTAGCTGGCAGTTGATATGGACCAACCTCCAAAAAAATCTCCTTAATTACCCATTTCCTGAGAAAGAGAGAGAGAGACTTGGAATCTTTTGTGGGGGATGGCCACCGTTTTCCATCGTATAAAGACAATCAACCAAAAAAGTAATCAAGCTATCCCTTTCAGGGAGCTTCTGGAACCAAAAGGTGGGAAATCCTCTACATCTGAGATATCCCTCTCCCAATTCCAAAGAGAGGCAAACTTACCCCGAATTCAGATCCGGTAGCAGCAGACAGATTATTTACCCAACAAGACAGAGATTCTCGATCGATTCTATGGCACAGTTCAATCCGATCCCAATCCTACGAACACCAACTTCCACTTACTTCTGCATTGCCTTTTCTTCTTGGAAAAAATGGAAACCTTCCAACTAAATTTACAACACCTGCAATTTCATATGATCATGACATGCACATGGGTAACTCTTCCCAAAACAGTACCGTCATTTCTAACAAAAATCACAACCAAGCTAAGACATATCGATCCATTGCATGAGAATACAAGAAGCAAATATAGGCGTGTGAGAAAATAACAGCGAAGAGTGTTAACCTTAACGGGTACCCTCTGGATCCTGCGAGCCATCTCCCTCGCTGCGGGGTCTCTGATGCTCTCCACCTCCCGAGGGAGGAAGGAAGGGAACCCACCTACCCTTCCCACATCCCCCACGGCAGGAACCCTGCAGCTCATTGTGGGCAGTCCTCCCATGGATCCTTCTCCCTCTCTCAGCTTCGCATTCTCCCTCACTCCCCTCCCTATGTGTGGGAGTGCAAGAAGCAGGAAGACCAACAAGTCCGCCTCTCCTTAAGTAAGAATTCGGGAATTGGCACCTACCTTGCCACGTCGTTCGCGATGGTATAAAGACGCGGGGGGGAGGTACAACAGTTTATCAAGATATTTTCTCTTGATAAAAATCTTGTAATCAGCAAAAGATGAAAGATCTTCATGATGTTTTGGGAAATTAAGATCAAAATGATGCAATCTGATGCAATGAATACCAGGTACAGCTCAAGATCTTACCTGAACATGTATGTCATAATTTGCACAATTATGGTCTTATTTTGATAATATATCAGAACACCAGTGAGACATTTATGGGTCAATTGACCAGAAAAATCCACCAATTTGTTAGCTGGCAGTTGATATGGACCAACCTCCAAAAAAATCTCCTTAATTACCCATTTCCTGAGAAAGAGAGAGAGAGACTTGGAATCTTTTGTGGGGGATGGCCACCGTTTTCCATCGTATAAAGACAATCAACCAAAAAAGTAATCAAGCTATCCCTTTCAGGGAGCTTCTGGAACCAAAAGGTGGGAAATCCTCTACATCTGAGATATCCCTCTCCCAATTCCAAAGAGAGGCAAACTTACCCCGAATTCAGATCCGGTAGCAGCAGACAGATTATTTACCCAACAAGACAGAGATTCTCGATCGATTCTATGGCACAGTTCAATCCGATCCCAATCCTACGAACACCAACTTCCACTTACTTCTGCATTGCCTTTTCTTCTTGGAAAAAATGGAAACCTTCCAACTAAATTTACAACACCTGCAATTTCATATGATCATGACATGCACATGGGTAACTCTTCCCAAAACAGTACCGTCATTTCTAACAAAAATCACAACCAAGCTAAGACATATCGATCCATTGCATGAGAATACAAGAAGCAAATATAGGCGTGTGAGAAAATAACAGCGAAGAGTGTTAACCTTAACGGGTACCCTCTGGATCCTGCGAGCCATCTCCCTCGCTGCGGGGTCTCTGATGCTCTCCACCTCCCGAGGGAGGAAGGAAGGGAACCCACCTACCCTTCCCACATCCCCCACGGCAGGAACCCTGCAGCTCATTGTGGGCAGTCCTCCCATGGATCCTTCTCCCTCTCTCAGCTTCGCATTCTCCCTCACTCCCCTCCCTATGTGTGGGAGTGCAAGAAGCAGGAAGACCAATAAGTCCGCATCTCCTTAAGTAAGAATTCGGGAATTGGCACCTACCTTGCCACGTCGTTCGCGATGGTATAAAGACGCGGGGGGGGAGGTACAACAGTTGGCAGGAAAAAGCCAGAAAGGGAGAGATGTGAGAAAACTGTGGAAAGTGATGGGAGTTTGTAGCTTTGGGTGGCATTGATTGTATGTGCCAATTTTGTTTGGCAAAATACACATTACCCCTTCAGATTTAAGGTACATTATCACTTTACATCTTTGATAACAAAGTTGGGTTGGGTTGGCACAGTGGATTTTATGTTGTTACAACACCTGCTCTAATGTAGGGCAGTCTCTCGATGCCTATCGGGATGCACACCATGTGAACCCCTCAGGATCCGGGTACCCGTTAATTACACAATTGCACTATTATTCACATGAGATCACATGAAGCTACCGAAAAGCAGGGAAAATTTTTCGCGCGGCAAAGGATAACGGTTCTTCACCGTTTTCTTGTTTAGTTGCCTGTAATCGATGCACAGTCTCATGGATCCATCCTTCTTCTTGACAAATAGAACCGGAGCACCCCAAGGTGAAGTGTTCGGCCTCACGAATCCCAAGTCAAGCAACTCCTGCAACTGCACCTTCAGCTCCCTCAACTCGGCTGGTGCCATGCGATAAGGTGGCATAGAGATCGGCTGTGTTTCTAGCAGCAATGTGATTTCGAACTCTCTCTCTCTCAGGAGGTAGCCCTGGTAGCTCATCAGGAAAGACATCTGGATATTCAGATACTACTCGGATATCTTGTATCATCGGCTCCTGATCAGACACCTCCCGAACAAAAGCAAGATATGAATCGCAACCCTGGTCAACAAGTCGTTGGGCTCGTAATACTGAAATATACTCCATGGTGGAGTCATGTGTAGTACCCTCAAAAGTGAACTCGGGTAGATCTGGAATCCTGAAGACAACCGTCTTCCTAAAGCAATCAATAAGTGCATGATGAGCGGATAGCCAATCCATGCCTAAAATCAAGTCGAACTCATCAAGCTGTAGGAGTAGACAGTCTGCAATCATCTCATGACCGCCAATCAGTATGGGCAAGTGCCAGACTATCAGAGATATGACAAATAACTGGCCACCTGGCCCTCGGATGTGATATGGAGACGATAGCATCTCTGCAACTCTATCTAAAGAAACAAGCAACCTCGAAGCAAGGAAAGAGTGTGTCGCGCCAGAATCGAATAAAACATGGAAAGGTCGGCCCAAGACTGAGACCATACCTTTCACCACTGTAGCCGCTGAACGTGCCTGCTCCTCAGTAACAGCATGTAACTATCCCTGCCTGGCTGATGCAGCACTAGATCCCGCCACACTCTGCGTCTGTCTCTGCTGCTGTCGCCTAAAATTGGAGTTCCTGCCACGGAAACTCCCTGAACGCTGTGTCTGAGGCTGTGACTGTAAAGGTTGTGGCTGAGGCTCGCCAGAAGCCTGTGGGCACTGTGCTCGGTAATGTCCCCACTCGTGACATCGATAGCATCTGACTGGCCTGGTAGGTGGAGTAGCTGTGCCTGTGCTCCGAGATGGTCCGGCTGGTGGTCTATCTGCTCGCTGCGACCCAGATGGTCGAGCGGACTCTGTGCCACGTCCAACAAGTGCTCCTCCTAGAGTAGTCGATGGAGAAGAGCGAGCACTGCCAGAGAATGTCGAACCTGTAGGTCGGAACCGTCTGTCTGACCTCTGCTGCTGAAATGGTCGACGTATCGGTCCAAAAGATCGTCGCGGTCTAGGCGCTGCTCCATACGAGCTCCCGAAATGTCTCCCCCTGATGTCCTCGAACTTCTCCGCAGCATCGGTAGCCTCGGAGATAGAGGTGATGTCTAATCCTGCCAGCTTCTCCTGCACCTCCTCTCGCATGCCATCAATGAACTTTTCCAGATTCTCCTCTGGAAATGCACCAGCTGCTCGTGTATGTCGTGACAGTTCTGTGTATCTGATAAAGTAATCCCTGGCTGTCATCTGTCCCTGATGAAGCTCTGCAAACAGTCGGCGCTGGGACTCCTTCCACTTCGCAGAAAAGAAGTGGGCTCGGAACTTCGTCTCGAAATCGTTCCAAGTAGGCTCTTGGCCTAACTCGGACACTACGGCCTACCACCATCGCTCGGCGAAGTCTGTCAGTGAATACTCTATGAAAGATAGCCACGTGTCTCGTGGCGCATGAATTGCCCTGAGCACCTTCATCACTCTCTTCAGCCACTGCTCAGCATCATCTGGTGAACCTGTGCCCTCGAACAGGGGTATGTTGGCCCGCTGATAAGAAGTGAAGACCGACTGGTGCCTGTGAATGGCTGAATACTCGTGTGCATCCTCGCCAGCAAAGTCAACAGGGTCCTACTCCCTGTCTAAGTCTGCATCCTCCTCAGCTCCATGCTCTGGAATGTCCTCTAGTGGATCGTCAGGATGAGGCTGCTCCACCTCAACGGATTGGTGCTGGTCCTGTCGTATTCCATCCTGGGATGGATGGTACGTGAAATCTGACATATCCTCAAATCTCATCTCTATGTCCGTCTGCCTGTCAGCAATCTCGGTCTGCTGGGCCAATATCTGCTCCTGCTGGCCTCTCATAGCAGCCTGTTACTGCTGAAGATCAGTAAGTGCGCTCAGTATGCGTGCCAGCTGATCAGAAGTATCCTGACCTGGTCGAGATGCCATGGCTCTGCATAAGAACCATAATTAGTCATAAGAACGCCTTAGACAGATATTTATCATAAATGCTTTTCTCTTCTTGGGATATAAGATGAAAATAAATGAACTTGGTGACATCTGTGGTTATTGAATATGAATGTCATATTTTCCTTCTCGAACTCACGACAAGTCAGAAAACTGTCGCTATTTGAGAACTTAATACGATCGGAATCGAAATACTGCGAATGTGCGTATCGGGCTACCACTGCTCTGATACCAAACTGTGAACCCCTTAGGATCCGGGTACCCGTTTACGACAAAATTCGCAATATTTCATTCATATTGATCGTAGAGTGGTAGAAAAGCAGGGAAATTTTTTCGCGCGGCTAATTATCCACATGACATTCACATCCACAACATAACCACAAAGTAAAAGAGACAATATGGCACCAAAATTCTTTTCATTAATATTCATATCCATTTACAACTTGCACAAGCATCTTCCATATTACAACATATATCCCAAGTGATACAAAAGAGATAGCATTTACATCATTATCTGAACAAAAACTGAGACAAGTAATTCATACCGTCTAGTGTATACTCTGTCTCCAGGAAGCATGTATATCTACTGAGCTGTAGGCCCTTTGCCTGTCATACGTGCAAGGAAGAAGAGGAGTCACTAACGTGAATACAAACCCGTATTTTAAAATAAATAACAAGTAAAGGTGCAAAAGAGAGCAAGTAGAAAGGTGGAATAAGCACATTTTACCACTACTTGCATAAGTAAAAAGGATTCTCAAATTGTTTGTAATGTGTTTCTAATGATTTCCCCAGAACCCAATATTTCCCACATAAGACATAATTATGTAACATATTTATATAGCAGTTGCGTAATCATAAGTGTATGAGTGTGAATGCATATATCAATTTCTTCAGAGATCATGTTGGTGAGTGAAAAATGGAAAAGTTGAGATTGTAGAGATCTATTAATTTATTTAAATTCTTGGGTAGAGAGAATGGTCTTTTGATCATAACTTCTCCAATTCTTAACTTCAATGTTTCAGATTTAGCTCCAGATGTTGTAGATGTAGATGTGGATGATCTAGATATAAAATCGCCAAGTCTGTTTGGCGAAGTAACTCAAGCGGTGAAGAAGCCTGCAAATGGCTCTTCCGTCTCGCCCTCTAATTGGAAGCGCGGTCCAATAGAGGGATAGGTCTATTCCCCAACTACGCCACTGAGACGGGTGAGAGAGACTCCCTAGAAAAGTCGCTCTAGAAAAACAGCCCGACTAGTACGGGCGGACGAGCTCGTACGTAAAAACTGAAAACCAAGGATCCCCCGCCTGGGTATCCTAAAAGACATGGTCAACGGAACTGGTCTAAAGTCAGGATTCCAACGAGGCGTAAAAACACTGCGAGCTCGCGTAAAACCGTGTAAAAGACTGGGATCCTAGACCCGCGCACTTGGCGGCCGCTACCCTAACTGGGCTTCCTTTCCTCTGCCCAGGTGAGAGTCACCGCGCTCTCGCACGATCATGTGTAGAAGTCATCATGATCGACACATATAAATTGATATTATTGATTTTACCATCTTTTTCACTTGCTTGACTATCCAACCTTTCTCAATCTCCTCTGTGATTAACTTTTCAGATCTAATGTGATCCTTTCCTGAGTATTTAAAAGTGATTCGATCTAAAATGATCCTTGTATTTCACATTACCACAATCTTGATGATCATTAGCCATTAGGTTCCCCCTGTCAGCATTTACTTTACCTAACTATATAGAGAATTTAGCGGAAACAACTTAAGCATCACCATATGACTAATCGTAGATTTTACCATATAATAGTAGAACCATTCTGAGATCCGATGTTTTAGGTAGATAGAAACTTATTGATATTATTGAACCAATACCAGATAGAATATGCATTATTCTGAAATTTGTTTATATGCAAATTCAATTGACACATGATCACTAAAGGTTAACAAACATTCTAGGATATATTGCAAACTTGTAGGGAATTACAAATTAATGCATTTTAAGTAAATCGATAATCCCAAGTCTCCTAATTACATAATTTAATTAATAATACTTCAATGCATAGCAGCTATCTCTGTAGATATATATATATTTATTTACGAGGCTTGATCACAATAGACATTTTAACATTAAAAGGTAATTATATAAACATGAGGACTGTTTAAGACAACTAACACTTCAATCTCTACCATTTTCAATAATCAAACATATACTTAATTAAGTTATTTACAACTTTTAATAATATCGAGCAATGACTAGATGGATTCTCATATCCCACAAGACAAAACCACGAGCATTTGATTCAGGCTTAATAAAAAGCATAACCTTGTAACAGAATAATACTTAAGTGTTGAATTTGATATTAGGCTTGTAAGTAATTGAATCTAAAGTTATATTTCAAGCATTGAGGGACTGGACAGATGCACGTAAATGCTTAGATTTAAGGTTGTGTGTTTAGTCTGGAAGAACTGGACAGTTGCATGAGAGATTGTTATTTAAGTTACACGTTGGGCAATTTAGGTTATAATTATAAAATCCTAAATTTACTGGATCCATAGGATGATTGGATCTCTTAACTATACCAAGAAAAAGAAAAACTGTGTGGTGAATGCCAGTGTACATAATAAGGTAAGCATGTAAGATTCCCTTTTATTGATTAATGATCAAAGATGAGCTAACAGTAGCAGAATTCTTAAGGTAATTTCCCAAAATTCTTAATAAAAAGTATCAATTCTAAGGGTAGAACATGCATGGCAGAAAATGTAAACTAAGGGTAATACACATGTATGGCATTAAACAATGAGGACCCGATTCTGCTATCCAAAATTTCCAAAATTTTCCTCAGATGCATAAAGATCATTGATAAATTAAACCATTATTTATTAGAAATCAAAATTTATAGAACATGAGTAATGGCAACAAGATGGAGTGTTGGTTTAGTATAGTTGATAATGCTTGTTCAAATCATAATTTACTTTCATGTTTACTGTATCCACTGCATAAATGATGTTATCCTGGAATCAAACTAAATCAATCCATCGGCATGAATGTTGGACAATTTCCCCCTCTCTGTTTCTATCTATATACAGATGGAAAAGATATGTGCCGTATACTTTGAAGTGACCATTGATTTGAAATTCGTTAGAAATATTTGTGGGTGCAAATAAAATGGAAAAAGAATTAAGAGTACTTCTGCTTAGGATAATTCACCTAGTGTTTATCTAGATTCCAGGAATTGGACAGGAATTATGCCTGAGCATTAGTGCATAATTAACAGCTGAAAGACAGTGATAAGATGGTAATTACATGCTTGGCAGCAAACGATGGGGAAGGAGGTACCTCTTTCTTAAATTTGGAGGATAATATGTATGCAGGAGCTCCAGCCAAGTTCTTCAAATGCATGCAACAGCTGGATGTAGATCTACGGCAACAGGGAGAAAGACGAGGAGGAAGAGGGCCCTTTCGGCTGAAGCTAAATGAGAATTGTTTTTGAGAAAGAAATAGAGAGAGGGCTGGAGATATAAATAAGGAGAGGAAGTTATTAAAGTTTGCCAAGTGGAAGACAATCGAAGACCACATGGAAGAGGATTGGGAGACCAAATGGGCGGTTTAGCAAAGGAGTACTGTACTGTTCACTGATTTATTATATATATATATATTTTATAACGTCAGTGAGTGCACTGTAATAATTATATTTCTATATATATATATATATTCAATTGATTAAGATGTTAAAATTTCCCGTATGCGCAGCTCAGGTCTCAGATTTTGACGCGTAAAATCTCGATTTGATCGTCTCAGAATGACGGTCAATATGAGTATAATGTTGATATACTTCCGGTCGGGTTTTGAATAGCCGAAATTTCCGGATACGATTATGGTTTAAGGTTAAATTTTACGAATTAAAAATATCAAACGACCTCCGATTGACGAACAGTCGATTCCGTTGGTCTTGTGTCGTCGAATCGGATCTAATGACAGTCTCGGTTCGTTTTGTGGTTTCCGAATTTGCGTCGCGGCTTTTCACGGCGCGCGTTACGAAGGGACCGATTTTTGATCGATTTCACCCGAACGACTTTTGATTCATGATCAATTGGTCGTTTTAGGTCGTTTAGTATTGACCGATAACGTTTTTGGGTTCATTAGACCCAAAATCGGACGAGTTTGGTTTTACACGAATTCTCGGATGTTACACACCAGTCATCTTCGGTCTCCTCTGAGGGTCGTTCGACGGGCATTGAGCGGCTCCCATACGTTATGTGAGCAGTTGTTGTAACAGCAGATGATCTGCTTCCTTGGGTTGGAGTATCCTTATGTGAATATTAGTTGTTTAGATGGTTAGTAGGGTTTGAATGGTAAATGTGATGTGATGTCATATTGATTATGAATTATGTTAACTTCTTTTATGATTATAATATATTTTGTATGTTAATTTTCTTATTTGAAGATGGTTAAAAAATATATAACAAAGAAATTGCAGGATTCACATAACGAATTCATACCCAGGAATGCATGAGTAGAGCTGGAGGGTAGCCAGGTTACCCCAGGGCTAAGGTTTCAAATGGAGTCCCTTCACTGGGTGCTTCATAAGCTGTAGATACAACATGTTAAAATACCTATTTTAGGTCCTTATATGCATTCGAGACTAATCAATTTTGTTTAATATTTTATAAATTGTATTCGTGAAATACTAAATCAAAATCTGATTACAAATAGTTAATAAAATTAAGATAATTAACATGAGTTAAATTATGTGCATTATCTAAACAAGAATTTGTAAAATTCCATAGTTATAAATCACGAGAGTTTCAATACCATAATTAGATAAATGACTACTCCATTGCATAGAGCTCTTCGAAACATTTCCAATGAATCTAAAAATATAAAGATACGAGCACTGGAACTTGAGATAAGGGTGATTGTAGTGCAAATGGGTCTCCAATTACATATCTGAAGCGGATTTGATTATTGCATTTTTCTATAAATAGGGGATGGCGGTTATCAAAATCCACCTCCATCACCGCTCACCCGAAAGCTCGCAGGAGGATCGTCACAGTCATCAAAAGGTGTCCGCTAGCAATCTGAAGGCAATATCGTGGAGAGATTCTCAAGGTCATCGTCGTGCACACGTAGTTGTTCCTCTTGTTGTCAGATTTACATATTTTGGTATGTGATTGGAAATACTTAGAGTGTTTTAAGTATTTCTTGTGTCATGGATATATGTATTTGATATCATATCACAACCCTCCCAACTTGGACGAATGTAGTGCATGAATGTGCATAAAAATGCATTAGAAAGCGTAGCTAGAGTGGGGAGTGCAGAGTTCCTTGAAAACCCATCAAAATGGTCAAGAAAATGAGCAAAATCATACTTAGGTTATAGTTGTACCAAAACACATGTCATGTGTACCAGTACATCAGTATATAGAGAATAACACATTTCATTACTTGTGTAGCAACACATATGGGATACCGATATGTCAACACTAGATCTATGTACATATACGTGAATGAGTGCACACACGATTAAATTATAAAATGGATGCTTTATATAGTCTTTTTACCCAAGTTGAATCAAGTTCTCTTCTAAATTGATTAATGAAATTACATACATATGGTGGATGAATTAAATGGATATTACCATAAAAGAAGGTATCGAATAAATGAAATGGATACTTCAAGTACGAGTGACGTGAGTGTGCAATGTGTGACGTACATTTTTTGTTTAATGATACAAATCTCATAACATGTTGCTAACATTTGATTTATGTTTCTTAATGCTTCATAGATGATTCTTCCCATGGTGGACCTTATGTTTCCTATGGATGTGTTCTCGTAGTTCTTGAGTAAATGAAAATAAGTGCAACAAGCCACAAGGGATGTGCATTCATTTTTGGGTCCCAGGTTAAAATTTTAGATGGTTGCGACCCTAGCGGACAAGTTTTGTGATGCATTGTACTTGATGTTTGGTTTTTTATTCTACTGTCTACTCAATGGAACTATTTCATACATTTACCAAAGATGTTGAAGAACCTATAGTAGATAGTAATAAAAGTGAATCGGATGAATTCTATTAGAATTATTTAAAATCGAGGCATGACCTAGCGTTGCATCTGTATGTTGCATGCACGAGAGAGATATTGACTTATTTCGTCAGGTTTAGATATCAGTGAAAGTTTTCTGAAAAGTCGGTATAATGCGGAGAAGGAATTTCAAAAATTGAGTTTTAAGCTCAGAAAAGATTAATACATGTTCGAATGATTGTATACTTTCTCAAAATGAGTGTAAGGAGTTAGGTAATTGCCCAATTTGTAATGTTTCAATATTCAAATGCATTTGTATACAGGGAACATAAAGTTGTTGAAGTTGTGTGTTACTTCTCAATTATTCTAAGGCAACAATGATTATTTATATCTTCCCACATCGTAAAATGTATGACATGCCATTCAAAAATAAATCCAAGGATATTATAATATGTCATCGGAGGGGTGCATTTCATTGGATTTAAACCTTCTACAGTTTGCAAATGATGTGTGCAATGTCGAGTTATGTCTTTCTAGTAATGGATTTTAATCCATGTCTGTCATATTCTATTTGATTGTTATTTTAATAACATATATTTATTTCCCTGGATGTGTATGAATTCTAATTTTATGATGTTGGCACTTCTCATTCTGATCTGAAAAGGCCAGCTAATGACAATGATGTATACCTACAATTTCTCATTGATGAGTTGAAAGTTGTTGTGGTATTCTAGTGTTCAAACCTATCATGTTGAAAATAAGGAGGTGTTTCAAATAAATGTGCCTTTATATCCTAAACGATTTTCTAGTATTCTCTAACATATCGAGTTGAAGTTTGACAGAATAATTAGTGTGTTCGACTTGCGTGGATGAGATTCAACATTTACATTTAGATGAAAGAAAAAAGGACATGCCATCTAAGGTGCAGAAGATGTCTTCTGCCTATAGATAAATGGTGTGGCAGTGAACTTCATGTGATTTCGATGGATCATGTCACTGATTGGTTAAAAATGTTCGAATAAAGTGGTTGGTTGCAGTGGAGAGGTTCTTAAAGTGGTGGATGTTAGATTGGATTGGCTTTTAAAAAAAATTAAAAAAGAGGAGTGAGTTTCAAGAATAAAAGTAATTTTTTATCGAATTGCCTTACTAGAGGACACTTAAAATCATGCATAGCTTAGACATCATGCATACATATTGAGAAGAATGTCATGAAAAATAGTTTTAATTATTTCTAGTTTTACAAATTCTCATGGAAGATACTTTTTGCAATAGAAATATTTTAAAGCAATTATGTATTTGTCATCACTTACATCCACTATCGATAAAAATGTCGGATTTACATTACTATATATACCTTATTCATTAAGTACAAATAAATGTAAATACATTTTACTGTATTTGAAGAATTTATAAATACCAAATGGGTTCTCTTCAAATGTTACACGATGTACAAATGATAGCTAACTAAGATTAGTGAAATAAAAAGTTATGACGGCCATATTTTCGTGCAAGTATTCCTTCTTTTGAACATGTGTAAATTATCAAGATCTATTTTTAGAAATGTTGCTAATGTTGAATTATTTTTCAAATGTACTTGTATGACAACTCTTGATTCTTAGCCTTAAAGAATTGAAATGGTAGGATTATTGTTACCATTTATTCATTGGAACAGACTCGTCCAGCCACTTTCTTCGACATTATGATTCATTTACTTATGCACCTTACAAATGAAAGAAAAATTGATGGATCGATTCATTATAGATGAATATATATAGTTGAAAGATTTCTAAAAAAACTAAGAAATTACGTTTTAAAACGCATCAAATCCGGAAGGGCAATTGTAGAGGGTGTAGCAGAAGAGGATGTTGACTTGGTGATTACTGATGATGTCATGATTCAGGACGAGCCTGAGTCAAGTAGAAAAATTTTATAAGTTTTTATTTATATTTCATTTCAAAATCATGTTTTTTTAAGCAGACACATTATAGTTGTTGTCTTGTTGTATGTAGTAGCCTTTTTTCGATTATCGCTAGGATAGAGGTTGAAGATGAATGTGCGCTTGGTGGATAGGCTATTACCGTCCCGAGTTTGCTAGTCACCTTGCTTGCATGTCTCCATCAATATCAAAGTTTGGCATGGTGTGGCCCAAGAGAGGAAAGATCTTATTCTTTGCGATCTTAAGGCTAATCTAAAGATTTGAATGTTCTAATGAAAAATTGGGAGATTGTATTTTTGTTTAACAATGTTTAACTAGATCAAACTTCTGATTGCGGAAATAATCCTCTAATTCATTTCAACATCCTCTACGATGAAGATTCATATATATCCAAAAGATATCAACAGACATGCAATTACTCGGTTATAGTTTTGTATCATTGATTTATATTTTAACTGTTTTCTTTAACATTATTAGATCTTTGATTCGACTCAATCTCTTGACATTTCATCTTAATCCTCCTATATTACTCTGGAGGATTGGATTGAAGCATGTGCATATTGGTCTTCTACATTGTTTAAGATTATAATATCAATTTAGATTCAAAATTTTATTTTATTATTTGATAATTCTAGTAATATTTACAACTACATATCATTTCCTCAAAAAAAGGCCAATGGAGAGAAACAACTCAATCCCACACGTAAGCTAGAGAAGGACGAGCACTGACCAAATGAAATTCGCTCGATTGTGTAATTACATTCTTATCATTACACATTTATACATTTAACTATAATATTCTAGTTTATTTTTTATTTTATACAGAGCAAGGAAAATAAATTTATTATTCCTATTTGAATACAAACCTTCTAACTCCTAAAGAAAAAGATTGAGGTCGAGGATATCGAGTATTTAGTCATGCGAGTTATATGAAATCTCACATAATTATTTTATTAAAGTTTAATTTTTATAAAGTTATTTATTACTTTTATCTTAATTGAAAGAGGAGTTGACTCAGTGGTTGCAACTTATGTAACCATATGATATATATTTAGTCTGACTCTCCGGATGACATCTGAGGATGCATTAGTTTATCTCAAAGAGCATCTTGATCAAGCCATTGTAGAGATGCATCGGATGACATCACCAATTAATACGGAAGAGAAGAGGACAAAGTCTGGTCCACGAACATGAATGATTACAGTAAAAGTTGACAGTAACTCAATACCAAAAAATGATGCCAACCTTCCAAAAAAATAACGAGATGATAGTTACAAGTAATGCTTTAATAGATGAGCTACTCGTGAATCAGCTCAACCGACAATCATCTATAGGATTATTCTCATTCCTCTTTGCTCCTCCAAATGAACTTTCTCCTTCTAGAAATGATGATGGTTTGGTGTTATAATTGTTTTTTCAATATTTAAATGTAAATGTGTAAACTACTTATTTGTAATTTTAGATTTATTTGTTTATTATATATTAGAAATAAAAATCATACCGAACCCTTAACCTGTGCGTTCACATATGATTTTTATTTTCTAATTTAATAACATTATTGTCGACAGTTATAAGTTTGCCTATGATAATTATCTAATAGATACGGTCGACAATGGTTTGAGATCTGTCGATGAAAGTAAAAATATAAACATCGAAAATGGTTTGCACATCGAAGGTGATTCGAAATGCTAACAAATATGTGCCTACATTGGCGGATTTCTACCTGGTCGATGATGCTGATCTTCTTCGATGGTGCAAATAACCATCGATGATAGTTTTTATTGTCAGTGGTTGTTAGACCATCGATAGTATGTTTCAGTATATCGATAGAAAAAAAATCCATCGACACTGTTTTAAAAAACTATTGACAATGCTTTGCTTGGCAAACTTTTTATCGATGAGTTTTGGGATGTATTCAGAGCCATTAATCCCTTTGTTGATGATTTTCAACCATGGAGAAATACATGTACTAGTGTAGTGATCATTCGACCTAAATTGTTGGATTTTTTTATGAATATCAAAGGACTCATTTGAAAGGCCCTTTTATACAACATACATACATGCATGCTATACACACATATACATACACACACATGTGTCTGTGTATATATTTGTGTATATGTGTAAAATGATGACAAACAATATTCAAAGGTTCCTTAGAAAAGATATATGTGATATTCCTTTTAAATAAGGCACTAATATGGAGCATTTGCCTTACACCACATGCTATGACTAGAAAATGGTGTAATTATGAACTCTTATCTTACTATATAATTAAGGATCGTGTTACTGTTCATGATCCTGTTCATTTATTTTTATTTAATTACTATTTTATTTTATTAGATGGACCTCATCAATATTTTGCATTAATGACGCATTTGAGTTGGACGGATAAGAATGAGATTTTCGTTCCCATACGGACATGCTTTATAAACTTCCTTTCGCCAATACCTCGGGCAATTGTTCATTATTTTTTTCTTTGTCTTGAACTACATAAAGGATTGTGGAGATAAATCTCACAGTGTGTCCCTCTTAAATTCTGCAATATTAGATGTGTCCTCTCTTAGATTCTTCAATAACTAAAGCCTGCGGTTATTATATAATAATGTAAAATGCTGCAATAACTTCATGTAGTGATGGTAGTTCATATCACATAATGCATGTTTGATACTTTTTAACATACTATTTTCGTTTGAAAAAAAAGAAGTTTCTAACTTTGCTGAATAATATACGCATAATTTAAACAATTTTGAAGATAGTTTTTCATATGTATATCTCTCCTTTGTTTGAAAGATTCTTGATCATATATGTCATTCACTCAAATCTAATTGATTAGCGCCATGATTGATTAGGTGATTCTAGTAGTTTGAATCATTTAAAATATAAGCACGGATTCAAGCCTATGATAGAACACAATTAGCTTCTAGCAACGAATAATTTAAATATTTATATCATATCTTTCGATTTTAAATTTATGATCACAAGTATAATTGCTTGCAAAATAATCTTTTATTCTTCAATTCGCAAAGACTGTTATGTTTATTGCTAAATGTTTATAAAAGGACAAAAATTCAGCGGCTTTTTCATTCAAAATTTGAATCAACTGTTGTGTATTTAACAACAACTAACAACAACAAAACCTTTTCTCACATTAAGTAGGGTCAGTTACATGGATTCTTTGCGTCCATTCAGATCTATCTTGGGTCATTCTCGGGCTTAGATCCAAAAATCTAAGATACTTTCACATAGTCTCATTTTAATACTTCGTAGACCTTCCTCATCCTCTCTTAGCCTGTTCAATATCCCTAAACTCACATCTCCTAACCGATGTATCAACTAACCTCCTTTGCAAATGGCCAAACCACCTTAAGTGGTTTTCTTGCATCATATCCTCAATTGGAGTTGCATCTTCTTTCCTTCTGATTGTATCATTCTGAATCCGATCTTTATGTGTGTATCCACACATTTACATTAGTATTTTCATTTCTGCTACTGTCATTCTCTGCACATGTCTATGGTTCACAGGCTAACATTCAGATTCATAGAGCATAGCAGGTCTCACGGCTGCTTTGCAAAACTTTCCTTTTATTTTCAAAGGAATTTTCTTATCACAAAGAATATTAGAGGCCTCTCTCCACTTTAGCCAACTATATTTATTCTATCAGTAACATCTCAATAAATTTCTTCATCATGTTGTAAAATAGATCCCAAGTATCTAAAAAAATCTCTCTTATGAATGTTATCGTTGCCAATCTTCGCCTTGATTCCCTCGCCATTGCTTCCATCAAAATTACACTCCATATATTCAGTCTTAACCCTACTTATACGAAATCCTGTACTCTCTAATGCATGTCTCCAAACCTCAAGCTTCTCATTTACTCCACCTCTAGTCTCATCAATCAACACAACATCATCAAAAATAACAAACGCCAAGGTATCTCATCATGAATGTGACTTGTCAAGATGTCCATGATCAAATAAAAAGGAATGGACTCAATGTTGAACCTTGATGTAGACCAATGTTGATGTCAAAATAGTCAGTCTTCCCATATTGGATTCTTACACAAGATGAAATCCTATTATACATATCTTTTCTCAGGTTAATATATAGGGCATGTACTTGGCTCTTCTCCTAAACTCTCTACAATATCTCTCGTGGGACATAATCATAAGCCTTCTCCGAATCAAAAAAATCGTATGGAGGTTCTTCCTTATAGCTCTATAAATCTCCATTGTTCTCCTAAGCAAGTGGATGGCTTCAATAGTTGAGCGACCCGACATGAATCTGAATTGATTTTCCTTTACTTTATAAACTTGCCTCAACCTTCTTTCGGTCACATGTTCCTGACTTTTCATAGTGTGACTCATCAGCTTAATACCTCTGTAATTTGAATAATTTTGAATGTCTTCTTTATTCCTATAAAGAGGCATGGTGATGCTTCTCCTCCAATCTTCATGCATTTTCTTACTTTGCCAAATAACATTGAATAGATTTGTAAGCCAAGTCAAACCATATTCACCTAAAACTCTCCATACTTTAACAGTAATGTCATCAGGTCCTACACCTTTCCCATGTCTCATAACCTCAAAGTGATCTCTTTATTTCTTTCCCCAATGAAAAGCTTATGGAAATATTATTTCCATCTAGTCTCTATATCCTTTTGAGTAACAAACACGTGACCTTCTTCATTCTTAATGCATTTAACTTGAGAAAAGTCTTTGGTCTTTCTTTCGTTTGCTTTGGCCAACCTGAGTATATCCTTCTAGCCCTCTTTAGAATCGAGATTTTTATACAAGACTTCATAAGCTTTTGATTTTACTTTTTTACAGCCTTCTTTGCTTCCTTCATCACTATTTTGTAGTTTGTGATAGTTTTCTCTGTTCTATCTTTAAACATAGCTTTAAGGCATACTCTTCTAATTTTGAGTTTCTCTTGCATCCCTCCACTCCACCACCAAGCCTCCTTTTTGTCCAGGAGCTCCTCTCTTTGGCTCGCCTAGCATCTCTTTGGCACCCTTCGAATATAAGATGTTACCGCCTCTCACATCTCCTTTGCACTTCCATTATAATCCCAAGATAAGTCTTCTAAAACCTTCTCACTGAAGCTTCATTGCTTCGATTAAAGATTACATCATCTAGTTCTAGTGATCTTAAAAATCTTCCTTTTCTTTACTAGCTCTTTTATTTGCACATCCATGATTGACATGCGATGTTGGGTTGTTAAACTCTCTAATGGGATTACTTTACGACATTCGCAACACAACCGATCTCTTCCCCTCAACGTAAAGTAATCTATCTGTGTTCTAGTCGGGTCACTCTTATAAGTAATTAAATGTTTCTCCTTCTTGAAGAGTGTTTCTTATGAAAAGATCATAAGCCATTACAAAATCCAGAATGACTTTTCCATTTTCAAATCTATCTCCGAAGTCATGGCCTCCATGAACACTAGCACATCCTAAAGCATCATTTCTCACATGTCCATTAAGATCTCCACCCAGGCAAATCATCTCTTTTTGTATGGATTCTATGCATAATCTTATCCAAATCCTCCCAAAAAACTTGTTTAATCCTTTCATCTAAACCAATTTACGGTGCATAAACTAAGATGATATTAAGAATTTCTTCTTCGAGCACCAATTTTAGCAAAATAATCCTATCCTCCGAAACTTTGCACCTCAACTACACAATCCTTCAAATCCATATGAACAACCACTCCAACACCATTTATGCCCTTATCTTTACATGAATACCAAAGTTTAAAGCTTGTCTTCTCGATCTCCCTTACTTTCTCTCCAACCCATTATGTCTCTTGGAGACATAATATATGAATCTTCCTTCTTTCCATTATGTCTACTATCTCCATCGATTTGCCGGTCAAATTGATAATATTCCAACAACGTATTCGCAACTTCCATTGCAACCTCTTTTGGACTAACCTCTTTACTAGCATGCATCCCTCATGTGAGAACCCTTGCAAAATTTGGACTGCATCTGGGCGACGATACAACAGAACTAGATTTTTTACTCGCATGCATTCCTCATGCAAGAACCCTTGCGAATTTTGAATTACATCCGGGCAATGATGTCGTGGTCGTTGTCAACTTATCATTGCATTCGGGTGATGCAACACGTCACTAGTAGGGAACGATCCAATAAAATCTAAATATTTGCTTAAATACGTATTGAAAAGATCCGAACTGTTTTGAGATAAATTCCTATGATAGAAGTAAATAATTTAAGAAAATCAAATATAATAATGTAATAATTAACAATTTTGTTATACATTTAAATACAAAAGATATGATAACAAATAATGAAGTAATTTTTACTCTTGTGCCATTTCAAGTTTTTCAAATAACATTATGCCCACAACTTCTTTGCATTTGTTGATGCTATATTCCTACAAACTTCACATGTGAGAGTGATATATGGGCACAAGCAAAAGAATTAGGGATGAAAACGATCGGATACTGATACGAATATATGTATAATCATATCCTTATCCATTTCAAAATACAAATACGAATGCGGATACGAATATTGATGGATGTAAAAAATGTGTTACCATATCCTTAAAAACGAATACGAATGTAAAATGAATACGAATCGGATACGAATAATAACATATTTTTTTAATAGATTACCTAAAATATATATGTTTAGAACGGTTTACACGTAAAATGGATATACCAGATATAATAATTTCATAAAAAGTATATCAACAATGGCGAATTCATTCATAAAATGTTGTTACACACAGTTATAAATAAATCTATTACTATACTTATGTACGAAAACGAATATACGAATACGAATGCGAATATTAGCAAATGTCAAAGTGATATCCATATCCACATCCATTTTAAAATGAATACGAATATGAATGTCAAAATATGTACAAAACGAATACGATAGCAGATCAGATACGATATATTCACATTCGTTTTCATCCCTAGAAAGAATAGTACAAAGGCACTATTTTTTGTAAGAATATATGGGCAACTATGTAATTTTGCAACAAAATTAGGGGTATACATGTTACTGAAAAACTCCGAAGGGCATAACTATAAAAATATTAATAATAAATTATTCTTTATCATACATCAATTATATTATAATTACCTATATTATATTTTTATGAAGTGAACATAATTGTTTAAGTATATACCAATTAATATAATATTCAAATTTTACTATCAACCATATAGAATACATGTATTCCGTCAAAAAAATCATGAAAGCTTTTATATATGTGCAAAAATTTAAAATTAGTACCTAATACATATTATTCATGTCTACACTATTGTCTAAACATAAATTCGATATTTACATCTATATTAGCCTCCTCTCTTTCTACCTCTCTACCCTTCTCCCATATGAACAACTTTACTCTTCGAGAACCCTCTCTTACCCCATTCGGAGTCATTGCAACGATAGAGATGTCTTTGGTCTCGCGACTGAAGTTTGGTGGTTCCATGGGGTTAAATTGCAGAAGACAACCCTGACAAAGAATGGGGTTGTCGAGAACTGGAGCGATGTTGCTCCGAGGGCGGAGCTCAGAGGACCCAATGGCGCTCGATGATAAGGGAAGAGTTTCAGTGAAAATGGACTTTGACAGTGGCACTCGATAAAATATCCACAACTAAAGGACCTTTTTTTAGATCTATCTCGACGAATTTTAGCATGAGCACGATGAAATCAGATGTCGTAACCAATGTAAGGCACCATATTCCTTTGAATCTCTACTCCTTCAAATAAAAGAAATTGAAAACAAAAATGCCAAAATTATCGAAAAACTCCGATTTATTCGTCGAGCCATAAATCAGAATCAAGAGAAGAGTTGAGAGGTGATGATATTAATGACATGTGACAGATGGAGATACTTTGATTGAGAAAGAGATGTGTGTTGTTGTGTATAATCCAATATATACAGTATCATGGACTTCTATTTATTATGTTGAAGTTCCTAGGATTTTGTCCTCGATGCAATTAATTTTATGCATTTAAATTTATGAAAATTTATTTCCATAAAAATGGAAATAGTTGGCAAAAATGGCGATCGTATTCAAAAAATAAAATGTTTTGAATCGACTATATGTAAAAAAATGGACAATTTTCCTTGCAAAGCACGGGCATCACACTAGTTTTGTATTAGGCCACATGGTTATACTATACTTTTGGCTTTTATACATATGCAATATATTCTATATATGTACATGAACATGTATGATATTGCTATTTGATGATGCATTAATTGATTATATTTGTTTTTTGATTACACGACAATTGTTTTATGTGTGTGTGTATATATATAATTTGAATATTATTCACATTAATATTCATAACTATAAAATTATATAAAAGTGAAAAGTAGGAACTAATATTAAATGTTCAAAACTATATCAATTTTTCATATTTTTCCTAGCGAGTTGCTCATTATTTCCTTCTAAATATGGATTTTTATAATGCTACTTGTCAAATTTATTTGGCAAAGATCAGAAGTGCACACCTCGTCTGTCTTAAAGTCGAAAAACAGATCATTTAATGTGATGGCACTAATGTTCATGTGCACGATTGTGGTGATAATGACATAAAAAAATATTGTTCTTATGTTGCGGGTGCACGATTATGGATAATATATACACACACATACATACACTTAGGAGGAGCTAATTTAGCTCCTCCGTCTCATTTTTCTCATTTTTTTTAAAATTTCTTCCATGAATATTTATCACTATATCCATATATTATGTCATTCAAATATCGTGCGAAACATAGACTTCTACGACCTCTATCTAGACAGTCATTTTGAACGATCACAGAATTATTTAATTCGACATTGTCTGGATGGAGGTCGTAGAAGTCTCTGTTTTGCACGAAATTTGAATGACATAATATAAAAATATAATGATGAATATTCACGGAAGAAATTTTCAAAAAAAATTAAAAATGAGGAAAATGGGGGCAGGGGAGCCCCATTTAACCCATATATATACACACATCGATCCTATGAGATGAGATTTTTTTGAGATGGTGAGATGAGAATTTCTGGACCAGTATATTCTGTCTTCTCTCTAGCCTGATCGAAACTCGTGGTCCATAATTTCTCATCTCACAAAATCTCATCTTACAACCACCCCTCTCTCTCTATATATATGAAGCTTTTCGCATAGACCATTAACTGCCACCAAAAATAGTACCAAATATAATATACATGACAAATGAGAGTAATTTATATAGGGACACGTATAAAAAAGTTTGCTACAAGAGTTTACAAAGAAACGATGCAATTAGTAAAAACTCATAATGAATATCATGTACATGTTATTTTGTAATATGTTTTATTATTCTCAATGGTTATTTTGTTTTATGTAACGAAGAACTCGTCATTTTTAATTTTTGGTCCCATGAAATCCATTATAACTTAAATGACACAATAAAGCCCTTTTCAATTCTTTTGGTTATGGAGTGGGTTCCACTTGTCCTATGGTTGAGAACTCATGACAGGTTCGATGTTTGACGACTTTTGATTGGCTTCTAACCTTAAAAACTTCAAAGTTCAATTTCAATACGATTCCGCCATAAAATTTTAGATTTTTGCTGACCTATTCATTTTGCCTTTGTGTACAAAATTTCTTGTGCTTTTGTTCTTTTTTTCTCAACTCCACCAATCTTAATTTGGTTGCAAGGTTGTACTTTTATACAACAACAATAAAGCTTTTTCCACATTAATCGGTTACATGGATTCTTTGCCTCCACTCAGATATATCTTGGGTCATTCTCGGGCTTATATTCAAAAAACTAAGATCCCTTCGGATAGTCTCATTTAAACACTTATTGGGTCTTCCTCACCCTCTCTCGCATCTTCTAACCGGTGCATCAACCGTCCACTTTTGCAAATGGCCAAACTATATTAAGTGGTTTCTCCCATCTTATCATCTATTGGAGTTACACTAAATTTTCTTCTGATCACATCATTCCAAATCCGATCTTTACACGTATGGCTACATATTCACCTAAGCATTTGCATTTATGCTACTATCATTCTCTACACATGTCCATGGTTCACATACTAACATTCAAATTCATAGAGCATAGCATGGCTCATTGTTGCTTTGTAAAACTTTCCTTTGATTTATAAAAGAATTTTCTCATCAAGTAGCATATCTACCGATTTTCCAGCTTTTCGATTCACCTTTGTGCATCAATATTTTTGGTGAAAGATATTCTTTGATATTTTGTTCCATGTTTGATTTAGGGTAAATTACACAAAAAGACCTTAATTAAGCCTTGAATACTAGTAAAGGACCTCATTTTTCATGTTTTTGTCTCAATCTGTAAGCTGATCCTTATATGCCAACATTAAACTTAAAAGTTGAAAGGTCGAGTCCCTCTTTGTTACATCTAAAAAAATGAAGTTTCTAATTGGGAATCAACATATAATTTTTGTAATTTATCGGTTAATCTATAAATCGCTATTAATTTTATATGTAATTTACCGGTTAATCTATAAATCGCTATTAATTTTACAATCCAATTAGAGAACATGATGCTCATTACGAAATGACACTTGGAAAGACTTTTGTTAAGTATATCATACTTACGAATGCATGCATACATAACATGGAAGAAGCTTCGATGCGATCTAATGAATGATCAAATATGGGTATCAATTAGAATAAGCCAAGTAAATTATTTCTAAGATATAAAGGATATTTTGGAGACCAAACTAAGTGTTCCACTTATAATTTAGGATTCTTTTTTTACCAAATTTACTCTAAAAGTTATCCAATGCTTAATTAGACTAAGTATATATGAAGTTCATAACTAATTAAAATCTATTAAACTTTCTAGTATCAAGAGGGGTAAATAATGATGTTGGGGATTAGTAATTAAGTTAATAAACAAAGAAAATGAAACATTAAGTAAATTACACAAAATTCATTTACCGATAAATCTAATTTCAATAAGTATCCAAACTTTAAAGTAACAATGTAGTATCCCATTTTTAAATTTTGAAAAAACCCTAAGCTATAGTAAAACATCCAACAATATATATTAATACAAAAAGTACCCAATCTTTATAGTTATTGCATGTTATTTGCAATCTAGTTTTGCCCTTATTTTATTGTGATGAAGGAAATATAAAAAATAATTATTATTACCTAAGATAATTTAAAAAGGTAATATTTTTGACAGTTAAATTAAACATATCGTGATTGTCATTGCATGTTGAAACAGATAAAATCAATCTCCTATAGAAAATTAATAGAAATTAATCTTATCATTTAGTAGAACGAGATAACATGATAACATCAATTCATGCATCATGATAGTCACCAATATCTACAAATTGAAGTAAAGAATCATACGTGATTTTGGATCAACAAAGGAACAACATACATGATGTTGAGAAGAGCTTGTAGATTAATTATTTGCACAATTTATCTTCAAAAAAAGATTAATAAAAAATTGATCATTGTCATCGTGACAATGATAGCATCACTCTGAATGTCTTGCAAGGTTAACCAACACAATGGAAAAGCAAATTGAACTCCGATAAGCCACGACCACGCAGATGTCAAGAAGAAACTTGAGGTAGTACAACTATCGACTTTACGTTCAAAGAGAAGTGGCACCGTTTATTTTAGGATTGTCGAGTATTTGGTAAAAAAATGAAACAATTGAACGCATACTAATCAAATCCGAATGATTCAACTCAATTAGCATTCAGAAGTTCAACTTGTTTAAATCAAAATTGGATGGCATATAAATACTAAAAGAGCTATTTGATTCTATTTTAAACACACAACATGTAAATTACGTAAAAGGTTTCAAAATTTGGACGAACATGAGGAGGGCCCCATACAAAAAGTGACATTTTGAGGACCCAAAAATTCAATCTCACGAATGTGATGTGATGTAATCATCTTTGTTATTAGGATAAAAAGAAGTTATATTCCTATACAATCTATAGGATTTTCTCTTCTTTCCACGAAACTTGAATGACATAATATATGGATATAGTGAAGAATTTTCACGAATTTATTTTTCAAAAAAAATTAAAAAAGTGGGAAAAATGGGGCGGGAGGAGCGAAGTTAGCTCCCTCAGGTGACAACAATAGTTATAAATGACAGAGAGTAAAAATCGCTTATCAAGCTTTATATAACATATATCGGGGATCTTTCTAATGGATTGCGTCTTTATTGACTTCATGAAAAATCATCTCCATTTTGTAAAAAAACCAACGCTTCAATACAATAAGTATATAATTTGTAACTGTGTATTATGATTGCACATTATAAATTCAAAACTACATATTGTACTTTTTAATAAATATAAAAAATCAAAACTGAATATTATAATACAAACTATATATTTATTCTAATACAATTCTCGTGTTTCGTTAAAAAGGAACGATCCTTCTGTCAGGAAATATACGTCCCTATTAGAAGAATTTCCTACGTATATCATATTTTTAAGGTTTATTCTACAATTTTATAATATTTACTACACTTTTACTAAGAGTGTTATAGTTACCGGGGTCGTCAATATCATTCACTCGAAATTTTGGAATATGCTTTTAAAAAACAATATTTTTTTACAACGACTAAGTATATATACATCCATTATGTAAGGTAGGGAGTATACATCATGCACTTAGACAAAGTAATTAACCACGTTTTATTTTATTTCCACTTGTTTAATGACTTATATATTATGTCTCTGGAAAAGACCTAACACATTTGCCCCTAATTATTATTTTGGCAGGGGCCATAGAAATAAAAATATATATAATAATAAGTGGTTTCTCATTATTAGGACAACAATTATGCGGCTTGATTTGACACCTTCTCGTTCGAATATCTCGTTCATTGGTAATGGTGCCGACACATTAAATGGACTTTAATTATCGATATTTTTCAAAAGGAGGTGATTTCCGAAATTAACCCATTGAGCTGAGATCGTTTCACACAATTGAACCATTGAGATCTGCCGTAAATCCTCATCAACCAAGATCGAACGGCTCTGAAAAATTCAGAATTTGTGTAAATCGCTCGATCTTGATCGAGCGACTCATCGTTGGTGAGGATTTACAGCAGATCTATGCAGTACTGCAGAGGATCCACTCGTCCATTGAGAACCTGTTGAATTTTATGACTTGAACTAAATTGAACTAAGATTGTAGCGGTTTAGATATTAAATATTCAAGAATACAACAATAACACGGTCTTTTCCCATATTAAGTTGGGCCAGTTATATTAATCCTTTGCCTGTGTTTGGATCTATCTTGTGTCACACTCGACTTAGATCCAAATAACTAAGATCACTTCGGATAGTCTCGTTCCGACACTTTTTGAGCATTCCTTGCCCTCTCTCAATCAGTTCAATATCTCAAATCTTGCATCTTTTAACTGGTGCAATGGCCAACCTCCGTTGCAAAGGGTCAAATGATCATCTTATGTAGTTTTCTCTCATCTTATCCTCTATCGGAGCTACACCAACTTTCTTTCTGATCAAATCATCCCGAATCCTATCTTTTCGTATATGACCAGATATCCACCGTAGTATTTCATTTCTACTACTGTCATTCTTCGCGCACGTCTATGGTTCACATGCCAACATTCATATCCATGGAGCATAGCAAGTCTTATCGCTGCTTTGCAATACTTGCCTTTGATTTTCAAATGATTTTTCTTGTCACATAGAATAATAGAAACTTCTCCCCACTTTAGCCAACATGCATTTATTCTTTGAGTGACATCTCCATCAATTTCCACGTCATATTATATAATAGATCCCAAGTACCTAAAAAAATATTTCTCCTAAATGTTATCATCTTTAATCTTCACCCCGATTCGTTCACTATTGCTTCCATCACATATGCACTCCATATATTCAATCTTAACCCTACTTATATAAAATCCTTTAGTTTCTAAAGCATGTCTCTAAATCTCAAGCTTCTCATTTACTCCATGCCTAGTCTCATCAATTAACACGATATCATTGGGAACAACATACACTAAGGTATCTCACCTTGAATGTGACTAGTCAACTCGTCCATAATCAAAGTAAAAAGGAATGGACTCAAAATTGAACCGTGATGCAGACCGATGCTATATTAAAGTAATCAGTCTTCCCATACTAAATCCTTACGCAAGATGCAACACAATCATACATATCATTTTATAAGGTTAATGTGTAGGAAATATACTTGTATCTTCTCCAAACTCTCCACAATATCTTCCGTGGGACAGAATTGTAAGCCTTCTCCAAATCAATAAAATAAAAATCGTATGAAGGTTCTTCCTTTTAGCTCTATAAACCTTTGTTGTTCTCCTCAACAAGTGGATAACTTCAAAGTTGAGCGACCTAACATGATTCCAAATTAATTTTCTGTTTTATTGAAAACTTACCTCAATCTTCTTTCGATTACTTGTTCTCAAATTTTCATAATATGACTCATAATTAAGTTTGGTAACTCTGTAATTCGAACAATTTTGCAAGTCTCCTTTATTCTTATAAGAGGCACCATGATGCTTCTCCCCTACCAAGCTTTTTCTTGCTTCGCCAAATAACATTGAATAAATTTGTGAGTCAAGTCAAACTATGTTCACCTAGAACTCTCTATACTTTTATAGGAATGTCATCAGGTACTACACCTATCCCATATTCCATAACCTTCGAAGCCTTCCATATTTCCTTCCTTTGTATTTGTTTATAGCTTGCACGATTCAAGTAATTTTTCTTGCTAGCTAGATCTCCTAAAGTGATCTTTTTGTTCCCTTCCCCAATGAAGAGTTTATGGAAATCTTCTTCCATCTAGTTTTTAAATCCTTCTAAGTAACAAGTACATGTCCTTTTTCATCCTTAAGCATCTCACTTGATAAAGATCTTTGATCTTTCTTTTACTTTGGCCAATCTAAATATATATCCTTTTGTCCCTCTTTAGAGTCAAGATTTTTGTATAATTCATAAGCCTTCAACTTAGCTTCACTTACAATATTCTTTTCTTCCTTCTTCGCTATTTTATAGTTTGTGACAATTTTCATCTGTTCTATCATTAACCATAGCTTTAAAGAAAGCTCTTTTCATTTTAAGCATCTCTTACAACCCTTCACTCTACCACCAAACCTCCTTTTTGGCTTGTAATTCTCCCTTTAGACTCGCCTAGCATCTCTTTGGTAACGCTTCAGATATAAGATGCTACCGCCTCCCACATCATATTTGCACTTTCGTTATAATCAAAAGATAAGTATTCTAAAACATTCTCATTGAAACTTGATTGCTTCAATTGAAGATTCCACAATCTAGTTCTAATGATCTTGGGAACCTTGCTTATCTTTACCAACCCTTTTATTTGCACATACATGACCAGCAAGCAATGTTGAGCTGTCAAGCTCTCTCCTTGCATTATCTTGTAGTCTTTGCAACACGACCGATCTCTTCTCTTCATCGCAAAATAATATATGTCTTTTAGTAAGAACTCTTATAAGTAATTGAATGCTTCTTTCTCTTCTTAAAGAGAGTGTTTGTTATAAAATGTCATAAGCTGTACAAGAGTAAATAAAAAAAGAATCTATGCAGTATACACCCAATTACAATGTCATATATAAACTTTAAAAAGTAATAATGTTGTTCTTGGTGCGATAGTGCGATTTACGAAAAAATAATTGATTTACGAAAAAATAATCAACTAAATTCTTTCAGTCTCAGACTACACTAAAATTTATCTTAGTTATCTATATTCAAAAATAGAAGCATAATATAGAGTTTTAAAATCAATATATATATATGTATATAAAATAAGGTATATTACAAAAAGGTTCAAATTATGCATCAACTACCTACGGCAAGCCTCGATTTTCAAATATACAAAGAGGATATTAAACAATCAACTTTAGGGTTAACACTAACATAAAAGGGTCTCAGAAGCCTACGACAACTTGCGTTTGAAATAAGGAAAGATTGGACCTTTTTTATTTCATTTGAAAAATGACACCTATATTTGGATTAGATAGAACTTTTTTTTGTACTTTATCATATAAAATAATCTATATAAGCTTTAAAAAATATCAATTAATAATTCAAACTCGAAATAAAGTGTATCAATTTAACTATCCAAAACTCGAAATAAATTGAATTTTAATTCAAGTTAGTGAACTTATTTGAATTTCATTGATTTAAAATTTGAAATTTTTAAAATGAATTGAATCAAAATCTCGCTCGATTCGAAGCTATCCGATTCAATTAGCACACTTAGTTGAAGCTTAATTCATTTTAAAATACCATATGAATTCATATCATTATGAATACCAATTATAACTAGTTCAAACTGAAAAAAGAATCAGATAAATTACATTGGACGAAAATAATGGATCTGAATAAAAAAATGAGATTTATCCCATCTTCTTTATGATTAATACGATAGATAAAAAAGGAATAAATACAGTAAAATGGAAAACAATGAAAGATAATTTTTTCTAAAATTGTTTATTCCAAGATAAAGCTTCAAGCTACAACAACTCAAGATATGGCAACAAATGTTATTGTACTATGGTGAATCAATATAAAAAATATTATTTAATTTAGAGTTCATTATTATTTAAGATGGGGAAATTACGAAATTTATATGCATTTTTGATATGAAATTTTAAATTCCATACCTATCATTATCGAGTATGTTGAATCAAGCGTAGACAGTAATCGCCTTTATTATTGGCATTTCATTTCCCTCCCTGACTATGAAAGGTCAAGACGATACCATACGTATTGCGTCATACAGTGGATTTTGGAGAAGATCTTGTTCCCCATCCAAACATGAGGTCTGGCCAGAAGAATATGGGCAAAGAAGAAGCAATCTTGAAACCATTACCTTAAAACAAAAGAAGAGAAATTGCATACGGAATTTTACAGTCATTTCTATGCTGCACTCCAAACTTCATATTGATTCCGAAAAATCAAAGCAAATTGGTCATGATTGATTCAATGCATAATTTCATGACAAGGACACCTATCAGTCTTGTAGTGAACTTGTGATATGTGAACATCACATGACCCCACAATAATTGATTGCTATGCATTTTCTCTCGCAAGGATGTTGGGACCATCATAGGCTTTAACCATTGGACTCCTCAAAAGTGGCAAAGGGACATTGATAAGGTAAAAAGAAGACAAAAATTTATTAAAAAATCGAAGATTTTAATAGCTCCCTGATTAGTTTTGTTAAGAGTTTGACTAGAATTAACAGTATATCTATAATTCATGAAGCAATATGTCTCTTTTGTAACTTTGTAGTGATAAGTGAGCTACTTAACACAATGGTTATATCTTGTTCGTTTGGAGAATAAGCACGTCGATTCCTCACCCTGCACGGTTCTCAAGAGTGCGACTATTCCTATCCACATCCAATTATTTCACCTTATTCCGATCTTTATTCCACCTTATTCTCCTTATTCCTATCTTTCCAGTCGAACAGAGAATATACCCTTATTCTCTTTATTCACCATTCTTATTCCTGCTTATTCTCGAACCGAACGTCCCCTTCGAGTATTATTTTCATATAGTGAGATTCATTGGTTCATATCCAAAAGTAGGTTTAATTTATTAGAAAATGAAGTCAATGGTATCTAACAAGTTGTCGCAATGTGAAGATTAAGTGAGCAGAGTGAAGGGAAAATGGCTTATTAAAGTCTCCTATCTGCATAAGATCTTCTTATCACAAAATGAAAAGGCTTTACCTCGAAGCGTTAAATGCCCCTTTTGTTTATTTGTACTGATAAATGAGCTACTTAACTCAATGGTTCATACATCAACTTTATCTAATAAGTATTGTTATGCATCTTTTTTTTCGTTGGACCATATGAAGCATTTATTTTGATGTCATAAAATCTTTTTTTAGGCCACTTTAACCTCATTCTAAGGTGTTGTACCGTTGCGATGATTAGGCGAGTGAAGTGAAGGAAAAAGGTCTTAAGCTCTTCCATCTGCATAAGGTCTCCTTATCACAAAATAAACACACTTTATCACGTAATAAGCAATACTAAATTAAGATGTAACGTCCCAGGCTTAGGTCCTCAGTCCGTCATCGAGGAAAACTGATCTTGACAACTTGTTGGGTTCGGATCCATTTAATCCAAATGGATCCGCTGACAACCACCCAAAATGTTTAAGCCCAAGTTGTCAAGTAGTAATCCCCACAACTTATAACACACTCTCAAACTTCGTGAGTTTTTGATGTGGGACTATGTTTGGAGGTATAAATAAGTGTTACAAAGATGACAGCATCAAGTATTACATCTTTTCGTAGCATTCAAAGAGAGATAAATCACACTTATCACTTATCCCTCATGTAACACGACAAACCGCTCCTAGCATCACTGTCACATGCATCACCTACTCCGACAACCATGCCGTGGTCCTCGCCTAACTCCATATCTCAGTCTGATCTGATCAAGGGGTTGTAGAAGTACAATCGTTCAGAATATGCAATGCATTAATATTTGACTCATAATAACTCATACCCATAAATTATTCAATGAGTCTTCTATAATCGGCATACAGCCACAAGTAAAGTATGCATGTTATCAAAATTATTTTCAGCTAACCTGATATATAAAGGTAAAATGGGGCTGCCCCCATGGGGGAGCTAACTTGGCTCCCCCTGTGTCATTTCGTCCGTTTTTTTTTTAATTTTTTTTGAAAATTTCTTCCATGGATTTTCATCAATATATCTCTATATTATGTCATTAAAATTTTACGTGAAACAGAGACTCCTACGGCCTCCATCCAGACGGGGTCATTTTTAGCAATTCTGTTACCGTTAAAAAATGACTGTCTGGATGGAAGCCGTAGGAGCTTCTGTTTCGCACGAAATTTTAATGACATAATATAGGGATATAGTGATGAAATTTCACGGAAGAAATTTTCAAAAAAAAAATAAAAAAACCAGATGAAATAGGGTGGACAATCCAAGTTAACTCCTTCCAGTAGCAGCCCCATTTAACCCATATATAAATTAAAATATATACTAAGCACATCTATGCTTAAACTAATCAATTTAGACTGCACTCTGCAAAACGACTGACAGCGAATATTCTGAATTAAAAAAAAGGGTGAGCAAAAAGATTGCCCTCGGGAGTTGGCACTGATCGAGTTTGCTCGAAAGGATCGACCTTCCACTGTCCACCGCTGGAGGAGCGGCCCCTATGTCGCACTGGTTACCGGATTTGGGGCGGACAGGGGGAGGCCACGGCGGCAGAGGACCACGGCCAGCGCCGCCATTAGGGGTTCGTTTGGTTGCAGGGTCGGGCATGGTTGGGTTGGGTTAGGATACTATTCACAGGGGTACTTCCTCCTCACAGTTTACTATTCACCAAGCCCAACCTAACCCAACACAACCCTACACAACCCTGCAACCAAACGAACCCTAGGGGTGGGGAAGTCCGAGAGACAGCGACGTGCAACTTCGGGGAGAGATGGGGGAAGGGCGGCAAAGAATATTAATTGCTTGTGAGCAGTAATTCCCAACCGTTTGATTTGATCGAGCGGTTAGTGCGAATCCGGTGTTTTTATGGGCCCTTCTGCTTCGGTGATCTACGGTTTTACAACAGACGTACTGCAGAGGTTCTCTTAATTGCTCACCTATGCACTTACCTTGGTGCTTGTGCTTGGGATGTAGGGTAGATCATTGGGTTCGATCCGGCCCGACTCGGGAAATCTGGCTCGAGCCCGTCAATTTTTCGTGGACTTTGGGCCGGGTCGAGGCCTTTTTTCAGCAAATCGAGGACCCAGGCCCGACCAAGGCTTAAGGGATCAGGCACGGGTTCGTGCCGGGTTCAACCCGCACTCTCCATGAAGTTGCACTTTGATTCCCATTTATCGTTATGATATAATCCATCCATAATACATGAATATTAGATGTATTGTTATGGTATAATATTACTATTACTAGTTGAAGGAAATATTGGATGTATTGTAACTATGAATTTATGTCCTCCAATTGTTCTATTATGATTTACGTTTGGATTGTTGTACGTGGATTGTTGAAATCCGGAAATAATTTTCTTTTCCATGTGATCGAATCGTGATGGAAAATAATTTAGTAATAGCATATTGCAAAAGTTTGTTAGATTGTAAACTATTAAAAGATGGTAGCATAAGACCTGGGTGCGGTATTTTGAAATATGAGGGTCCCGGTTCGGCCCATTTGTATTCAAATTCGGGCTCGACCCGACCCAAGCATGATATTTTTGAAATATGAGGACCTGAACTCGGCTCATTTATACATCGGATTTGGGTCGGACCCGAACTTTTGCGAGTCGATTTAAGGTCGGATCCAGACTGACCCGACCCAATGCTCCACCTTATTGGGATGTTTAACATTCAAAGTCTGTTTGTTTAAATAAAGAAAGATGACTAATAATTTGATCAAGCATCTTTCAAATAAAGGAGAGACACATAGATGAAAAATATCTTCAAAATAGTTTAAATTATGGGTATATTATTTTGCCAAATTGGAAACTTCTTTTATTTTTTTAAACGAAAAATAGTATGTTAAAAAAAGTCTCAAACCTGCATTATGTGAGATTCACCTCACACATCAATACCACATACTACAATCACTACATGAAGTTATTGCAATATTGATGTGGTCCATCTAATACAAATAAAACAGTAATTAAACAAAATATATGAACAGGACCGTGAACAATAAGTAAGATAAGATGTTTATAGTTACACCATATTCTAGTCATAGCATGTGGTGCAAGGCACATGCTCCATATTAGTGTCTTATTTAAACGAATATCACATATATCTTTTCTAAGGAAGCTTTCGAATAAGTATATTGTTTGTCATCATTTTACACATATACACAAATATATACACAGACACATGAAAATATGTAAATGTGAGTATATGTGTGTATGTATGTATACACAGACACAAATATATATCAGCAATTTAGATCGTATGATCACTACACTAGTACATGTGTTTCTCCTCGGTTGAAGGTCGTCAACAAAGGGATCAATGGCTCGGGATACATCCCAAAACCCATCGATAAAAAGTCCGCCAACTAAAGCATTGTCAACGGATTTAAAAATAATGTCGATGGATATTTTGTTCTACCGATATACTAAAACATACTATCGATGGTCTAGCAACCACCGACAATAGAAACTATAGTCGACAATTATTTGTACCATTGAAGAGGATGAACATCGTCAATTGGGCATAAATCCATCAATGGAGGCACATATTTATCAGCATCTCGAATCACCCTCGATGCACAAACCATTTTTGATGTTTACATATTTACTTTCATCGATGGGTCTCAAACCGCCATTGACCGTGTCTATTTTCAACAATCTAGTCTAGATAATTATCGTAGGCAGTATAAGAACTGCCGACCATAATGTCATTAAATTTAGAAAATAAAAATCATATTTGAACCTACAAGTTTATGGTTCGGTATTATTTTTATTTTAAATAAATAATAAATCCAAAATTACAAGTAAGTATTTTACACATTTATATAAAAACTAAAAAAACAATTATAACGCTGATAAATCCATGATTCATGTACTTTATAGAAAGATCTAGCAAAATCTCCTTAACCAATCACTAAGGGTATGTTTGGTACGCACGTTAGGACGGGTTAAACTGATAAAAGGTAACTCGTTTTTGTGTTTGGATAGAGGGTTAAACTGAGGGTGGGTTTGAAGTCAGTTTGTGGTGATATGATTGTATTGAAGTTTGAAAAAGCGAATAATTATTGCGATGCGATTGTATTAAAGTTTAGAAAAAGTGAGTAGAAGTGGAGTAGTTTATAATTTTTATATGATATAATGGTACAATATATTTTTTTGATGGAATTGATGATGGAGAATTGATTTATTTAATTTTTTAAAAAAGATAAACAGTGGGGCCCATATAGGAAAGAGAATGGGTGGGTTAAAGGGGTAAACTCTTTAAAGGGGAGTTTAACCCATGAGCCGAACGACCCCTAAGAAAAACCCTTAAAACGTATTAATTAATACTCATTAACCGTGCATGAAATATGGACTAAAATCCGTACCATGGTACCCACTTCAATGGTCCTTGCTGGAACCCAAGTTCACACAGAGGTGTTTTGATGTCATCTTCGAAATCGATTTAAAAATCCAATTCAAATCTTTGATTAATATTCCACATATCTACCAAATGTCGCTTAAAGCCGATATAATTTGCTATTTTATCTTTAGAGTCAAAGGTCTAGTCCCTTTTAAACGAGATTTAAGCTGCTTAAATGTTGACCTTACTTTTTGACTACTAAGATAAAATAACAAATGACATTAGAGAAGATAAGTAGGTATGTAGAATATTAATAAAAAGTTTCAATCTATGCATTTGGATT
This sequence comes from Ottelia alismoides, assembly GCA_037367405.1. Classification (NCBI taxonomy): domain Eukaryota; kingdom Viridiplantae; phylum Streptophyta; class Magnoliopsida; order Alismatales; family Hydrocharitaceae; genus Ottelia; species Ottelia alismoides. The sequence continues at coordinate 106,240 of JAZKJV010000765.1, forward strand.
TTTTGAATCAATTTCGTAAAGAAAAAGAGGATATCAGAGGATCCACTCCCCATGGGAGTGGTGTGAATTTTTTTCATTGGAAATTGCATACATCTCCTCACTTTAATTCAATCATTGTTAGCATCAATAATGATAAAGATGTTAGAAGACATGTTGTTTATCTTTTGTTCTTATTCGATGTATTCGATGAATAAGGTAGTAGGGATGATTTTTTAGATAGATTCATGATCAATGATATAATCATGATTTGATCACTTTATCTTAGCATAGTTTATTCTGAGACCAAGTCTCCTCATCTCGAGATAAGGGAATGCTATTTCATAGTAAAATTGTCATTTGCGCTCATGTTCGTCCCTCGACCTTGTCACGCTAAAACATACCCCTATTTTATCGCTTAGTTGAATCGATGCTCGTGTGGGTCTTAGTCATGAGTAGGGTCCAACCACTTGAGACGGAGAGAAAGGTTTTATTGTGTTTTCCCCTTCATTATACATGTTGCATGCATCGGAAATCAAATGCAAGCCAAATGAACACATATGCAAGAAAAATAAGATTATAACATATATATGTAAAATGCTCATCTTAGCTGAATAATTCATCAACCACGATTGAAGTTTCTCTTTTCGTAAATAGTCGTGCAGAAAATACAATGAGATCATTGTTCTAGAACTAAAGCGTCATCTGATAACATTAAAAAGAAGGCCCCAAAAACAAACTCTATGGTGCATCGGAGTGAACGATCGATTATAATTTAAGGCATCTCAATAATTTAGTTAGACCATATTTTATTATTGACGCAGATAGCAACAACCATTTCAATGTATGGAAAAATTAGAAGTGATGAAATCTTGGATAAAAATAGCAATTGACACTGCCATTGTGTTTAAATAATCCATGTTTTTGAAGATTTTTAAATACAGACTCATATGCATAATGTGGAAAGTCCATGAGAATTCTTCTTTGTTTTTTTTTTAATTTTTATGCACATGATAGATTATACCAAATAGTCTCTCATGTCATTCATGTTTGCATTGAAACTTCTACAAAGTTAACTTCTAGGAAAATATCCATCGAATTATGCTTCTTTAATCTGTAACGAAATTTAACTTTGACATAAAAGTGCCAAGCATGGTAAATTTTAGAGTAAACAAAAAAAAGGGTTTCAAATGTGTCCTGATCCCTAACTAAGGACATCAACTTTCAAGTGTAACAAAGAGAGGCTTAATCTTATTTTTTTATCTCAAATACAGACTTCCATAAACTTCTATGACCCTTGTGGGTTGGCGTTACACCTGAAGTTGAGATTTTAGGGTCTTATTTGGTACATTTGAAAGATGAGGCCCTTATTTGAGAATCGACATATGGTAATGGTCTTTTTTTAATTTACCCAAATTTATCCTTTTGAAAATCGGATACATGATAAATTCGTTATAGAATGATGACCTTAAAGGAGTTAATGCATATACATATGCACAATCGAAACTACCGAAGCGGTATTTATGCGAAGCATGTCAATGTTATAGGCAAGGATTTAAAAATCAGATCGGATGTTGAACCCGATCATTCTTCGATTTGGTCCAACCATGTCGGACCATCGATCCAAACCAGCCGATGATGTTGTCAGCATGACACCATCATTCCAATTAACTCGAAAAAAGTCAGACCGAGCTTATTTTACTGGTCTGACCGGTTGAACCGATTTTTTGAACTGATAAAATCAGAAACATACATACATATATATATAAGTATGTATTTATATATCAATAAAATAATCGTTTTAAACATCAAGTCTTTCAATAGAATAACAAGATTGTCTATTTCGGGTAAACTATAAAAGTTAATCATATTTTCTAACAATATATATGAATGCAAAATTTTTTTATTTGTAATTGCTTCTAGAAAATTGCTTTAAGAAAGTAGTGACATAACTTATATTTCGAAAAAGAAAGAGGCATAACTGATACTGCAAAAGTTAAAAAAGGCATACGTGATAAAAACCCTATTATTTTATTATTTAAACCTTTATTTTTAAAAAATTACCAATCCATTGGTCGGACCCGATTTTTTTATTTTTTTTTTGAAATTAATTAAATGAAACCGGCGTCAGGACCAATTTCAGGTCCAATCAGTCGGATCGGCCGGTCCGATTTGGTTTTTTAAAGACTGGTGTACACATGTAATTATGTCACAGTTACAAATAGTGGGATTTTTGTCTTTGGATTCGTACTATATAAGTATAGGTTCCTCGAGGGCAACAATGAGGATGGTAGAGTTAGAGACTTCATAAGAATAGGGAGTGGGGCAGCAAATATATGGACACCATAATGATGGGCATCTCCTATTGAAAAGTATGGTCACCGGCAGTTCACATCGTGGAATGGAAAGGGGAAAGGAGAAAATGCTTCCTTTCTGAGGAAGGGGTCTGCATCATCGCTATCATGCACGTCCTTGATTGAGGAGACCCCCTCTCCATTCTCCAAATCACACGTGTAAATTGGAAGAATTGTATCGCCATCATCTGTTAATTACAAAGTTATACTTTGATTAAAAAAGGATTTTTACGGTTGTACTCTTAGATTCCGCAATACCAATTCTGCCCTCCCATTTTTACAATATAAGTTTGAGCCCCTACCCTTTTGGGCACTGCTGCGGCGGAGCCTTGGCAGATGAGAGCTGGTGGAGGAGGGGCGCGAAGGGGTCGCTGGAGGAGGAGGGACGAGAGATGCTGGTGCAGCGGGGGAGATCTCGAGCTGAAAGGAGGGATCTGAACCCTCTTCTCTGTATTAGGAAGAACTACTCAATCTTCCCTGTTCTAGTTCTCCTTGCCCCTCTTCACTAATGATTGTTATACTCTATTGTTCATACCACTGTTGCAATAGTTTTCAAACTAGACCAATTAATCATTCCCACCAGTACCATTCCTGACATTTCATTGGCTCTAGGCAAAAAGAAATAAGGCCATTACAAAAATTATTTAATAAGAGCAAATTGTCCTTATTGTATTTACCATCAAGTATAAAATGAAAGATTCTATTTTGAGGGACCAATACGCCCTTGTATAATCACTATTTTTTTTGTTTTGGCATTGACTTGTTCATTGAAAATTCAAATCTATAAAGGCACATTTTCAGTAAATTGTGTTAATGTAAATTTGATTCTATAAGAGACCACTAGGATAGATATTATTTTATTTGCAAACTAAAAATCAGATCATATATAAAGTTATGCCCTTAAAGTTAATGGGTCCTGGGCAATTGCACTTCAAAGCTATGCTCAAGGCCGGCCTTGACTCCGACTATGCTATTTAGCAAGGTGGCCGGATGAAACAACTGTCTGTCTAGTTGCCCGAGTAATGAATAACAAATATTTATTTCTTTTTGAAATATTCATACTTTTCCATTATGTAAAGTAAAAGTTAGATGTATACAGCTTGATAGTAATTTAAATAGAACTTTATCTTGTTAATTAATCCATGTATTAATATATAAAGTTATATGTAGCAGACATAACCTTCCTATTTAAAATAATTAGATACCTAAAAACAAATATTCTCGATGATCTTGATCATCTGCATGCCGTTTAGTTTTTATTCAGCGAGCCTTCGGACTGCATATCAAAATAGCGACTTTTACAACATTAGTTCATACCACATATTCCACGATAACTACCACTTGTTTTGCGATAACTATCAGGTATTCCTTATCTAAACGAACAACAAATGAGAAATTGAAATAACTCACAGACATTTATCCCACCAAAGCAAAATATCACAGAAGAATAAGCGAATAAATCCTTTTATTTCCTATTTCATCTCCTGGGGATTAATATCATACAATGGCAAAAGTAAGCGATCTGAATTTCAACTCTCTGAGATCAACGACTTGGATGTGTCTGATTGAGACTAAATTTGGAAAATATCTTCCTCTCGCTAAATAATGTAGATCACTGACGGATCATTGCCAGATAAAACTTATAATCAAAGATTTTTAAAATAACAGATAGCCAGTTAGTTACTTCAGGGTTGAACCCATAAGACTCTGTATACTATTACCGGCATATATTATGCAGCAATTTCATAAATACTTGGAATCTTTTTATTTAATATTTTGATTGATTCAATTTTTCTTAATTGTGCTTTATTTTCCATCCTCGTTTAAACATTCAGTCAACACTTTCAGTAAGCATTGCTCCATAACTAAATCTGAACCGCATATGCTCAAAACACTTAGCAAAGCTGCGGTAGAATCTTCGGCTACACAACAGGCCGATACAATACAATCGATATCAAAACTTGCAGCCAGACTAAATGAAAAAAATCCCGATGTGAATGTTATCGACAAGAGATGGGCTTGCCAATGATCCCAAAAGCACACATTACTGAATGCTATCGTACATTTTATGCGCAAACCTGCATCTAGACATGAGCAAATGCAATGACCAAGTCCTAGTAGCACTCATCATTACCTAATTGGTTTTCTCGTCCAAGAATGCACCATCCCATTTTGCTCTCCAAATGATAGGAGGTGAAAGTAGACGCTCCGTCCTCCAACCCGACGTCTGTAGCTGCAATACAAAAGCAACGTCCAGAAACAAAAGAAAATGAAACAATCATGTTAGAAATAGAATGCACACAGTCTTTGTTAGAAACTACGAATGCGGAAATCAGAGACAAATTACAAACATGAAAGAAGATCGAGATTTTTACGTGGAACCCTACTCCCTAAGGAGCGGAATGAAACCACGGGAAAACGCCTCAAAGGGCTGATGTATTTATTGTCCCTCTCATCTCTTACAAGAGGTTGAGGGGTTTCTTATATAGCCCTCACCGAGTCTCCACATCTCACAGATGGTCAATGTGGGACTAAACAACGGGATGTGGTAACCATCTACCACGTAAGTGACGCATACTCAACATACTCCAACACTCCCCCCCTTAAGCTGGAGCATGCAATGCTCAGCTTGGACACACAGAAAGAAATCTCAAACTCATGCTACAGGACACTACAGACAATATCAACTCAACGCATACACAACTGTTGGTTGCTGTCGATGGTGTTGCTTCTCATGACGTGCAGGTGAGGAGGATCAAATGGCCTGGAGTGCGAGTCAAACTGAATCTCATCATTGGAGAGCATGTGCTCTGTAGTCTGTACTGCGCATGTCAGAGTCACTGCAAATGAAAATGAGTCTCCTCGTAGGAGTACTCTGGCCCGCCACATCATGTGGACAACTGCTGCATCTCTGAAAGGGGTGAACTGAAAAGGCCTTGGAGACATCCTCGTCGGAGTCCATGTCGCTATAGAATGGAGTCTGAAACATCTCCTCGTCGGAGAACTGGGACTCTTACATAATGGCTCAGAGAATGGGATCTCTATTCTGGAGTCCCTATACATGAAAACTCTAATCCAAAAGGCATAGGGAATGGGATCTCTACTCTAGAGTCCCTATGGATCACATGAAAACTTTGAGACCAAAAAATAAAAGATGAGAACCACACAAAAATGACCGTACACACATGTATCTTAAAAGGAGTCTCTCTCTAGAGAACTCGAAGAAATTGGGTCACTTAAATATGAAGTGCCACGAACTTGGACTCTGAACCAATCTGCAGAGTTTGAATCTGAAAATCTGGCTGGTCTAGAAAATCTGAATCCGACCTGTAACTCTACACAATACTCCTCCTTTCTCCTATACTGGTAGGAAAACAATGGCGTCGGCCAATTTGAGAGAAGACAACAAGATGGAGAAACAAAATATCACATAAGCCGAGCTCAATTTTTTAGTTTTTTCCTCAATTTTTTTAAGAGCTGTTTTTTACGGCTTTTCTTTCTTCTCTTCTTTATTTTTTCCGTGCACGTTTTTTTGGTTTACGCACAAGCTTTTTTTTATGACCAAACTTGGGCCAAAGATACAAAACAACCCAATTGGGCTTACAAAAAATATCTGTGGCCTTTTTTTTAAACGACTGACCTCTTTTTTTTCCTTTTTTTTTTGTTTTTGGTTGGGACCCCAACATGGGACCACACTTTCCTTTTTTAGGGTTCCCCGATTGGCAACCCTTTCTCACAGGAGCCGCCCTGATGGGGCTTCTACTGCTGTGCCGCCATCGATGGAATGGAGTGCGACCTTCATTGCCTCTGCCTTCTGGAGAAGGCCTTTGCCTGGAGGAGTATCACCGCCTCTGCTATCTACCTACAGATGGAGCGCGATCGTTGGAGATGGAGCTCGCCTCCGATTGGATCTACTCGACTCCTTCCGATGTGCGAGATCAGCATTGATCATTGCCTCTCTGAGATAAGGAAGATCGCGGTGAGGAGGAGATTGGCGCGACAGTGTCTGGAGAGGAGGGCGGCGACGAGGAGGTCCGACATGGCTGCACGATGCTGCCTCGAGCTGGGAGAAGTGATGCCTACAAGGAGAGGCCTCCTCCTGGAGGAGATGAAAGGGGGGTCGCCGCCTCCTGGAGCCTCGAGAAGGGTGGCTCCGTCTTTAGCGGAAGATGGAGGAAGCTCCGCTTGGACCTTTGAAATCCCTCTCTCATTTTTTGTTGTTGGCGCATGAAGGCTCGATATTTGGAGGAAACACTCCTCCTTTCTTCTTCGATGTGATTGTCGCTTGAAGGGAAGTTGCACGATCGTGAAATGTCTCCTGGAAGCTATCTGAACATGTCTCGTGGAGGAGCGCAAATGCATAGAGATACGTTACTGCCGGTTCTTCGATTCACGATTTTTTCGTTTGTGGCTGCCTGAAGGAGGGCCACTGTCTGATGCCTTGATTTAGGGTTCTTGAATGAACCTTAGAATTTGATGTCACGCCACCTAGAACTTAGGGTTTCAATAGAAAAACTCTAGAACCAAATAAGGGTTCCAAAAGAAACTTTGAACAAATCACGAACATGATATTCATAAAAATATTCTGCAAGAATGAACAATAATTGAATCGAATCTCGAAAATAAATAATATGGAGACCTCGAAAATCAAACCCACTTCGATACCATGTTAGAAACTACGAATGCGGAAGCGTAATATCATAGATAAATAATAAACACGAAAGAAGATCGAGATTTTTATGTGGAACCCTACTCCCTAAGGAGCGGGATGAAACCACAAGAGAACGTCTCTAAGGGATGATGTGTCTATTGACTTTCTCATCTGTTACACGAGGCTGAAGGGCTTCTTATATAGCCCTCACCGAGTCTCCACATCCCAAAGATGATCGATGTGGGACAAAACAACTGGATGCGATAAATGGGTCCTGGAGGGATCCATTTACACATCTACCACTTAAGTGACGCACATGGTTTAAAAAAACACGCCTTGAGGCGCAAAGGCGCTCGAGACGAAACGAGGCGGAGAGAAAACACACTGAGGCGACCGCCTCAGCCCCCCCTGGCTGAGGCGTGCGCCTCAGATGCCTGAGGCGGTCGAGGCGAGGCGAGGCGTTGAGGCGGGGCGAGGTGCTAGGTGAGGCATGAGGGTTTTTTTCAAGTATTTTTTAAACAAAAAATAGTCCTATTCATATTTTCATGTATTTATAAAGTCTTGTTGTTGAGTATATATTTATGCAAGATGAATGCTTAAATTTGACCTCTTTCGTATTCATATGCTTAAATTTGACCTCTTTCATATTCACATTTACCATTTACATGCCAAATTATTTCAATGAACTCTTACTATTACATCCTTAAACATATAAAAAAGTATATACGAATTCGAATACTCATATAAGAATTTTTTTTGGGTAGAACATGGAGGACATCAGACCGTATTAGTAGGGTATGGTGGCACAGGGAGGATATCAGACCGTTCTTCATCTGGGTATAGTAGAACATATAGTTATGATTCAAATCAGACGATTCATATCAACAACTTGGATATCTATAATGACAACTATAGCCAATCACTTTTAGTTAACAATTTTAGCGATAGTTATAGCTAATGGTTTTCTTTTGATTGGTTAGAAATTTAGTAGAAAGGTTTATGGCATTGACATATCCTTTTTCATGTTTTTATCTTCATAAAATCATCATATATTACATCGTTATATACTATATGTTTGTCAGATTATATTATTTCACCAATAAATATATTTATTATATATTTTATAATTACTTTTCTATACAAACCGAGGCTTACGCCTCGACCACCTCGAGGCTACGCCTCACCTCGCTTCCAGGGAAAACGCATGGTTCCGTCTTTCATTTTTTCGAACCTTGGTGACGCATACTCAACATATTCCAACATCGTTCATTTCCAAAATTATGTTAGAATCAGCTAGAGATAACTTGCATTTTTCATGTAATTGCATTTTTTTTAATCACATCTAGAGAATCTACATATTTGTGTAGATTCATTCCTTTAACTCAAATATTATCACGTTTATTCAATGTCGATTCTTAACGGAACCGACAAAAAAAGTTAGGGAGAGATCGCCTCTGAAGTAACACGTTTCAATTGCTCTATGATGCGAAAGAGTAGCGTGATGGTTCATGGATGATCGTGACTGCTATTAAAGAGGTAGAGGTATTTTATGTGCCCTTATCATACAATTATACAAGAGGCTTTTTGTACGACTAGAATCCACCACCTGTTATAATGGTAACAAATCCTCCCATCACTTATAGAAGACAGGTAACTAAAATAAAAAAATAGCAAAGCCTTCTCCCACTTTAAGTAGGATCGGCTACATGGATTCTTGCTCAAATCCATGTTGAAAAATCAGACTATTTTTTATGCTGGATTTCGGCTACCTAACATAATACCCACAAGGAGGGATATGAACCCAGATCTTTTGGGTGGTAGGCACATTGCACTACCACCATACAATTAAAGTGGGTAGTAGTTTACCAAAAAGAGAAAAAAGAAGAAGAGCATAGCGCTGGTGAGTGCGAATCGAAAGATCAGTAAGAACTTCTGTAAGAAAAGCAGGTAGAAAAAAGAAGTCATGGGAAGCTGTTTCAAGATCCAAAAGTGCTTATAAGCTCTTATGCTGCTAGAACTACTGGTCAATAGCAAAAATAGTGCCTTAACTGCTCAATTTTTAATTGGATATAGCCGTAGTTTTGCATTTCATTGGATATCAAGAGCCCACCTTGGTATCCTTTGTCTGGTCAACCTCCTGCTGACACCATTGGAGGTATCGAGTTGTTGTCTTTTTTGAGTTGGAGTTGCTAGTGAGGATCCATTTAAACCTCTTATGTTTGTATATGCAACTCATCTTTCCATTTTCAGTGAAAAAATGAAGACAAAATCCTAGTTTTCTAAGAGGTCCAGTTGTTTGTGTCCATGTTATATTTAACTCCTTTGTAAACGAAAGAATGGGTGTGGGCTCGAGTTGAGTCACACCCTAAATTTATTCATAAGTCACATAAAATAGGGTACAACGTCCAGATCTCCCAAAGGGCCCTTTCATTTGACAACATATTCTCAACACAACATCATTCCTGAGGAAAAATAACTCCATTCGGCAAGAGCCAGCTCACCCACATTGACACAAAAGACGAAGACACCCATTCTGCGATGAAGCGCAAGCGGAACTCATCAAGGACTAGAAATCATCTGAATACGACCGCCTACTGAATCCTGAATTTGCAAAGCTCCCGTGAAATTAGTATTCGCAACATCCCAAACCTTTTAAAAGAAAGACAAGGAACCCATCCAGTCTATGGGCCCATCCACATTGAGTTCCCTGATAACATCTGTAACCTCCACTCGTTAGATGGTCGAATCAACCCAGTCGCTTGCTCCACTCGCAACATTGTGGCTCCAAAGTCAGATCAACATCAGAATATCGTGTGCCCCTTCGACTGAAGCATCTGAACTCTGAAGTAGTCCACCACCACTGTCCCTGCCTGTCAATCCCCTGAAATAGTTGCCTTGTCTACATCATAACGTAAATATTTCATCTGCCTCCCATTGGCCATGAAGTGGAAACATGCAGTGTTCACATAACCCTCGTTTAACAAATCTGCCTAGACCTTTGTCTTCTCTCCACCTCCTTCATGTCAGTCATCCATCACAACAATCTTGTGAAAAGAAATGAATGGCTTGATTATTCATGAGGCCATAGGGATCTCTTATACAGAGAGGAGAAATCTTAAAGGGCAAATTAAATAAGAAAGACATAAGAAACACACACATACTAATGACTCCTAACATTCCCCCTCAAGATGGAGCATAAATGTCAATCATGCTCAGTTTGAAACAACGCTTTTGGAGTGACCCTCTTGCTAGACCCTTAGGATAAACATCCGTTGCCGATTCCCCTAAGTTGACATGGGAAGTAGATATGAAACCATTATGTATCATTTCTCACGTGTAATAGCAATCTACCATGATATATTTGGTCTCCTCATGGAAAGATGGATTGTTGACAATGAATAAAGCAACATGATTGTCACAAAGCAAATGCATGGGAAGAGGTGTGTCAAAAGATAGAACTATCCGAACAGATCTGACCCACACCATCTCAATGCTTCCCCTGCCCTAGCATCTTCGGACATCTAATCTTCTTTCGCAGGTGGTGATGACTTATTATATTAGGAAAAAGACTATCTTCCCCTCTTTCAAGTTCAAATAAAGAGAAAAAACCCAATACAGAAGGAAATGCTCAGAGGGCTCGAGTGTGAGGTAGGTTGCCTAAGAGTTGTAAGAGTGGAAAGAGAGTCCAAGGAGTCAAGTCGAGGACCAATGAGAGTGTAGAAAGAGAAGTGAGTTCTTTTGGTGCGAGTCGGCTGAACGAGGAGTGATTAATGAAATGTTAAATCAAATAATATAATATCTTGCTTCATATCCCTGTATTCTGACTCGGCACTCAACCTAGAAACCATAGTCCGCTTCTTGATTTTCCATGAGACCAACGAACTCCCCATGAATGCTGCAAAACTAGAGGTAGATTCTTGTTTTTAGGGCACCCTGCATAGCCAGAATTTGCACAAGCTGTAATAGCAAGATATGACCATCAACTAAATAACAAAACTTGTACCTGAAGAAGGCTTCGGATACGTTACGATCATGTAGACAACATCGACACAAGCTTGTCATATTTGCTCCATAAACTTTCTTCACTGCAAAGGAGGCTTGGTAATAGCCACGTAGAGAAGTTTTCCAACAAGTTCCATGTATCTTCTCTTGTTCACCTCATTTGTAACATCAACGTAAACCTTTATGCCGGATCCTTAAAAGTAGTAGCAGGTTTGCAGTCTGCCATCCATGTCTCTAGAAGGAGACCTATAACATACTTCATCTGGATCATCACAAGACCTCTATGCTTCTTGCAAACTCAAATCCAAGGAAGTTCCGAGTTCGCCAAGGTCCTTAGCGACAAACTGTTCTCCAAGGAACCCCTTAGCCTCATTGATCCCTTGTAAGTCATCTCTAGTAACAATGTTGTCAACATAAATCAGAATGACAACAATACCTCTCTTTGTAATGTGTAGAAAAAGAGAGCGATCTGCATGTGATCTCTTGAATCCATGTTGCTCTATCAACTCCAAGAGCTTTTGGAACCATGCTTTGGGACTCTGCTTAAAGACATAAACATCCGTATGAAGTATGCATATCTTCTGATACTCCTCCTCAACAACAAATCCATGTAGCTACTGCAAAAAGACTTCTTCGTGCAGGTCTCGACATAGATAAACATTCTTGATATCAAGTTGGGAACGTGACAATCATGTGCCACATCAATAGAGAGGAGGATCCAAAGAGTAGAATGATGAGCCATGAGGGAAAAATTGATGTGATAGTCTACCCTATATGTCTGAGTGAACCAACATGTCCCAAGCCTAGTCTTGTAGCGATAAATACTGCCATCTGATCTCTAGTTCACTATAAAGATCCATTTGCAGCCAACCACAGAAGCCTTTGCTAGGGCACAAACCAAGTTCCATGTGTCGTGTGATTGGAGTGCAACCATTTCTTCCTCCTTAGCAAAACACTATTGACTGTCTTGCGTGGCCTCCTAATATGTGCGTGGGATCCCAACAACTGACAATCCCAACACAAACTTCATGAAATCCTCTTATAGATGCCCCAGTGAAACATGGGCTACAATAGGATACATAGCACAAGTATGCCTCCCCTTCCAAAGAGAAATAGGTCAATCAAGATCCTCTCAATGATCTATCTCATGTACCACACTCTCCTAAGGTGCTGCAATTTCATCATGTAAAGTCTTCTGTACTACAGACATATCAACAATTCCATCAGTAGAATCCAAGTGATTAGAATTTACCTCGGGCATGTTGGATGAAGGGAAAGACATGGGAGCAAGGGAACAGTAGTCAACCAGCAAATTTAAACATGAAGCGAAATCAGAGCCACAAGAGGTGTGGTGGGAGGTGGATGCAAATGAGGTGGAATGTAAACATCCTCATCAGATTTAGACAAGGTTATCATGTCTCATGTGTAAGAAAAATACATAACAAACTCAAATAATGTGATGTCAGCACTGACATAATATATTCGTTTCACAAGATCAAAGTATCGATACCATTTCTGGGACCAAGAGTAGCCAACAAAGATGATCTGAGGGATAGCTTGTCAAGACCAAAAGTCGTGGTAGATAAAAGGCACAGAGACAAAGATATGAGATGTTACAGAAAAAGGTCCTTATTGGGAAATGCAATCGGAAAAGGAACATTTTCTCCTAACATGAAGGATAACATACGGTTGACCAGCTAATAGGCAGTAACGACAGCATCACCCAAGAAAAAGAGAGGAGCATGACTTTGGATAAGAAGAGTAGTCACATCAAGAAGATGGCGGTGTTTGCATTCTGCAACACCGTTCTGTTGAGAAGTATATGAACAAGAGATTCGATGTAGGATGCTAAAGGACCTCAAGAACTGAACGAGTTGAATAGTAGAAAACTCCAAAGCATTGTCAGAGTAAACATACTTAGTAATCACATAAAAGATGTTCTTTATTTCAATAATGAAATTTTGCATAACATAGCCAAGTTATTGGGCAAAGCCTTGTAGTTGCACGAAGAAGGATAGATCGGAGTGTGTGGCTATGACTGCGTGATCTGGCTCGCCAGAAATGGGGTAGTGCTTCGTCAGGTTAGACTTTATGGTGAAAATGTTGTGGTGCATGCTAGGGTGTTGGTTAAGAATTGGAACTTGTCAGTTTGCATTTTTTGCTAGTTTCAGTGTTTTACCTGTTACATGCATGTAATGTTTATTTGTTTATTAATGGTGAAGTTCTTCGGCACAAACCAATATGGTGGAGGCCCTTATTTCCTTCAATAAAATTATGATTTCCCATTGAAATACCAGATGCATGTGAAAGATAAAAATATGGTTGTGATGTGGGTAATAACATGAACATGGAGTCTAATTAGTTTTACGATCGGAGCAATTTCGCAGGATGTCACCGCAACCCAGCCCTACTATGTCCCATGTATGATCGATTATGCCAAATGGATTGATCAATCAAGCTTGATCGATCAGACCATTATGCATGATTAGTCATTTTAGCCCAAAATTATCGATCATGGTTATATTACTGATCGATCGGACTGTGGACCAATTTGGACTACAAAATTGATGGGAATCGACTCAAAATATGTAAACATGTGTAGAACAATAAATGAAAATCGATGCAGTAAGCCTCAGTGAGTGAGAGCATCTTGAGCACCATTCGAAAGATCTAGGGGGATCCCAGATCTAGTATACATCTTGTAGTCAACGGACGCCTTTCCCGATGTGTCATTCTTTCCATGCATCATGATTATTCGTAAGTAGTATGTGAGGAGTGTCGTAGATGCCGCCTAGGGAGGGACATGCACCTTTGGGGCCTCGAGTAGAAACTTAGATGATTGTGAAACCAACAATCGTGTTGGTTGGGGGACAGGCTGCTTGGCACACCTTGAAGCGACTTTTCTAACAGTGTTTGCCATGGTACACAATGTACGGGCCAAGTAGTCGTGGTTGGTGGTCTATGTTTCGTTTTTCCACTTAGGGTTAACACTCGTGTACTTGATGGTGTATGCCACATTGATTAGTATTCCGGGTGGGCGCACTAAGAGGGGAGTTCCAGGATTTGTACTTATTGAAATTGGGAGTGAAACAAGATCTTGTGCATAAGGAGTAGCGATGAATAGTCGATGGTTTTCTGACGATGATTTGGATGATCTTGGTGATCGATGACCTGACTCATGCCCTAGTCTATCGCAACTTTTTATTAATGGTTAGTGGACTTGAACGGTTCGTGACGGCTTCACGTGTTGGTATATATCTTGGTGAATTAAGTTTAACACTAGAGATTAAACAAGGTAATTTCACATATGGGATAGAAGTTAGTGGATGTGTTGGGAACTTAGTTAAGATGTTTGTACACCATCTGCATGCCTATAAAGACACCCCAACCCTAAGGTACCTACTACCTTAAAGTAATAGTGTAAGGTCCCACAATGGACTATGACCACAGACTATCCACGATGCGTGAGCCTAGAGAGTGGCATCCATTTGAGAGCACATCTGATGTAGTGATTGTACCGACGAATTACAATAGCTTGTAGGACGGGATTGTCCAAGGATACAAGACTTGTATCACTGAAGCTTGAAGGATGAGTTCGACAGATTTTGAGTTTGTGAATCCATTCTATGGAAGGGGGACCGTGTCCCAGATGATGATGGGATGAGGAGAGACATCCTGGATGAGGTGCACAGTACAAGACTTTCTGTTCATCCAGGTGAAACCAATATGTACTGGGACCTCCATCAACGCTTTTGGTGAGAGGGTATCAAAGTGGACATAACGGAGCATGTCAGTCAATGCATCGCCTGTTAGATGGTGAAGGCAGAGTACCATAAACCCACTGATTTACTATGGCATCTTCCCATTCTGATGTGGAAGTAGGAGAGAATCTCCATGGATTTCGTCACATCATTGTTGTGTACCCCATGCGGGCATAATGCGATATGGGTGATTGTTGAGCGGTTGACCAATTCAATCCATTTTATTCATGCAACATGACATGTACGCCAGTTGAGTTAGTCAAATTGTACATTCAGCATGTCATTCGACTGCATCGGTACACAAGGAGGTAGTATCTGATAGAAATTCACGCTTTACTTCACACTACTTAAGAGAGTTTACGATCCTTGAGGATCGAGCTATGTCTTAATTCAGTTTACTACCCACAGACAAACCGGTAGTCTGCGAGGACCATTCAGACCCTGGAGGATTTGTTGCGAGCACGTGTTGTTGAGTGGAAAGGATCACGGAAGGATCACCTTAACCGATGGTCTTAACTCTAGTCAAATTCTACTGTAACCCATTCCAAGCTCAAATATCACTCCTTCAAATTCAACTGTAACTGATTCGGATGTAGCCATCACCAAGCCTATTGTCATAACAGTAACCAAAACTCAAGCAATGAGGAAGTCTCCTAAGAGACCCTTTCGTCTCGCCCTTTAAGTAAAAGTGCGGTCCATTAGAGGGATATGCCTACTCCAAAACTACGCCACTGAAACGGGTGAGAGAGAGTCTCCAGAAAAGTCACTCTAGAAGACGGTCCGACTGGTACGGGCAAACTAGCTCGTACAAAAATGTAAAACCGAGAGACCCCCAGACTAGGTACCCTAAAACGGAGGGTTCGAAGAACTAGTCAAAAGTCGGGATTCCAACGAGGCGTAAAAACAATGCGAGCTCGAGTAAAAATCGTAAAAGGACTGGGATCCTAGACCCTCGCATTGATGGTCGTTGTCCTAACTTGGCTTCCTATCGCCCGCCTAGTTGAGGGTCACCGCACCCTCGCATGATCAGGTGTAAGGGTCACTATGACCGACACTTAATTGTTTACAATCATTAATTTAGCATTAACTTTTCTTTCTTGACAATTCATCTCTTTCTTAGATATTTTTTTGGTTGACTGCATGGATCTAGGTCTTTTGTCAACGATCCCATTGGTATCACTATCTTATGGAGGTACCCGAATATAGATTAAATTCATATTTATCCAAACGATAACATGTTGTGTTAGGAGATAATCCAACCATACCCATGTAGTACTTCAATGTGTTCAAATATTCATGTTTCAAACAATTTTATTTATATATTTATATATATATATATATATATTAGTTGTATTCAACGGGAAGATTGGGTCAGAATTTGTTGCTCATTGGCTGAGTACTGTGTTAAATGTAGAGAGATGTTAAGCTTATAGAACCAATGTTCCACGATTAGTATGCCTATCACACACCTATAAAGGCTCCTACCATATACACAGTCTTGAGAGGACTTCCCTGTCTCATCACCTTTCATCCTTGTTTTTGATGATTTAGCACACAAGACTCAATCTCACAATACCCGTTTGGCCATATGTTGCATTGCCCTTGCGATGAACTATCGAGTTTTGTGGAAGTTACATTAAGGACATAGGATAGACATGCCTCACTCATATAAATAGATCCACCTATTAATGGTCGGATGCTTAAGGACATCAAACCCTCCGAGTTCGTACTATGCACACAACACATGAGAAGTTGCTTCATCATCATCATTTACCAAAGGGATAAAGGAATGAAGATCACTAGATCCCATAATTGCAAAAAATGAAGGGCACTTAATTGTAGCATTCTTCCTCTAAAAACAACCAACTCAATGAATATGCTAGCACCCAAATTCAAGCATACTAATGATAATGATCTGAATTAAATCCACAAACATTTGATTTTGTCTCCAATAGCGTTTCGTATCAATTCCAGCAAATACATCCATTTTCAATTCATTTAACTTTCAAATGCCATGTAGAGACAAATGCAACCCTCTTCAAATTCAAACTTCTCAACAAATAAATAACTCATCCATACTATTTTTTTAAAAAATAACTAATCATAACTATTGTCCAACGTTATTTTATGTGTATGATCGTTACATGGCATTAACTATTGATCAAACCAGTGTAGTGCAGGCTCACCAGTAGCATAAATTCTGGAATACACATAAATCACATCAAACTACTGAAGAGACGAACTTTTTGGCAATTGACTAATCAAGTTATCTGTCATTGGTCAGTGAGAAGCTTACAATTGGGTTTTGCCTAAATTAAACACTTGTATCCTAATTCTGATGAAGATGAAGAAAGCATGTGTTAGGGGAAATTATTGTAATATCCAGGAAATTAAATTTCAAAAATTCTTTTATCTTTTGTTAAATTATGATATAAACAAGTATATAAACCCCATGCATGGCAGCAAAAGGAAAGGGAAGTAAGGATTGTACCTAATTTGCCCTAATTTGGAGGAGAAGAGGAGTTTGATTTGGTCTTGTATGCAGCAGCCTTCTAAAGGTCGCTTTGGAGGGGTCGTTTCCCGAAATGGGGAGGGGGTAAAAAATTTTTACCGAAATAGGGACGACCCAAGAATATTTCCCAAAATAGGGATATATCGGCGAACGGTTTGCCGTGGGACGGCAAACCGTTTGCCGCACTACATGGACGGACAGGAGGGGGGCTGGGATACCAGATTTTCGTCATGGACGCAGATTTGAGCCGTCCACGTGGTGCGGCAAACGGTTTGCCGCTTCGTGTTCCGCGCGCGGCAAACCATTCGCCGTTATATCCCCATTGTGGGAAATGTTTTCGGACCATCCCCATTCCGAGGATTATTTTGTTGATGGGACCCCATTTCAGGGATTTCATTGCTTTAAAGCAGCTCCAGGGCTTGCCTATAGCAGTAGCTGCTGCAGTCCTTTAAAGTTTGTTGAGCAGCAGCTCTCTTCCAGCAATTGTGTAACAAGGAGATGGAGGGACCAAAGTTCTTTGGTTAGAGCTTCAAGATGCTTGGGGTTTTCACGGTGGAGAGAATTGAGAGAAAAGAAATAGGAGAGGAAATGGGAGAAAGGAGCAGTGAGCCTCTTACATTGGATTTGGAAAGGAAATGAAGAAAAGAAGGGAGGTTCCTTCATGGAACCTTCCTGATTTTTTTGTGACATCAGTCATTACATCAATAGCTGACATCAGCTGTCATAATTATAATTATTAATTTTTTTGAATTGTTTACTGAGTTACTATAGCAAAGAATTTAAATTTAACTTTAAATTTTATTTTTATTATTTTTTAAACCAATGGTCTTTCTTTTTGTTTCGAAAACCAAAGTCCCTTGTACCTTGTCTTGGATCTCCGATTTATGTCTACTATATCTCTTTTTGATTGTCTCTGAATGATGACCAAAATGAATATAATATTCATATACTTTAGATCGGGTTTGGATTCTCAAAATTCTCGAGATACGGTTTTGGGTTGCGGTTAAATTTTGTGATTTTAAAATACCAAACGACCTCTGATCGACGAACAATCGATTTCATTGGTCTTATTCGTCGAATCAAATTTTATGACGGTCTCGGTTTGATTCGTAGTTTCCGATTTCGTGATGTGACTTTTCCGTGGCACGCATATGATGCGATCGACTTTTGGTCGATTGCGACCGAATGACTTTTCATATACGATCAACTGATCGATTTATGTTATTTAATATTGATTGGTAATTTTATTGGATTAACCGGACCCTAATCTGGTCGGATTTGGTTTATTCGGACTCGGATGTTACAAATATAAAAACCTCAAAGGGAGTATCGTCATCGAAACTCGAGTCAATGTCATTATGTGTCTTGTTTGATTTCATCTGGTCATAAAAACCTCAAAGGGTTTTGAACCTATAAAAACCTCAAAGGGAAAACAAGCCATACTCTTTTAATATATATATTTATTTATTTATGATTACAAAGGCTTATTTCGATGATTGCCTGAGAAAAACTGTGGGTATCGTGCATGCATATCTGATTCGGTATCCCATGTCGCCTCTTCGACTCCATTTCGGTGTCACAACACCTTGACCAAAGGAATCTCTTTGTTGCGAAGCTTCTTCATAGTACGGTCAGCTATCTACACTGGCATCTCCTCATATGTCAAATCCGGTTCCACGTCAAGGTTCTTGTAGCTGATGACGTGTCGACGGTCGTACACATACTTCCTCATATTGGATATATGAAAGACATCATGAATGGCTGAAAAGTGTGCTGAAAGGTGTGGAGGAAAGGCTACTCGATAGGCCACCTTCCCCACTCTAGCTAAAATCTCGAATGGTCCAACATAACGTGGCGCCAGTTTGCCACGAACACTAAATCTCTGTATTCCCTTCATGGGAGATACTCGCAAAAACACCCAATCTCCTACCTGTATTTATAGGAATTTCATTGTATGTGAGATTAAGTTAAATATCCATAAGTTGTATTTAGATGGGTTAAGAGAAGATGTTTAGATTACCTGAAACTCCAAGTCTCTTCTCCGACGATCTGCATAGCTATTCTGGTGGCTTTGTGCCGTGAGAATCTTCCGTCTCACAAGATCAACAGTCCTTGCAGTCTCCTCCAAGAGATCTACAGAATAAAAAGCATGATCACATACCTCACACCAACTGAGAGGTGTGAGACAACTTCGCCCGTATAGGGCTTCGAATGGTGCCATGCTGATACTGGAAGGATAGCTGTTGTTGTACGTGAATTCAACCAATTGCAGATGGTCCTTCCAGGAACCTTTCCACTCCAAAGTGCACGCACATACCAAATCCTCAAGCATATGAATGGTGCGTTCACTTTGTCCGCCGGTCTGCAGATGGTACGCAGAACTCATCTTCAGTTCTGTCTGAAAAGCTGACATGAATTGATGCCAATAACACGATGTGAACCTCGAGTCTTTGTCAGACACCACCTCACGTGGTATACCATGGAGTCTGATAATGTTCTGCACATATAGCCTGGCCAATCTGGATGGAGTGTATGTCGTGTTGATAGGTATAAAATGGGCTAGCTTGGTCAACATGTCAACAACAACCCAAATAGAATCGTGGCCACCTGGTGTCTTCGGCAATCCAGTGACAAAATCGATAGAGATATTCTCCCATTTTCACTCGGGAATGGGGAGAGACTGCAATAGTCCTGGTGGCCTCATGTGCTCAACCTTAACCATTTGACATGTCATACATCTGCTAACATGCTGTGCCACATCACGCTTCATCCCGTCCCACCAGAAATGTCGGTGTAAATAACGATACATCTTCGTGCTGCCAAGATGGATAGATAATCGTGAATTGTATGCCTCATCAAGAATATCTCTGTGTAACTGCTCATCATTGGGCACAATGACCCGACCATCTTTCCACAAAATAGATTCTGTAACCACAAAATCATCAAATTCGTCCTTGATAACACGCATGTATCTGTCTCGAATCCAAAGATCTGTCCCCTAACCTTTTACTATGCGGTCCCGTAAACTGCTAAGTCGTAGAGGCACAACGGTAGATATGGATGCACTCACCTAAAGATGCCAATCCGTCAAAGCTGCGAGCATATCCCACATGTATAGTCAATTTGTCATACCCTCTGCATGAGCTCTCCTGCTAAGCGTATCTGCCATCAAGTTTCCCTTATCGGGGTGGTGAGAGATCGTGCAATCATAATCCTTCAGTAGTTACAGCCACCTGTGATGTCTCATGTTCAGCTCCTTCTGATTAAAGATGTACTTCAGGCTCTTGTGATATGTGAAAATCTCCAAATTCACCCCATAAAGATAGTGATGTCAGATCTTCAAGGCGAAGACAACTGCCGCCAACTCCAAGTAAGAGGTGGGGGGTAATTCCGCTCATGTGGCATCAACTGACGTGATGCGTAAGCAATCACGTGACCTCGCTACATCAGCACCGCTCCTAAACCTTCACCTGAGGCATCTGTATAAGCTGCATAATCCTATGTGTCTGACGGAAGTGCAAGAATGGGCGTTGTCGTCAATCTTTCTTTCAGTGTCCTGAAAGCCTGCTCAATGAATCATCCTAAATGAATGGAACTCCCTTCTGTACAATTGTGTCAATGGAAGAACAATACGTGGAAATTCGCTGACAAAGCATCTGTAATAACCCGCTAATCCAAGGAAGCTTCGAATCTGAGTGGCGGTCTTGGGCTCCTCCCAAGACATGACTACCTCAATCTTTGCAGGATCAACTGTGATACCTGTTCTAGAAATTACATGCCCAAGAAATGAGACCTGGGTAACCAGAACTCGCACTTGCTCAGATTGGCATACATCTTGTGCTCTCGGAGTGTATCCAGAACAATCTTCAGATCATTCGCGTGATCCCTTTCATTCCGAGAATATATCAGCACATCATCAATGAACACCATCACAAATTTGTCCAAGTATGGACGGAAGATCCTGTTTATCATATCCATAAATACTGCAGAGGCATTGGTGAGCCCAAATGGCATCACCACGAACTCATAGTATTCATAACGAGTCCTGAAAGCTGTCTTCGGAATATCAAACTCTCGAATTCTCAACTGATGGTAGCCAGAACGAAGGTCGATCTTCAAAAATACTGAAGATCCCTGAAGCTGATCGAACAAATCATCAATGTGCGATAAAGGATAACGATTCTTCAAGGTTCTCTTGTTCAACTGCTTGTAATCAATGCATAATCTCATGGATCCATCCTTCTTCCCGATAAATAGAATGGGAGCACCCTAAGGTGAAGTGCTCGGCCTCACGAAACCTAAGTCAAGTAACTCCTTTAACTGCGGCTTCAGCTCTCTCAACTCGATGGGTGCTATACGATATGGTGCCATTGAGATCGGTTGTGCATCTGGTAGTAATGTGATCTCGAACTCGATCTCTCACTCTCTCTCAGAAAGTAATCCTGGTAGCTCATCAGGAAACAGATCTGGATAGTCTAATACTACTCTGATTTCCTGTGTCATCGGCTCATGATCAGATGTCTCTCGAACAAATGCTAAATATGAATCGCATTCCTGGTCAACAAGTCTCTGAGCTCGCAACACTGAAATGTACTCCATTTTGGAGTAGTGTAATGTACCCGCAAAAGTGAACTCGAGTAAATCTGGAATCCTGAAGACAACTGTCTTCCTAAAGCAATCAACAAGAGCATGATGAGCTGATAACCAATCCATGTGCAAAATCAAGTCAAACTCATCAAACTGTAATAGCAGACAATCTGTGATCATCTCGTGACTGCCAATCAGCACTGGTAAGTCTCCGACTATTAGTGAAATGATGAACAACTAGTCACCTGGCCCACGGATGTGATATGTTGTATCTAAAGCCTCTGCAACTCTGCCTAATGAAGCTAATAATCTCGAAGCAATGAAAGAATGGGTAGCTCCAGAATCAAACAAAACATGGAAAGGTCGGCTCAAGACTGAGACCATACCTTTCACCACAATAGCTGTTGATCGTGCATGCTCCTCAATCATTGCATGTAGTTGTCCCTATCTAGCTGGTGCGATGCGGTATTCGAACCTGCCACACTCTGTGTCTGTCTCGACGGCCTCCTGAAGTTAGAGTTCCTGCCACGGAAACTCCCAGTACATTGTGCATGCGATTGTGACGGCTGTGGTTGTGGTCGAGGTTCTTCAGAAGCCTGTGAGCACTGAGATCGGTAACGTCCCCTCATTGCACAAGTAGCATCTCACAGATGGGGTAGGCGTGGTAGTCGTACGTGTGCTCTGAGTCGGTCCTGCTGGAGGTTTGTCTGCTCGTTGCGACCCAGATGGGCTAGCTGAAATGGTGCCACGTCCGACAAATGCTCCTCCTAAGGTAGTCGCTGGATATGAGCGAGCACCGCCTGAAAATGTCGAACATGTAGGTCGAAACCGTCTAACTGACCTTTGCTGCTGGAACTGTCGTTGTATCGATCCAAATGATCATTGCGGTTTATGTGCCGCTCCAGATGAGCTCCCAAAACATCTCTATCTGATGTCCTCAAACTGCTCCGCTGCGTCAGTAGCTTCGGAAATAGAAATGATATGCAGTCCTGCTAGCTTCTCCGACACCTCCTCTCGCATCAATCTAATGAACTTCTCCATATTCCCATCTAGAAACGTAGCAGCTAATGAAGTGTGGTGAGACAACTCGGTGTATCGGACGAAGTACTCTATAGTTATCATATGTCACTGTCAAAGCTCTGCGAACAGTCGGTGCTGGGACTCCTTCCACTTCCCAGAAAAGAAGTGGGATCTGAATCTCGTCTCAAAGTCATCCCATGTAGGCTCGCGTCCCAACTCAAACTATCTCCTCCCGCCATCTCTCTGTGAAATCTGTCAATGAATACTCCATGAAAGATAGCCACAAGTCTCGCGGTGCGCGTATCATCCAAAGTACCTTCATGACCTTCTTCAACCACTACTCAGCCAGGTATGACGTCCCAGTGCCCTCGAACATGGGCACATTGTCCTGCTAATATGATGTGAAAACTGATTGATGCATATAAATGGCAGAGTACTCGAGTACGTCCTCATCTGCAAAGTATACAGGGTCCTGCTCCCTGTCATAATCTCCATCCCCCGCTCAATATGTTGGCATCTCCTTATGTTGTCCTCAAAATAAGGTTGTTGTACGTCAATTGACTGTGGTTGGTCTTGTCGTGTCCCATCTTGAGATGGATGTTATGTGAAGTGTAATAGCTCCTCGAACCTCATCTCCATATATGTCTGTCTGTCAGCGATCTCTGTCTGTTGAGCCAAAATCTGATCCTGCTGAACTTGCATAGTAGTCTGTTGTTGTTGTAGGTCGGTGAGAGCGGCCATGATACGCTCCAATCTATCGGCGATCTCCTGGTCTGGTTTAGACGTCATGGTTCTGCATGAGAACCAATATTATTAGTCATAAAAATTGATGTTCGCTGGCATTTCTCATTGTGCTTTTCTCATCTTGGGATATTATATGGAAATTAAATGCAGCTGGTGATTTCTGCGGTTGTTCAAATTGAATGTCATATTTCCCTCTCGGGCTCGCGACAAGTCGGAGAATTATTGCTATCTGAGAACTTAATGCAACCGGAATCATAATACTGTGAATGCGTGTAGCGAGGTACCACGGCTCTAATAGCAAGCACCGCTTGAAAATGCCGCCTGGCAAACCTCTGCTGTTGAAACCAACGTCGTATCGGTCCAAATGATCATTGTGACGTAGGTGCCGCTCCAGACGAGCTCCCACAACGTCTCTATCTAATGTCCTCAAATTTCTCCATTGCAATAGTAGCCTCAAAGATTGAAGTGATACGTAGAACAACCAGCTTCTCATGCACCTATTCTCTCATACCTCCAATGAACTTCTCCGGATTCTTATCTGGAAATGCAACGACTGTTGGCGTGTGTCGAGACAGCTCAGCGTAATCATATGCAAAATGTGCAAGGTCCTTCTCCCTGTCATAATCTCTATCCTCGGCTCCAGGTGCTGACATCTCCTCGTGTAGATCATCAAAGTGAAGCTATTGTACATCTGAGGTCGCTCTTGTCGTGTTCCATCCTGAGACGGATGGTAAGTGAAATCTGACAGCTCCTCGAACCTCATCTCCATGTCAGTCTGCATGTCAGCGATCTCTGTCTGTTGAGCTAATATCTGATCCAGGTACCCGTTTATACGACATTCGCAGCATTAGATTCAATATAGATCGCATTATGTTGTTGAAATTCAGGGAATTTTTTTGCGTCTTGGTATGACATTCACAATCAATGCTAATAACTACAGAGATAACAAGAATTGTCACCAACATTTCATTGTATTAATTTTCATATAGTTTACATGTAACAAAAAAGAATATTACATCATGTACATGCATCCCCAAAAGGTGACAAAAGAAAAGAAAAGCACTATAAATAATCTGAACCAAAAACTACAAGTAATTGTACCATCGAATATAACAACGTAGACTCGAGTTCATCTGCCAACTACTGTGACGCAGGCAATTTGCCTGCCAAGCATGCAAGGAACAAAAGGATGTCAATGATTGTTGCGTACAATCCAGCATATAACAAATTAATCAAAAGAAAGCAAGTAAAATAGGTATTGAAAATTTAAGTTTAACAAGCTACTTGCCTAAAAATGATTTTCAAGATGCTTTGAATGTATACCACATGATCACCCCTCACCCAATAACCATTCATTCTTTCAATCACAATCGACCAAAAGTTGATCACATCGTAACGTGTGTCATTAGAAAGTCGGACGCAAATTCCTCAACCACAAAACAAACCGAGACCACTCAAATATACGAATCAACGAAATATGACCAATGAAATCAACCGTTCATCGATCGAAGGTCGTTTGATATTTTAAAATCACGAATTTTAGTCACTAAATAAGACTTTATCTCGAGAATTTCAGGAATTCATACCCGATCCAGAGTATATGAACATTATACTCATATTGATCGTGCTCTAAGACGGTCAAAACGAGCTATTATTCATCAAAATTGGATATTCGAGGCGCGAGTGCGAATGACTTCGAGTTTTGACAAAAAGTTTAAGATAAAAGTATATTATATATATATATATTATATATATATATATAATGTGACAACAGCAAGCTGATATCAGCTTGTTGATGTTATTAAAAAAAGAGAACGAAGCCTAACGTGGAGCCCTACCTCTCTCCCTTTTCTTCTCCTAATTTCCTTTCCAATTCCCATTCTAACTCTCCCTTTTATTTTCCAAAAAAACACTTCAATTTTCCCCAATCCTAAATCTATCTCCAGCCGAGGAGCTCCTGCAGCAACCCCTTTCCAGCCTTTTGGAGCTCCCCAACTGCTGCATTTGGATGAAATTATGCACCCCCGAAGATAGCTCTCTGTTGCTGCAATTGACTGCCATTGCGGTCATTCCAGTAGCAGCTACAAGCCTACAACTGCCAATGTTGCTCCCATTGGAGCTGATGTGCTGCTGATTGCAAGGCCTAGAATTTCTCCTTCCTTGTTGTTGCATGCAAGATCAATCCCTTTCTCCAATCTTGAGATCAAAAGGGGTACAATCAATCCTTTCTTCTTGCTGCCATGCATGCTAATTACATATTATCGATGTCTTTTCCTCAATAAAATATGAGGAAGAGGAGGTTTGAATGAAATTTTTGAATAAAACATGAAGGGAAGAGGGGGTTTGAATGAAGTTTTCTACCGTAATCTGCTACTTAAATGATAGAAACCAATAAATAAATTTGGTTTGAATGAAATTTACTATAATCTTCCTGTTAAAATGATAGAAAAAAATAAATAAATTTGGTTTGAACGAAATTTTCTGTAATCTGCTTATAGAAAATAAATAAATAAATTTGGTTTCAACGAAAATTTCTGCTTAAATGAAATGATAGAAAAAAATAATATGATTTGAATGAACTTTTCTGTCTGTAATCTATTGCTTAAATGATAAAAAATAAATAAATTTGTTTTGAATGAAATTTTATTTGTAATCTACTGCTTAAATGATAAAAAATAAATAAATAAATTTGATTTGAATGAAATTTTCTGTAATCTTCTTATAATATAGAAAAAAATAAATTTGATTTGAGTGGTTCTGTAATTTGCTGCTTAAATGATAAAAAAATAAACAATTTTGCTTTGAATGAAATTTTCTGCTTTACGGTAATCTGCTCCTTAAATGATAGGAAAAAATTTTGGTATGATAAAAAAATAAATTTGGTTTCAATGAACTGTACTCTGCTGTTTATATGATATTTTAAAAAATTGATTTGAATATAATTCTCTGATTACGTACATTTGTTGCTTAAATTGAAATATTCAAAATTTTTATTGAATTTAAGTTTGAGATAACATTTATTCCATGTTTAAAATCCTATTTGAAAAGAAATAAATTTCTAATTATTTGGAGAGAATTAAATTTCTAGTTGATTTGGATTCAAGTTTGACATATTGTTCTCTGTTTAAAATTCTAAATAAAAATAATTAATTTTTTATTTGATTTGCAGAAATTAATGTTATTGTCTGTTCTCTACTCAAATATCAAATTGAAATAAAAAAATTTCTTAATTGATATGGAGAAGTTAAAGTTAATGGTTGTTCCTTGTTCAAATTCCAAATTTAAAATATTCAAACGATTTCTTAGTTCATTATGAATAGAAATCCTTAATCAATTGATCTTTAAATATAATCATCTAAATATTCATATCACTAAAGAAAAGTTGTGACAAATATCTAAATTTGTAAGTCATCTATAGGAGAGACAAAAGAAAGTTTAAGTAGTCAAGGAAGGAATGAAAATGGTGAATGAATGATGGCTTATAATAAAGAATGCCGATTACCCTGACACCTTACTGTGCAAGGGCACGGAGACCCTCAACTGGACGGAAGATAGGAAATCCAGTTAGGAAAGCGACCGCTTAGTGCGCGGGTCTAGGTTCCTAGTCCTTTTTATGATTTTTATGCGAGCTCGCAGTGTTTTTACGCCTCGTTGGGATCCTTACTTTTGACCAGTTCTGCTGACACTCTGTTTTAGGGTACCAATCTGGGGGACCATCAGTTTTAGTTTTCTTTACGAGCTCGTTTGCCCGTACCGGTCGGGCCCGTCTAGAGTGACTCAATCCGAAGAGTCTCTCTCTCACCCGTCTCTGTGGCATAATTTTGGAGTAGACTTATCCCTCTACTGGACCGCACTTCCACTTAGAGGGTGAGACGGAAGGTTCTCTTCAGAGACTTCCCCACCGCTTGAGTTTTGGTTACCGTTCCACCAATAGGTCTTGACGAGGAGAGGGTTACAATTGAGTGGGGTTGCAGTTGAGTTTGGCTAGAGTTGAGATTGGTTACAATTGTGTTGACTACAGTTGAGATTGTCTATAATTGACTTTGATACAGAAATCATCAATCATTATCCATCATAAATTAATCAGATCTTGTAACCACTACTACAGATGTTAGAAGAAGCTAGTGGACGTGTTGATAACTTAGTTAGGATGCATTACACACCACCGCATGCCTACGGAGGCACCCCAACCCTAAGGTATTCTTCACACCTTAGAGTCAGTGTGAGGTCACCCTCAGACCAAGACCACCGACTATCCACCAGACTTGAGACAACAACAACAACAAAGCCTTTTCCCACACATAAGTAGGGTCGGCTACATGGATTCTTCGCCTCCATTCAGATCTATCTTGGGTCAATCTCGGGCTTATATCTAAAAAACTAAGATCCCTTCGTATAGTCTCTTTCCAACACTTCTTGGGTCGTCCTCGCCCTCGCTTAACCGGCTCAACATCCCAACACTCGCATCTCCTAACTGGTGCATCAGCTGACCTTCTTTGCAAATGACCAAACCATCTTAAGCGGTTTTCTTGCATCTTATCCTCGATCGGAGGTACACCAACTTTCTTTCTGATTGCATCATTCCGGATCGATCTTTACGTGTGTGTCCACATAATCCACCTTAGCATTTTCATTTCTGCTACAGCCATTCTCTGCACATGTCTATGGTTCACAGGCCAACATTCAGGTCCATATAGCAAAGCAGGTATCACAGCTGCTTTGCAAAACTTTCCTTTAAAATTTTAAAGGAATTTTCTTATCTCAGAGAACAGCAGAAGCTCCTCTCCACTTTAGCCAGCTGCATTTATTCTATTAGTAACATCTCTGTCAATTTCCCCATCATGCTTCAAAATAGATCCCAGATATCTAAAAGAATATCTCTTTTGAATGTTATCATCACCAATCTTCACCTCGATTCCTTCTCCATTACTTCCATCAAAGGTGCACTCCATATATTCCGTCTTAGCCCTACTTATACGAAATCCTTTAGTCTCCAATGCATGTCTCCATACCTCAAGCTTCTCATTTACTCCGTCTCTAGTCTCGTCAATCAACACAATATCATCATCAAATAACATACACCAAGGTAACTCATCATGAATGTGACTTGTCAACTCGTCCATAATCAAAGTAAAAAGAAATGAACTCTAAGTTGAACCTTGATGTAAACCAATGTTGATTTCAAAATAGTCAGTCTTCCCAGACGGGGTCCTTACACAGGATAAAGCCATATCATGCATATCCTTTATGAGGTTAATGTATAGGACATGTGCTTGTCTCTTCTCCAAAATTCTCCACAATATTTCTCGTGGGACAGAATCATAAGCCTTCTCCAAATCAATAAAGATCATATGGAAGTTCTTCCTTCTAACTCTATAAATCTCCATTGTTCTCCTCAACAAATGGATGGCTTCAATAGTTTAGCGACCTGACATGAATCCGAACTGGTTTACTTTTACTTTGGAAACTTGCCTCAACCTTCTTTCGATCACACGTCCCAAATTTTCATAGTGTGACTCATCAGCTTGATACCTCTGTAATTTGAACAATTTTGAATGTCTCCTTTGTTCTTATAAACAGGCACCATGATACTCCTCCAATCTTCAGGCATTTTTTTGCTTCGCCAAATAACATTGGATAGATTCGTAAGCCAAGTCAAACCACGCTCACCTAAAACTCTCCATACTTCTATAGGGATGTCATCCCCTAGACTTGAGAATTAGAAAGAATTAAAGATCATATCTGAAGTTTATCATCCATAATAACAAGATCCGCCAACCTGATCTCTAATCGAATAAAAGATAATAATCTACATATAGATCATTAACTAAGAAATCAAAATATTATACATGAAAGGTTATGGGGTGAGGGGTAGGGATGCAAATGGACGAACACATATACGGATAAAGGTATTACCATATCCTTATCCGTTTTTGAATACGAATACGGATGCGGATACGTATATTATCGAATATTAAAACTATCTTACTATATCCTTAAAAAACGGATACGGATGTAAAATGGATATTGATCACATATGAGTAATGTTAGAAATACTCTATAGAATCAACTTAAATATGTACGATTTGGATGGAAAACACATGATATAAATTTACTAAATGTGTTTGTATCATAAAAATTATACAAATAGGGTAAAATAAGATATAGAATTATGTTATATAGAGTTAAAAATAAATCTATGACTATATATAAATACGAAAACGGATATGCGGATACGGATACGGATACGGATACGGATGTTTACGGATATTAAAATGATATCCATATATGTATCCATTTTAAAACGGATACGGATACGGATGTCAAAATCTGTATGAAACGGATATGGTGACAGATCGGAAACGGATATATCCGTAACCGTTTACAACCCTAATTGTAACCAATCTCAACTCTAGCCAAACTCAACTGCAACCTCACTCAACTGTAACCCTCTCCTCGTCAAGACCTATTGGTGGAAAAGTAACCAAACCTCAAGCGGTGAGGAAGTCTCTGAAGAGAACCTTCCGTCTCGCCCTCTAAGTGGAAGTGTGGTCCGGTAGAGGGATATGTCTACTCCAAAACTACGCCACAGAGACGGGTGAGAGAGAGACTCTCCGGATTGAGTCACTCTAGATGGGCCTGACCGGTACGGGCAAACGAGCTCGTAAAGAAAACTAAACCGAGGGTCTCCTGGATTGGTACCCTAAAACAGAGGGTCAACAGAACTGGTCAAAAGTCAGGATCCCAACGAGGCGTAAAAACACTGCGAGCTCGCGTAAAAACAATAAAAAGGACTGGGATCCTAGACCAGCGCACTAAGCGGTCGCTGCCCTAACTGGACTTCCTATCTTCCATCCAGTTGAGGGTCACCGCACCCTCGCACAGTCAGGTGTCAGGGTAACCATGACCGGCATTCTTTATTATAAGTCATCATCGATTCACCATTTTCATTCATTCCTTGACTACTTAAACCTTCTTTTGCTTCTCCTATAGATGACTTACAAATCTAGATATTTGTCACAACTTTCCTTTAGTGATATGAGTATTTAGATGATTATATTTAAAGATCAATTGATTAAGGATTTCTATTCATAATGATCTAAAAAATCATTTGAATTTTTTAAATTTGGAATTTGAACAAGGAACAACCAGTAACTTTAACTTCTCCATATCAATTAAGAAATTTTTTTGTTTAATTTGATATTTAAGTAGAGAACAGACAATAACATTAATTTCTGCAAATCAAATAAAAAATTAATTATTTTTATTTAGAATTTTAAATAAAGGTTCTCTATCTCAAACTTGAATCCAAATCAACTAATTCATTTTTTTCCAAATCAATTAAAAATTTGATTCTTTTCATTTAGAATTTTAAACAGAGAACAATTGTTATCTCAAACATAAATCCAATAAAAATTTTGAATATTTCAATTTAAGCAGCAAATGTACGTAATCAGATAATTATATTCAAATCAAAAAATTTTAAATATCATATAAACAACTTTTTTGGAAGTCTCTGTCAGTCTAGAGCTATCAAGGAGGTTCTACTACGTTGCGCTTGTTCTCAAGCAAGATCAAGTCGGCGAAAAGAGAAAGCGCTTTTCCAGGGGAAGAAAGAAGATAGGTTGGGTTGGGTGGTCTTGTGACGACCTTTTCTTTATCTCAGTTGTGAAGGGAATTCTGGCTCTCGGTCTTTTGCAAGAGATCCTCATAGTGGAAGTCCTCTTTCCCTTTTCTCACGGATCCAGACACTAGAGCTCACTCGCGGGTCTAGTATCAGGCCGGTGATTCTTCTTTTTATTGATGCAAGGTTGGCTCCTATTGTATCGGTTCCGGCTGCTGATTACAGAAAATTTCATTCAAACCAAATTTATTTTTTTCTATAATACCAAATTTATTTTTTCCTATCATTTAAGCATCAGATCACATAAAGTAAACGGAAACTTTCATTCAAAGCAAATTTGTTTATTTTTTTTATCATTTAAGCAGATTACAGAAAATTCACTCAAATCAAATTTATTTTCTATCATTTAAGTAGCAAAATTTCATTCAAACCAAATTTATTTATTTATTTTCTATCATTTAAGCAGTAGATTACAACATTCAAACCAAATTTTTATTTATTTTTTATCATTTAAGCAGCAGATTAGAGATAGAAAAGTTCATTCGAATCAAATTATTTTTTCTATTAATTAAGCAATGGATTACAGAAAATTTCATTCAAACCAAATTTATTTATTTATTTTCTACCATTCAAGATTACAGATAATTTCATTCAAACCAAATTTATTTATTTATTTCTATCAATTAAGCTACAGTAAATTTCATTTAAACCAAATTTATTTATTTATTTCTATTATTTAAGTAGCAGATTACGGGAAAATTTCTTCCAACCACCTCTTCCCCTCATGTTTTACTCAATTTTCATTCAAGCCCCTCTTCCCCTCATATTTTATTAAGGAAAAGACATCAACAATATGCATGGCAGCAAGAAGAAAGGATTGATTGTACCCCTTTGATCTCAAGATTGGAGAAAGGGGCTAATCTTACATGCAGCAGCAAGGAAGGGGAAATTCTAAGCCTTGCAATCAGCAGCACAGCAGCTCCAATGGTAGCAGCAGTAGCAGTTGTTGCTGCTACTGGAATGGCTGCAACGACAGTCAATTGCAGCAGCAGAAGAGATGCCTTCGGGGGTGCATAATTTCATCCAAATGCAGCAGTAGGGGAGCTCCAAATGGCTGGAAAGGGGTTGCTGCAGGAGCTCCTCGACTGGAGATAGATTTAGGATTTGGAAGAAAATGGAAGGGTTTTTTGGGAAAGAAAAGGGAGAGTTAGAATGGGAATTGGAAAGGAAATTGGGGGAAGAAAAGGGAGAGAGGGGAGGGGCTCCACGTTGGGTTTCGTTCTTTTTTTTCTAATGACATCAGGCTGATATCAGCTTGCTGATGTCACATTATATATATATATAATATATTTTTATCTTAAACTTTTTGCCAAAACTCAAAGTCATTCACACTCGCGCCTCGAATCTCCGATTTTGATGAATAATAGTTCATTTTGACCGTCTTAGAACGACGATCAATATAAGTATAATATTCATATACTCTGGATCGGGTATGAATTCCTGAAATTCTCAAGATACGGTCTTGTTAGTGATTAAATTTCGTGATTTTAAAATATCAAACGACATCCGATCGACGAACGGTCGATTCGTTGGCCATATTCCATCGATTCGGATATTTGGGCCATCTCGGTTTGTTTTGCGGTTGACGAATTTACGCCACGAATTTCTGATGACACGCTTTACGATACGATCAACTTTTAATCGATTGTGACTAAATGAAATTTGATTTGCAACTTAAAGGTCGATTTAAGTTTATTCAATATATATTGAATGTTAATTGATCATTCGGAGTCTTAATCGGGTCGGGTTTGGTTTATTCGGACCGGATGTTACATTGAGAAGGAGCGACGAAGATGAGGCAGATGCGATGAATGAGGGAGGAGGTGAAGGCGATGGCGGTGAGGACATCGATGAGGTTTCGGGCGAGGGGGAGCCAGAGGTGGAGAGGCCACAGGAAGGGTGATGGCGATAACAACTGCTCCGTTGGATGGAACCCTCCCTCCGTCTTTCCCTCCTCCCACACGAGTAGCAACAACTGCTCCTCTGCTACCCCCTCCTACCATACGATCTGCATTTGTTGCTCTTCTACCCACCACCTCCCTTTCTATTAGGGTTTCTCCTACAACAAACCTCCATAGCCCCAGCGAAGAAAAAGATGGGTGAGTCCATGGCAGAGGGCAGCAACTTGCCACAAGCAAGCCCGACCCAGCCCCCACCCCCTCCCACAGTAAGCCCGACCCTACTGCCCCAATGGCTCCTTCTCCGACCTCACTACTGTTGGCGACCACGACCATGCCTACCTCCTCAAACATGTTCATGGAGGAGGAGAGCTTAAGGAGGACTTGGTAGAGAGGGGAGGGGAGGAGGAAGGAGGAGTGGTCTCATTTGTAAGTAATGGAAACTTAAAGGATGGAAAATATAAATATTTGACAGATTCCATCATAGTTAACCGGAAAACTGGATGAAAGCTAAAATGAGGATATGCCATGTAAGAGTTAAGCACTAATTCAAGGTCCTTGGTGTAATTATGAATTATCGAGGGTTCTGTGACTAATTACGAAACTACTCAAGGTTATTGGTAAAAATATCCCTTAAAAATATTATGTTTCAATTTTACATATATAGAAATTTGGCGTAGAGATTGGATTGAAATATAAAACATGATTAACAAATCATATATAAAAAATGGTGAAGCCTTCTCCCACTTTAACTAGGGTTGGTTACATGGATTCTTGCTCAAATCCATGTTGAAAGATACGACTATTTTTTTACGATGGTTGTCGGCTACCTAACGTAACCCCCTCTAGGGGAGATTTGAACCATGGACTTTTGGGTGGTAGACACACTGCACTACCACCTGACCGCTAGAGTGGGTGCAACAAATCATATATATACATAGATCAAATTTTAAATATTTAGATAATTAAAAAACAAAACTGCGAATATTCTCTCGCACATTTCATATACCTATTCTCAAGCAAAGTTTGTCAATCCTCTGACTACTTCCTACTTTATTATTTGAAACGAAAAAATAGATAATACAAGTAGCTGACACCTCTTGATGGAGAAAAATGTGTTTTGGTCAGTTCACATCTAACAGATGAAAAATAGCATTTTGATAAAACAACAGGAATCACACATGTAAAGAGAAAAATTACCTTTATGATGAAACTTCCATAATGCTCATTTATCCAGATATCGCTTTCAGCGCGTGCAGACTTTGATTTTACAGCAAGAGAAGCAAAGACAAGTGCATGGAAAAAAGATCTTAATATGTCAGTGGGCATCGATTCCTTGTGGATAATGACCATAACAGTCCCTTTACATTCCAGGAGCAAATATTTACCTATGAATGAGAGTAAGAAGAGCTCAACAAGTGCTCCTAGAATGTAATTAATCGAACAAGGAACAAAAATGTCTTACTTTTCCTGTAACGGGAACCCGCTAATCCCAAAATCTCCATCCTGTTGATCATGAAAGCGGGGAGTCAATACATTCCGTTGGAACTTTAAGAATTAAATTTTGTTTAATGCTGAGAACTCTCACTCACACATCAGAATGTTTTAAGGTGGTAGCCTTAATTCCAAGATATATACGCTGATGCAATAGCTTGGCAGATCTTGAAGTGCAAAAGATGGTCCATGCAGGCAGAATATGCTCCATGGCTGACACTTGCTGGGGAGTGAGAACTGCAAGAGTACATAATCGAAAGGTTATTTTCATTAGTGAATATTCAGAATTCCTCTGCTCTCAACAGTTACTAGATATGTTAAAGCTTGAATCACGTTTCTTATAGGTAGAGACTGTGGCAAAGAGGGATATAGCTATAATCTCCCAGATCAAGTCCAATGAATTAACTTTTCCAAAAGAAAATCAACAAAGCAAAATTTTTAAACCATAATTGATTTTAATTTTTAGAAAAGCTTAAGCCCTAGTTAACAGGAAGTTAGTAAATATTTATTCCTGTTATGAATTGAGGTAAGATTGATCATATGTAAGGACAGCCTTGGAGGCAGCTCATTAGGAGATCAGCAAATATTTTAGAGTATATTTACTGAGGTCGAGTTAGAGTGTCCTCTGTGCACAGGGTTTATCGGTGGAAGAGAGGGTCGAGCGAGTGTTGAGCTCCTTGAAGGATGGTCGCCAAAGATTAAGTGGTGTTACCCACTATGACGTGATGGCATTATGGCATGGGAAAGGCATTGAAGATCAAAGTAAGTGCCTTCAGGTCAAAAGCCAAAGCTTCTTAGCGGTGCCAGTGAAGGAGTAGTTTGTCGCACAAGGGGAGGTGGTGGTTGTGGTGGTCTCCCCTAAAGTGATTCCATCAGGCTTGACATTTAGGGTGGGGCGTGCTTTTTTAATTGTAGAGATATATGGCGGGGCCACATGCCGTCGGACCACCCCTTTCAGGCGGGGGCCGCCCAGGATAGAGAGGCGACAGCGGCACCCGAAGTAGAGGAGAGGTGGTCCGGCGGCGGCGGTTGAAAGGGTTGGTCCAGCGGCAGCGGCAGTGCCTGAGGGAGGAGAGGGTGGCGGGTGTGGTTAGGGTTAGGGTACGAGAGCTCCTGCCTAGAACTGTTGCTCTGATACCATATTGGGAAAAAGAAAGAAGAATTGTTTATTCTTTGAACCCTAGGCTCTCTTATATAGAGGAGAGACCTAAAGGTAAATTAAAAAAGATAGACATAGGAAAGAAAAATAGGAAAACGGTATAGAGATATAAATATATCTCTACATTAATGCTTCAGCTTTCCATCCTCCCAGATGCAGGGGTGGTTAATTCTCCGACATAGAAGCACGATGAGCCGTTGATTCTTGATTATTCGAAGCGTAGAGAATCTAGAGATGCGGAATTGGCGGGCGAGGATCTCATGCATTTCATACCCTTTTTTCTGGAAGATGTGTGTAGTAATGACTTTCTAATGGCATATGGAGTTAATGATGGTTCTATTCCCGAATCTAGAACTTGTCTTGATGTGGGCCTCATGTCCCTTAAGTTTGGATCTAGCAGTCGCCCCATAAAGTAGTGGCAATTGTTATAGAAGATCCTAAGTCATCGCAATGTTGTTCTCTCGACTATCGACCGAGCAATTGGAGGTATTGTGAACCAAAGCTAGGATGGACTATCAAAGATTGTGCTAGTAGGTCATGTAGAGGTCATGACGAAGGTTTTGGCCCCTCAACTACAGCTAAGGCATGCAAGAGTGTCCAACCTGCGTATGAGATTGATTTTCGTTGGGTCGTGATGTGCAGCATCGTGGCTACAAGAAGTCAGGGGGAAGTCAAAGGATATGGTAGATCCTCTCTTGCAGGTTTTCTAGTGCAAAAGGCGAAGAGAGGATGAGGCAATTTGGGAGGTCTGCAACCTCAAGGAGGGAGAGAAACAATCAACTTGGGGATGGTGGAGGTCCACCTTTGTTGCTCAAATGGATGGAGATTCTTTTCGAGAGAAATTAGCCCATTGAGCTGAGCTTGAGTTCGCAAGGGTAGTTCCCTTAGTTACCTTGCGAACATTGTTGCTTGAAATATTCAGGGATTGGGGCAACCAGATCAACAGAGTTGTGGATTCTCTTTTAAATGTGTAGCGAGCAAATTTCGACTGTTTGCAGGAGATAAAGCTAAAGGTTTAGGATCAATGTTACCCTATTTGTTGTTGATAGGCCCAGGGCTAGGGGTTCAGGATTCTAGTTCTTCCATCTTTGTTGGCGTTGTGGGCGACTGGTTTTTAGAGGTGCTCGCTCCTTTATCGATCAATTCTTGGGTTCTTTAGATTTTTTTAAGGCAAGGTTCTTCGTGGAGGTTTTCCCCTTAACATCAATGCGCTTCTAGTTGTAAAATCACTCAAACCATAGTCCTATAAGTTCGGATTCTGGGGAGAGCTATTATCCATGCAGTATTTTTTGTTTCAATTTTTCATGGCTGATGAAGAAATGGATTCTATAACTGTATAGCCTCTGCTAGCACAACATCTCAAGTTCAAGCTCATCATCTCGGGATACGGATGCATGCCTCGGGGCCCTGCTGCAAATGTTGATGATCTTAAAGATGGATATCTAGGGTCGTCGAAACGAGCAGTTGGTCAGAGGTGCCCACTCTGGACATACTTGAGGAATATCAGGAGGTGGATGTGGGGGGCATACTCTTTAACGTCAACTTAAGGAATTATTATCGTGATGTAGACACCACTTATTTTCCCTTGTGCCTCCGCATTGCATGATACATCTTTATTCAAGCAATTTGTTTGATAGATGTTTGAACTACTCATTGCATGTGAGGAAACAAATGAGTGGATTAATTATTCATGAGGCCATAGGGCTCTCGTATATAGAAAGGAGAAACCCTATAGAGTAAATTACATAAAAATAACAAATATAGAAATGCTAATAACTCTCAACACTCTCCCTCAAGATGGAGCATGGATGTCGATCATACTAAGCTAGGAACAACACTTCTGGAATGTCCACCTTGCTAGGGCCTCACTGAAAATATATGATGTTTATTACCCTAAGCTAACATGGGACCTTTTGTAGCATGTCTCATATGTAATGGCAATCTACCTCAATGTGTTTGGTTTTTTCATGGAACGATGGATTATTTACAATGAATAAAGCATCATGATTGTTGCAAAGCAACTACATGGGAACAGGCACATTCATAGCTAGGTCTGTCAGACTAGATCTGACCTACATCATCTCAGTGCTCTCCGGCATCATAGCTCGGTATTCGAACTCAGCACTAGATCTAGCAATCACAGTCTGCTTCTTGCTTTTCCATGAGACCAAAGAACTCTCTGTAAAGACTGCAAAACAAGAAGTAGACTCCATGTCTTTAGGGCATCCTGCATAGTCAACATCTGCATAAGAGATGTCCCTTTGCTAAATAGTAACCATGTATCTAGAGAAGACCTCAGATACCTTAAGATCACGTAGATTGTATATATGTAAGCATGTCGTGGTTGCTCCATAAACTGACTTTGCTCAATGCAAAAGAGAAATCTAACCCGGTAATAGTCACATAGAGAAACTTCCCAACAACCTCCTTGTATCCCCCCTTGCCACCTCATTTGTATCATCATCATAGAGCTTTATGCTAGGATCCATAGGAGTTTGGCAGGTCTGCAATCTGCCACTCTGTCTCTATAAGGATATTTGTAATGACCTTTATTTGGGTCATCACAAGACCTCTCTGATTCCTGACAAACTCAAGTCCAAGTATCGTAGTTCGCCTAGGTCGGTGACAAACCAAACTACTGTCCAAGGAACTCCTTAGCCTCGTCGATATCCTATAAATCATCTTTTGTATTGATGATGTCAACAACACAAATCAGAATGACAACAATACCTCCTTCTGTCCCGAATAGAAAGAGAGAGTTACCGGCAATCAATCCCTTGAAGCATGCAGCTCTATCAAGCATGGTTTAAAATATCAATATCGATATTGTATTGGTCAGCCTGAAAAGGGATATATCAGAGATATATCGGGATATATAGACGATTTTGGTGGAAATCTTGGAAATGCGGTGAAAAAGTAATTTTTCGCACATTAAGATCATCCTAGTTCTTAAAATAATAAATACACTCCTATATGCAAGAATGAGGTGTATTTAGGACACCAATCCACATTATATCACATATGTCATTGCTATCAACATTGATCGTTGATTGTTGGTTGTTGACACTGATGAGAGATATTGAAAAGGAAATGATGAAATTCGAATAACAACTTAGAGACATAATGGGCATGTATTTAACGCATTAATTTTATATCACATCACCTATTATGTATAAACAAAATGTTGAATGTATCCGATATTAAACAAATAAGCAAATGGGCATAATAATATATAGTTCTAAGGATTATATCACTTGTGTCCCTCTTAACTTATTATTGCAGTTATATCCCTTCCTTTTTGGAATATCAATTATACCCCTACCTTCATGCAAAATTATCATATGTGCTCCTCGGGTTAATTATCATCCATCCACATCCCAAACGGATGTTAACTTTTGGATGCAGGTATAATTAAAAATAATATCCAGGTGTAGTCCCATCCCTCAACTCCTCCACCTCCCACCTCTCCCCCTCCAGTCGACTTCCTCCTATGCCAGCCTCCTCCTCCTTCATTTTAGCCTTTTTTTCTTTCTTTCTTTCTATGTTACATGCTCCCTCTTCCCTCTTCGTCAACTATGATAACCCAACCTCTAACTGACGACCACATCGCACCATCGTCCTCCCTCTATAATTCTCTTCTATCTACTAAAATTCATCGGAGCTTGATCAGTGGGGAGTCCCTAGCCCCTGTGAAAAAAGGATGAAGTTCGAGCTTTGCTTTTGGTTTTGGGGTTAGACGGAAACAGATAAATGGGGATCCCATTATGTTCAACGAGGGAGTGAAGCGCTTGCACAGATTTGATTGAAGGTCGGAGTTGGTAGACCTAGGAGATAGAAGAAAAGGCTGGCTGAAATTGATTGAAAAGATGGTGGTGATTCTTTCGACGTTAGTCTTGTTGTTCTTGCTCGGCTCTAGGTATTGCACGATTAGGGAAATAAGGGTGGTTCTTGCCTGATGGTGTTATGCTCCAGAAGATTGAAGTCGTTCCTACACGAGCTGTGAAGACAGATTCAAATTATTCTTGTATGTGATTGCGAGTCGGTGGTCTGCTATTTCCTTAGGCAATATTCGTTCTTGTGTGAATGGAACCTGGACTCCTCTGTGGATGATGGTCTAAAGGATTCTTTGAAATGGCCGGAGGTGTATGGACTGTGTTGTGGTGTTTATGTACTTGCATTAGCAGATGTTTCTCTTGGAGGTCTAGTTTACGACTTTCAATTTGGAGGTTGATCGATTGTTTGCAAATATTGCTCGTGCCCGAATGATATAGCTGCTTCATCATTTCCTCGACTACAAAGATCCCTATTGTCATTAGAGATCACCTCGGGAGATGGAACTGTAGCAACCTTGTGCTAATGGCAGATCTATGGCCAATAGAGATCCTTTTCTCTGCAAGCCCAAGCTTCCAAAGAAACCCAACAACCTTCGGTTGTGTTAGGTATTTCCAATTAGTTTCCAATGTGAATCCAATTCACATCAATAATTAATTTGAAGATACTATTTACAATAAGCTCTCTCTAATATATTATAAATCACATTTATAATATATATATAGTAAGGATAGTACTATCCACATACTTCACATCCTTGATAACTAAATCACATTTAATTATCTTGGATCATCATTCTCATGTATTAAATAATATCAATCGAATTCACATTATTCATGCTAATTAAATCACATTTAATTATCAATATCTCAATGCTCAGATATGTAAATCAAGAATGGAATTATTCGTGTAGCTATTACATCCTCCAAAGCAATACGCCACTGAATATCTCACATAACCTCCTGATATGTGTGCGAGATCTCTACAGCTGACAGTCGCACCACAAACTTCATAAAATCCTCTTATAGATGCCCCAGTGCAACATGGGT
Organism: Ottelia alismoides; assembly: GCA_037367405.1. NCBI lineage: Eukaryota > Viridiplantae > Streptophyta > Magnoliopsida > Alismatales > Hydrocharitaceae > Ottelia > Ottelia alismoides. The sequence continues at coordinate 146,962 of JAZKJV010000765.1, forward strand.
TGCAAGAGGATATGTAGCACAAGTATGCCTCCTCTTCTGAAGAGCAATAGGTTGATCAAGATCCTCCGGATGATGTCTCATGTATAACCCTCTCTTAAGGTGCTGCAGTCTAACCTGTAAAGTTCCATGTTGCACAGACATATCAACATAGTCATCAGTAGAAACCAAGTGCTTATAATTTATATGGGTTTGCTGGATGATGGGGAAGGCACTGGAGAATGGGGTACAGTAATTGGCTTGCGAATAACAAGGCAAAGTCTGAGCCACAAGAGGAGGTGGGGTGGGAGGTGTAAGCAAAGGAGAATGTGAAATGTAAAACTCCTCACCATACTCAAATAAAATCATATTGTCACCTATGGGAGAAAAATACATAACAAACTTAGAGATAGTGATTCCACCACTGACACAGTATTTCCATCTGATAAGATCCAAGCACTAGTACCCTTTTTGGGCTCGGAAGTAGCCAACAAAGATGGACTTGATAGCTCTGGGGGAGAGCTTGTAATGGCCAGGAGTCAAGTGTAACGTCCCGAGCTTAGGCCTTAGTATGTATCGAGGAAAACTAACCATGACAACTTGTTGAGTTCGAGCTCAATTGAACGCGTTGACAATCACCCAAAATGATTATGCCCAAGTTTTCAAGTAGTAATACCCACCACTTATAACTTCCACTTCGTGAGTTTTAGATGTGGCACTATGTTTAGGGGTTGGGTTGTTACAACTCTCCCACTTATATTCGCAATATCCTCATTGTGACATGGCACATCACTTATTCGCAGTAACAACGACGATTGTACGCTCTAGGTAGCCTTTTCCTCCTATCTCTTTGTAGGAGTGGCTCCACCTCTCGAGTAGCCCTTTTCACTATCAGAGGGAAATCGACTATGATACCATTTGTAATGTCACGAGCTTAGGTCCCCAGTCTGTTATCAAGGAAAACTGACCCCGGTAACTTGTTGGGTCCGGGTCTAATCGAACCAGTTGACAACCACCTAAAATGCTTAAGCCCAAGTTATCAAGTAGTAAACCCCACTGCTTATGACTCACACCCACACCTCGCGAGTTTTAGATGTGGGACTGTGTTTGGAGGTTAGGGTGTTGCATTAGGTGATGAACAAAAAATGCAGCATCAAAGACACGAGGAGTTAGAGTGAAAAGGTCCTTATCAGAAAAGGAAATCGAAAAAGGATCCTTTTCTCCTAACACAGAAGACAACATACGGTTGACCAAGTAGCAAGTAGTGAGGACATCATCACCCCAAAAAGAGAGAAGAGCATGATCCTAGGACCTAGATAAGAAGATTTCTAGTAATATCAAGAAGGTGACGGTGTTTACATTCTACAACATTATTCAGCTGAGAAGTGTAAGCGCAAGAGATCTGATGTAGAATACCAAGAGGACTAAAATTTGTGAGAGTTAAATAGTACAAAACTCCAAGGCATTGTCAAAGTGAAAATACTTAACATTAGCAGAAAAATGTTCTTTATTTCACTAATGAAAGTTTAAAAAACAGAACCACCTCGAACTTGTTTTTTATAAGAAAAATCAATAAAAGGCTAGAAAAATCATATATGGCAACCAGATAGAAAACGTGCCACCGGTGATCAGGAACACAACTAGGATCCCAAATATCAAAATGCACTAACTCAATTAAAGAACTATTGCCACGACTCGGACAACTAGGAAAACATGTATGTTGATGGTGCCCAAGTTAGCAAACCTCCCACTGAGAGTAGATTGATAAGGAATCTGCAGAAGGATTCTACACAGCTTTTGCAGAGGAAGATGATCGAACCGAAGATGTTATATACGTAGAAACTGATCCAGTGGGAATGGAAGATCTTTCTGCGTAAGGAAATTGGACCAGTATGTAGAGACTCCCTTGCTTACGGCCACATCAAAGCACCTTGCATGTGGTATATCCTTAAACATAAGAGAAGATGGGTCAAATATGGTATGGCAATTCAAATCCTTGGAAGATAATAAGTTCATAGAAAGCTCAGGTGCACATTCTGCGGATGCATGGATGGTGTTAACCAAATCTCTCCATGTCCTGGAATAGGAGAATGTATCCCATCTACAATAACTATAAATCTGTCAGGACGAACTGAACTGTAAGATGTGAACTATGCTTTGTCCCCATAGAGATGGTGAGATGCTTCGGAGTCCATGATCCGCTCTGAAATATTTGTCATGCGACATCTAATAAGTGCATAGGTAGTAGCAGAGGTAATGGCAGCGCTGCAAATTCAGATGGACCCAAAGGAGCAATGACAGGGCATGTGGAAGGAGTCATAATCTCCCTCAGATGAGAGGCAAGATCATCGAATTTCTGATCAATAGAAATGGTAGTAGATTCGATCTTCTCGGCAACATGGGCAGACGCGAGGTAACCATAGTTCCGGTAGCAAGTGTCCTCAGAGTGGTCAAAAAGATGGTACTGCTTGCGAGAGTGCTCATCTCATATGCCACGGATACCTCGTGCTCTGAACTATGTTGAACTTCCTCTATCGCGAAATGCGGCTATCGCAAATAAGGTCTGAGTGGTAGCTGCAAGAGGCACTATGATCCTGCTCGGTCGTTAGCAAGCCTCCTTAATGGGAGGTATAAACATGCCTATGAGAAGTTGACTATGGGTGGTATCATACTGTGAATCAAGTGCCGCAAGATTCATGTGTGCCATATGCTGCTCAGTGGAAGCCTTCAGATGCATGAAGCTATTAAGCTTCTCAAACATGCCCTTCAGCTAGGAAAGGAAAGCATGGAGAGAACGTCCATCCTACTTGGTTGTGAAGATGGCGTACTAAAACTGCATAATCTTCATCTCATTCCTCTCTTAGAGAATATATGGCGACGAGGATGTCTCATATTGCCTTGGTAATGGGACGATGAAGAACGACGTTGTTTAACTCTGTGGTACATGAACCAGATAGCCAAATACGTACATACACGCTATCTTGCTTCCATGAAGCATTCACCCCAGTCTTGTCAGTCAACTGAGGTTGCATCAGGATGTACTTTTTGTTGTTTCTCTCTATGATACTCATGAATTGCATGGAACATTTCATAGTTGGTCCCATCTATCTTGACAATGAACTTCGAGCTTTTGAAGGTCCCTGAGGAGGACATATTAACCTTGTTCTCTGACATGATGAACAAAGGAACCCCAGAAGGACGCAAGTGGGGGTATAAAAGGGTCTGAAATTGCCTACACGATCATCAAGGGAACTGGTTGTATGTGCAGACTCAGAGCACAATCGTTCACATCAATTTCGATGCACTCTAAGACCGGCAGGGTGATTTTAAAGGTCTGAAATCACCTCGGATACACCAAAATCAGATTGCACACAGATCTAGAGCGCAAGAAAATGTCAAAAAGCGGAATGGGGAGGTGTTGTGGTTATCGAGGATATCGCGAGATGGAGCAACATCATTGAGTGACTACTTCGAGGTTGCTGCAACATGTGGCGACATCACAGAAGTCACGGGAGGGGCCCTCGGTGGCAACGCAACAACCGCTAGGCTATTGCAGTAGCACGCAAGGCAGCTACTGTGACACGCAAAGTGTTTAGGACCTTGTGCGAGGCAATTAGGCAGCTGAGGTGTGATGCATGATCTATCAAAGATTATCGGAAGAGGAGGAGCATGGGATAGGGTGGGGGCAGCAGGTGGGGTAGGGTTTTGAGGGTAACGAGGCTCCATTCTAGGACTGTCGTTCTGATACCATGTGATAACAAATGAATGGATTACTATTTATGAGGCCGCATGACTCTCTTATAAAGAGAGGAGAAATCCTGGAGAGCAAACTAAATAATAAAGGAATAAGAAATATATATATATAACTAACTCTCAGCAGCAAGTAATTTATTTCGTACACTCAATGTTTCACGGCAATTGTACCCACTTAATGGTCTAGTGGTAGTACAGTGTGTCTACTACACAAAAGACCAGGGTTCAAATCCCACTCTTGCAGGGGTTGCGTTAGGTAGTCGACAGCCAGTGTAAAAAATAATCGAATCTTTCAACAAGGATTTGAGCAAGAATTCATGTAGCCGACCGTACTTATAGTGGGAGAAGGCTTAGTATATTTTTTTAATATTTCACGGCAATTGAATACCACCTAGGTTTGACATGTCATAAAGATTTTTTTCAGGCAATCATACAAGTTGCATCTTCGACATGTAGTGTCTACTACAAGTTATCATTGTCGTAATAGACAAAGCATTAAACATTGATTTATCCCCTTAAAACCATTTTATTTTTTATCAGATATCTCCAAGCGGATAGAGGGAGAGCGATTCATTAGCATTGATGTGGTTGATCACTTCTGTGAGGTCAGCAGAAGAGTTCGCTCAGGTGGTATAAGGTGTTCGGGAAGAGATGTGCCTGGGTTATCTGAGATGCAGGCATCTAGGTTGGTGTGTGCTTTCAGTGACAGTGATATCTATAATATTGTCTTTACTATTGATGCGGATGGATCCATTGAGAAAAATGGTTTCCCGATTTTTATTCTTCCAGATTTATGGGAGCTACTGAAGGAGAATGTTGTGGTAATCGTAAAGGAGCTGCAAATAGAGAAATGAGGTTTTAAAAGGTTGAACAACTCTTCAATTTTTCTTCTTCCTAAGAAAGGATGTGGCGCAACGTGTGGAGGACTTTCATCATATTGCCCTCTCAAATGCAATCCATCTCATAATCGCAAAGGTCCTTACTTACCGCCTTTGGGATGTTTTGGACTCCATCACGGCCCCTATGTAAATGTCTTTCATTATGGGCAAGCATATAATGAAAGGCGTAGTCATGGCCTCTAAAATCATTGCAGACTAGAAGAGAAGGATGGCCAAGAGATTGCTTTAGAAAGTTGATTTCTCTAAAACCTATGATTGTGTGGACTGTTGGTTCATGCAGGCTTTACACTCGTGTCGAAGTTTCCCTGGAGGAGTCAATTTCTTGGGAGAATAGGTGTATGATGACTACCTCTTCGTTGAAGTCAATGAACAGACGACAGGAAGGTGACATTTTTCAACTGTAGAGGAGCACCAAATAGAGTTGTTTGCTTGTTTCATTGCTCCTCGTTCTAGTGGTTGATGCATTCTCGAGAATGGTTTCTTCTGCAGTGGATAGTGGTTAAGTGATTGGCTCAAAATGGGCCATCGTTTGACGTCTCCTGGTATATTAATGATGTTATCTTCTGAATAGAGGAGTTGTTCACGAGGCAAGGGAATTGCATTGGTACTACTATCATTGTTGTCTGGGGCCTTTGGCTCAATGGCAACAGGTATGTTTATGACATCTTTGGGAAGGAGAAAGCAACGATCGAGATTTGTATAGTCCCTTTGCGTTAGCGACATGAAGAGTTCCTGATCACTTATTCAAAATGGCCTATGGTTAGTGATCGATTGCACCAATCCAAGTTGTTACATGTTGCGAAGACGGGGCGAGAGGCTCGCGGGTTTGCAAGCATTGTACCTAACTAGGGGGGTCGCCTTGTCCTCTTTAAGGTGGTTCTCTCGGTTATTCATTTTTCGTTGTCATGTCTGCTTTTTGAGGGAGTGTGTGGGTGATTGAAAAGACTAATGTGAAGGTTCTTCTAATCGAGTTTCGGGGATTCACAAGTTATACTGGTAAACTAGAAGCCTAAAAGGTAATATCTCAATATGAGGATGGAAAATTGAGTATGCTTAGTCTAGAGGAGATGAACAAGGTGCATCTAAGAAGGATGGAAATTTAGACGTGCTTGCCAAATGGATCTCGCATTTGAGGCAACAATTCGTGCATGCTTTATTCGTTGTAGCATAGGATAAATGGAGTTTCCATTGGTCTTTCTGTGAAGGTGGGGATGGTGCATTCCCAATCCAACTTCTAAAAGAGTTATGCTTTGTTCTTCCCGAGATCTCCCTTTCGTTTATTCTTATCTTGAGGGACGATTTTCTAATTTTGCTTGGATAACTGGACCGGCTACATGCGGTTGTGTGATTGGTTCCCTCACTCATTCTTGTTAGCTAAGGACCAAGGGATGGGGGTTAGCAAGATCTAGGTGGCGGGTTCTGGTCCCCTCAGTTCCGATCTAAACTTTTGGACAATGACATGTTGGAGTTCTATGGCAATAAGAGTCCCTATAGCACTTGAATGGTCCCTCTAATGGGTTGAATCGCTACTTCACTGCACGTGAGCGTATAGTACTTTTTCTGTGAAAAAAGACTTTAATGTGTTATATGCATCGATGGTTTTTGATCCATGGATTAGCAATTCAATAGAGTACAAGCAGTTTTAGGGATGAAAGATCCCTCAGCAACTCAAGATCTTCCTATGACTGAAGGGGACAAATCGACTGATGATAGATGTGTGGAGGCCTAAAATTTTTAAAGGGTTTGATGGCTCCTGTCACCAGTGTACAGAGGGCTTCGAGGACATAGATCACTTGTTCTTTTCATATGCCACCTCGAGAGACATCGTGACGGAGACCAATCTCAATGAGGTGTCTTTTGAGAGAGCCTCCACTTTTTTGGAGCCAATTAGCTCGTCTCGTACTGACTTAATACATGAGAGCATCAGGGCAACGGGTATTTTATAGGCAATCTGGCTTATGAGAAATGAGTTTATTGAAAACATTTTATGTGGGGAATATACTAGAACATGCCAGGATCCTCAGGGAGTCTTAGTAGGTATAGTTCTGATACTTAAATTTGGGAATATAAAGTTTTTAATTATTTGCCTTTACGTCATCGTACTTTTTATCCTTTAAAAAAGGATGCATACACAAAAAAAGATTCTCTTTTTTACGCAAAAAAAGGAGGAAATGCATAAAAGTGTCCATTCTAAATATTATTGAAAAGATGTAAGGGAAATGCTTCAGTAGCCGAGACTCAAGCAGAGTCCTCATTGTAAAATGCCCCGCTCTAAAGATCACTCCATTGCATGAAGGCCATAGTGCTCAAATCACTACCATTAATAGCAATAGCTCTGTATTGGGGCAAAAATGGGAGTTGAATAATAATTTACAGTACCCACTGAGATTGTTAGATGCATCCAATGTGAAGATCACTCCATGTATCCTTCTCTCTCATACATGTGAAAAAGAGATGATCAATTGTTTCCTCTTCACACATGGTTCGCTTTTTTGTAAACATGAAAGGGTGTGATCCCAAGGAGAGACCCACCGCAAGGTAATATATTATATTAATTTATAGAAAAAGAAAAAAATATCAAGGACAGGTTTAATCCAACATGAGGGACCCAGAATGACTAAGCACATTCTCGGGATACGTGTTATCATCGCCAGCTATAAGTTTGGCCCATCCATCCATTATCGGTAGTCTGTCACATCGCATTAACTAGAGAAAAACCTTGACACGTGTGAGGACTTTCATCTCCCAAGATTACCTAATGACCAAGTTGCATCAGTTTTCCCTATCTTGAAAAATCGAATCCAAACAAGTTGTCAGCCTTTGCATTAATGGTAATGAATAATGGGGAAATGAGGTTGGAAGGGTAATGGCAAGGGAAACAACAGAGGTTGTGGTTGACGAGACATGACACGACATTGAGATAGTTGGAGGTCTTCAATTATGGTGGTCAAAATCCCAATGCCAATGGGCATCAATATCCTAGTGGCAGTGGCAACACGTGATGATTTGACAACGATGGTTCTCCAGGTGTGGTGTTTCAGAGGTTGGTGGAGATGATAGTTCCCTGTGACTTTGATGGTGGAGAAAATGATCATTACACATGATGGTGGCTTTATATAAGGAGTTGATACCTTCTAAAAGACATGCCTCTTCACATAAGGCACAATTGTCCCCAAAAGACACTTCCGATAGCATGCATCCATTAGATTTAAAAATATAAATAAATAAAATATATACAAAATTAAAAAATAATTAATGTCAATTCAGGTTGCGTCACTTTTCAAGATGTTTCCATGTTGCAAAGAGTTGCACTTGCACCAAAGTTGTTATCGCTAAGACTTGTTAACCAAACACGACTACGGTATTTAACTTCATATCTACAAGATCATCACATATACAAGTATAAGTTGGAAAACACGTCACACAAATCAAGCAAGGTTTACATCAAGGCTATAAAAGAATGTCTATTGAGGCCATGAAGACAAAAAACAAGCACAATATCAAATCAGTAACCTTGTCCAGTCTCCATAAAATGCTGCACCAGTATGGAACTTCTTTCATTGTTTAATGTTGTCAGTGAAAGGCAGCGGACAGCTCTATAGTTTGCTATAAAAAAAACTTTGTAAAATCATTATATTTATAAAATGCCCAGGACAGAATATCTAGCACTCAGTTTTTAAAAACCGATAACATCTAGAATGCTTTCAGCTTTTTAGTTCGGTATCAAAAAACCAGCATCATAAAATCAGTGCTTGTTATAGAATGTTCAGTTATAAAATATCTTCCCCACCAAATGTGTCTACACTCTAACTACAACAAACTACAACATCAGCCATAAATCTTTCATCCAAAAGTGCTCAAACATATGCTAAATATGACGATCAAACTGCCAAAACTGCAGTAACTGCAGCTTAGCTGCCCAAGCAAACAGGGCATAAAAATTACAGCAAACAAAATTGTGTATACTAAGAATCACCACTTAAACAATCTTTAGAAGCTAGATATAAAAGCTTTTGTACATATTAGATACAAATTGTTGGGTCTGTCATCTGGCAAATAAAGTGAAGAATAATGGTCCAGTTATAAACAGTTAAGTATTTAAGGAATTTGTTTCATATGCGAAAATGGTGAAGCCTTCTCCCTCTTTAAGTAGGGTCTGTTACATGAATTCTTGCTCAAATCCATGTCGAAAGAACCGAATATTTTTTACAACGGTTACCGGCTACCTAACGCAACCCCCACAAGGAGGGATTTGAACCCTAGTCTTTTGGGTGGTAGGCACACTGCACTACCACCAGACCATTGAAGTGGGCACAATTTGTTTACATATAAATTTGAAAAATATGCAATGCACCTACAAGCATATATGTATTAATCCGTCATTAACATTCACCCTCCGATCGCAAACTGGATGACAACGTTTTGATCCATTTTCATTCCTTGATCTTGGCTTTCGAAGGACTTTTCAAGCCCAGCCTTCTTGCTATCTTTCCTTGCTGAATTCCAGATAGTAGACCACTGTCGAAAGCCAATACATCACAGTCTCTGTTATGTTGATATCCCCCATTTATGCCCTACCTCTGCACCCCCCCCCCCCCCACACACACACAAAGGATTGGGTGATGTTCAAGGTTCCATGGATCCCCTCCAATTGCAAACGTCCTCGGCCATAGGCACTTCCTCAATCTGACTAGGTTAAGGTGATCAGGAAAGTAAATCAACTTAAAACTCATTTAACTAGGAGGGGGGGGGGGGGGGGGAATGCAAGAAAACAATGGCTCTTATTGCGGGAGATTGGGACTATCTCATCGGCTTTACTACTAGTCGGACTTGATACATGATTTCTTTTATGTGAGTCCAATTAACTCAGAGGTCAGCATTTGTAATGTCATTTGTTTCAACTCCAATAGCAAGCTTCCTCAAAAAAATCAGATTCATGGAACTTGTTGATGTCTATTATAGCGAGGAGTTCGATGTATGTATAAGACCAAGGCGCAGAGGCAATCTCTGGCTATCTCTTTGAGAGAATGGAAAGGCCATTTATGCTCACCTCAAAACATGACTCACTGCTAGGCATGTCTCTCGTCTTTTCCATCTCATACGGGACTAGCTATTTTAAAATCGATAAGGCTGAGCATGTGGCTTAAGCGAGCAGTTGAGAGTGATTTAATAAGGATAGAAACCTACAAAGATTGAGACATGCTTACTAGAAATGCAAATTAATTAAGTGGTGGGTAAATCCTTAAGAATTGGTCTATGGAATGGCCCTAGTTTCAAGATATTTTATCAAATTGCAAAGTTGGCAAAAGAGGCGAGCATTTTTCAAAACAACAACAACAGCAAACAACAGCAAAGCCTTTTCCCACAATTAAGTAGGGTCGGCTACATGGATTCTTCGCCTCCATTTAGATCTATCTTGGGTCAATCTCGTGTAGGGGTGCTAATCGAATCGTATACATTCGAATCCACTTAGATTCAGATTCAATTCATTATAAAATTTTTGAATCCGAATTCGAATCGAATATTAAACGAATTTCTAATCTAAATTCAAATTCAATTCGTTTGGAGTTTCGAATATTCAAATTCGATTCATTTTATATCGAATTATAATTTTATTTAATAATGTAACTAATAATAAAAATTTTATATTAATAATATTTTAAGTTTCAAAGAATTGAATAGACTTTGTGATACTAATTTGTGAAAAAAATAATTGAGATAAATAAAAAAACTTTTTAACATAAATGGTAAAATTCAATAGATAATATAAATTGCATTTAAGTACCTAACTTTTGTTGTTCATGTATGTCTCTTGCAATCCTCATTTCTCTTTTTGTACCTATGATTAATTGAATATGTAAAGAAAAAATAATTATTGACATGTTGATAAACCATTGATCTTTTTCTTTTTGTACATGTGATGAAAATTCAATCAATGCATCTCCACCTTTCAATTGGCACTCCACCAACTTTCTCATTCTCTTTGGTAAATGATTCATAAAACCACTGATCTTTTCTTTCTATCAATCTTATTAATTATTTCAGGAATCGATTTTTCTATTTCTTCACCCTCTTCTTCCACTTTTCATTAATATCATCATCATGCTCAAACCCTCTCATGGACACTATCTTGAGAAGATGGTATGTTTGAGTTAGACTTCTAAAAACAAAATGAAAACACATATTCAAAACTATATTTTAAAATTCATACCAATATAGAAATACAAAATATAGATTAATATATATATGTCCAAAATAATAACCAGAAGATTGTGTTCCACGTTTCTCTGAAGAATCCTCATTATCTTCCCTCCTATTGTGACCTATCTCCATGATATCTGAGAAAAAAAGAATCGCTAAATTCCATCAGAACCATAAAAGGTCGATGTGAATTGACTTATGGAGCTGAATCCAACATCTGAGGTATATAAAAAGCGGCAGATCGGGCTGAGAACTCAGTTGATATGGCTTTGATCTTCAATTTTCTAATATGTAACATTCTTACCTCATTTCAATGCACTCTTATAGGGGCATAGTTGATCTTATTAAAGATTATGATAATATTTTCTTCTTGATAATCTAGTCTCCTTGTAATCTTGATGAGAAATGGAATTTAGTTGCAGGTATTGATCTTTTGCACATTTAACCATTTAGGCAAAGCTCAAAATCCATGAAATCTATGCATATCATATCTGTCTCTAAGATATTATTTATATTCAAATGCTTGGTTGTCCTTATCATAAAATCTGGATATTACGATGGATGGGAGGATTAAGAGTGTGATTAAGGAAAAGATTATTAGAAATTTTAAATCTATGACCTCGAGATGGTTTTTAAAAATTTAGTATGTGTTTGTTTACAGATGATGTATTTTAGAATCAAATAAACTATTTGGATAGAATCCAAATCTTAAGATTCTAGGGTAAAAGGGGGATGTGTGGTAATACCAGTAGTTGCGATGGTGATGGAGAGATGCTGGCGACGTTGGTGAGTCTAGAACCAGTATCATTGTCGACGACGGGGGAGAGCGGAAGCTGGTGGTGGGGTTGGCTACTGGAAGGGTGGTGTTGTCGGTAGTGGGAGAGAGTATGAGTGGGAGACTGGAGCCGACGATGTTGGAGAGAGCGAGCAGGAGCGGGAGACTGGAGCCGGCGGCGTTGGAGAGAGCGAGCAGGAGTGAGAGGTTGGAGCTTGCAACGTTGGAGAGAGCGAGCAAGAGCGAGAGGTTGGAGCTGGCGGCGTTGGAGAGCAGAAGCAAATGTTAGGAGTTTTTTCTCATAAGTGACGAGGGGAGAGAGAATTTGGGGGAGTACAGAGGGGGTATGGTGTATGCAATGGGCATCTCAAAATTGGGATATTTAGAACAAAATGATGAAAAATTTTATTTATTATATTAAGTTATGTATCATGTGTGAGGATTTTACAAAATATATACTACATTTATTTACATATATAATGCTTTAATCATATCATATATGTGTGTGTGTGTCGAATCAAATCGAATTGTTATCGAACAAATCCAAGTGAATTCAGATTCGATTCATTTGGGAATTGAATCCAAAAGTTAAATTCAAATTCGGTTCATTTGATTTCGAATCGAACTTTTTTCGAATTTTTATCGAACGAATCCTAATCGAATTCGAATGATTCAATTCAATTAGCAACCCTAATCTCGGGCAAAAGAGGCGAGCATTTTTCAAAAGGTTGAATAAAATATCTTGCATATAAAAAATTTTAGGAAACCATTAAACTAAAAATTGTAAATTTGATGCTGAGAATCTTGAAGGATAAAGTCAATTGGACAATTTCGATCTGTCCAAGATCCTATTAAACACCTCACATATGTTTAATCCCACATCTTCTAGTGGTAGGCTTGAGTGTGTTGGTGAGACTATGAAAAGAACCTAATTCCTTGAAAAACTTAACATGAAGATCCAATCTAGAGGCCCCTTATCATGTAAAGTCAAATGATGACCATGACCGTCATGAACCACATAAACCATGTCAGTTCATATTTCTTCTTGACCAAAATGATGCAGTTAATTTATATTTTAACATGATATCAAAACAATTTGGTTGAAAAATATCATTAAAGTCTTTGTTATACATAGATTTATTTATTTTTCTTGAAGTTCTAGGAGGCTTTCGAAGATTATGCAGGTGTCAATGGCATTTGGCTAGATCATGGTAGAGGATCCAGACCGCGAGATCATCTTGGACCTACAAAATGTGCAAGATGTGTTGATAGAGAAGAAATCGAGGTTACTGTTGACTTCGACATTAATTAGAGAAGCCTTAGGCGAGGAAACCCGCATCACCTCCTAACCACAAAGAGGTGTTGTTGGTTCCAATCATCGTGTAAGGTTTTGAGCATCAACTACCTTAGGAAGCAACAACAACGGAAAAGAAGTTGATCAGCTCAACAAGTTGACACCAAAGACAAACATGTGAGGCCTAAATGATGGCACACTACATGGTGAAGGCTCTTGAGCAGATTGATAAAGAGATATAGTGGCATCGAGAGAGTAGGTCAAAGAGGATGTATTGTGATCGAGCAAGGAAGGATGCTCATCAAACGAGGCTGACAGTTGTAAGAGGCCATGAAACTAGAGGCAATACACAATATAAATATGGGTACTGCATGTTGAGAGAAGCTAACTATTGGGGTGGCAATGGGAAACCTACTCTTGTTAAAGAAGATATTTAAAGGATTAAAGTCCTCCATGTCCTTACGGGTTTTTTTATTTCCTTTTTCTATTTATTTTGATAAGAGCCGGTCAAAAGGAGAGAAAATTAAAAATATATATATCAAAAAAAGAAAAAGGGAGTAAAAAAAGAAGGGAAAATAGTCCACAAAAAAATGATTGCTAAAAAAGGTTAAACAAAAAAGTTTTCTTGATCCCATTGTTTTTACCTAGTATTCCAACAAGTATGGGAGAAGGATCATTTAATTAGAATTTTCGTACACTACCTTTCTTTGAGTTCTCTAGAGAGAGACTTTTGTTTGTCCCAATGGAAGTGATGAGATTCATGTCCATCCATGTAGAAGAGTCTCAAGCTACAATATCCATTGTTTGAGACCCCTGCAACAAGATCCTTTCATGGTTGAAACTAAAGAAAATATGTTTTTTGAGGTCTTTATGTGAGAGACTCCTTCTGGATATCCATATGGAAGATGCTCATTCCAAGGTCTTTATGAAAGGGGTCCGTTTTCGAGATCTCCTATGTGCAATCCCACGATTCATTCAGCCCTTACAGAGATGGAATCATATGCCATTGAGGAGACAAGTTGTGGCTTAGAATCTCTAAAACGGAGACTCATTGCAATATTAGAAACTCAATAGACAGATACAAAGAACAAGCACCTTGTCACTACCCGGATTGTTTAGCAGATCATCATTCCAAACTCAAACCCTCCGGTCCCTACTACAGACTAGCATGACCCCAAAGGCATCGTTGCTATCATCAATAAAGGAGTATGCAAGGAATCGAGATAATACGATCATCATGTATTATGTGTACGAGTGAGTAGAGATTTCTTTAGTTGTCAGCTGAACATTTACATTATACAGCTTGAGGGGGAGTATCGAGAATTGTGCGGGTTGAGTCAATTTATTAATTATATCTGGCCAACATCCAATTACATAACTCTCACATGTTTATTCCCACAATGTCTAATTGTGAGACTTGGGCATGTTTATGGGGCTACACAAAGAGCCACAGATTTATTATATTTCTTGAGAAGATTAATATAAAGATCTAACCTAAAGGGTCCCCTCTCTCGTTGAGTAGGGCAATCAAGATGGCTGTCACGAACCATGTAAATCATTTTCTCTAGTTTTGTCTTATTCATGATTGTGTGCTTATTTATATTATAATACAAGGCCCACTTAAACTGAAGTCTGTGGTTCTTGATTGCGAAGTTTATGTGGCCAACAAAAAAAAATCACATCCACATCAAGATAACTCGACATGAGAAGATTGTTTCTAATACTAGGTAGTTAATATCATTTCGACATGTTATTTTCTTAATTGACCTTATTTCAGTGGTCGAATTAGTGCAATCAAGATTTCTAAATGGATTGTCAAGTTAGTATTAAATAAATTAAAACTAGTTGTTCAATAGGTCAATTCACTAGACCTTTTTTCAGATTTGATACTAATATCATCTCCATAAGAAGTTGAGCAGGAACAAGTTAAAGAACAACAATTTTAGAGTTTGACGCACATATCCCTCTTATTCCACCATCCACTTCTCACAAAGGGAAACCCTGAGAAGGACAGGACCTAATCGCGCGAGTTAGAGAATAAGCAATATCTAGGCCTTCGTCTTTTATGGGCACCGAGGTCTGACTATTTGCAATAGGTCAAATTTCTGAGAAGATCAACTTTTAGAGCCGTCACTCTATCAATCTGATCAACTTCCATTGGCTTGCTTGAACAATTGAATTGCATCAAAAAAAGCCAACCGTTGGTCTTTGATTCCTTGCTTATCTCAAAAAAGTACACTATTCAAAAAATCTCATTCCAAACATTGTGTAAAAAGCAGGTTACCATGTCCTCTCACTCTCCCTCATTTTCTCAACTTACGCTCATCCTATCTGCATCATATATTCAACATAGCAGATGCTTTTCCAATAGTAAACAAGTTCAATGATTCAAAATAGAAAATGTAATAAAAGATATTTGTGTAGAAGATCAAAATAAAGATCAAGGCAGGTACAATTTATTTTATAAATATTGTACAACAACAACAAATCATTTTCCCACAATTAAGTAGGGTCGGCTACATGGATATCTCGCCTCCATTCAGATCTATCTTGGGCCAATCCCGGGCTTATATCCATAAAACAAAGATCCCTTTGTATGGTCTCTTTCCAACACTTCTTGGGTCATCCCCGCCCTCTCTTAGTCGGCTCAACATCCCAACACTCGTATCTCCTAACTGGTGCATCAGCCGATCTTCTTTGCAAATGACCAAACCATCTTAAGCGATTTTCTCACATCTTATCTTCGATCGGAGCAACACCAACTTTCTTTCTGATTGCATCATTCCGAATCCGATCTTTACGTGTGTATGTCCACACATCCACCTTAACATTTTCATTTCTGCTACAGCCATTCTCTGCACATGTCTATGGTTCACAGGCCAACATTCAGATCCATAGAGCATAGCAGGTCTCACGGATGCTTTGTAAAACTTTCCTTTAATTTTTAAAGGAATTTTCTTATCACAGAGAACAGCAGAGGCTCCTCTCCACTTTAGCCAGCCTGCATTTATTCTTTAGTAACATCTCCATCAATTTCCCCATCATGTTGCAAAATAGATCCCAGATATCTAAAAGAATCTCTCTTCTGAATGTTATCATCACCAATCTTCACCTCAATTCCTTCACCATTGCTTCTGTCAAAGGTGCACTCCATAATATTGTTCGGAAAAAAATCCAAATAACTTTCTAGTAAATATTATCCATTAACAAGAGCAGTGCCATCAACTTGTGAGGGATTGTTTACTCAAAAGGCAGATAAAAGAAGATGCTATCTATTAACAAGAGCAAGCTATTTGAGAGAAATCATATCAAAAAGAATCTATTCAAGAAAGATAATGCTATCTATTATAAATTGTGATTCTTACCATACATATGAAAAGCAGTAAGAGAGAGAAAACAGACCCAGATGGCTAGAGGATTTCCTCCAACCATATGAGCCAGAAGCATTCCCAGAGCCATCCCAAGCATTGTTGCAACTGTCTCTTGGCTTCCTTCCTGTACATACTCCAAGACAAATCAAAAAATCAGCTTGATTCTATATAATTGACCATGTCCACCATCACAAGATATCATATGGAACACGGGTGGATGACCTGCAAACTCGGAATAGAAAACGAATATAAAAATGACAAAAATCCACCTTGGCAGATATATCTGCAGCATTGTTCTCAAGAGAGAAATGCTGAGTTAAAGCAGCTCTGGTAGCACCACTGGCAACTCCAGCTAACAAATCATTGAGAAATGTGAAATGGCAGAAGAATAAGCCGATTGGTTAATGAAACAGAGAGAATGTAACAGTAAGATAGAACACAAAAATCCCTAAAAGTTGTAGAGCTTGAGAGACACCTCAAGGCAAGGCAAGTTACAATTATGAAGGAACATAAGGAATTACTTCTCAATTTTGGTAGTACGCCCAGTTAGAAGTCAGAATTATGACGATGTTAACATATGTCTCAAGAATATTCCAGGATATCGGTGTTTTTTGGCATGTCAAAGTTGCTAAAAATCGTGTGCTTGATGAATAAGAATATGACCACAAAAAGTAACCACCTTGGAAGGATGTCCAACCGAATTGGAGAAACCCCCCTCCCCCAAGGCAAAGCTCACCCGAATTCCTAACCTACCATCCCCCCTCCCCCAAGGCAAAGCTCACCCGAATTCCTAACCTACCATCTCGGCTCACCATTACTAAATCTTACCCCAGTCAGAGCTTCATCTCCAACCATAGCAAATCAACATCCCCGACACCTCACACCTCTCCCTTACCACCTTCATAATACCTCGAAGTAGATCGTGTCCAAACTTCCCCAGTCTTGTGGAAACTTCATAAAGAAGATCGTTGCCATTCAGCTAAACTACAGTACTAGTAATAGTTGGGGTCCCAACTAGCAACATGGTACCTAAAATCACATACATCCATGTTGAGATATTTGCTATCTTTCTTACCATATTGTCTATTTATTTTGTCTTCTTTATGTAATTTTCCTATATGGTTCCTCTCCTATATAATAGAATCCAAGGGCCTCTCATAATGCAATTCATTCTTTTCCACCAATATGGTATCGGAGCGACGGTCCTAGACCGGAGCTCCCGTATCCCACCAAACCCTAACCCTACCCCCCTCCCACCTCCACCAACGACCGCCGCCCCCGGCCTCGACCAGGCCCCTCCAGTCGCCCAAGCCGCCACCTGGCCTCTCCAGCCGTTGCCCAGGGCATTGCCAGGCACCTCCGACCGCCCAGGCCCACCCCCGACCCTCTCAGGACACCGCCGACCGCCTCCGTGCATCTCTGCGGCTCGATCTGCAGTCTGAATCAATATGATTCTGATCGAAAAAAGTGATTTCAGACCTATAAATAGTGTTTCTGACACTAGCGAGCAGCGGGGATTGATGAGGATGGTTATATGAGTCCAAACGTATAACCAATCCTCCGTATAATCGTGTAGACTCGTTCATATCGGTCTACTCACTAGTTGAGTTCCGTTGGCTGTTTGTTTTTCATCATGTCAGAGAGCAAGGGTGACATTTTTTCGTCTGGAGCCTTCACGGGCCCGGCTCCCTATCGCTAAGATGGAACTGACCAAATATGAGTTGTGACCCATGCAGTTTCTCACCCTCATGCAGTGCAACAATAAGGAGCACATTCAGACAGATCTAGAGCCAACGCGTAAGACTGGAGCAAATGCTTCTTGGAAGCAAGATGGCGCGTATGAGTGTGTTTAGCTTTGTGGGACCCTCACCACTGAGATAGCCAATGATATTCTGAGTCAGCCCACCTCTAAGGCAATGTGCGACACTTTAGCATCCACCTATGCACAAGCGAAGAATGAGGCCAAAATTCTTTAGCTATAGTTCAATATCTACATGGCCATACATGCAGAAGATACATGCTACCAGAAGCATGGGTATCCTGATTATGGTCGTGTAGTAGAACAGATTGAGCCATCAGACTGCAGCTTCTTAGGTTGATCCCCGCCTGGATGATATCGTCTCTCATATAGAGATCATGACTCCCTATTGTTGGCAAACCACTACATATATTGCAGTTGCGGCCAGAGCCTCTTCGAGCTCCTCAGGTATCACCTATGCTTTTACTGGTAGTACTGGTGCAGACATGACAGAATGGATTATGGACTCTGATGCTTTCCACCAACAGTGTGGAGACAGAACGCAGCTGAGGTCCTTAGGACTATAGCACCTAGCAGATGAGTTGTCATTGCTAATAGCAACCACTTACCCATTATATGACAGGGGAGGTGCATTTGACACCGTCCATGCACCTTCAGAATATTTTATATGCTCCTGACTTTCAGATAAATTTATTTTGCATTAGTCAGATTACAAAGGACCTGCATTGTCATGCCATTTTTGACCATTCGTCCATTGTGTTTCAGGACATACTCATGGATAGGGTGATTGGATGTGGTCGTGAGCAATAGGGGCTCTGCAGACTGGTCCAACCTCCTCGTGTTGGCATGTCTACTATACCTACGGGTCTAGTCTCTCTATATATGTGGCACCTTCATTTTGGTCGCCTTCCTCTGCAGAAGATGTGGCATGTTCTCCCTCAGATTTCAACAAGGTCCTCCTTTCAGTGTGTGGGATGTCAGCTTGGAAAGCATCACCTTTCCTCCTTTCCATCCCATTAGAGTCGGACCAGTTCTCAGTTGTTTGAGCTCCTTCATTTAGACATTTGGGGTCTGAGTCATATTCCTGATCACCAGGGACACTGTTTTTATCCGGTTGTGGTCAATGATCTTTCTAGACTTTTCTGGGTCATTTTATTGAAGAATAAGTTTGAGACTGGATATGTGATCAAATATTTTATTAATGAGAGAAAGAATATTTTTCTGCTAATGTCATCTGATAATGCCTTAGAATTCTGCACCTTACAGCTTTCTGAGTTTCTTAGATCTCTTGGCATTATTCGCCAAACCTCTTGTGCCTATACTTCCCAGCAGAACGGTGCTGCTGAATGCAAACATCTTCACTTACTTGATGTGATCAGAACCTTGTTGATACAGAGTCGTGCTCCTCACGCTTGCTGGGGAGATGGTGTCCTTACTGCAAGCTATTTGGTAAACTGCATGCCCTCGTCTGTGTTGGGAGATAAGATTCCTTTCTCGATTATGTTTCTCGAGAAGGATCATTTCTCCCTTATACCTAGTGTGTTCGGATCTGTTGCCTTTGTTCATGATGTCTCTCCAGGTCGTGACAAGCTCTCTCCTAGAGCTGTCAAGTGCATGTTTGCCGGATACTCTCATACCTAGAAGGGGTACCGTTGCTTTGATCCGCTAAGGCAGAAATTTGTTAGTGCTGACGTTACTTTCTTTGAGTCTGTTATGTATTTTTCTCATACATGTAACAGAGTAGCCACATCTGACACTAACGATGAGATCTACATGCATCCACCTCATATTATTGCTCACACACCTCCCTCTACTCCTGCGCTACCACCACATCCTCGGCCACCACCACCACCTCCTCCATCTACTCCTACCTTTACACATGCTCACATGGTACCACCTCCTCCTGTGACTCAGCTTTTGCCACGTGTTTTTACTCGTAGGCCTCGCTCGGTTTCCCCTGCTCACATGTCTTGCCCATCATCCATCATGCCTCAGGTATGTAATGAGCACATTATTTCTACTGATTGCACTATGGAGTTGTCTGTACAGCAGGTTTTCCATATAAGATGAGCAGGTGCCCTCTCCAGAAGGGAACTTACAGGCTCAGAACTTGGCAGATGATCTTGATGTGTCGATTGCTCTGCGAAAGCAGAAACATATGTGTGCTACTTATCCTCTTGCAGTCAAGGTTTCCTTGAGCAGGCTGTTGGAGGATTTCAGAAGGTTTACCATGGCACTATCAGTCGTGGAGATACTATGGACACATCAGGAGGCTCTTCATGACAGTCAGTAGAGGTTGGCCATGGAGGAGGAGATGGTCGCACTACAATCACATGGTACATGGAATATGGTTCTGCTTCAGTTGACGTATCTGTTGTGGGATGCAAATGAGTGTTCACTGTGAAACATCATACAGATGGCAGTGTGGATTGCTATAAGGTGAGACTTGGGGCACGTGGGTTCACCCAGACATATGGGGTAGACTATCGGGATACTTTCTCTCCAGTTGCTAGACATGGTACTTTGTGTATTCAATTTTCTGTTGTTTTGACACGAGATTGGCCCCGTTACCAGCTTGATGTGAAGAATGCATTCCTCTATGGTGATCTACAGAAGGAGGTCTACATGCAGCAGCCACATGGGTTTGCTGTTGAAGGGGAGTGTCAGAAGGTTTGCGGGCTTCATAAGGCTATCTATGGCCTTAAGCAGAGTCCAAGAGCATGGTTCCAGAAGCTCTCGGACTTGATAGAGCAACATGGGTTTGTGAGATCGGTTGCTGATCATTCTTTGTTTGTGCACAGGACCCAGAGAGGTACTATTGTTATTCTTGTTTATGTTGATGACATAATTGTTACAGGGGATGACGGGTAGGGCATTCAGGGTGCCAAGGACTTCCTAGGTCAGCAGTTTGTGACCAAGGACCTTGGTAATTTATGTTACTTCCTTGGACTGGAGTTTGCTAGGAACCAGCGAGGCTTTGTAATGACATGGAGGAAGTATGTTACAGATCTTCTTTCAGAGACAGGCATGGCAGATTGCAGACATGCGACTACTCCTATTGACCCGAGAATGAAGCTCTATGATGATGACACTGAGGTAGACAAGAGGAGGTACATGAAGCTTGTTGGCAAGCTATTGTATGTGACTATTAACAGGCCCCACATATCCTTTGTCGTGAGCAAAGTGAATCAATTTATGGAGCAGCCCAAACAGGCACATATGGATGCAGTCCATAAGATTCTGAGGTATCTGAAGACATCATCAGGTACGGGACTTCTTTTCAGTAGAGGCACATCTCTCTCATTTACAGGAAGTGCGAATGCATATTATGTAGGGTGTCCAAAGGATAGGAAGTTTACTTCAGGCTTCACCGTGTTCATAGGAAATTCCCTAGTTTCATGGAAGAGCGAGAAGCAGACCGTGGTTTCCAGATCGAGTGGCGAGTCAGAATACAAGGCCACGGCATATGTTAGCACAGAGATGACGTGGGTCAGATTTGTTCTTACTGACCTGACTATAGAGGTGCCTCTCCCCATGCACCTTCAATGTGATAATCAGGTTGCTCTTTACATTGTCAACAACCCAGCATTTCATTAGAGGACAAAACACATAGAGGTGGACTGTCACTATACTCGTGACTTGATACAGAAGGGTCTTATTGATACTATGCATGTCAGCTCTAGAAACCAGACAGCAGATGTTCTTATTAAGGCCCTAGCTAGAGGGCCTTATCAGAGATGTTGTTCTAAGCTGAGTCTGATCGATATCTATACTCCAGCTTGAGGGGAGTGTTGAGATATTTACTATCTT
The DNA here is from genome assembly GCA_037367405.1 of Ottelia alismoides. Lineage (NCBI taxonomy): Eukaryota > Viridiplantae > Streptophyta > Magnoliopsida > Alismatales > Hydrocharitaceae > Ottelia > Ottelia alismoides. The sequence goes on from JAZKJV010000765.1 coordinate 168,800, forward strand.
TCTCTATTTATTTTATCTTTTATGTAATTTGTCCATGTGGTTCCTCTCCTAAATAAGAGAACCCAAGGACCTCTCATAATACAATTCATTCTTTTCCACCAACAATCCACAACGATAAAGTCTGTCTTATTACACAACTACCTGCAACCAAATATATATCTTTCTTAAAGATTTGCAAAAGATGCAAATACATTAATAGCAAAGTCACCTCATAGGTAGGTTAAACTCTTTGGATCTCCAAAATAATCTCATTTGACTAGGGGTGCTAATCGAATCGAATACATTCGAATCCACGTGGATTCTAATTCAATTCATTACAAAAGTTTCGAATTCGAACTCGAATCGAATTTCAAACGAATTTACTAATTTAAATTCAGATTCAATTCATTTGAAGTTACGAATATTCAAATTCGATTCATTTTATTTCGAATTTGAAATGTTAATTGATGTGTTAAAGCTTATATAAATAATATTATATGAAGAATAATATGATATAAATATCTTATTGTATAAATCTAATTTTAAAATATATTACTAAATAAAGTTGAAAAACTATAAAATCGAGGAAAATATCAAACCAATACAACATAGTGGATAAAAGTGCATAATTTTTATAATTACTATGTCTTTTACAATCTAAATATACTCTTTTTTAAATGATGAAAAAAATGTATAAATACAATATAATTATATGATCCTATTAAAAGATATAATATCATTGACGAAAAAGTTGAATACATTATAATTATCATTGCATGTTAAAGCAAGACAAGATCAGACTTATATAGAAAGTTGATACAAATTAATATTATTATTTGAAATAATGAGAATAGTAAAAAAATAACGTAGCAAGATAACACCTCTTTATTAAACATGAGGATCTTCATTAACAAAAACTGAGCCATGAAAATGAAATATATGAATTTTTGATGTACAATGGAACAACTTACATTTTGGTGAGAAGAACTTGTATATTACTCATGTGATTATAATTATCGTCTTGACAATGATAATCATCATGGATTGCCATGCCAGGATCAAAACAACAAAAAAGAAAAGGGGATATATCCAAGGTTTGAAAAAACGAAAGGCGGAACGAGGCGGTCTCCTTGGAATCGAGGCGAGGCGTAGCCTCGAGGCGGTCGAGGCGTAAGCCTCAGTTTATATAGAAAAATATGTATAAAACTACAATTATATATATCTCTATGTAATTATATGTTCTTTGCCCAATATATAATAATTTACACTACAAGATATGATGAAATAATTAAGATAAGAACCCCAAAATAGAAGATAGAACAACATCAAATACATGTCTACACATTTTCATCCAATCAAAGAGGAATTCATTGACTATAGATATTGTGAAAGAATTAAACAATACATATATGTCTATGAAATATTGTTGTAATTAAAAGTATGACTAAATATACATCGAAGAAATTTATGTTATGTGTCTAACATATAATATATGATCACACGAGAAACCATGAATCATATCCATTTCGAGCAAATCTTTGAAATATTGTTGTAATTAAAAGTTCGATTAAATATATGTCGAAGAAATTTATGTTGTGTCTAATATATAATATAAGGCAACATGAGAAACTATGAACCTTATACATTTTGTTTTGCTTGATATATTGCAAATCTTGTTAAGTTACAAGTATTGTTTAATTTAATATTTATGAATTCATTCATTAAGAGTGAAATAGTAAGAGTTTGCCAAAATAGTTGGATACATTAATTGTAAATATGAAGTTATGGGTATGAAATAAACATCATATTTAGGCATTCATCTTATATAATCATTATCCTAAATATACAGATATTGATAAGCTTCTCAAACTACTAAGAAAACTATTAAAATAATAAAAAATACTTCAAAAAAGTAAAAAAGCCTCACGAAACGCCTCGACCGCCTCGAGGCGTTCCGCCTCGAGGCTACGCCTTGACCACTCGAGGCGCACGCCTCACAGGACTGGTCTGAGGCGTAAGCCTCGAGGCTAAAAGGGACTGCCTCGCCTCGAGGCGTACGCCTCGACCGCCTCGAGGCTAGCCTTTTCGAACCATGGATATATCTTGATAAATTTCGAATCACGATAAATGTTAAAGAGGAACACAAAGTAGCAAAATCATCATTTTCACATGCTAGGAGAAAGGACATCATAATATCGTTGTTATTAAGAGTCTTTGGTAGATACAAGGTTTGAAAAAACGAAAGGCGGAACGAGGCGGTCTCCTTGGAATCGAGGCGAGGCGTAAGCCTCAGTTTATATAGAAAAATATGTATAAAACTACAATTATATATATATCTATGTAATTATATATTCTCTGCCCAATATATAATAATTTACACTACAAGATATGATGAAATAATAAAGATAAGAACCCCAAAATAGAAGATAGAACAACCTCATATACATTTATAAACATTTTCATCCAATCAAAGAGGACTTCATTGACTGTAGATATTGTGAAAGAATTAAACAATACATATATGTCTATGAATTATTGTTGTAATTAAAAGTATGACTAAATATACATCGAAGAAATTTATGTTATGTGTCTAACATATAATATATGATCGCACGAGAAACCATAAATCATATCCATTTCGAGCAAATCTTTGAAATATTGTTGTAATTAAAAGTTCGATTAAATATATGTCGAAGAAATTTATGGTGTGTCTAATATATAATATAAGGCAACATGAGAAACCGTGAACCTTATCCATTTTATTTTGCTTGATAAATTGCAAATCTTGTTAAGTTACAAGTATTGTTTAATTTAATATTTATGAATTCATTCATTAAGAGTGAAATAGTAAGAGTTTGCCAAAATAGTTGGATATATTAATTGTAAATATGAAGTTATGGGCATGAAATAAACATCGTATTTAGGCATTCATCTTATATAATCATTACCCTAAATAAATAGATATTTATAAGCTTCTCAAACTACTAAGTAAACCATAGAAAGAATAAAAAATACTTCAAAAAAAGCAAAAACGCCTCATGAAACACCTCAACCGCCTCGAGGCGTTCCGCCTCGAGGCTACGCCTCGACCACTCGAGGCGCACGCCTCACAGGACTGGTCTGAGGCGTAAGCCTCGAGGCTAAAAGGGACCGCCTCGTCTCGAGGCGTACGCCTCGACCGCCTCGAGGCTAGCCTTTTCAAACCATGGGTAGATAATGAAAGGGAGAATGGAAAAGGCATTGTAAGGAATGTGAGAACATGAAAGTAAATGTGTGGGTGAAGATTTATAATAACAATCAACATTTAATCTTTCCTATTAGATTTCAAGACTAATATTTTTTACTCTTTTTTATATTTGATATTTAGTCTTTAACTAATAGGATTATACATACATATATATACATGTCAGATCTGGTATGGCTTAAGTTCTTTGTATACATTTAATGCCTCAAGCTTTCTGAATACTATGCTAAGATTGGTTATTGTACTTATACAAAGTAAGTCATACCTAAGCTATTGTCACTAAGCTAAAATGATAAGTAAAGACATGAACTTGGATGTTTTGTATAACCGACGCATGAAGGACCCACATTTCTAACTCATAATATTTTGCAGTCAAACCACTTGAACTTAGTTATAATGAGGAAAGGAAAGGGATTGGATCTCATTAGGGGGCCTGATGTTGCATATACACATCACACATTGACAAGTCACGTTGGTATAACGTGATACTATGAGTAGGGAAATCATAGTGGTGAAGGGTGAACATAATAAATCATATCAATGGAGCATGGGCATGATTATAAGTTTAAAATTAACTACTTAATAAATGTAGCAAGTTGGTTTGAGAGTATCTTTAGTTGCTTGCACATGTTATGCTTAGTGATAATGTAAATGCTAAATCTTTCATTGTAAATGAAATGTAGCAGCTTTTTAGTACATATTCATATACTCTTTTCTACATCTATTTACTTGCAAATAAATTCGAATAGATGCATGTCAACATTTTGATGTAATTATGCTATAATTACTTGCACAAGAATATTCAGAAAAGATCCTAATCAATCCAGAGTGGTTGTTACATCTATATATGTAAATATGTGCGTATTATATGCATGTATATGTATGTACTATGTATATATAAATATATTGTTACATATATGTATTGTATGCATATAAAATATCGAATCGAATTATTATCGAACGAATTCAAGTAAATTCATATTCGATTCATTTGGGAATCGAATCCCCAAGTTAAAATCAAATTCAGTTCATTTGGTTTCGAATCGAACTTTTTTCGATTTTTTATCGAACGAATCTTATTCGAATTCGAATGATTCAGTTCATTTAGCAGCCCTACAGTTGACCCCTCCATGCATCTAAGGTGGGTTACAAGTAGAAACTGAGTATACAACAAACTAGCCAAATTAAGATATCAAGTTATTGTTATGGGACTCAAGTTCGTACATTACAACGTAATCGTGTAATACACAATCCCCTAGCCAAAGGAGTCGTGACCCACTCCCAAGTTTATCATCCCTTAAACAAGTGACTGTTGAGGGTAAGCGTCACAAAGTAAGTATATTGTAGTCCCAGTTTTTACCAGTTTGGATTTCCATTCATGCATGCAGAAAGAAATGAATGAGATTTTTATTCAGATGTCATAGGGCTCCTATATATAGAGGAGAAACCCTAGGAGGATAATAATATAAGAGGATCATAAAAAGGAAATAACATATGGAAGAAATGGCATAAATAATATTTCTTGTAACACTACTCCTAACTCAACTATGGCTAGGGGACCCTCATTGGAATTCAGGTTTTTGACTAGTTCCATTGATCCTCTGTTCTTAGGGTGCCTAGGTTGGGGACCATCGATTTTGATTTTTCTTTACGAGCTTGTTAGCCCATACCGATCGCGCAGATTTTTGGAGTGACTCTTCTGGAGAGTCTCTCCTACCCGTGTCAGGGCGTAGTTTTTGTGAACCCCTTAGGATCCGAGTACATGTTTACGCTACTTTCACAGCATTTCATTCACATATGAATCGCATAAGCTACAAAAAGACAGAAAATTTTTTTCGTTGCAATCATTTGCGTCTGACATTCACATTTTACATTCATAACCACAAGTTGAAAGAGACAAATGCCACCAAATATTATTTCAATAACTTCCATATGATTTACAACATGTACAAGGATCTTACATTATATCCCAAAATGTGGTATAGAAAAGATAGCATTTACATTATAATGTGAATCAAAAACTGAGACAAAATAAATCATACCGTCTGTTGTATACTCTGTCTCCTGGAAACATGAACAGCTACTGATCAGCAGGCCTCTTGCCTGCCATACGTGCAAGGAAGAAGAGGAGTCACAAACGTGAATACAAACCCGTAGTTTAAAATAAATAACAAGTAATTTAATGTGCAAAAGAGAGCAAGTAGAAATGTGGAACAAGCACAATTTACATCTACTTGCGTAAGTCAAAAGATTTTTCAAGTTATTTGTAAGCATCTCTCATGATTGTCCCATAACCCAACATTTTCCACATATGACATATTTATATTCATGAGTGTATGAGTGTAAGCATATATATCATTTTCTTCAGAGATCATGTTTGTGAGTGATGATGGATAAGTTTGAGATTGGAAAGATTTCTTGATCTATTTAGATGCTTAATTCTAGTGAATTGTCATTTCCTATCAACACGACTTTTGATTGTAACTTCTCCAATCTTTAACTTCAAATGTTTCAGATATAACTCCAGATGATGTAGATGTAGATATGGATGATCTAGATATAAAATCGTCAAGTCTGTTGGCGAAGTAAACTCAAGCGGTGAAGAAGCCTACAAATGGCTCTTCTGTCTCGCCCTCTAGTTGGAAGCGCGGTCCAATAGAGGGATAGGTCTACTCCTAAACTACGCCACTGAGACGGGTGAGAGAGACTTCCCGGAAAAGTCGCTTAAGAAAACAGCCAGACCAGTACGGGCAACCGAGCTCGTACGCAAAACTGAAAAACCGAGGATCCCCCGCCTAGGTATCCTAAAACAACGGGTCAGCGGAATGGTTTAAAGTCGGGATCCCAACAAGGCATAAAAACACTGCGAGCTCGCGTAAAAAAAACCGTGTAAAAGACTGGGATCCTAGACCCGCGCACTTGGCGGTCGCTGCCCAAACTGGGCTTCCTATTCTCCCGCCCAGTTGAGGGTCACCGCGCCCTTGCATGGTCAGAGATAAGGGCCACTTTGACCGGCATTATAAATTATCGGATGTAGTTAACCTTACAGATCGAGGTGTCTGTCAATGATCAATAGTTGATAGACTATATATATATATATTTCACAATAATTATTGTCTAACCAAAATAATCGTAATAAAATAAAATTGGAAGTTTTAGAAAATATGGTATTCTGATCATCTTAGCTAATATTGATATGAACTAAAATTCTAATTTGACCCTCGCATTCTTCTTTTAATTATATTACTAATGAAAATTCTGTATGATATAATTGACAAAATGCATACTTCTCACAGTTTCTAAAATACTAGCATTATAGTTTTATCCTAAACCGATCCCAAATTTGGTTTGAGTCAGCCTATAAAATCATCGATCAGCCATCAGTAACTGATTTATCCTTGACATATGTGTCTGAATTTCCCACAACTAATCCTCTACAATTTCCACAGTACCTGTATATAAATCAAATTGCCTAACTTAAGCATGATAATTGCCCAAGTTATCTCACTAGTCATTCCAACAATTTAGTCTAAGGATATTCCACAAGTTTAACTTATACATGCCTACCCCATCGTTGTGAGCTAACTCTCCTCAAATTAAGTTAGCAAAAGATCCATAAATCTCCCTTATTGGCCAGCAACAGAAAGGAAGAGTTGTTGCAGGATCTGATATATTATGTTATTACCTTTTTAAAATTTTGAGTTTGAGCAGTAACCAAATTCATAATCTGATATAAAAATTTTTAAATCTTTTAACTTTAGGTTTACATCAAGGTTCAGCTTTGAGTCCATTTCTTTTTACTTTGATTATTGACGAGTTGACAAGTCACATTCAGGATGAGTTACCTTGGTGTATGTTATTTGCTGATGATATTGTGTTGATTGACGAGACTATAGATGGAGTAAATGAGAAGCTTGAGGTTTGGAGACATGCATTGGAGACTAAAGGTTTTCGTATAAGTAGGGCTAAGACGGAATATATGGAATGCACCTTTGATGGAAGCAATGGTGAAGGAATCGAGGTGAAGATTGGTGACGATAACATCCAGAAGAGAGATTCTTTTAGATATCTGGGATCTATTTTGCAACATGATGGAGAAATTGATTGAGATGTTACTAATAGAATAAATGCAGGCTGGCTAAAGTGGAGAGGAGCCTCCGCTGTTCTCTGTGATAAGAAAATGCCTTTAAAAATTAAAGGAAAGTTTTACAAAGCAGCCGTGAGACCTGCTATGCTTTATGGTTCTGAATGTTGGCCTGTGAACCATAGACATGTGCAGAAAATGGTTGTAGCAGAAATGAAAATGCTAAGATGGATGTGTGGACATACACGTAAAGATCGGATTCGGAATGATGCAATCAGAAAGAAAGTTGGTGTAGCTCCGATTGAGGATAAGATGCGAGAAAACCGCTTAAGATGGTTTGGTCATTTGCAAAGAAGGTCAACTGATGCACCGGTTAGGAGATCCGAGTGTTGGGATGTTGAGCCGGCTAAGAGAGGGCGAGGACGGCCCAAGAAGTGTTGGAAAGAGACTATACGAAGGGATCTTAGTTTGCTGGATATAAGTCCGAGATTGACCCAAGATAGATCTGAATGGAGGCGAAGAATCCATGTAGCCGACCCTACTTAATTGTGGGAAAAGGCTTTGTTGTTGTTGTTGTTTTAACTTTAGGGCATGAGTAAAAAGTTACTAAATTCTGGAAATCATCTGTATTGATTAGTGAAAAGAAATCACCAAATTAATTTAGAGAAACTAAACTGGGGCTAAAAATGTATCATTTACATACTTGATACCCAACTGGAAGAAATGAGGATTCTTTAGTGCTTTCAATATGTGCTTGATAGACTCTGTAGTGCGGGTTTCTATTATAATAATGGTAGAGGATTCTTGTTTATTCATTCTAAAATCGTATTTCAATGATACGACCTTTTGGTGTGTTTGAAACTAAAGGATCAGAAGGCAGAATAACAACATATAACTTCATTCTTACGAGGGATGGAAAATTTTCAACCTACAGTTAAGCACTTATATGGGTGACATAGCCTCAAGTGTAGTTCCATAGTTGACAGATTATGAAGAAATTCTCATATTTCATATCAATAAGTGTTACAATATAAAACATATACTAATGTTACAGAAGCTTGCTTCAGTTTTTTTTTTTTTGAAATGGAATTGAGCTAAGGTTGCTTTAGAATATCTTTCATAGGTAAAATTTTCTTTTATGAAGACTGAAATAATACATGTGCAATATCTCATATGAATGAAGCAATCTGACTAATAAGAAATTACCAAGGTAAATAGTAATCATATTTAAAATAAATGAGAAACCCACGGTTAGAATCAATAAGAAACAGAATCAATTCAATAATCAGATTTAGATATTCTGATCTCTCAAAACTTTTTGTATCCTGATTGGAAATCAGGAAATTTAAGAATTTATTCCATATAACAACTGTTACATAAGGAAGGCAGCAAGATGGGAAAGAAGAAAGTACAAATGTGTAAAAATGCATACATGCATGGCAGCAAAGATAGGGAATGGGCTTGTACCTTTGGATTTCTCTAGAAAAGTTGAAGATGGTAAACCATACAAGAAGGAGGGCTGCAGTAGCTGGAAAAGGCTGGTAATGTTGAAGAATTGCAGCCGAGAGTTAGGAGGAGGAAGGGTTGTTCCCAACGGCGGGGAGAGGTCTTGGTCATATTTATAAGGAAATTGGAACTCCAAATAAATGACAAGTGTAAGAGGAAAAGAACCAAATGTTGGTTGCATGAAATACTGTTGGATTATATTTTTTTCTACACATATCCGTATAGTCTGTACTGTACAGTTTTTTTTGTTTTATTTTTCCCATTCTTTTTTTATTATCATACTCAAAAATTGACCCCATTCGCGCCTCGAGTATCGGATTTCGTCGCATAATACCTCGATTTGACCGTCTCAAAATGACGGTCAATATGAGTATAATATTGATATACTTCCTGGTTGAGTTTTGAACCCCCGAAATTTTCGGGTACGGTTTTTGTTTAAGGTTAAATTTTGTGATTTAAAATTAGCAAACGACCTCCGATTGACGAAAGGTCGATTCCGTTGGTCTTGTTTCGTCGAATCGGATCTAATGACGGTCTCACAGTTTGTTTCGCTGTTTCCGAATTTGCGTCGCGGCTTTTTCGCGGCGCGCATTACGTTGCAACTGATTTTTGGTCGATTTCGCCCGAACGACTTTTGATTCACGATTAATTGATCGTTTTAGGTTATCTAATATTGTCAGATAACTTAATTGGGTTATTCAGACCTTATTTGGGTCGAGTTCGGGTTTATGCGGATCCCGGATGTTACAATTATAAAAACCTCAAAGGGAGTCTCGTCCTCGAGACTCGAGTCAAGGTCATTAGTTGTCTTGAATTTTATATGGCCATAAAAACCTCAAAGGGTTTTGAACCCATAAAAACCTCAAAGAGAAAACAAGCCATATATTTTAACATAAATCTAAAAGCTTGTATTGATTTTTACCTCGGAAAAGTTGCGGGTATCGTGTCCGCATGTCGGCTTCGGTCTCCCACGTCGCCTCTTTGACTCCGTGACGGTGCCAGAAAACCTTAACCAATGAAATCTCCTTACTGCGAAGCTTCTTCACAGCATGGTCAAGTATCTGGATTGGCTTCTTCTCATAAGTCAGATCTGGCTCCACATCTAGATTCTCATAACTGATGATGTGCCGAGGGTCGTGCACATATTTCCTCAGGTTGGATATATGAAAGACATCGTGGATAGCTGAAAGATGTGGAGGAAGGGCTACTCGGTAGGCCACCTTCCTCACTCTTGCAAGAATCTCGAACGGACCCACATATCGTGGCGCCAACCTGCCACGAACACCGAATCTCTGCACTCCCTTCATGGGAGATACACGGAGAAATACCCAATCTCCTACCTATAATTTATAGGAATGTCGTTAGTATGAGATTAAGTTGAACATATATATGCCATAAATGAATGGTGAAGAGGAAAGAATTGGATTACCTGAAACTCTAAGTCTCTTCTCCGACGATCCGCATAACTCTTCTGGCGGCTCTGTGCCGTCAAAAGTCTCCGTCTCACAAGTTCAACAGCTCTCGCAGTCTCCTCCAAGAGATCTACGGAGTATAAAGCATGATCACCTACCTCACGCCAACTGAGAGGTATGAGGCATCTTCGCCCGTATAGAGCTTCGAATGGTGTCATGCCAATACTGGAGTGATAGCTGTTGTTGTACGTGAATTCCACCAAAGGCAAATGATCCTTCCAGGACCCTTTCCACTCCAAAGTGCATGCGCGAAGTAGATCCTCAAGCATCTGAATGGTGCGCTCACTCTGCCCGTCTGTCTGTGGATGGTATGCATAACTCATCTTCAGCTCTGTCTGTAGTGCTGACATGAACTGATGCCAATAAAGTGACGTAAATCTCGAATCCCTGTCAGACACCACCTCTCGTGGTATATCATGTAGCCTAATGATATTCTGCACATAGAGCTTGACCAATCTGGATGGAGTGTAAGTCGTGTTGACAGGTATGAAATGGACTGACTTGGTCAACCTATCAACAACGACCCAAATGGAATCATGGCCTCCCGGTGTCTTTGGCAATCCTGTGACAAAATCCATAAAAATGCTCTCCCACTTCCACTCGAAAATGGGGAGAGACTGCAGTAATCCTGGTGGTCTCCTGTGCTCAGCCTTGACCATCTGACAGGTCATGCATCTGCTGACATGTTGCGCCACATCGCGCTTCATCCCATCCCACCAGAAATGTCGACGCAGATCACAGTACATCTTCGTACTGTCTGGATGGATAGATAACCGTGAACGGTGTGCCTCATCCAGAATGTCTCTGCGAAGCTGCTCGTCATTGGGTACAACGACCCGTCCTGCCTTCCATAAAATAAACTCCATCACAACAAAGTCATCAAATTCATCCTTGATGGTGCGCATGTATCTATCTCGGATCCAAGGATCTGTCTTCTGGCCCTCTACAATACGATCCCAAAGGTTGCTGTATCGAGGAGGCACGGCGGTAGAAATGGATACGCTCTCCTGAGGATTTCAATCGCTCAAAGCTGCAAGCGTATCCCACGCGTATAGCCAGTTCGCCGTACCCTCTGCATGCGCTCTCCTGCTAAGGGCATCAGCCACCACGTTTCCCTTACCGGGATGGTAAGAGATCGTGCAATCATAATCCTTCAGTAGTTCGAGCCATCTGCGCTGCCTCATGTTCAGCTCCTTCTGATCAAAGATGTACTTCACACTTTTGTGATCCGTGAAAATCTCGAAGTTCACCCCATATAGATAGTGGCGCCAGATCTTCAAGGCGAAGACAACTGCAGCCAACTCCAAGTCATGTGTGGGGTAGTTCCTCTCGTGCGGCCTCAACTGTCGTGATGCGTAAGCAATCACTTGTCCTCTCTGCATCAATACTGCTCCTAGACCTTCTCCAGATGCATCTGTGTAGACTGCATAATCCTGGGTGCCTGAAGGAAGAGCAAGAATAGGCGTTGTAGACAACCTCTCCTTCAGTGTCTGGAAGGCCTGCTCAAGAAATGATATGCCCGAGAAATGAGACCTGTGATAACCAGAACTCACACTTGCTCAACTTGGCATATAGCCTGTGCTCCCGCAATGTATCTAAGACAATCCGTAGATCATTCGCATATCCCCATACATTCCGTGAGTAAATGAGCACAGCATCGATGAACACCACTACAAACTTGTCCAAGTATGGACGGAAGATACAGTTCATCATATCTATGAAAGCCGCAGGTGCATTGGTAAGCCCAAACGGCATCACCACAAACTCGTAGTGTCCATAGCGTGTCCTGAATGCGGTCTTCAAAATATCAGCCTCTCTAATCCTCAGTTGATGGTAACCTGAGCGAAGATCGATCTTCGAGAACACCAAAGATCCCTGGAGCTGGTCGAACAAATCATCGATGTGCGGCAAAGGATAACAGTTTTTCACTGTTCTCTTGTTCAGCTGCCTGTAATCAATGCACAGTCTCATGGATCCATCCTTCTTTTTGACAAATAGAACCGGAGCACCCCAAGGTGAAGTGCTCGGCCTCACGAATCCTAAGTCAAGTAACTCCTGCAACTGCACCTTCAGCTCCCTCAACTCGGTTGGTGCCATGCGATATGGTGCCATAGAGATCAGCTGTGTATCTGGCAGCAATGTGATCTCGAACTCGATCTCTCTCTCAGGAGGTAATCCCCGTAGCTCATCAGGAAATACGTCAGGATATTCTGATACTACTCGGATGTCCTGTGTCATCGGCTCCTGATCAGATACCTTCCGAACAAATGCAAGATATGAATCGCAACCCTGGTCAACAAGTCGCTGGGCTTGCAACACTGAAATGTACTCCATGGTGGAGTCATGTATAGTACCCTCAAAAGTGAACTCGGGTAGATCTGGAATCCTGAAGACAACCGTCTTCCTAAAGCAATCAACAAGCGCATGATGAGCGGATAACCAATCCATGCCCAAAATCAAGTCGAACTCATCAAGCTGCAGAAGTAGATAATCTGCGATCATCTCGTGACCGTCAATCAGTACGGGCAAGTGCCTGACTATCAGGGAAATGATAAATAACTGGCCATCTGACCCTCGGATGTGATATGGAGAAGAGAGAATCTCCGCGACTCTACCTAAAGAAGCAAGTAGCCTCGAAGCAAGAAAAGAATGCGTCGCACCAGAATCAAATAGAACATGGAAAGGTCGACCCAAGACTGAGACCATACCTTTCACCACAGTAGCGGTTGAACGTGCCTGCTCCTCAGTAACTGCATGTATCTGCCCCTGCCTGGCTGGTGCGGCACTGGAACCTACCACACTCTGCGTCTGTCTCTGCTGCGGTCGCCTAAAGTTGGAGTTCCTGCCACGGAAACTCCCTGAACGCTGTGCCTGAGGCTGCGACTGTGAAGTTTGTGGTTGAGGCTCACCAGAGGCCTGTGGGCACTGTGATCGATAATGCCCCCACTCGTGACATCGATAGCATCGGACTGGCCTGGTAGGTGGAGTGGCGGTGTCTGTGCTCCGGGATGGTCCTGCAGGTGGTCTGTCTGCTCGCTGCGACTCAGATGGTCGAGCGGAATCTGTGCCACGTCCGGCAAGTACTCCTCCTAAAGTAGTCGATGGAGAAGAGCGAGCACTGCCCGTGAAGGACGAACCTGTAGGTCGGAACCGTCTGTCTGACCTTTGCTGCTAAAACGGTCGACATATCGGTCCAAAAGATCATCGCGGTCTAGGCGTTGCTCCAGACAAGCTCCCGAAACGTCTCCCCCTGATGTCCTCGAACTTCTTCGCAGCATCGGTAGCCTCGGAGATGGATGTGATGTGTAGTCCTGCCAGCTTCTCCTATACCTCCTCTCGCATGCCGCCAATGAACTTTTCCAGATTCTCCTCTGGAAATGCGCCAGTTGCTCGGGTATGTCGTGACAACTCTGTGTATCGGATAAAGTAATCTCTGGCTGTCATCTGCCCCTGACGAAGTTCTGCAAAAATTCGGTGCCGGGACTCCTTCCACTTTGCAGAAAAGAAGTGGGCTCTGAAATTCGTCTCGAAATCATCCCATGTAGGCTCTCGGCCTAACTCAGATACCACAGCATCCCACCATCTCTCAGCAAAGTCTGTAAGTGAGTACTCCATGAAAGATAGCCACGTGTCTCGTGGCGCGCGAATCATCCTGAGCACCTTCATCACTCGCTTCAGCCACTGCTCAGCAACATCTGGTGAACCTGTGCCCTCGAACAAGGGTATGTTGGCCCGCTGGTAGGACGTGAAAATGGACTGGTGCCTGTGAATGGCTGAGTACTCGTGTGCACCCTCGTCAGCAAAGTCAACAGGGTCCTGCTCCCTGTCCAAGTCCGCATCATCTGCTCCATGCTCGGGTACCTCCTCAAGTGGATCATCAGCATGAGGCTGCTCTACCTCAACAGACTGGTGATGGTCCTGCCGTATCCCATCATGTGATGGATGGTACGTGAAATCGGATAGGTCCTCAAACCTCGTCTCTATATCTGTCTGTCTGTCGGCAAACTCTGTCTGCTAGGCCAAAATCTGCTCATGCTGACCTCGCATGGCAGCATACTGCTGCTGGAGGTCGGTGAGGGCAGTCAGTATGCGTGCCAACTGGTCAGCCGTCTCCTGACCGGGTCGAGATGCCATGGCTTTGCATGAGAACCATAATTAGTCATAAAAATGCCATAGACAGATACTGATCATAAATGCTTTTTTCTTCTTGGGATATAATATGAAAATTAATGAAATTGGTGACATATGTAGTGGTTGAATATGAATGTCATATTTCCCTTATCGGACTCACGACAAGTCGGAAGACTGTCGCTATCCGAGAGCTTAATGCGATCGGAATTAAAATACCGCGAATGTGTGTATCGGGGTACCACTGCTCCGATACGGCGATACCAAATTGTGAACTCCTTAGGATCCGGGTACCTGTTTACGCTACTTTCAGGGCATTTCATTCACATATGAATCGCATAAGCTACAAAAAGACAGAAAATTTTTTTCGTTGCAATCATTTGCGTCTGACATTCACATTTTACATTCATAACCACAAGTTGAAAGAGACAAATGCCACCAAATATTATTTCATTAACTTCCATATGATTTGCAACATGTACAAGGATCTTACATTATATCCCAAAATGTGGTATAGAAAAGATAGCATTTACATTATAATGTGAATCAAAAACTGAGACAAAATAAACCATACCGTCTGGTGTATACTCTGTCTCCTGGAAACATGAACAGCTATTGATCAGCAGGCCTCTTGCCTGCCATACGTGCAAGGAAGAAGAGGAGTCACAAACTTGAATACAAACCCGTAGTTTAAAATACATAACAAGTAATTTAATGTGCAAAAGAGAGCAAGTAGAAAGGTGGAACAAGCACAATTTACATCTACTTGCGTAAGTAAAAAGGTTTTTCAAGTTATTTGTAAGCATCTCTCATGATTGTCCCATAACCCAACATTTCCCACAGATGACATATTTATATTCATGAGTGTAAGAGTGTAAGCATATATATCATTTTCTTCAGAGATCATGTATGTGAGTGATGATGGATAAGTTTGAGATTGGAAAGATTTCTTGATCTATTTAGATGCTTAATTCTAGTGAATTGCCATTTCCTATCAACACGACTTTTGATTGTAACTTCTCCAATCTTTAACTTCAAATGTTTCAGATATAACTCCAGATGATGTAGATGTAGATATGGATGATCTAGATATAGAATCGCCAAGTCTGTTGGTGAAGTAAACTCAAGCGGTGAAGAAGCCTACAAATGGCTCTTCCATCTCGCCCTCTAGTTGGAAGCGCGGTCGAATAGAGGGATAGGTCTACTCCCAAACTACGCCATTGAGACAGGTGAGAGAGACTTCCCGGAAAAGTCGCTCTAGAGAACAACTCGACTAGTACGGGCAACCGAGCTCGTACGTAAAACTGAAAAACCGAGGATCCCCCGCCTGGGTATCCTAAAACAACGGGTCAGTGGAATGGTCTAAAGTCGGGATCCCAACAAGGCGTAAAAACACTGCGAGCTCGCGTAAAAAAAATCGTGTAAAAGACTGGGATCCTAGACCCATGCACTTGGCGGCCGCTGCCCAAACTGGGCTTCATATTCTCCCGCCCAGTTGAGGGTCATCGCGCCCTCGCACGGTCAGAGATAAGGGCCACTTTGACCGGCATTATAAATTATCTGATGTAGTTAACCTTACAGATCGAGGTGTCTGTCAATGATCAATAGTTGATAGACTATATATATATATATATTTCACAATAATTATTGTCTAACCAAAATAATCGTAATAAAATAAATTTGGAAGTTTTAGAAAATATGGTATTCTGATCATCTTAGCTAATATTGATATGAACTAAAATTCTAATTTGACCCTCGCATTCTTCTTTTAATTATATTACTAATGAAAATTCTGTATGATATAATTGACAAAATGCATACTTCTCACAGTTTCTAAAATACTAACATTATAATTTTATCCTAGACCGATCCCAAATTTGGTTTGAGTCAACCTATAAAATCATCGATCAGCCATCAGTAACTGATTTATCCTTGACATATGTGTCTGAATTTCCCACAACTAATCCTCTACAATTTCCACAGTACCTGTATATAAATCAAATTGCCTAACTTAAGCATGATAATTGCCCAAGTTATCTCACTAGTCATTCCAACAATTTAGTCTAAGGATATTCCACAAGTTTAACTTATACATGCCTACCCCATCGTTGTGAGCTAACTCTCCTCAAATTAAGTTAGCAAAAGATCCATAAATCTCCATTATTGGCCAGCAACAGAAAGGAAGAGTTGTTGCAGGATCTGATATATTATGGTATTACCTTTTAAAATTTTGAATTTGAGCAGTAACCAAATTCATAATCTGATATAAAAAATTTTAAATCTTTTAACTTTAAGGCATGAGTAAAAAGTTACTAAATTCTGGGAATCATCTGGAATTTGATTAGTGAAAAGAAATCACCAAATTAATTTAGAGAAACTAAACTGGGGCTAAAAATGTATCCTTTACCTACTTGATACCCAACTGGAAGAAATGAGGATTCTTTAGTGCTTTCAATATGTGCTTGATAGACTCTGTAGTGCGGGTTTCTATTATAATAATGGTAGAGGATTCTTGTTTATTCATTCTAAAATCGTATTTCAATGATACGACCTTTTGGTGTGTTTGAAACTAAAGGATCAGAAGGCAGAATAACAACATATAACTTCATTCTTACGAGGGATGGAAAATTTTCAACCTACAGTTAAGCACTTATATGGGTGACATAGCCTCAAGTGTAGTTCCATAGTTGACAGATTATGAAGAAATTCTCATATTTCATATCAATAAGTGTTACAATATAAAACATATACTAATGTTACAGAAGCTTGCTTCAGTTTTTTTTTTTTTTGAAATGGAATTGAGCTAAGGTTGCTTTAGAATATCTTTCATAGGTAAAATTTTCTTTTATGAAGACTGAAATAATACATGTGCAATATCTCATATGAATGAAGCAATCTGACTAATAAGAAATTACCAAGGTAAATAGTAATCATATTTAAAATAATGAGAAACCCACGGTTAGAATCAATAAGAAACAGAATCAATTCAATAATCAGATTTAGATATTCTGATCTCTCAAAACTTTTTGTATCCTGATTGGAAATCAGGAAATTTAAGAATTTATTCCATATAACAACTGTTACATAAGGAAGGCAGCAAGATGGGAAAGAGGAAAGTACAAATGTGTAAAAATGCATACATGCATGGCAGCAAAGATAGGGAATGGGCAAAGATAGGGAATGGGCTTGTACCTTTGGATTTCTCTAGAAAATTTGAAGATGGTAAACCATACAAGAAGGAGGGTTGCAGTAGCTGGAAAAGGCTGGTAATGTTGAAGAATTGCAGCCGAGAGTTAGGAGGAGGAAGGGTTGTTCCCAACGGCTGAAGTATGTAAGAGAGAGGGGAGAGGTCTTGGTGATATTTATAAGGAAATTGGAACTCCAAATAAATGACAAGTGTAAGAGGAAAAGAACCAAATGTTGGTTGCATGAAATCCTGTTGGATTTTTTTTCTACGCATATCTGTATAGTCTGGTACAGTTTTTTTATTTTATTTTTCCCATTCTTTTTTTTATTATCATACTCAAAAATTGACCCAATTCGCGCCACGAGTATCGGATTTCGTCGCATAATACCTCGATTTGACCGTCTCAAAATGACGGTCAATATGAGTATAATATTGATATACTTCCGGTCGAGTTTTGAACCCCCGAAATTTTCGGGTACGATTTTTGTTTAAGGTTAAATTTTGTGATTTAAAATTAGCAAACGACCTCCGATTGACGAACGGTCGATTCCGTTGGTCTTGTTTCGTCGAGTCGGATCTAATGACGGTCTCAGTTTGTATCGCGGTTTCCGAATTTGCGTCGCGGCTTTTTCGCGGCGCGCATTACCATGCAACCGATTTTTGGTCGATTTCGCCCGAACGACTTTTGATTCACAATCAATTGATCGTTTTAGGTTATCTAATATTGTCAGATAACTTAATTGGGTTATTCAGACCTTATTTGGGTCGAGTTCGGGTTTACGCGGATCCCGGATGTTAGAGTTTTAGAGTAGGCCTAGCGCTCTACTGGACTGCACTTCCATTTAGAGGGTGAGACAGAAGAGTCTCTTGCGAGGCTTCCTCACCACTTGAGTCTTGGTTATTGTTCCGCCAATAGATCTTGGCAATGAAAAGATCACTGTCAGTTGGAGTTGAGGTTGGTTATATTTGAGTTGGCTATAGTTGAGTTTGGTTATAGCTGAGTTGGTTACAGTTGAGCTAGGTACAGAAATAAATAACCATCATCAATCATCAATCATCAAAAATTAATCAAATCTTAGAACTAATACTACAGATGTCAGGAGAAGATAGTGGACATTTTAAGAACTTAGTTAGGATGCATTATACTCCATTGCATGCCTACAGAGGCATACCAACCCTAATATATTCCTCACGCCTTAGAGTCATAGTGTGAGGTCACACTCAGACCAAGACCACAAATTATCCACTAGACTTGAGAAACTAGACAGAAATAATGATCAGATCAGATACTCATCATCCTCAATACCAAGATCCATCAGCATGATATGTAAGTGATAAAAGATAATAACCTACATATAGGTCATTGATTAATATATGAATATGTTATATATGGAAAGTTACGGGGTGATGGGAGATCAGGGGATTCATATACCGTACAGCTTAAAAATTCATTTTTATGCAAGTAGTTTATTAAATTTAAATTTCAATACATATCTACTTGCTTTCTTTTGAAACCAATGCCTGTTATTTTTAATATATTGGATTATAATTGTTGACATTTCTCTTGTTCCTATCATGTATGGCAGGCAAGGTGCCTGCATCGCAGTAGACTGACAGCTAACCCTGAGCTTCCGCAGTTCTGTTACGGGACATAAGCTTTAGTTTTTGTTCAAGATAATGTACTGCTTTTCCTTCTCTTCTGTCACATTTTTGGGACGCATGTATACAATGTAATTTCTTTTTTGTTACATGTAACTTACATGGAAATTAATAAAATGTGAGTTAGTGACACTTGTTTTTTTGTGGTTGATTGTTTCCATTTATTGTGAATGCAAGATTGCAAAAATCGTTAGTCGGTACTCAGTCGGTTGGGTTAGTTGGGCTTTAATCGGTAGTCAGGCGACTAATCGGATTTAGTTGGGCTTTAATCGGCTTTGAAATTTTTAATTATTTTAAATATATGAGTCATTTTTCCATGTATATTCTTATATATTTACATAGATTTGTAAATTTTTTATATTATCATAATGAAAGAAAAGAAGTAATTGAATTTAAATAAACACATTAAGCGCATTAGAATAAATTCGCTTTAAAAGTACAAAAAATAAAAAATGGTAACTCCAAGAAAAAAACGGATCAACTAGTCGGCTTAGTCGGAGTTGGTTAATACACGGTCAGCCACCCCACTGACCAGACAAGTCGGTCCTACTAGTCGGGCCAGTCGGGTGACTTCTACAACCATTGTTTTTAAAAACGTGGCTCGAGGCGCTGAGGCGTACGCCTCGAGACTATAGCCTCATTCAACCTTAGTGAGGCGTGCGCCTCGAGGCTTATGAGGCGCGCCTCGAGGCGTTGCCTCATTTATGGGTTGTTTTTTAAATTTTTTCTGCAATATTTTTCCTTTTCTTTTTGATTGTGAGCTTTTCATCTTTCCTAAACAAGTATTTTTAAGTCTTTAAGCTCATGATTCACTAAAATGCATTTTTTTAATTTATTAACATATTAAGCTTATTTTTACTTAGCTATATATGTTTTTTTATAAATCAACATGAACAAAAAAATGAGTCTTGAGTCCTTAAATCCAATGCCTCTACTCTTTAGTATGAATCAAGCTTAAATGCATTCTTTATTAAAATATTTGGATGCAAGTCCCCTACTTTGACCTAAATTTTGAAAAGTATATTTTTGTAAACATGTCTCATCTTTTCTTCTTTTTAATCAGGACTAAGTTAATACACATCAAAGCATGCATGAACAAAGATGATCATAACATGCAATATTCAAGTATTCCCTCAATCATTATGGTAAAGTAAAAAGTGATCACAGATTCAATGCTTACTCTCTTATCCTTCTTAATAGAATGACACATATCTCACCTAATTTTGAAAATGGTATGTTACATCTAGTCCCTGTAGTTAAATTTTATTCAAAACTTTAAATTTTGCGGAGAGTTACCCATTATTGTGCTTACATATCCATGTTTACTTGACTCCTTACAGATTTAGAGTTTAAAAAAAGAGAATATAACAACTTGGATGTTTAAACCATGATGTTAGCCTTGAAATATCATGAAGTTGTGTATTTACTCTTAACTATTTAATTTCTAAAACTTGAAAATTGTAATTACGATTAATTATTATATTCTATGAAAAAATTTCTTTCATGAGTGAGGCTTACGCCTCGAGGCAATACTAGCAAAATGCCTCGATACGCCTCATGTTTTTTAAAACCTTATTTACAACAATGTGTGAATGTCATTTCGAAACGCGAAAAATTTTCTCTAAATTTATGTAACCTAATACGATCAAAAAGTGAACTTAACGTTGTGAGTGCTATGTAAACGGGTAACCTGGATCCGCGTGTGGGCGTAGCAAACATCAACTAAATAGAACATTTGCCCCTCGTGATCAGGGGCATGAGTGGGATCCAAATATTTAAATGCAAAAACTCAAAAAAGAAGCTGGCAGTTTTGGTACCATTGGGGACCCTCTATGCCCACAACAGCGGCATCACGGCTTCCGAGGATGGCGCAGGTGACTCCGATGCGGACATCAGTAGCCTTCACCAGCGTAAAGGTAGCAAGGCCAATGTTGGCGGTTGCACTTGGGGGCCCAACAATAGTAGAGTTGATGGTGGTGGTGATCACGACTCCTTTGAAGGTCCGACCACGAGTTCTAGCAACAGCAATCTCGATCGATTGCTTCGGCGGTGGCGATTGGGATTGGTTAGGGTGATTGATGGGGGCGGTGGAATGGGGTAGGGGATGTAGTTGTCGTCAGACGAAGGAGGGAGGGTCATGCTGCGGGGAAGGTGGCAGCACGAGAAGTGTTGATGATAGAAGTGGAATTGATGGTGGCAGGGCTTCTAGGAAGGTGGTGGAAAGGGTGGAGTTAGCAGTAGTGATGGTGGGGTAGACGGTGGTTGTGCCGACATTGGGGAGGTGGGTGGAATTGGTGTTGGTAGCAGTAGTAGAGGTAGTGGTGTCAGTGGAAGAGATAGTGATGGTGGTGGTGTTGGAGTAGTAGAAAGGATTGACACCGGTTGTACAGCAATTACGGCTTCACAATGGGGAGATGGCGGTGATTCTACCAGTAGGGGTGGCTCGAAGACTTCATGGACAACAAGTGAGGAGGGTTCTTCCTTTTTTCTCTGGTGTAGCCTTTAGATTCATCTTGTATGGGTTTGCACAGGTGAGAATGCCATAGACAGCAACTTCTTCGTAATTTTTCTTCATTTTTATTCTCGTTGACGTCGCGTATGGATGATACAGCACGCCTCGAGTCAATGGGAAGGAACATGTCTTCTTCGGACATCGAATCCCACCATAGTTGGACCTTCGAACTAGTCTTTTAGCAATACTTCATCCTTTTTCATTTTGCATATGAGCATGCAGCATAATCCAACGACACGCCTCGTCTTTCGCTCGCCAATACTCAGCAGGATCATCGAATCTTGAGGACGATTCGTAAGCCATGTATTAATATCAATTGATGCATGTGGAAAATTTTGGTGCAAAAGAAATTCAGATAAGAAAAACATGCATATTGCAAGTGGTTTTGGAAAGAAACACTCAGATGCGTGGAGGGGTAAGGAGAAAGGGGGATAGAGATAATGGAGAAACTCCAATTTTAATTTAAATTGAATTGTTTAATACAATGATCCATAGCCCCTTTATATAGAGGGGTGGAATAAATAAGTAATAATAGAAACCCTAATTTGAATCTCAAAAATTACTCAACCAAATAAGTAATTAGAGATCACATATGATCTCTTTATTTAAATAATTTCAATATTGTAATTGACTCAAATTGGATGACAAACCCTGACCCTAATAAATGACTCTAATTAGACGGACGAAAAAACCCTAATTTACTAAAATTCTAATTTGGATAAAATTGAAGACAGTCTCTAATTTTGCCAAATTTCTTGATTCCACGCTGCATCAGCAAGCCATTAGATCATCATAGACATGCAGCACACAGCTTGTTGCGTGAACAACAATCTTTCCAGTTTCTCTACCTAGATGACACAGAGACTGAGGAACGTCAATAAAAAATATAATAGGAGAAAATCAAATGGAAAAAATCAACATTCTTTCCATTTGTTTCCAAATTGAGCGACCAGCGGTTTAAGGATTTTATGAATATGCAAGCGCTCATTCCACCTGGGGGAACCGCACTAGCGGCAGGGACCACTTCCAATGGGTGGGCAGCAAGTTCTCCGTGAAAAATGCATACAAGGAACTCATGCGGACTGAGGATCGGGAAAGGGAGCTCTGCCAGGACGTCAACATCATTTGGGCTGCAAGGATTCCTTTGAGGATAAAGATCTTTCTATGGTGCTTGAGAAGGAAATGTATTTGTGACAAGGTACGGAGGGGACGCATTCTTGGAGTCACTGACACAGGATGCGACAGATGCGGAGCTACGGAAGAGGACGTTGTGCACCTTTTTTTCAAATGCCCTTCATCGACGACGGTTTGGACGGAGGTGGCGGTTTCATGGGTGCGGACCGAGAACTTCATGAACTTTTGGAGATCCATTAGAACAGTGGGTGGCAACTCGAACGATGATTGTTCCAAGCCTTTTGCAGCCATCTGGGCCATTTGGAACGGTAGAAACGACACAATCTTCAACAACCAGCGATTCTATGTAGAAAACATCATTTCACATTGTAATGCCATGTATAACCAATGGTCCAATGGTTATTACGGTAATGTACCCTGAAACTTTTTAAGGAAATTTGGCGGTGACCCTCCTCAACTAGGGGGCTCACCCGTTGCTTTATCAAAAAAATCAAACCTTGGAAAGATAAGGCCGAAATAATCTTTAAATCTTTCACTTTGATACCATGTGAAATATACGATATGCACAATAAAGCAAGAAAAAAGTGATTTACGTGGACTGAAATAGACATGATGTCTACCCCAATCCACGAGAGAAGAGACCCAGTGGGATTATATCTTAAATGCATTCTTCCCAAGAAATACAAGAGGTATGCGGTTCTTTATATAACTCCACCAACACGCACATATCCCGTCATTAAGAAAAGTCTGAGTAAATATAAGAGTAGTGTAATTGAATTTTAAAGATAATTAATTATCCCTCAAAATACATACTCTATAGATACCACATAACATGCCCTCTGACTTCACCAACAACTACAAATGGCACCTTCGTCCCACCAAACTCACTTCCTTGCAATGCATGTTCTTCCCTACCATAAACTCACTTTCTTGCAATGCATGTTCTCCCCTACCTCTCCAATTCGACATGCCACCTTTCCTGTATTTGTCACTATCAACAGTCCACATTGACACATTCTCCACAAATGAAATGATGTGACCAAAATATATCCATTTACCCTCACAACAATTATTTGACATGGGAAACCAACGAGTCTTCTCGATGTTTAGACGATACATGCTTTATTCGCATCAAACAGCATCATCGCTTCCCCGTGTGACAAACTTATTCCCCCAGCCCCCCTCTACACATCTTATATCCACATCCTCTATCAATGTATGTGTATGTGTTCTTTCTTATTTACTTTACCTTAACTCCAAGTCCTGGGTTGGAGTTTATAATGCATTAATTGGAAATCGTCAATACTAATTCCTTTTGTGGAAATGTTTGCAGTTGCAATCTAACGAAGGGAACGTAAGATTTTTTTCAAATATAAACATGGAAGAACACCAGAATTTTATGTGGTACACTATTCCATAAGGAGTGGGATGAAACCACAGGAGAAGTTTTCTCAAGGACCAGATATTCTATTATTCATTTCTCTCTCTCATTTGTTATAGGCGGTGTGAGACTTCTTATATAGCCTCACCAGTAAGACCAAGTCTCGCTCACAATAGATGTGGGATTAAACATGTGGATGTTGTAATTAGATCCCTTCAGCGCCTCTTATATAGTCCACCAGTAAGACCAAGCATGGAAGGCCGTATCGATATCGATATCGTTTCGGTCCACCCGGAAATGGATATATCAAGATATATTGACGATATCAGTGGAAATGTCGAAAATTGCTCAAAAAAGCCAATTTTTTGGTATTTTTTTCAGAAATTAAGGTCATGTAAGATATTAAAACAGCAAATAACGTACAAATACACACGTATATAACACATATCGGTCCATTTATAGACCATATGTCGCACATATCGGTATCGCGCATATCGATCATCTCGATATTAATGTTGATTCTTGACTTATAAATATTGGAAATGGATTCCATTCAAGTTCTTATAAGTTTATAACATGAAATACTACAAATATACACTTCACAACACACATATATAATTTACGAGGACTATGGTCCTTAAACTGCACATATCGGTCATATCGATTGGAATATATAATGAGACAATCATTGTTTGGCATAAAGATTTATCTATATACATGCTACAACAATAAATGAAAAATATCCAAATTAATTTAACATTGTAAAAGAGATGACTTGAAACCAAGAATTCTGCGGCGAATCTAAATCGACCCCCCTGCCCTGTTGTCTCTCATATCGGATTGCGGACTCAATGAACTCGCAATAGTTTTCCCATGTCATGTACGAGTACATGACCTTATAATCCATAATATATTGTTTGTATTGATGGTCATCAATCCCTATGAGTATCCCGAGTCGAGGATAAGCATTGCTAGATCCGGTGTCACGAAGTGCACGTCGAGGCTGCGAAGTACTAGCTTGAGATCCTCGAGATGACGACGATGAAGTAGGAGAAGATCTCTGCGGAGGAGGAGGACCTAGAGGAGGAGCGTAGTACTCATGGAAGAAACTGAAACTGTCACCACCAAAGAAGTTGCCCTGACTCTGCTCGAGTTGGCTATCTTGGTAGTTCTCACCGATGTAGCTGTTATATTCTACATACCCATTGTTGCTACCATATCCATAAGATGGAGTATACGCCTGAGGAGGAGAAGGTCCAGGTGGAGGAGCAGGAAAATATTCAGGGAAGACGCCAAATGATCTTTCATCTTGTGCGGTTCCATATCCGCCCATGGGACTGGGTGTTCCTCCACGGTATGGGTTGTCAATGTCCATGCAACTCAACGAACCTACAGATGATATCAAATCGTCCATGTAGCTATCTGTAAGATGATGACCACGTCATCCATATGCATCGTAATCCATAGGTCCTGGACTCGGACTTGGGACAAATTGCCCATGTATGTTTCCACATCGTTCCATGTATTCTCGTCCTGACTCGAATCTTGTATCATCATGTGGTCCATGACCACCCCCTGCAGACCCTGACCCCCCTGAATATGTTTCCCCATCACCTGATCCACCACGACCACCAACATCATCACCATCATCATCATCATCGCTCCCACGGTCATCTTTTGATTTCGATTTGGATTTCAATCCAGTGGAGAGAATGGCGTCCACAATCGCATCAAGCTCCACCCCTCCAAAAGGGTTTGTGATTCGCCCAGATCTGGTCATGTAGTCACCAACATCTGCTCCCATTTGTTAGCTTATATTTTGATTCAGCCTGCCTCCCGGTTGATCGAGCAATGGAGCACCGTTGAAATCCAACCACCTCTGCAGAACATCTTCATATGCATCATCATCGTGCATCTTGAAAATATATGCAAGATCGATGGGGTATGTGTAGTCTTCTTTGTCATGCCCCTCTCTTGCATGTTACATCTTCAACCTCAAGTTGTAGTGTACAAAAACAAGATCGTGGAGTCATTGTTCTCCCAACTTGTTCCGTCTCTTCGAATGGATCAAGTTGAATGTGCTCCAATTTCTCTCACAACCACCGGCAGATGCTGTTTGGGACAATACTTTCACTACCACTTTCCGTAGGTTGGGAGCTTCCATCCCATACAGTAGCCACCATTCGGCTGCGGAAAATCCAAAAGACATAAATCAATAATAGTTAAAATGTTACACATCACAATCAGTAGATTTAGTCCTTACCACGAAGAGTATTGCCGCATCCATTAACCGCGGTTACTCTACTAAAAGAACCCAAGGCATCCCAAAAGTATTTAATCTGCACATTAATCAAAACTTTAAGTCACAACATGGTTTGTGCCTCAAAATAATGGTAAAGTCACTGTAGGTGACTATAGATTGTACATTATACAATCAATATTACCTCATTCATGCGCGAGGTTTGTGCCTTCTCGTCCTTAACGAGCTTCTCCGCCACAAGTTATACAGCTACTAGAAGGTCAGCATTTGTACCAAGATTGTTCTTGTATTGGTACTTCGGATTCAAGTAATAAGCTGGAGATGAACAATTCTCAAATTTTAATCCTTCTAAAATACCTTCCCAAATGGATTAAAAATATTTATTAAATAATAATACATAACAGCCTTGTGAAGAGGATGTGAGAGCATCTTGGACCATCGTTTGTCTATGATGTCCAACTATGCTTTAAATCCTAACCCAACTGCTTCTCTAACCTTCTCCCTCATGCAGCGCATTGCCTCGTAGATGACTCACATAGTTGGCTTCTTGTCACCACCTACGATATGCAATGCAGAAACAACAGGTTCCATTATCTTCGTGACCCTTGTCACTTCATCTCAGAAATGGAGATCATTGATGATTGTCTCTACTCTCTGTCCTCCTTTGGTCCGAGCTTCTGGGTTCTCGAACCATTCACCTTAGCAGCACATATTCTCCAACCTTGCCTTGTATTGTTTGAGGCTTTGCAACGCTATAAAATTGGTTGCAAAGCGTGTGATGCCAGGCCTCACCAACTCATCATTGCACATCCGCCTCATCAAAGACAACACTTTTGGAATTGTTGTAAATGAAAGTCGTGATTGCCTGTGCTTGTTCCATCACCTTCGCGATGAGTTTCCTCTTGCCGAAGTCCTTCAGAATCAGATCTATGCAATCCGCAGCACAAGGTGCCCAAAAAACGTTGTAGCTGCTAGACTTCATTATTGTTTCACATGCTTTCTTGAAGTTGATGCCGTTGGCCGTCACAATATGTACAATGTTCTCTTTCCCAACATCTTAATGACGTCCTTCATCAACTTCAGCAGGTACTTGTAGTCCTTGACCTGTTCAGATGCATCGACGGATTTAAGAAAAATGGTCTTACCGTCGTAGGAAATGAGGAAGTTGATGATCTGCTTCCTGGTATAGCTTGTCCATCCATCACACATCAGCGTCACGCCGTACTCTGACCATCTCTCTCAGGTCCGAGATATACTCATTCATCTCCTCCTTCTCCTGCGCAAGATACTTGTTCATCAACTCTTTGGCAGTGGGAGCCTTCACTCCCATTCTAGTTGCGGTGATCTCATCAATGGTATGTTGTAAAAAAGGTCCACTAGCGACATGGGTTGGGATGCTCTCCCCGAAGAGCTTGTCGATGGCCTTGCCCACTCTCTCCCGTGCATTGGTGAACATCCCCTTCACCGTCTTTTACTTCGGGTCTTTACTTGGCTTGTACTGCATGGACCCACTCCTCGTCAAGAATGGTTCTAGTCCCTTCCTCTTGTGTTTCTTAGTAGGTGGTGGTACTGGTGCACCTCCAGAACTACTCCCACTGCCACCGGCACCAGGGAATCCGTCACGTGCACCAACGAGTTCTCTCCTCTCAAACTCGCTCCTCATGGACTCTTTTGTCTCCCTCATGTACGCCCTCCTCTCCGTTTCGATCTGAATGTCATCGGGGTAGACAAAGTCCTCGTCGTCTGAATCTGAGAGGACATTGAACTCCTTCTCAAACATGAACTCCTTGAACTGTTCATCCCGCCTGGACCTCTCCACATCCTTCTCCTTTTTCCCCTCCATGTTGGCCTTCACCAAGTCCCTCACGTTTTTTGGACAACGAGTGCACTTGGCAATATTTTTATTGCTGCCAACAAGATGATGCTTCAGTCTAGTAATACCCCCTCCTCCCAACCTCTTCCCACAGAAGTTGCACTGTGGTTTCGCTTTGTTGCCATATGGAGCAGTGGCATACTTCCAACCAATCTCTCCACCGTCCAAGTCCATCTGTCCGCGAAAACCATCAGAGTCTGAACCAGAGTATGCCATGATCTTGAATCCTGAACAAAAAACATAAAAAAGTCAAAATCCCCAAATTTCATGAACAAAAAACTCACTAAATTGTGGATCTATTTTTGTTTAATTTTCGGATTTATTTAATTAGACACATTTCGTTAACAAAAATCACCACCAAATCATGTTTCCTAACTCCTAAACAAGAGATCCAACTTCATCCATCAATAACATCACTTAGTAAACACACAAAAATCAAAAGCCCCAAATTTCATGAGCAAAAACTTCAATAAACTGTGGATCTATTTTTGCTTAATTTTCATATTTATTTAAATACACACATTTTCTAAACAAAATTCACCATAAATTTTGTTTCCTAACTCCTAAATAATATATACAACTCCTTTCAACCATAACATGTCTTAATGAACACACAAAAATCAAAAGCCCTAAATTTCATGAACAAAAAACTCAATAAATTATGGATCTATTTTTAAATTTTCGGATTTATTTAAATACACACATTTTGTAAACAAAAATCACCACCAAATCATGTTTCCTAACTCCTAAACAAGAGATCCAAACCAATTCATCCATAAGATCTCTTAATTACTACACAAACATCAAAAGTTCCAAAATTTAGAGCCCAAATTACATACAAAAGGAAATTATGCAATACTAACACATAACAAACATATGAACAAAATCACTAAGAAAGAGGAAATCAAAATCTCACCTCAAAATGCAAAGGAAGAGAGGAAAGCAAGGTTGGAATGTCAAGGTTGAGATGGTGGAAATGGCTGCCGATATGCCTCATTTATAAGCAAAAAAAGATCCCAAAACTTAGCAAGGAAGAAAAGAATATGCCATGTGTCGGCGATATATCGCCGACACCCGATATATTGCCGATACCGTGTAAAAGGATATACACCTAAATATCGAAATGGGGTGTCATCGAAACCGATATATCGGTGATATATAGCCGATATATCGCCGACATGGCCTTCCATGAGATCAAGTCTCACTTGCAGTAGATGTGGGATTAAACATGTAGATGTAGTAATTGGATCTTGGAGAGATCCAATTACCTATCTATACATGTGATGTATAATCTAACAGTTAACAATGTTTTTTGAAAGAGCCTCAGTTACTATGTCTACAGGGTATTATATTACGTAATGCAAGTATGCAGACATAAATATCCGTTGATTGTGTAATTAAAGCTGTCAAGTACAGGCATTGGAGCTATTTTAATAGTCTTGCCATGTGGGGATTACTTTGAAATAGGAAATACTTAAATGGAAAGGAAAACCAAGCCTATTGACATTAATTGTGGGAAACGTTTTGGCATGGATAAAGGCTTGGCTTCGGACAAACCACAACTGCAAGGCACCAACCATAAGACAGTTTAATTTTGTATTAAAAAACATATAAACTACAGAGAGAACAAAATCCTCAGAACAGTATAAATGGACTAAGCTGCATATAACTTACTGAATGATCTTGACAAGCTGCCTAAACAGACAATAAAAATCAGTGCAGATGGAAACAGAGGAGAAATGAGGTCCATAAACATTCCTGCATGTAAAAGCTTGATGTGAGAATCAGAAATGTCAAAATAGAAATTTCAAAGAAAAAAAGAAGCAAATGAAAATAGAATAGACAAACCATGTCAACATTATGTGCATTAGGTGTGCAAGACAAAATGTTACAACTTACAATTACCTGAAACTACGGATGCAAACGGTCAGGAATGTATACTGATATAGGTGCCACCATATCATTATCCCTTTTTCTGATACAAATACGAATGCGAATGCGGATACAGATATTGATGGATATGAGAAACTACGTTAACATATCTTTAAAAAAACAAATACGGATGTAAAACATGGTTATTGATCACATACAAATAAGACTAGAAATATTCTATAGATTAGCTTAAACATACATGTATTGGATGGAATACACGTGATATAAAAAATACTAAATATACTTATATCATAATAAATATATCAAATATGGTTAAAGAAGGTATAAAATTATGTTATATATGATTAAAAATAAATCCAAATTATATTTATAAATGAAAATAGATATACAAATAAAGATATTTACCGATATCAAAGTGATATCCATATTTGTATCAATTTTAACATGAATCCGTATGTCAAAATCTGTATAAAACGGATACAGTGGTAGATTGGATACAGATATATCATTATCCTTTTGCGTCCCTATCAGAAACACACCAGAAAGGAAAATATTGAGTTCTGCTTGCAGGTTAAATGTCAAAGTTACCAAGATATTCCTTGACTCCGGATGGATGATGGCTCCACGTTCTAGAGATGCATTAGATCGGTGTGCGGCAATGGTCACGAAGACAACTCCTATCCTTTTGCGATCTTGTGGGAAATTTGGTGCGGCAGGAATGAGGCCATGTTCAGTGGGCAATTGCTCTACTAGAAAAAATGTACTTGAACATTGTAGGGCTCTTTGTGTGTCATGGAGCCATGCAGCATGATAATGATGTATTATCTCTCACTGTTAATATAAGACGAGGTAGGTCCCATCTCGGGATGCCCTTATTTCTCTTCACCAAAAAAAATTTGCCATGATATGCTTATCCAGACATTCACAACGACCACGTCAGCCTGTTGCCTCCTACTTTCTAGAATAATCACAACCTTCTTAAGTTACTACTCACCATGAAGCAATAATTGTTGTAATATTTATTTAATTTTTAAAGACATACGAAACTGCTCTTTGGTGTCCAGTATTGACAAACATCTTTTTAGAGAAGGTTGAGCATCAAGAATGTTGTGTACTCCATTTAGTATTTATTATCACAACACAAGTCACAAGATTACGATAGCAAAAACTAAAAAAAAGCCTTAGAATCTGTGTGTGCATTCTCCACATGACTCTCTCATTCATGCATACCTCCCTTTGGAACACATCGCACCAATAGAGGCCCAAAAACTGATCGTATAGGTAGAGTCTATCCAATTACAAGATGCACTCTGATACACTTCATCCAAACACGAGAGAAAAAAATATGATCCACGTCTTCAGGGGTGTCTGCACACATCGGACAGTCATATCGATCCCACATAGAATCATCGTCCTATGAACCTTAGACAATCTTCTACCTTCCTCTTCTCGTTGGGACCTCGGACTCCTTGAGCAGTCTGCACTCACTCGCTACATTGATATGGTCAAACAACAAGGTAGTATTCAAGAACCTGTGAGTCTTCTTAACTGAGAAGGCCTTGTCGTAGCATGACCAGTGGTCTCAACCTTCGAAAGGTTGCTTGGAAGCTCCTCCATCCGCAAGAAATTATGCAGTCTCCGCTCGAAGAAGCGCGCACCAAAGGCATGTGCCCAACCACCCTCAGACTACATCCCCTAGATATGCACATTAACGCAATTGCCAAGGCCACAAGTCTCGAGAACATATCACTCAAGGTCCCTTTCTTAGATCAATCTTCCGGGCAAAATCTCAAAAAGCTGCCATCATCAATTATGAACCTCAAGAATGGAGAAAAGACGGAGCGAAATCCCCCTCCAAGAAGCCAATAGCAAGTGACATGTATCCACCATCACCAGCTCAGAACTGGAAGGAAACTAATAGATATTTCTCAACATGCAGCACAACATATAATTGTCCTCACCTCCTTAGAACCTACTTCGTCAATAAGACCTTGTTCACCTCTATGAGCTTATGAACCCCAAGCGCACCCTCCTTCAAGAACGTGGCACTGAGGCACAATCTACAAAATGAATACCCTGTGTATCTTGCACAAAACTTGATCAAAAGATGTTGAGATATTAGTTATCTTTTTATTTTTTTATTTATTCTTTATTCTTTCAGTCCTCTTTATGTAATTTGCCCAACAGATTTCTCCTCTATATAAGAGAATCCTAGGGCCTCATGAATAAGCAAGTTAGTGTTCTCTCTCAACATGGTATCAGAGCCATAGTCCTAGACCGAGCTTCTAGTACCCCATTTGTGACTTAGCCCCCACCCGCCAGCCTCCGTGCCTCTCCACGCGTGTCTCTGGCACCGCCACAGCACTGCTACAGCAGCCCCATGCTACTACAACGTCGCCGCCGTGACAACCCTAGCACAGCCTTGCATCATCGCAGCAAGGATTTCCTATGGCAGCGGTTTGTGACCAAAGATATTGGCAGTCTATGGTACTTCCTTAGACTGGAGTTTCCCAGGAAGCAACGAGGTCTTTTGATGACCGAAAGGAAATACATTACAAGTCTTCTCTTTGAGACAGGTATGGCAGATTGTAGGCCTGCTACTACTCCCATGGACCCAAGCATGAAGTTGTATGATGATGACACTGAGGAGATAGACAAGAAGAGGTACAGGAAGCTCATTGGGAAGCTCCTATATATGACCATCACCAAGCTAGATATATCCTCTACAGTAAGCAAAGTGAGTCAGTTCATGGAGCAGTCTAGACAAGCACATATGGATGCAATCCATATGATTCTGAGATATCTGAAGGCCTCATCTGGCATTGTCTTCTATTCAGCAGAGGTACATCCCTGGCTGTTACAGCTTCTGCAGATAAAGATTATGCGGGGTGTCCCAAGGACAAGAAGTCTACCTATGGCCTCGAAGTGTTCATAAGGAGTTCCTTGATCATGTCATTGAAGAGCAAGAAGCAAACGGTGGTTACCAGATCCAGTGTAGAATCAGAATACATGGCCATGGCACAGGCTAGTACAGAGATGATGTAGGTCAGATCTATTCTTATTGACCTAACAATTGAGGTGCCTCTTCTGATGAACCTCCAATGCGACAATCAGGCTAGTATCTTTATCGCCAACAACCCAACCTTCCATGAGAGGACCAAGCATATCGAGGTATATTGTCACTACATTCGAGACATGATCTGAATGTTGGCCTGTGAACCATAGACATGTATAAAGAATGGTTGTAGCAGAAATGAAAATGCTAAGGTGGATGTGTGGACACACACGTAAAGATCAGATTCAGAATGATGCAATCAGAAAGAAAGTGGGTGTTGCTCCGATCGAGGATAAGATGCGAGAAAACCGCTTAAGATGATTTGGTCATTTGCAAAGAAGATCAACTGATGCACCAGTTAGGAGATGCGAATGTTGGGATGTTGAGCCGGCTAAGAGAGGGCGGGGACGGCCCAAGAAGTGTTGGAAAGAGACCATACGAAGGGATCTTTGTTTTGTGGATATAAGCCCGGGAATGACCCAAGATAGATCTGAATGGAGGCGAAGAATCCATGTAGCCGACCCCACTTAATTGTGGGAAAAGGCTTTGTTGTTGTTGTTGTAGATGGGAAACAGGAGAAGACGGAGGTTCATTTCATTGACTGGGGAACTATTACCATGGTGAAGGAGGAGGGCAGGCTTGGTGTGTTAAGGGTGGAATGCATGAACAAGGCATTGATTGCTAAATGGGTTCTGGTGTGCCGCTTGTTGAGAAAGATCTACGACATTGGTGGTTCAATGGAACCTAGCGCAATACATATGCCCTCCTCTCTATGGCAAGGTATAAGGATGATCATGCCAACTTTGATGGAGAAGTTACAGCCAGTGGTTGGAAATGGGGAGGTCTTTCGTTTTTGGTTGGATGACTGGACTGGAGAAGGGGCTCTGAAAGTACGATATCCACGACTTATGGCCCTTGCGGAAAATAAGAAGGATTTGTTACGATATCCACGACTTATGGTCAATGAACACCTGCCCCCCCCCCCACCTTCACAACGGAGTTCTTGGAGGAGCGCTAGGAGGATTCTTAAGGTTATAGAGGGATTCGACAGACATGGCAGGACCGTCCAGTGGAAGAGATCACTTTAGATGGACCGAGGGCTGGTTTTCATAAAAAGGGTCACCATCTCTTTGCAGTTGGATAGGCGAATGTGCATGAGGATATTCGTGCAGATGCAAACATTATTAGGAAGAGTAAATTGCCACAAAGAATCATGGTGTTCATATGGCTTCTGCGACATGGTCGCATCCTTACGAAGGATTGTCGGGCTAGGTTGCTACAAGTGGAAGCTCAAGGGTGTGATAGGTGTGGGTAGAAACCGAGGATGTAGACCATTTATTTTTCAATGTGATTTTTCTGATCGAATATGGAGGACAGCAGGGATACAATGACTTAATGTAGACAGCATTGCCTTCTTTTGGACCTCAGTTCGGGCGACTTGCGGCAACTCACATGAGGACAGCCATTTTCCCTTTGCTTCGATTTGGGCCATTTGGTGTGCTGGGAATGAGGTTATTTTTCGTGGTCAATTTGTTATTCTTAGAATGTACTTGAGAATTGTAGGGCCATGTGCTCGGCATGGTCGTTGTAAGCTTTTCTTCTTCTTATAATTTTATATAATTATTGCGGTGAGTCCTAGCTCAGGATACCACCCTCTTTTTTCTCAAAAAAAAAAAGAAGAGGCATCTCCATAACTGACGTAAACCACATCATCCTAGTTTTGACCTGAGTCATGGCTTTGTACTCAGATTCTGCACTGGATCAGGTAGTTATTGCATGCTTCTTGCTTTTCATGTGACTAGAGAACCACCAATGGAAACTGCAAAACATGTGATGGACTGCATGTCCTTTGAACAACCAATGTAACCTACATCAGCTCAAACTAATATGGCAAGGTATGTCCCCTTGTAGAAGGGCAGTCCTATACTCGGTGAGGACTTCATGTACCTTAAAATCAATATGATTGCATCCATGTTGGCATTGTCGTTGTTGCGCCATGAACTAGTTGATTCAATTCACAACAAAGGAGATATGAGGTCCAGTGATAGAGCTTTCCAACTAGCTCTCTATACCTCCTCTTGTCGAGTTCCTCAGTGTCATCATCATAAAAATTCATACTAGGGTCCACAGGAACAATAGCAGGTCTGCAATTCACCATCCAAGTTTCTGCAAGAAGATCTTTCATATACTTTCTTTGACTTGTCATGAACCCTCTCTAATTTCTAGAAACTCTAGTATCGAAGCTACTAAAGATCCTCGATGATGAATTTGTTTCCCAAGGAATTCTTTTCTTTTGTCAATGTTCTTGTTGACATCTCTCGTATCAATGATATCATAAGCATGCACCAGAGTGATAATCGTATCTCTCATCATCATATATACGGATTGTGAATAATCAGCAATAGATATGCAGAAGCCATGATATTCCATCAGGTCTGAGAGCTTCCGGAACCATGCTCTTGGGCTTTGCTTTAGGCCTAAGATAGCTTTATGGAGCATGCACGACCCCCCCCCCCCGCCCAATAGCAAGATTGTGTGGTTGCGACACTAAAACTTCCTCTTGCAGGTCTCTATATAAAACGCATTCTAGACATCTAGCTGAAACAATGGTCAATCTCCGGTAACTACAATAAAGAGAAGAATCCAAAGAGTAGAATAATGTGTTACATGAGAGAAAGTGTATGGATAGTCCACGCCATACATATGGGTGAACCCTTTTACCACCAGTCGAGCTTTGTAATGATCCATGCTACCATGTGCTCAATGCTTCATTGTGAATACCTGCAAGGATGCATCAGTGGGGGAGCAACCACGATCCCAGCATAAACTTTTTGTAGTTCTCTTAGAGAGAAGCAAAAAAGATATAAACAGAGAGAGGGTATGTCGTATGCATGCGCCGACACTTCCGAAGAGCAATGGGCTAAGCAAGATCTTCATATGGATCATAGGGCATATCCTACTAAACTATAACTCTTAGCTCGACTACATCATCCTACTAAACAGAAACATCAACTGTGCCATTGCTAGAAACCAAGTTTTTGGTATTTACCAAAGGCATGTTGGATGATGCGGAAGGTATTGAAGCAAAGGGTTCTATAACTCTTGATCTTCGAGAGTACACATTAAAAAACGTATCAACATGAGTAGGAGGAGACGAAGAAGGAGGAGAAGGTGGGTGGACCTCGATGTCTAACATAGATGATGGCATCATATCTCATATCGAAGAGAAATACATAACAGACTCAAAGAAGGTGATTTCAGCACTCGCATATTACTTCCTCCGGACAGGTTCAAAGCATCAATACCCTTTTGGGGTTCGAGGATATCCCACAAATGCAGTTGATAGATCGAGGAGATAGCTTGTCTCAATCTGGATAAACACACAAGGAGTATGAAAAAACAAATCCTTATCGGAAAACACAATCAAAATAGCACGCAAATAATCAGATAGCAAGCTATAAGAACGTCGTCTTCATAGTAAGATTGAGGAGTGCGGCTATGTATTAGGAAAGTCCTAGTGACATCCAAAAGATGCATGTGTTTCCTCTCAGCAATACCATTCTGCTGAGAGGTATATGTACCCAAGGTTTGATGTAGAATCCCATGTGACATGAAAAACTAAGATATGTGGTCAGTGCAA
This sequence comes from Ottelia alismoides, assembly GCA_037367405.1. NCBI lineage: Eukaryota > Viridiplantae > Streptophyta > Magnoliopsida > Alismatales > Hydrocharitaceae > Ottelia > Ottelia alismoides. Next base: position 205,807 of record JAZKJV010000765.1, read on the forward strand.
AACTTTAGTACATTAACAGAATGCACATACTTGACAATTGCAAAAAAGGATTCCTTATTTCAATAATAAAAATTTCATAATAATTCTTTTAAAGGTTCAGCTCTCAGCCAATGCCTTCGCATGCGCCATGACATTCTCAATGTAGAATCAATCCTGACGGAACACCACCTCGTTTCTTTTCCAACCACGGTGCCCAAATCATTTTTTTTACGCTCAAAAAAGGGGGAGACACTCGTAGGTGTTCGCCCCAGTTTATTAATTTAAAGGAGAGAAGAACTTACAGTGAGGAAAAGGAAAGCAAAATCAAAAGGTAGATGATATCAAGATAGATATCATCCGACCCCCGAACACCGCTACAAAGATGACCAATCAATACAAAAGCGATTAGCTGTGATACAAATATTTTCCTTATAAAACCTCTGCCCAGCAAAAAGTTTTTCGTTTCTTCCCAGCCAGATACTCCAAAGGCGCGCAATGGGAACAAGTCTTTCCTCCCGTGACCGATTTGCAGCGTTAGATAAGCTCTCCCAAAAAGCCTCAAGAGTAGAGATATTCAACCATTCCACGTCATCCCAAATGGCTCGCACATGGTCTCACAGAAGGCAGAGGTGCCCGGGTGTCTCAACTTTCGTACCGCACAGACCGCATAAATGAGAAATATTAGGGAATATCGAAGCACAGCGATCGCGAGTAAGCAATCTTCCACGCCGAAGAATCCACAAAAAAATATCAACCCGTTCAGGGAGCCTCATGCCCCAAATGAGCTTGCAGTGACTGAGCATGGACGCATCCGAGCCCGCGACGCCGGGAAGAATAGAGAAGTACGCCTTCCGCGTACTGAAGGTCCCCTCCCTCCAGGCGAAGTGATCACGGCCCCCAGAGGGCGTAGGGGCGTCGATAAGAAGAGCCATCAAATCCGAGAAGTCACGCAGCCGCTGATCGGAAAGATTATCCACAAGTAAAGGGCACCAGCACCCATCGGACCAGCACGAAGCCACAGTTGCAAATTTATCTCCTGCCAGCGCAAATAATCTAGGAAAAAGGTTCATGAGGATACCATTCCCAGACCAATTCATCGACCAGAAGCGGAAGGAATTCCCATCGCCAAGGGACGGCTTGAACAAGGACCGGTTATTGTTAAACGCAGAGAAGACATCGCGCCAGAAGGAAGGAGTAATTCCCTGAGCGCGCCCGCCAAAAGCGGAAGCAAAAGCATTCCCCGCCGCCACGCGGAGGCACCGCACCAAGAAGCTATCCTCCCGACCCAAAAGCCCAACCGCCCATTTGAGAAGCATAGCATCGCGCACCACCGCCAACCGCCGAACGCCCAGGCCCCCCTCGCGCTTTGGACGCGAAACATCATCCCAACCCACCAAATGAATCCCCCTTCTGTCGTCGCCATTCCTACCCCAAAGAAAGGCCCTCATACATTTTTCTAAACGCTCCCGGATCCCCTTAGGTAGCCCGCGTGCGGATAAGAAATAGATGGGTATTGCAGAGATTACCGATTTTAGAAGAACCAAACGCCCCCCTCTTGAAAGCAGCGACGCTCGCCACCCTGCCAACCGGGATTCCACCTTCTCCACCAGCCGCTGATAATCACGTAAGCGAACACGGCCCACCGAGAGTGGCAAGCCAAGATACTCCAGCGGAAGACCACCAAGGGAAGAGCCCAAAGTCGAGGAACACTCCGCAGCCTCCGACGTCGACAAGGCAAAAGGCACCACCTTCGACTTGGCCCCATTGATGCGGAGCCCCGACATCTCGCAGAAAAGTTGTAGCGTAGTGGCCATTCCCAAAGCCTGAGGTCGATCCCCCTCGATAAAACATAAAGTGTCATCGGCAAATAGAAGGAGGGGAATGTGAAACTCGCCAAGAGAGCATCCGCGCGTAAGCCCCGCGTTGGCCACGCCATGGATCATACGCGGCAGCACATCAACCGCCAGAACAAATAGAAGCGGGGCTAGGGGGCAACCCTGGCGAACCCCCCTGCGAGGCTAGAATAGGCCCCCAGTCGGCCGGCCGTTAAGAGATAAGGAGAAGGAGACTGTAGTAACATATCGTCGAACCCACGAGATCCAAGTTGGGGGGAAGCCCCGACGCTTCAAAACCGACCATAAGAATCGCCAGTCCAAGGAGTCATAGGCCTTAGCAAAGTCAATTTTCCAGAGTATCCCCTTCGTATCATTTTTGTGCCACCTATCAATAATCGCGGAGGCCAGCGCATAGCAATCCGAGATTTGCCTCCCCTGGATAAAGGCGGCTTGGGAGTGAGATATGAGAGAGCCAAGGAGGGGCGCAAGCCTCCTAGCCAAAGCCTTAGCAATAATTAAGTATATGCCATTGGAGATCGCAATTGGGCGGAAGTCTTCAATACGGCTAGCCCCATGGGTCTTCGGGATGAGGACCATATTGGCCCGGTTAATCTTGTTGAAGCCCCTGTTCCCCGCACAGAAATCGAGAGCCACATCCAACACGTCATTGGCGATAACATCCCAAAAGTCCCTATAGAAGGAGATGGGGAACCCATCGGGACCGGGGGAGGCGTCAACGTTAAGGTCCCAGACCGCCCCCTTAAGCTCCTCCAACGTGAAGGCCCGAGTTAACAAGGCCGCATCCGAGGCGGCAAGGACGGGGGCCCCCCGGGCCGTCCAACGCCACGAGCATGGAGGCTGGCGATCAAAAAAATTCTTGAAGTGGTTAACCAAAGCCGAGCCCAGCTCCTGTTCCCCCTGAAAAAGAGCGCCACCAATCACCATGGAGGAGATAGTATTAGCACGCTTACGTGTACTAGCGACCCGATGAAAAAATGCAGTATTTGCATTCCCGTCCTCGATGCATCGAAGCCGCGACCGCTGCCTCCAATCGATGGCTCTTTTCCTGTCCTCCTCCGAGACGAGATGCAAAGCCGAAGAACGTTCAGATAATTCCTCCGAAGAAAGCTCCCTCTCGCTCTCCAACCGATCCAGGCGAAGAATAATCGCGTCAGCCTCAGTACGAGACAACAGTCTTACCCGACGAGTGTTAAATTTAAAGGAAGCGAGAACACCTCGGAGGGATGAAAGCTTATGATCAAAACGACAAGCCGCACTGCCAGCAAAGGAATTCTGGGACCAATGATTGCGTACCAGTTCTTTAAATTGAGGCTCCAGCAGCCAACTCCTTTCATAGCGAAAAAACCACGAGGACGTGAAGAATCACCAGCATCCCAAATAATTGGACTATGATCAGAGAAGGACCGCGGCCGAGAGGAAACCGAGCAAAGGGGGAAAGCTTCCATCATTCGAGTATTAGCCAAAAACCTATCGAGCCGAGATCGAGAGGAGTTATTACGCCAAGTGTAAACAATATCGCTCGCCACCAGACTTCAAGAGCCAAGTCCTGTATGACATCAAAAAAGTCGCTAGAACCCGGATCCCTTCCCCCCCGACCACGTGGGCGGTCGCTGGAAAGCAAAGTAACATTAAAATCACCCCCCATAATCCAAGGAGTATCCCCCAAAGCCGCGGCATCACAATGTAGATCCTCCCATAAAACACGACGAGCAAGATGGCATAAAGGCGCATACACGCAAGTAAAAGCCATAGATACTTAGAGTCCGCATGCACAAGTACCACAGTGATAGAGTGGTGGCCAATACGAGAATAGGAGAAAGAAAATCTCGAAGATCGCCAAGCCAAAATAGTTCCACCAGAAGCGCCAACCGCATCCAAAGAGCAAAAGGCGTCCACAGCCCCCGCCCCAAAAGATCTCCACATAGCATCATCGACCCCTGAAAGTTTTGTTTCCTGGAGGAAGACGATGTCGCAATCCCATTCAACCAAACGAGAGCCCAAAGCCCGGCGACGCGCTGGGTCACCCAGCCCCCGGACATTCCAAGATAGTAGCTTCATTAAACAATACAAAAAGGGCCCAAAAAATGATCACAGGCCAAAGCACAGTTAGTCCTGAACAGGGTGCTGACCAGCGCGGCGAAGACCTGCCGCCTCCGCCACAGCCTCGCGAGAAAGGTGACCAGGCGAATGAAGAGATCCCTCGATGGATGGCTGTAGGCGTCTAGAGTAGACATTTCCAAATCTGGCCAGGGAGGCAAACACAGCATTCCATGCATTCCAGGCAGTAGCAGAGCGGTTCGGAGAGGCCACCGCAGCGTCCGGCGATGGGCCCAAAGGATCACTGCCTGACTCAGAAAACCGATTAGAGAAAGACGGCTAACTAATAAGCTGGGAGAGCATACCAACATCGGTCGCCATCGAGTGATGCAAAGAGGCAACTTTCGAGCAACCCGAACCAAGCGTCAGAAGTAATGGCGAAGAGATTGATGAAGAAGAGATGAAGTCTTCGAAGAAATCCGTGTGAGAGTAAGGCACCGCTGAGACCGGCTGAGGGCATAAAATATCGGACGGGCAAATAAGAGATCCGGAATGAATAACCGGGTCAGGCGCTGCCCGCGACAGGGACCGACCCACATGAAGATCCGACCCGGGGGTGGGAATAGGAAACGCCACATTGAGGCCCGATACCGTCACGTGGTCCAGGAGATCGGATATAGCAGAGACTTCACCAGACAGCGAATCGCCCTCGAAAAAGACCCTGGGCACGTGAGAAGGCGCCCCATCCGCCGCACACGCGAATCGATAATCAAGCGACGTCCCCGAACGGTCGCCATGCACAGGCGACGCTTCGATAATATCCCTGCAAAATGACACGTGGCCCTTGGAAGTCGAACCGGTGGAACCTGCGCCTGAGAGAGAGCCGGCGACGTTGGACGGAGAGGGCTGAGCCGGAGCTTCCGGCGCTGGGAAGAAGAACTCGAGCTTGAACGACCAGCGACCTAAACAAAGCTTCTCGAAGAGAACCTTTCCAGCCATAGATTGGCTAAGGGTAGAAGAGCACTCAACCAGAATCCTCGTGCAAGACCACTCCGAGCCGGGGGCCAGGCCATCGTCAAGAATCGCCACCACCTGACCCCAGCCGCCGATAATCTTAGATAAGCAATGGACCGATCGCGAGAGGAATGGAACGCCGCGAACCTCCACCACGCATAACTCGAAGCGTAAGCCCGCGCCATCCGCAACACGAAGACGTCGCCACTTGACGACCGATGTATCAGCAAGATTTAAGAGGGTCTCCCGTTGCTCCGGGGAAAGCCCTCGAGCACAGCAGCGAAAGTCGTCCAAGAAGAAGAAATCCCCAGAGAATGCCTCGCCCAAAAGAAGCAAAGTAGCGGAGCAAATCACCTCACGGTCGATGCCCGGTCGCTGCATCACACCTATCGCCACCCCACACTTATCGCCCACCACTCTAGCTCCGAACCTCGATGCCGCCGGCCTCTGAACAGGAGATTCACCAGTGCGCGAATGGTCTATACTCCGCTCCTTTCCAGAAATAACGCCCTTGGAAGCGCCATGCTGGCCCCGTTCCTCCACCACGCCGTGCTGAGCAAGCATCTCCGCCGCCGGAGGAGCCCCCGACCCGCCAGCCACGAGAGAAGGAGAAACGTGAATGGTCTTCCCCCTGGTGGCCTTGGAAGAGCCGCCGCCATCGCCTGCGCTAACCACCTGAGCAAAGGACCGAGAATCCAACAAAGCCGAGGAGCCACGACCGCGAGAACCAACCGCCAAGTGCATGGAACGCAACCGACCACGAGAATCCATGCGCTCCGCCCTGCACGAAATCAAACGATGGCCAACCTTCCCGCAGCGGAAGCAGCGAGGGGGAGCCAAGCATGCAGAGGCAAGATGACCCCGACCCTTACAGCGGAAGCAACGCCTGCCCGACTTAGCGTGCGACACCTTCACCCAGCCTTCACCGCCAGCTTCATGCGCACCTCGACCCACACGACGAGTGGCATCGATAGTGCCACCGCAGATGTCCAGCGCTTGATGAACACCGCGAGCCTTCGGAACCCAAACCCGCGTCGCAGACACTCCCGCTCCCCTCCTTCGCTCCATCGCAGACACTCCCGCTCCCCTCCCGCTCCCCTCCTTCGCTCCACCACCTCTGTATCTCGGTGCCCAAATCATTGCAAGACAACCTGATCTCTCCTTCTCCGTGCCCTTCCAATCCGCCCCAGTGGATCTCTAGAATCCAGAAATGATGCCAGTGCATAATGCTTAATACCCAAAACGGGTTCCAATCCCCCACAGAACTCCCATAAGTGAAGAAAAGGTGGTTGGCATCCTCTGCATTTCCAAAACAGCGTGGGCACATCAAATCAGCCGCTTGTGCGAATCGTGCAAATCTTTCTCCAATTAGCAATCTTCCCCTCATGAATAACCAAAGGATAACATGCACTTGAGTTGGAACCTTTCATTTCCATATTCGCATGCAGTCTATGGTGCAACCCCCCCCCAGATCAAAGGTCAAGGGGCCCCTCAAGGCTTTGTATGCCTTCCCCACCGAAAGTGAGCCATAACACAATATCATGCATGTTAGTTGATGCTCAATATTGGCACTCGAGATATGTAACGGTGTCGTCTCTCGAACATAACCCTCAGACTGAAGTAGAACGAGTGGAGGTGGCGACCATCTTGCTTTATCATCTAGATGGCATGCCGAAGCTGAAGAATTTTTGTCTCATTCTTCATCTTGGAATACATCGTCGCAAGAGTATTGTGCATCGCCTTCACAGTGGACCGAAGCAAGACCTCATTTGCAATCTATGTCATCGAAGTGCCTGATAGCTACACCTGGGCTCATATGTTGTCCTACTTCTACATTGTATTAGCACCAATATTTGTCAACTGGATCTAGCTCCATCAAAATGTAATCCTTGTTGTGACTCATGATGCTCATAAACGGCATCATCCACAACTCGTAGTTTATCATGTCCATCTTGACAATAGGACATGGATCATTTATAACATCAAGAGATGTAGTAGCATCTACCTGGATCTACCTTATTCTCTACCATGACACATGAAGTAGCATCTACCTTGTTCTCTACCAAACAATCTTGTCTACACAAGCAGCAAAAGGAGGTTGTGTGTGTTAACCTATATACACAACATACACATTACCCTTATAGGTACTCTACGAGATTAAATGTTGAATTTATATGATCAAATTTAGAGCGGACGGTCCCAAAAGTCCTGGATTTTCTATCGGTGAATGGGTCTCTCGCAAATGTGTCGGCACCTAAACAATCCAGACAACGCTCGTCGTTGCATCTTGGTGCACATGAGATGATGCTATGAGTGGACTCGTTACCTGTTGATACCGTTGCGCATCGACGATAAAGGTGTCACCGCCGCACGGTTCTTTATGCGGGCTCCTCTTGGCGTCTGTGGTGCTTGTGCGCAAAGGATGTATGTGTGTGAGCATGCAAAAGATAGGGAAGAAGAGTTGGAGATTGGGTATGGTTTCAAGAATTCTCGTGGCTCTAGTCCAAGACCACCGCTCTAAAACCAAGCGGAAAGAAAAATGAGTGATTTAGTGTGTACCTGAGTGTTCCCTTTATACAGAGAGAAAAGCCTAGAGATGAAGGAGATTCCCTTGTTAGGCTAGGTAGGTGCCCTATTGGGCTTACACATAAAAAGAAAGAAATTTCAAAAATGCCTTTTAAAATCAAATGAAATTTTCTAAAAAAAAGGTAAAAAATTAAGCCAGATAAGAAAATAAATTATATATAAACCAAATCAATTTTAATAAAAATAAAATACATAATAACATCTCAAAAAAACTAAAATCGCCAAAAACACAATCGAGGTACAAAATCGACTACGTATTTTTCCACATGTACACACACCTAGGACCTATCATACATATCTAGTGTCTCCTTGAGTTCGACACTCCTTTTCTTGTCGCTATACATATATATTGAAGAGTATTTTTTTTTTTTGAAATTTCACATAGGATCGAGTTACTTTAACACATACAATAGGCCTAAAACCTGCATTTTAAAACATCAATTCTGGGTGATTTCAAATTTCATGCAATCTCCGTGAACACGTCAAACAATCAACCTCATGCAAGGTCGTCTGCCACAGTGAATGTCACCACCCTCACCATGGATAATGCCACAATTACAATATGTAAATCCCAAAATCAAAGTACTAGCCTCATCAACCCGATCACATGCATGTTTGGATGAGCGTGTACCATATCTCTAAAAGGATGCCTCGAAACTACCTTCTAAATGCAACCAGATCTCTTATTCCCCCTGAAGAAGAAGATGTGTCGCATGCTGTGTCAGGCTATGTACACGAACCAAGGTACCACCAAGTTGTACCACGTTATTTCTAACACACATCGACCTCTCAGATTATTTATCTTCACTCTATTACAAAGAAAAATTTGACATAACTATGAGATATTGAAGATGAGTAGGTTCAAGTATGAGCAGTTATTAAATTTTATAATTGGAAGTAGTCCCACAAAAAGAAACCTCTACAAAATGTGAACTCGGTTAAAAGAGAGTGTTTTTCTTATTAAGAGAGGGGACTCTAGGCTTCTTTATATAGAGAGAGGGTTACACCATAAATTGAAAAAGACAAAAGGACCTTCGAAGAAGCACAACTCATATCATGCAAACTCCTCCTCAAGTTGAAGCATATATATATAATCATGTTTGGCTTGCTGCAACATCTCTTAAACTGAGTGCAGGCAAAAGTTTGGTGAAGACATCGGGAGTTTGACCTCTGAATTCACGTTAGAGGTGTGTGGCAGCCCTCATTTTATCAAATGTCTCCGGTGTAATGACAATTGACAGGGTGAGGAGTGCTTTTCTTATTGAGAGAAGGGACCCTATGCCTATTTATATAGAGAAATGCTAGGGTTACACTAAGGTTACGTCATAAAATAGAAAAGACAAGAGATTCCCCAAAGGAGTACAAATCATATCATGCAACAAACTCTAATGTGTAATATTTGACAATTCATTTTTTTCCTTGGTAGCAAGAAACTTAATCCAGTAGATGAAGATATTCCGATGAATGCGTGGTCATGCATAGAAGGCCCACAAATTTTTCAACAAAATGTTGGATGTTTGGTCACATAAAGGACAATATACAATAAGAATAGCAAATAAATGATTGATGTGGCACTAATAGAAGATAAAATCAAGAAATTGATTTAAGATGACTTGAACAAATACAAAGGTCATATAGTACCATATATCAAAGATGTAAGAAAGTAGAAGATTTTTGCAAGATGGTCGAAACAAAAAATTGTTGGAAGGAAACTACTAAAGATCCTGTTGTTTAGTGGAAACAAATATATATATTGGAAGGAAACTATTAAGATGGTTTTTTTTCAATCTAGGATCGAATATGACCCAAATTAGATCCATCTCGAAGCAAAGAATAGATGTAATGCCCCCACATAAAGTGGAAAAAGCCTAGTAATAGTTGTTGTTGTAACCAAAAAATGTTGCACATTATTTCAATGAAGCATTTTTACAAAATTTCCCGAGGAAATGATTTGTACTTTTTTTTCAAAAGTAGCCAAGAGAGGGGAACTAAAGAACCCATTCTTCATCAGATTAGACTCTTCACACTAACAACAAGATGCAATCCAAAAAAAGGATAAAAGAGTGTTTAAACAAGGAGGACAAAACTACAAGAAAGAACAAGGACTGTGTACCAAGATCATTCATAAAGTCTGCCACCAAACGCCACATCTTTGCATCGCTGTCAAGTTTGGAACCCTGTGAAAATAGAAAAAAATAACAATTATTACGCAAACAGAAAAAGGCTTTCTGATACATAAGCTCCCACTAAGCAGGTCCGGGAAAGGATTAGAACACTTTGGGACTATTCATACAGCCCTGCCCTTCCTTTTCTTAGGAAAGTCATTTCCAAACCTCAAATCACATAAAAGACGGTTTTATCATGATAACATTTAAGTTCCATCAAACGCGCTTAAATGCTCTAGTAATTTGAGTAGACGCTTCTCATTCCGTAGACGAGGTCAAAAGGGTTTGAAATTCTTAATCCTGAACTTCTCCAGAAACTTGGTTCACACAGCATGGCATCATTGGCCATGTGAAGATTGATATGCACGTACTTCCAATTTCCAAAAAATGTCCTATTATTGGCCATGAAATCGATTGACAAAGGCAATCAATGGTCTAGAATTAACACTAAAAAGCCCTATTATCGGCCACGATAACAATTAACAAAAAAAGGAATAATCGAGAACTAGCACCCACGACTCCTGTGATTGTGGAAGCACTCCACGTGGGAGCCCTTCTAGATCACTTAGCAGACAGCAATAGAGCTTAAAAAACACTGACAATAATAATAAAACATACCTGGGAAAATGTGAATAAAATTCCTCCTAGCATACCAGTGAAATCCCTCAAAAACCACTGTTAAATCAGGACCATTCCAATTAGTTGCTAGATGAAAAATCAGGAGAAAGAGAGGATATTAATACATAACATTAACCAATTTGCACAAGAAAACCGTATTTAAATTTTGATCATATTAGCCTAACCTATATTTTAGTGAAGTACAATAGCAGAAATCCATCAGTTTCTGGCCGATTTTATGTGGTTATCAGTCCATGATTTGGCAAGGGTATAAAAATAATTGTAGGTTCTATTTCATCGCCATTTTAGCCAGGAGAAACGGCCCCTGTTAACATCTACACCATATACTGAAGCATCTTCGCAATCAGCAGGACCCCAATAACCCGACTGATACTTTGGAACACTATTTTGTGCAGACCAGGTGGACCAATTCAGTAAAGATTGGTATAATGTCCTCGACGCACAAGAAAGCTCGCCCAATTACTTACCTTCTCTGTCCATTTGAGCAGAGAGGGAGAAACACAAGAAAGCTCGCTTTCCTGCTAAACAGAACACTGGAGAAGGTTAAATAAAATTGCTAATTCCTCTTTCCCTTTTCTTGTCCTGATACTTCACGCTCCTTCGGTTACTTTTCCAAACATCCTCTAAAATGGAGACCCAGTCCCCCCCCCCCCCACACACACCCCACTCCTTCAAAAGTACACACCATCACACTCCCCCCTCTTTCTCCCTAACACATGTCTTTTAGCAACATTCCCCTACCCCCTTCTACTTATTTATCTATGTGCATCGATTCTCAAACGATGTGACACCTTGTTTTGTTCTAAAAAATCAATTGTAAATATGATTTGATTAATGTAGAGATATATTTCATATATGTGTATCGTTTATATATTTTCATGTTCTTCTGTCCACTTTATGTAATTTGCCCATAGGCTACTCCATATATAAGAGAACCTAGGGTCAAAGGAATAAACAACTCTTTCTATTTTCCCAACATGGTATCAGAGCGACGGTCCTAGACCGGAACTCCTGTACCGAAACCCTAACCCTAAACCCCACACCCAAGCCTCTCGCACGCGCGCCACCTTGGGTGCCGCCAACCCCGACAAGCCGCCGCCCCTTGCCCGTCGCCACCCAGGCCCATCGCAGCCTAGGGATCCCCGGTTCCGCACCACAGCACCAGCGGTTCCCACTCGGACCCCGCGACTCCAGCCCGGCCCCTGCGGATCCCGTTGTCGCCCGGCCACCGCGAGCCCTTGCTGCACCGCCGTTCCCAGTGCCCCACGGCCCATCGCTCGGCCCCTGCACCTCCTCTCTCCAAGAAGTGCCGCCGCACCTTCCCTTTTAAGAGGGACACCGCCGTCGAGCTTTCTTCCTTGATGAGATTGGTTGCATAAGTATACATATGCAACCAAATCTCCTTATGTCAGTGTATACAAACACTTGTCTAAGTCTTCAATCCTAGTCCTCTCCAACCGTCATGTCAGAGAGCAAGGTCGATATCCCCTCCGCAGGCGCCTTCAGAGGTCCTGCACCTATAGTAAAGATGGACGGGCCAAACTATGAACTGTGGGTGATGTAGTTCATGAGCATGATGAAGTCTACAGGTAAGAAACATATTCTTACCGAGGAAGAGCCGGCTGAGAAGACTGGGATTAACGCCTCATGGGAGGCGGATGATGTCTATGCCACGGTTTGGCTTTCAAGCACATTGGTAATAGAGATCGCCAATGATATACTCCATCAGCCCACAGACAAGGCGGTGTAGGATATTCTCGTTGCTACTTATTCACAGGTAAAGAATGAGACAAAGATTCTGCAACTCGAGCATGATATCTTTACTATTAAGCAGAATGGACGCCCTCTTCACTCGCTATATACATCCTTGCGTGGGATGTTCGAGAAGCTCTATAGCTTCATGCCTCTCACATCTACTCCAGGGCGGCAGAAAACTTATAGGAATGCCACCATGGTCGGTGTATTCCTGGCAGCCCAAGATCCTGAGTATGAGGCGGCCCGTTCCCAGATTTTGGCAGACTCTACTATTCCTCCTATGGAGGAAGCCTTCCGCAGGCTTAATCGGATCACTGTTCCATCTTCTATTGCCAGTCAGACTTCTTCAGCAATGGCAGCCTCCCGAGGTCGAGGAGGCTCTTCTCAATTTCGTGGACCAGGACCTCGTGGCAGAGGAGGTCGTGTTCATCAGCCTTGCACATTTTGCCATCGTTCTGAACATACTGAAGATACATGCTACTCTAAGCATGGATTTCTTGCATATGCTCGAGTGACCGAGCAGATTGAGCCTCCGGCTGCATCCTCTTTGGATCAACGATTTGATGACCTTGTAGCCCGATTGAGGGGCATTATACCTCTAGCCAATCCCGTTATGTCTTCCTCGACCTCTGGGAGTCACTCTGATGTAGCTGCTTCAGCCTCCTCCAGTACCTCAGGTAGTACTTATGCACTCACTGGCAGTAGTGGATCTGATATTATAGAATGGATTATGGACTCCGGTATCACACATCACTTGTGTGGAGACAGGGATCAACTTACAGTATACAAACAAGTTTCTCCAGGAAGAACTGTGGTTATTGCAGATGGTACTCATTCCCCAATCACTGAAAAGGGGGGGATTAGTTTGACGCCCTCTATGAATTTACAGAATGTGTTGCATGCACCTGACTTCTCTATGAACATGTTATCTATTAGTCAGATTACAAAGGATTTACATTGTCGAGCTATATTTGACCCATCTTCTCATGTATTTCAGGACATCCTTACGGGCAAGGTGATTGGGTGTGGCCGTGAGCAAGGTCATCTATGTCGCTTAGTTTGAACTCTGTATGCTGGCATTTCCTCTCTATCTGTTGGACATGTCTCACCCTTTACGTGACACCTGCGCTTTGGTCATCTCCCATTCCAGAAAATGTTATGTTCTGCCTCAGATCTCTCCTCACTGATCCTTTCAATGTGAAGCATGTCAGTTGGGAAAACATCATCAATCTGCGTTTCCCAGTCATCAAAGTCGGAGCAGTAGCTCCATTTTTGAGTTGTTTCATATAGATATTTGGGGTCCCAATCGTGTTCCTGATCATCAGGGGCACGGATTTTATCTTGTTGCAGTCGATGATTTTTCTCGTTTGTCCTGGGTCTTTTTATTAAAGAATAAATCTAAAGCCGGAGATGTTATCAAAAAATTTCTAATTGAAGTAACAAATGTGTTTTCAACCTCAGTGAACTTTGTAAGAACTGATAATGTCTTAGAATTTTGTACACATACTCTTTCCAAGTATTTTTTATCCCAAGGTATTATTCATCAAACTTCATGTGCCTATACTTCCCAACAAAATGGTGTTGCAGAGAGGAAGCAACATCATTTGCTTGATATTACGATGATCATTCCCATTCAGAGTCGTGCTCCGCATTCTTTTTGGGGTGATGTTGTCCTTACGGCATGATATCTTATTAATCGCATGCCCTCGTCGGTCTTAGTTGAGAAAATTCCCTTTTCTCTTGCCTTTCCTGAGAAGGAATTATTCTTACTTACTCCTCATGTGTTTGGCTCGGTCGCGTTTGTCCACCAGTTGTCACCAGAGATTGGCAAGCTCTCTACTAGAGTTGTCAAGTGTATCTTTGTCGGGTACTCCAAGACACAAAAAGGGTACAGATGTTCCACTGCGCAAGAAGTACTATATTAGTGTTGATGTCACATTTTTCAAGTCTGTAATGTACTTTTCTCCTATAGGTGATTGGTTAACTTTTCCAATATCTAATGATGAAATATACATGCCACCACCACCATCATCACCTTCATCACCAACTCCACCACCACCGTCACCACTGCCACCACCGTCACCACCACCACCACCGTCACCTCCACCACCTACTACGGTTCAAGTTCCTCCTTTGTCGCATCACTATACCCGCCGACCTACTTCTGTTCATGGTCATCGCCCGTCATCTAGTACATGTGAGGTATGTTCTGAATACACAATTTCTAACAATGGGTCTGGAGATCTACCTGAGCAGGACTCTTTACAGGAACAGATGTAGAGGTTGTTGATTTGGACTTACCTATTGTGCTTCGGAAGCAAAAGTGTAGTTGTGCATCATATCCTATAGCATCCATGGTCTCCTTTGATCGCTTGACTGGCGATTTCAAGAAATTTGCAGCTGCATTGCCAACCGTGGCAATTCCACGAAATTATCAGGAGGCTCTGCAGGACAGTCTGTGGCGATTGGCTATGGAAGAGGAGATGATTGTCCTTCAGTCAAGGGGTACTTGGAGTCTTGGCCCAACTCCCATTGGAGTATCTATAGTAAGTTCTAAATGAGTTTTTATGGTGAAGTACAATACATATGGTAGCATTGACAGGTACAAGGCCCGACTGGTTGCAAGAAGATTACTCAGACATATGAGGTGGATTATCTTGACACGTTCTCCCTAGTTACTCGACATTCCACCTTACAGATCCTTCTATATGTTGTCATGATTCGAGATTGGCTCATGTTTCAATTGGATGTCAAGAATGCATTTTTGTATGGTGATCTTCAGGAAGAAGTCTACATGCAACAGCCGTTGGGGTTTGCTGTTGATGGGGAGTGTGCACAGGTATGTAGACTTCATAAGGAAATCTATGGCCTTAAGCAGAGCCCTAGAGCTTGGTTTCAGAAGCTCTGAGAATTGTTTGAGAAACAGGGGTTCAAATGATCGAATGCAGGTCACTGTCTTTTTACACAGAGAACCTCCAGAGGTATGACTGCTATTATGGTATATGTTGATGATATACTTATTACAGGAGATGATATGCAGGGAATAAAAAGAACAAAAGAATTCCTGGGTCGTGAGTTTGTTACCAAGGATCTGGGAGCTCTAAGATACTTTCTGGGATTAGAGTTTGCCAGAAACCAACAGGGGCTTGTGATGACTCAGAGGACGTACGTCACTGATTTATTGAGTGACACGGGAATGCTTGGATGTCGACCTACGACAACACCCATGGATCCAAGCATGAAGCTTTATAATGATGATACTGATGAGGTGGATAGGAGAAGAAACAGAGAGCTAGTGGGAAAGCTTCTTTATGTTACCACTACCAGACTCGATATTTCATTTGCAGACAGCCGGGTGAGCCAATTCATGGAACAACCTCGTCAATTTCATATGGATGTTATACAGATGATACTAAGGTATCTCAAATCATCTCCAGGTGTGGGATTGCTATTTAAAAGGGGTGATTCTATGACTAACTCAGCATGTGGATATGCAGACTATGCAGGGTGCCCCAAGGACAGGAAGTCTACATCAGGGTTTGCTATATTTGTTGGAGATTCTCTTGTCTCATGGAAAAGTAAGAAGCAAACTGTGGTTGCTAGATCTAGTGTCGAATCTGAGTACAGAGCTATGGCCCAAACAGGTACGAATTGATGTGGGTTCGAGTAGTCCTAATAGATCTACATATAGATGTACATTTTCCCATGTCGCTAGAATGTGGCAAGCAGGTTGCCTTATTCCTTGCTAATAACCATGTTGTTGAGAAGAGGAACTAATGAGATGTTTATTCCATAGAGCTAAGGTCTTTTATATAGAGAGAAAACCTTATAGAGTACAAGTGTTACGAAACCCGAAGGGTCACAGGAGGTTACGGAACTCGAAGGGTCATAAAGGGTTACGGAACCCGAAGGGTCACGAGGGTTTACGGAACCCGAAGGGTCACAGGCATAAATGTAAATATAATAACTCTAACACTCTCCCTCAAGCTGGAGTTGAGAAAGCTACAGCTTGTAACAAAAAGAAAAAGTATACACCACATCTTCACACAATGCATCATAAGAACATATGTCCATTGCTGGTAGAAGACCTCGCTCGAGGACAGATCTGCGACTTTCAGGTCACCGGAATGTATCTCTGTCATGCCTGGAGAGTCGTTGCGATATCAGGTCACCGGAGCGTATCTCTGTCGTGCCTGCAAGTCATCGGAACATATTTCTGTCGTGCCTGGAGAAGAATCGCTGAAGAAGAAGTCTAACGCGGAAGTCGATGCTCGGTGAATATTGATGATCTGAATAGTAGTCTGGAGTGTCGGTATGTCAGTCATGGTAGGCAGTAGACATTCTGAAGAATCATCTCTGACTCCTCCTTTCTCCCACACTTGATAGAGTAAAGAGTATGGAACATCAAGTTGAGAGAAACAAAAAGTAGGGAGAAACAAGTCATGGTGAAGAAGAGGTTGTTGGAGGGGGGGCTCCAAGCGGTACCGGCGATGCAGGAGGTACTACTGGAGCCTCGGATGACGCTTTAGGTGTCGTTGGAGGTGGCAGCTAGTGTTGTTGAGGACTTGGACTGCCTTGCGCGAGGCCATTGAATCCACGAGCGATGTAGGAGGTCCAGCCCTCTCTCCTTATCGGTGGAGAGAGGGCTGGTGGTGGCGGCGGATTTAGGGTATTAGGCTTCGGTATAGGACCGTCGCTCTGATACCATGTTGAGAAGAGGAACTAATGAGATGTTTATTCCATAGATCTAGGGTCTCTTATATAAAGAGAAAACCCTATAGAGTACAAGTGTTACGAAACCCTAAGGGTCACAGGAGGTTACGGAACTCGAAGGGTCACAAAGGGTTATAGAACCCGAAGGATCACGAGGGTTTACAGAACCCGAAGGGCCACATGCATAAATGTAAATATAATAACTCTAACACCTGATTTTCATGAGAGGACAAAGCACATTGAGGTTGATTGCCATTATATACGTGACATGATCCAGAAAGATTTTATTTCTACATCTCATGTTAGCTTAGGGGACCAGACGGCAGAGATTTTCACTAAAGTCCTGAGAGAGCCCTTCTAGAAGTGTTCATCCAAGCTGAGCATGACAGATATCTATACTCCATCTTGAGGGGGAGTGTAGAGATATATTTCATATATATGTGTCCTTTATTTATTTTCATGTTCTTCTGTCCATTATGTAATTTGCCCATAGGCTACTCCTTATATAAGAGAGCCTAGGGCCAAAGGAATAAACAACGCCTTCTATTTTCTCAACAGTTAATAATAAGTAAATTTGCTTGGTTAGTTTTTTAGTATGTTATTTATGCGGCTTTATAGGATTCGAAAATAGAAAACTGGAGAGAACGTTCCAAAATAGCATCCCCCATCCATGATTTGCTCCACCGACACATATGACACCCTTTCTCCATGCAACTCGCAGCCACACCTCCACAATGTGTATCGACAACCTCCCACCATCAGCCTGTCAAAGACTTGCTCCTTCTTCAAGGCCTACACAGCCTCCCCTCAATGCAACTCGTGACCCATACATCCTTCACACCCCATCGCACCATGCACTGGCAAACTCCATCTCTATATTCAAGAACTTCGTCCCTCAATGTACCCTACAGTGGTGCACCTACCCAACCTACATAGCTTGTTGCAACCCAAAGCCTCCATTTCCAACATCAACAACCTCCTTCCACCATTATAGTTGTTGTTTTCCTTATATTGGCCAAAGCAAGAGAAAGAAAGACCAAATATCTTTCATAAGTGAGATGCATTAATTATGAGGAAGGACATGTGCTTGTTACTCAGAAGGATAGAGAGACGAGATGGAAGCATTATTTCCATAAGATTTTCATTGAGGAAGGTAAGAAAGAGATCACTTTGGGAATAGAAGTGAAAGTTACTTGAATCGTGTAAGCTATAAATGAATACAAATGAAGAAGAGGAGGCTTTAGAGATTATGAAACCTGGGAAAGGTGTAGGACATGATGACATTCATGTAGAAGTATGGAGAGTTAGTTCTAGGTGGACGTGGTTTAACTTGGCTCTTTACTTTATTCAATGTTATTTGGCAAAGCAAGAAAGTGCCTGAAGAATGGAGGAGAAGCATCATGGTGCCTCTTTATAAGAATAAAGGAGACATTCAAAATTGTTCGAATTACAGAGGTATCAAACTGATTAGTCATACTATGAAAATTTGGGAACATGTGATCAAAAAAATGTTAAGACAAGTTTCCAAAGTAACAGAAAATCAATTTGGATTTATGCTAGATCGCTTAACTGTTGAAGCTATTCACCTGTTGAGGAGAACAATCGAGATTAATAGATCTAAAATGAAGAAGTCCATATGATTTTTATTGATTTGGAGAAGGCTTATGATACAGTCCCACGAGAGATATTGTTGAGAGTTTTGGAGAAGAGACAAGTACATATCATATACATTAACATTATAAAGGATATATATGATCTGGCTTCATCCTGTGTAATGATCCAGTCTGGGAGGTCTGACTATTTTGACATAATGTCGGTCTGCATCAAGGTTTAGCTTTGAGTCCATTCCTTTTTACTTTGATTATGGATGAGTTAACTAGTCACGTTCAAGATGAGATACCATGGTATATCTTGTTCGTAGAAGATATTGTGGTGGTTGATGAGACTAGAGATGGAGTAAATGAGAAGTTTGAAGTTTGGAGACATACCTTAGAGACTAAAGGATTCTGTATACTAAGACTAAGTATATGGAGTGCAGATTTGATGAAAGTAGTGGTGAAGAAATCGAGGTGAAGATTGGAGATGATAACCTTAACAAGAGAAATTCTTTTAGATACTTTGGATCTATTTTACAACATGATGGAGAAATCGATGGAGATATTACTTATAAAACAAATGCAAGTTGGCTAAAGTGGAGAGGAGTCTCTATTGTTCTATATGATAAGAAAATTCCTTTGAAAATCAAAGGAAAGAATAACAAAAGAGTCGTGAGACCTACTATGCTCTATGGATCTAAATATTGGCATGTGAACCATAGACATGTGCAGAGAATGACAGTAGCAGAAATGAAAATACGAGGATGTATGGTCATACACGAATAAGATCAAATTCAAAATGATGCGATCAGAAGGAAAGTTCATGTAGCTTCGATAGAGCTTAAAATGAGATAAAACCACTTAAGATGGTTTGATCATTTGCAGAGGAGATTGGTTGATGCATCAGTTAAAAGATGCAAGATTTTGGATGTTGAACTGGCTAAGAGAGGACAAGGAAGAACCAAGAAGTGTTAGCATGAGAATATCCAAAGGGATCTTTGTTGTTTGGATCTAAGCCCAAGAACGACCCAAAATAGATCTGAATGGAGACAAAGAATCCATGTAGCCAACCCTACTTAATATGAGAAAAGATTGTGTTGATGTGGTATTTACAAATTTGCGTGGAAAACTAAAAGTTATTGGTAGATATTTCCATATTATGGATAGATACTTCAACAAGCTCATCGCCAACGATATTATTCTTAGAAACATTATTTTTAAAAAACATGTGTACCATTATTACAAACTTTATATTAGACTTATCGAAGGATACAAGTGTGGGGCCCTTTTAATGGCCCCACCAACACATCCAAGCCCCACCACTAAACAATGTGATACTAAAACACACACGTAGTGTATTTGATATTTGAGTGAATAAATTAGTCAATTGCCTCGACCCTTCAACAACTTCAACACTCCTCAGAGTGGAACACGTCATGCTCAGCTTGGATAGATTAAAAAATAACTCATGCACGCACATTACTACATGACGGCCATACTATGTCAACGAGCACATACTCATTGGATTATTGAAGACAACGATGATGACTATTGGGTGATGATGTGCATTGGAGAAACTAGAGGCCTGGAGTTCAAAATAATGATTCGTTGAGCAATCTTGAGGAAATATGACTCATGTATTCTACATCAACATCGATAGGAATCACCAACATTATTATGAGTCTATCTCTTGGAGATTTTTAGCCCGCGACATGCCACCTCAGCAAAAGACAGCTTCATCTTTCTAAAGGATTAAAAAGGATTGCGAAAATACTTATATAGAGTTCTCAGAAATGGATCCCTCTTATAGGGACCTCAATGCATGTTCTATCTCGTAGGGGCCTCGAACCTCAAAGAAAGAACTTGCTTTGGGACCACAATCAAAGGAGGATAGAGCATGAGTCTCGTCCACCCACAGGATGATCAGGAGTCTCTCTGTGGAGAACTCAAACTCTTTCATCATTTTCCTTTTTTGTTTTTTTAACTGCCCTTTCCTCACTTTCCTTGAAACTAGTTTTGTTCTCTCTTTTTGTCTTCATTATCTTATTATCTCTTTTTTAGGGTTAATCGATCGCCTATGTGGACCTTGTGGAAAGAATAGAATTGCATAGCTTCAAAGAGACACTAGGGCTCTCTTATATAGGAGAAAAGCACTGGGTAAATTACATAAGAGGTACAAGGAAGAAAAAGAAATAAGAAATAAACACTCAGAGATACAAATATCTCAACACTCTCCCTCAAGCTGGAGCATATATGTCTATCATGCTCAGCTTGGAACAGCATCTCTGAAATGGACCTCAAGCAAGTGCTTTGGTGAATATAGTTGCAGTCTAATCTCCAGTAGTGACATGGGAGGTGGATATGAGTCCCTTCTGGATCATGTTTATGGTATAGTGGCAATCCGCCTCTATATGCTTGGTTCATTCATTGAATGCAGGATTATTGGCAATAAATAGAGCAGTTTGATTATCGCATAGAAGTTGCATGGGAAGAGGTACCTCAACTGCAAGATCAGTCAAGACTGATTTAACCCACATCATCTTTGTGCTCCCCTGAGCCATGGCTATGTACTCAGACTCTACACTGGATCTAGCAATCATTGTCTGCTTCTTGCTTTTCTATGACACAAGTGAACTCCCAACAAAAACTGCAAAGCCATATGTAGACTTCCTGTCTCTAAGGCATCCCGCATCATGTACATCTACACAAGTTGTCACCTCAAGAGATGCACCCCTGTTGAATATGAGGCTAGTACATGGTGAAGTCTCCAAATATCTTAAAATCATATGAACAGCATCCATATATGCCTGCCTGGACTGCTCCATGAATTGGCTCACCTTGCTCATAACAAAGGATATGCTTGGCCTAGTGATAGTAGCATAGAGGAGCTTCTCAACAAGCTCCATGTATCTCCTCTTATCTACCTCCTCAATGTCATTATCATATAATATCATGCTCGGATCCATAGGGGTAATAACAGGCTTGCACCCTGTCATGCATGTCTCTAATAGAAGATCAGTCACAAACTTCCTCCGGGTCATCACAAAATCACGTTGGTTCCTGGCAAACTCTAATCCGAAGAGTAATGTAGACTGCCAAGATCCTTAGTCATAAAGTGTTGACCTAGGAACTCCTTAGCAGCTTGAATACCATGTCCATCATCACCTGTGACAATTATATCATCAACATAAACCATAATGGCAATTGTACCTCTCTGTATCCTCTGAACAAAAAGAGAATGATCTGCAGTGAATCGCACAAACCCCTGGTGCTCTATAAACTCTGAGAGCTTCTGGTACCAAGCTCTCGGACTCTGCTTCAAGCCATAAATCACCTTGTGGAGCATGCACACCTTCTGAGGCTCCCCCTCAGCAATAAATCTTGGTGGCTATTGCATGTATACCTACTCCTGTAGATCTCCATATAAAAAAGCATTCTTCACATCAAGTTGGTAAAGCGGCCAATCATGAGTCACAGTAACTGATAGAAAAACGCGCAAGGTCGAATATCTAGCCACCGGTGAGAATGTATCTTGGTAGTCCACCTCGTACATCTGGGTGAACCCTCACGCTACAAGCCTCGCCTTGTAGCGATCCACACTGCCATCTGCTCATTGCTTCATTGTAAAGATCCATTTGCACCCCACAATAGAGGCACCTGGAGAAGCAGAAATAATGCTCCAGGTACCATGAGACTGTAAAGATGACATCTCCTCTTCCATGGCAAGTCGTCAGCTACTGTCTTGTACTGCTTCCCATCATGTTCGTGGGATAGTGATAGCAAAGTCCCACTACAAACCTCTTGTACTCCTCTTAAAGACGATCCAAGGAAACATGGGCAGCTAGAGGATAAGTGGCACAGGTACGGCACGGCTTCCGTAAGGCAATGGGTACATTAAGATCACCGGCCTCTCTGTTCTCTGAAGAAGGTATCAGCTCCTCCTGGAAAGTGTCCTATGATACAAGCATGTCACCAGTGCCATCAGTAGAAACAATGTATTCAGTACATATCTGGGGTGTGTTGGATGACGTGGAAGGCACATGAGCAAAGGGTAGAGTAAAGGGCCTGCAAATGTAAAAACGTGGCAGAAATTGTGCCATGGTAGAAGGTGGTGGATGTGGTGAAGATGTGGTGGTGGAGCAGGTGATTGTGGTTCATCCTGAGGAGGTGGTGGCGGAAGCAAGGGAGGTGGTGGAACAAAAACATCTTCGCCAGAGTCAGAGTTAGACAACATGTCACATGTAGGAGAAAAATACATGACAAACTCAAAAGATGTGACATCAGCACTCACGTAATACTTTCTCCGGACAGGATCAAAACACATATACCCTTTTTGGGTATGAGAATAGCCAACAAACACACATTTGATAGCTCTTGGAGAGAGCTTGTCACGACCAGGAGTAAAATTGTGGATAAAGGCCACATACCCAAAGACCACGGGAGTAAGAGAGAATAGGTCCTTTTCGGGAAACATGATCGAGAAAGGAACTTGTTCTCCAAGGATCGTAGAAGGCATGTTATTCATTAAGTAGCATGCAGTGAGGACGGCGTCACCCCAAAATGAATGAGGAGCTCAACTCTGAATCAAAAGGCTCCTCGTAACATCAAGAAGATGATGATGTTTGCATTCAAAAACATTGTTCTGTTGCGATGTGTACGCACAAGAAGTCTGGTGAACAATACCAAGAGACCTGAAGAAATTAGACAGCTCTAAAGTGGAGAACTCCAAGTTATTATCAGCAAAAATAAACTTCACATGAGCAGAAAAAATGTTCTTTATTTCAATAAGAAATGATTTAATGACAAGACCAACTTCAGATTTATTCTTTAACAAGAAAACCTAAGAAAGTCTGGAGAAATCATCTACAGCTACTAGATAGAACTGATGTTCCTGATGATCGGGAACATGACTATGGCCCCAAATATCAAATTAAATAACTCAAATGACTGACAATTGTGGAGACTCAGGCTACTCGGAAAGGAGGGACGATGGTGCTTCCCAAGCTGGCATGCCTCACGCTCTAAGGTGGTACGAGTAGAGATCTGGGAGAGGACATGACATAACTCTTGTAGAGGAATATGTCCAAAGTGAAGGTGCCACATGAACGGCGAAACTGATCCAGTAGGAATAGTCGCAGCACCTGTAAAAGGAGGTTGGATCAATCTGTAAAGCCCTCGCTGCTCACGACCACATCCAATCACCCTACATGTGAGTATGTTCTGAAACACAAGAGAAGAAGGGTCAAATGGCACGACGAAGCAAATCTTTTGTAATTTGACTAATGGACAAAAGATTCATCTGAAATGTTGGTGCATATAAGACATTTTGCAGGCGCATCGAGGGGACTAGGACAATCTCCTCCTGACCAACAATGGGTAAATGAACACCATTTGCAATTACCATTGATCTACAATGAGGGATAGATCTGTAAGAGCTAAAGTGTGCTCGATCTCCGTACATATGATGAGACGCACCGGAGTCCATGATCCAATCAGTCAAATTTGAGATGCTACAACTGGTAAGTGCATAAGCTATACCTGAAGAACTCGTAGAGGCTCTAGCAACAGCTGCAACGTCTGAAGATCCTACAGCAGATATAGTCGGTGTGGTCATTATCTCTCTCAATCGAGAGACAATATCATCGAGCCTAGCATCATGAAAGGAAGACGGAGTAGTCTCAGTCTGCTCAACCACAAGGGCAGATGCAGGATACACATGCTTCTGATAGCATGTCTCCTCAGAATGACCTAGGTGGTGGCAGTATGTGCAAGGTCCATGCTGACGCCCTCCTCCTCGACCACAGGATCCTCGCCCACGAAATTGTGAAGTACCCCCCCCCTCGCGAGAAGCAGCCATCGCAGAGGGGGTTTAGGCCATGATAGTGGATGAACCAATTATTCTGCTCAGCCTCTTGTATACTTCCTCCATCGGTGGTATCGTCTCTCCAATAAGCAGTTGAGTGTGTGCTGCATCGTACCCGCCAGTGGTCCTTGCCCATGAAACTGTGAAGTACCCCCTCCCCCTCTTGTCGCAAGAAGCAACCATCGCAGAGGGGGTTTGGGCCAAGGTAGTGAATGAACCAGTGATTCTACTCAGCCTCTTGTATACTTCTTCTATCAATGGTATCGTCCCTCCAATAAGCAGTTGAGTGCATGCTGCATCGTACTCAGAATCAAGAGATGACAAAAAAAACCCGGTCATAGTGGCATTTCGGTATGTATGTTGATGCTCTGTGCTGGTAGTAATCGGCATAAAGCCATGAGGTCACTCGAACATGCCTCAAAGACGCGAGAAGTGGGCATGAAGAGGTCGACCATTCTGCTTGGTCGAGAATATGTCATACTACAACTGAAGGATCTTGTTCTCATTCTTCACTTGATCATATGTGGCACGAGGATATCCCACATGGCCTTGGCTGGGGGCTGATTCACAATATCATTTGCAATCTCCGTGGTGAGCGTCCTGGAGAGCCAAATACGAGCATATGCATCGTCTTGCTTCCATGAAGCATGTTCCCCGGTCTTATCCGTTGGCTCTGGCTTTGTCAGAATATGTTCTTTGTTGCTACATTGCGTGAGGGTGAGAAACTGCATGGACCATAACTCATAGTTGGTCCCATCCATCTTCACGACGGGAGTCACGCCCTTAAAGTCACCGGTAGAAGAAAACACTTCACCCTCACTTTCTGACATGTTGAAAAAAAGATACTACGACGGAACTCGACCGGGGATAGATCATCAAAAATGATGCCTACATAATCATATAGAAGATTGGGCATACGTGTAGACTCATATGTCTATCATCATCAATCCCCGGTGCTTGCTGGAGCTGGAAAACACGATTTATAAGTCTGAAATCGTATTTTCTAGTCAAAATCAGACCAAATCAGACCTAAAAATGTCCTCAAAGGGCTGGAAAACGCCTTGGAATCGTGGAAGAGACGGGCAGCAACGTGGGAATCCGCAGCGGAAGGCTACGGCTATACTGGTTGGGCACTTGGACGGCGGCGCTAGGCGTTGGGCGGATGCGTGGGCAGCACTGGGCGGTGGCGCTGGGCGACCCTGGCGGTGCCCCTCGGAGCTGGTGAAGGTGAGGGGAGGGGGCGGGCGGCTGGTGGTGGGGTATGGATTAGGTCAGACTCCGGTCTAGGATCATCACACCGATACCAACAACAAACAACAACAACAACAAAGCCTTTTCCCACAATTAAGTAAGGTCGGCTACATGGATTCTTCGCCTCCATTCAGATCTATCTTGAGTCAATCCCGGGCTTATATCCACAAAACTAAGATCCCTTCGTATGGTCTTTTTCCAACACTTTTGGGCCGTCCTCGCCCTCTCTTAGCCGGCTCAACATCCCAACACTCGCATCTCCTAACTGGTGCATCAGCTGGTCTTCTTTGCAAATGTCCAAACCATCTTAAGCGATTTTCTCGCATCTTATCCTCGATCGGAGCTACACCAACTTTCTTTCTGATTACATCATTCCGAATCCGATCATCACACTGATACCATGTGAAAGAATAGAATTGCATAACTTCATATAGACCCTAGGGCTCTCTTATATAGGAGAAAAGCACTGGGTAAAGACCTGAAATAAAGAAGATAAAAAAATAAGAATACATGCAAAATACCCAATAACAACTGCTCAGCTAAAAAAAGAGCTTGGCCCATACACGGGATCGATTCCTCCCTTTTCTCTTCATGATCTATGGCTCAAGAAAAACACATCCAACATGTCAACATCATTGTTGGCTTCATCACTAATGTAGAGTGCCACTTTCCATATCCATGCACCTAGCAACAACCTAGCACATCATCTTTGAGCCCACAACAGTTGCTACATGCTTTCTCCTATTGTCACTCTTGCGTAGCAATGTAACAATCTGATTCTTCCTTGCATCACATTTTTTTGTAACCAGTCTCGTCACTTTATCCATCAAGCCCTTGTGGTTGTTGCATCTGCTTTTCATTCTTCTACCTCCACATGTGTTGGTCACGATAATTTCGGTTGGTCAAAAACCATCTTTGCTACGCAGGGTGTGTGGCTCTCACACCACAATACATGTTTCCACAAGGGATCATCCATAAATGAAACTTACAATAGTTCCCACAATTGGCGATCTTTCGAAACCCAGAGCATTTCCTTCAAGCGACAAACTAAACAGTTGTGAATCTTGAGTCTCCTCATATAAGATCCTTCATTAACACCGCCATGCACAACTATTACAGAGGAAAAATAAAATCTGGAAGCAATAGGCGGAAGAAGGATTCTACATGAAGATCATGCACCGCTCACAACCATATTGCATTAACTTACATGGCAACCTTAAACCCTTTCGAAACTCCACTTTGATGAAAATAGATTAATAATCCAAAAAGAATCGCGAACCTTGAGAATGAACGATAGATCAAAGTCCTAGAACGAGCTTGCTCTGAACATGTGAAAATATGAAATAAATGCAGCATTGCAAATAAGAGAGAAACAAAAAAGACTTGGTTTTTGTACTGAGAAAAGAACTGGAATTCTAAACTGAGATGAATTTAATATGTCATCTGATATAACTTTGCCTAACAGAAATTTTCAAAGAAACCAGCCAGAGAAAAAACACTTGAATAACAATCTTTCGTCCACAATATTCATAACCAACATGATTAAGCACTCATGATCCAAATAACGATATGCCTCAGTATCAATGTGATGACAAATATTTTAATCAGTTTTTTTCCTGAAAAATATTCTTTTCCATTTTGCATAACATCTATTGATACTTGACGCGTGAGAAGATGCCAAAGCCAGCTAAAAATGTCCAAAACTTCTGATCTATCTCGCATTTCAAATTGATTTTTTTCCTTTTTAACCGAAACTACGGTTAAAATGTGATATTTTTCAAAAAATCAACGTTCAGAAATGTTGCATGCAGATTCATTCGAACGTTGCATGCAGATTCATTCGAACAGGTCACCGCATTTTTTCCTAATTGAAAGTAAATGATGATTACATTATTGATGTTCCATTTGTCAAAAATAGTAGGATTTTCTTTAGTCCAAAATTTGTAGGATTTTCCTCTAAGATTCAATAGCAAAAACTAAGAAGTAAGGTAAGCATGCTATATATTTAAGGTTTTTATCGGTTGTGCCCCTTCGAGATATTGCAATTTCAGTTATGCCCCTTCCTTTTTGAGAATATCGGTTGTGCCCTCAACTTCTTCCACAATGGTCATTTGTACCCCTCGGGTTAGTTGTCGTCCATCATCAACGTAAATGGACGTTAATGTTAGGGATACAAGAGGAATTAAATTAAGAAAAAGGTTAAAAAAGTCAATCCACAACCCTCTTCCTCCGCTATCCCCAGCCCCTCTCCCTTGCTTCCCCACCTCCGGCCCCTCTCCCCTGCTTCCCCACCTATGCCCTCCCCCCCCCTCCATCCCCAGCCTAATCTCCCCCAACTGCCCCTTGCTTTCCCACATCCCCCCCCCTCCATACCCAGTCTGACCTCCCCCAACTGCCCCCTGCTTCCCCACCTCCGGCCCCTCCTCCTCCATACCCAGCCCGACCTCCCCCCACCGTCCTCTACTTCCTCACCTCTGACCCCTACTCCTCCATCCCAAGCCCGACCTTCCCCTGTCGCCCCCAGCTTCCTCACCTCCGGCCCCACCGCCTCCATCCCAAGCCCGACATCGCCCCGCATCCCCCTGCTTGCCCACCTCCGGCCCCTCCTCCATCTTCAGCTTGACCTCCCCCTATGACGCCCCTTGCCTCCCCACCTCCAGCCCCACCTCCTCCATCCCCAGCTTGACCTTCCCCTATTACCCCCTGCTCCCCCACCTCCATCTCCAGCTCGACCTCCCCCAGCCGCCCCTTGCTTCAACACCTCTGCCCCCACCTCCTCCGTCCCTAGCCTAACCTCCCCATGCTGCCCCTTGCTTCCCCACCTCCACCTCCTCTGTCCCTAGCCCCACCTCCTCCATGCCCCATGTTTCCCCACCTCCGACCCTTCCTCCTCCATCCCAAGCTCCCCCCGCTGCCCACTACTTCCCCACCTCTGGTTCCTCCTCCTCCATCTCCAGCCCAATCTCCCCATGTCGCCCCCTGCTTACCCACCTCCGTCCGCTCCTCCGCATCACTACTTCTCGAGTTCTTCAACAATAGGGATGCCAGGAGCCCCCCCCCCCCTTCCCCTTAAAGAACTCCCAATCTCTATCGTGACTTCATCATTATCAACAGAAGGAGAGATACATCAAAGGAAGCATGGAGGAGGACACCTCCAATACCGTCTCATCAAGTGTATCCTCGTCGGAGTCCGTCTCTCCGATGCTTCCCTTGGTTGCATCCTTCAAAGACAGAGGAGTATAGAGCCAAGATCTGGAAGAGGATCCTACTGTTTGGACAATAATGCCCCTCTTAACCTCGCCATGATTTGAAACAACCATGGTTAAATTCAATTTATTGATGACTAAAGTAATGGAGGGGCACAAGTGATAGAACGGTAAGAAGTTGGGGGCACAACTGATATTCCCAAAAACAGAGGAGCATAACTGATATTGCAATATCTTAGAGGGGCACAACTGATAAAAAGTAAAAACCCATATATTTATTATTAAAAATCTTGTAATCAAGGCTTTTATAGAAGCATATATCACCTTAATACAATCACAGAAATTATTAATAATATGTGGTGTAGACCATGTAATGCACTGACCCAGTCCACCTATCACATAGGCATATGTAGCAAAATGTGTGGTTCATGCAGTCGCACTATTGTACACTCTCAGAAATAGGTAAAAAATAGTGGATATGGTAAAGCTTGGTAAGGTAAAGAATAGCTATCCAAGGAGATGTATTGGATTTACATAAAAACACCATGCACAACTATTACAGAGGAATAATAAAATCTGGAAGCAATAGGTGGATATGGCAACTCTACAGAAGGCTTCTACATGAAGATCCTGCAATGTACAGGGTACAGAGAACGGTCAAACTACTTTTGAGTTTACCATATGCCCTTCATTTGCATTTTTTACATAAAGTAGTTTATCGGCCATATAGAGACCATCCTGTAGTTGCACTAACGCTCCCATTCCAAATAACATATCAATTTTAGTTGGTCATGTTGACAATGATATATGAATGGCAAGGACGTACCTGAAATGTAGCACCGATGACTGTGGCAGACTTTTCTCCTACGCCAATTGCACTCAGCAGAGCCTAGAGTCCAATTAACAATGCTGAAGGACATGCAATCAAATAAAATTTTCCAGGGCCTGGTAGAATTCAATCAAACCATGAGCCTAACCAGAAAAAAGTCGAGCATGTTTACCTGAGTTGAAAGCATAGAGCGAATATAGGTAGAAAGTCCCTGTACCAAACAATATATGATTACTCACTACAACGGAGTTGCCTAGCCAATAAATAGTATTGTGTTACCCGTGGCTATCGAACCTGTAAAGAATCCCATATTTGAAATGGAGTATAATCAGGAGTTACACTACTTGGGAAACCCTGCAAGCCATAGAATCAAGTATTTATCACAGCACATTTTTTCATTATATGTGAGAAACGGCATGTAAATGCAAATTTTGGGTTAGAGATCATATACTCCCCATTTGTAAGGAGTACAATTATTTTGACAGTGGGAAGACCAAAATCATGGATCAGACAGAACTCGACTTTACTCGGTCATATGTTCGCAAGAAAGGGTTCTATTAGAAGCCTTTTTATTAGTTAAAACCTTGGCCAAGATTACTCCACGTGAAAAACATATCAGCATAAATGAAACAGCCAATCATGAAAGTTTTTAAGCTCCATTGAGATCTATTAAATTTCATCTTTCATCAATATTAACTGAAGTTCGTCCAAAAAAAAAGGATTACAATGTGATATTGAAAAAAATCCCAAATTCTTTATCAAAGGTACGTGCCAAGTCTAAAAAGGATCAACCTTTAAATTCAAAACACAATCCAGATAGCAGCAACTCCTGTAGTAAAAATCCGCTGGACAACGTTGATGCTTGGACAAATTTCAATCGAACTACCCCTAAAATCACCACCTTATAACATGGACCTTGCTAAAGCCAACTGATACTTTCTTCGTAATTTTGAATGATCTTATACTACTAGTCTCCGTGGAGACTCTGGAGTCTGGACTTAATCAACATCAACGGAATCAGGGAAAAGCCGAGAAAGCTCGTCGTCTGGTTTAATCCTCTCATCAGTCATGAGATAAAAACAAATACTACCTAGAGAGCAGACAAAAGGATTTTAACAATGGCTTGTCTTAAGCTAACAAAATGACGTCTCAAATGAGACACAATTATTGCTCGTCCGATTGCTTGCAACGTTACAAAACGAACTGCATTCAGAACTGACCCCCAAAATTATCACCTAATTCCTACTGAAAACACTAACAAACTCCCAATTTCCACACTGCACGGCATGCACCAAACATTGCTAACTCTCACTCAACTCCGCATTCCACGCAAAAAAAATCACAACGCTAACCACGCGCGTGGACACAGATCCTCTCCAATGCCGTTGAGGCATTTTATAGAGCAATGCTCAGATTTCCGAGTGCGTGATCACAATCAAAGCTAAATATATACTTAGACATTTGCATATGTAAAATGCGATCACCTTAATAATAAAAAACAGAAGAAAAAAACGCCATATTCAACTTGAAAGCGATACGTAGAAACATGTACACAAAGATAAGCATGTAATGCATTAAAAAGCCATGTGATTTTACAAATACATCCATCATCAATCATCATGCTCACATCGGAAAATATCTAATTCCCAAACTCGCGCCAATCACATACCTCCGGGACGAACGCCTCGGCGATCTTCCTCCGCGCCTCAGCCCATCTGCTCCCGAACCTGCGATGTGTTCGGATCAGTGATTAGGGTTATTCTGCACGTACATACGGGAGAGAGCGGGGGATGGAGAGACCTGTGGAGAGAGAGGGAAGTGGAGTCGGCGGTTATGGTGGCAGTGATGGAGAGTTTGGAAGGGGAAGAGCCCCTCCATTCTTCCAAGACGATCGAGGAGGGTCGGATAGGGGGCGGCGCCTCCGCCTCCGGTGGAGTTTCGTCCGGCATACGGTTGCTGGATAGCGGTGGAGTTGAGAACCCACTCTGTATGGGTTGGTGTTTACAAGAGAAACGGCCAGTTATCTTGGAAATGTATATTTATTTTACAATGGAAATACAAGAAAGAAAAAAGTGGTTTTAGGACTTTACGGTATCGAATATATATATTTTTTAAATATATAATACATGCTTCGTACGGGCCTTTGACGAAACATGTTTATAAGATCTTACATTTTCGATAATTTTAACATGTGTTAATCAAAATTCATCATGTATTAACGTAAAAAGTAGCTGATATCGACTTATATTTATGTCGTTCCAGCGGATGTTAATGAAGACTTGAGGACTAGAAAATAAGCATGTGGTACATTGTGCTTTTAAAATGCCTAGTGATCGGCCATTTCCTTTTTAATAAAAATATAATGAATGTTTATATTTTGTATGGTCTCATGTATTGTTTTCTCTCTGGGATATTTACACCCATAGCCATGAGTAGTTTGGTAATTAATCAAGAACCCTCGATAATGATGAATTACACCCATAACTTCGAGTAATGTTGAACTCTTACATGACATAACCCTGTGTCAAGTCTCGTCTCGATTCTCTGTTAACTTTGACGGAAAAGTTAAATGTTTATATTTTTACCCTTTGAAACATGTCATATTTATAGAAGGATGCCATTCTGCAACCAAGGAGGTTCTCTCGTCCTTCGAGCTCACCAACTGCGTCAGGAAATGGAGCAGAAGCTCGCCAGATCGTCCATATTACATGGTGGAGCTCAGATTTCCATTTCTCGTCCAGGTTGTACATCCGGAACGTGTCCATCAGCTGAATGTAGCCTCTGTCGTTGTCGTGACTCGAGAAGAACACCGCGACTCCGCGAGGTCCACGAAACCTTCTCCATCGGTGTCCATCTACGCCATCATCTTCCCAACCTCCTCGGGATATGCATCATTGGAGTCGAGCGCATGCAAGACCTTCGCCACGTTATCGCCCTACGACACAGCAATAAGTCTTTCCTCCAACGCCATCAACGCGATCGTGGCTGAGGTCTCAAGGTGGGGTGGGGGTGGCGCTGGGGGGCTAGAGGAGAAAGGAGGAGGGGTGGAGGAGGAAGAGGGAGGGTGGGGAGGGGGTGCTATATGCAGTGTGTGCAATTTGATTTCGACGGTAAAAATCTTACTTCTTTTACGAATCCAACCTCGCAATCGACCATGATCCGTGTCGTGGTGGAGGAGCTGACAAGAGAGGCATATTTGCCTTGAAATTTTGCATACGCGCCAGCGACGGTCTCGTGCTGCCTATGCGACTTTGGCCACCTTCGAACTAGTTTGATAACCCTGCATTGCAGAACCCTCTACTACGGCAGGAGCACATGATCCTCGAGATGGAATGTGTGATCATCGATGACGATCCCATGCTAGAGCGGCAAGCGTGTTTGGTGCTATCTCATGAGGTAGGTAGTTGACGTGTTGTGGGCAGAGGAAGGACGCTAGAGGAGGAAGGGGGTGGTCGGTGGGTTTGAAGGGGAAGGGGAGGAGGAGGAAGGGTGAGGGTTTCTTTTTCTTTTTTTTTACTTTTGGATTAATTTAGTCGTTGGATCAATGATAGGTTAGTTTAAGTCAAAGGTATGGCTGAGTTAATGGACTAAAATAACGGGGGGCTATGGGTGTAGGACAGAGCAATTATTCGAAGTTCTAGGTGTAATTATGAATTATCAAGAGTTCATGGGGTAATTACGAAACTACTCAAGGTTATGGGTGTAAATATATCTTAATTTTAGCAGTTGGATTGAGGATAGGTTAGAATAATCTCAAAGGTCTAGTTGAGTTAATGGACTAAGATAACTAAGGATTATGGGTGTATGACGAAGCATTTATTCAAGGTTCTAGATGTAATTATGAATTATCGAGGATTCTTGGGGTAATTTTGAAACTACTCCAAGTTATAGGTGTAAATATCCCTTTTCTTTCAACCATTCTCCTCACAATTTAGGAGAACATTCAAATGTTGTCTTCTTTATCGATGACATGTGAAATCATCATCATCCATTATGCACATGCTAGACATGTTCTCAAATATAAGGTTATAACTATTTGAAAAACAAGAATAAATACATTAAACAGTAATCAATTAAATTTGATGATAACTAATAGCAAGCATAGCTTTATAACTAACTAATTAACTAGTTATTTTAATGAGAAAATTAATTTCTTCTTCTAGGCAAGGTTGAAGCTGGTCGATGACGAGGGTGGCAACATTGAAGATAGGCGAAGATGATACATCTCCAGTGGTGGATAATATGCACCATCGATGTATGCGTTGAAACCCATGAGAATGATTTTTTGACTTGGTGGCTATTTTCGATTCATATAAAAAATGATAAAAAAACGCATAAACATATTCTAAATTTCGTTTCCATCAGAGTAGTAAACACGATGAGTTACAAGATATATCCTTTCATTATTCTATGTTACAAACCATATTTTTAAATTAAAAAAATAAGGACAATTCGTTCATTCATCTTGATATTTTACCGTTGAAAATTAATATTCGTTAATCTTATCATATATCATCGAACTTATATGGGCAACATGCCGGCATATCATTTACTCAATCAACGGTAGCTTTTATTTCGCTAAACATCAAAATATGGACATTTTTTTGCGAATACTTTTCTTAATACGAGTAAAATGAATACATGGTTCAAATCAACTTAGATACCATGTCATCAATCATGATTTGGGCATTATGAAGATATGTAAATATTGAATACGACTATTTATACATATACTTTTAAGGGATAACATTGAAGGGTTATGTCAATGTTGTGTACGAATTCAAGGCTTTAGATATTCTCATGTATAGTCAAGTTTATCAAGTAGTTAATACTTTAAGTTTCGCGGGGTTTTGTGGTCATGTGTATGCTGAAAAAATTATGATAAATCAGTGTCCTAGTAGTATGGTAAGAGATCCTTACTGACTGTTGATTAATTGACAAGATATATCTTCAATTTGATAAAATATATGTGTGAAAGTTTTACCATGTATTGTCTGATATGTAGTGTCTATTGATTAATTGTCTAATCTATAGTGTCTCTCTCGTGGACGCATAGATGAATCATGTTGCTTCCCGCGAACTTGGACGTTGCCTTCACGAACATGGCTTCAAGAAGAAGCGTATATGAGTTGTATATACTCAAAACTCCTCTCTTTCTCTATGGTAGGAAATTCTTAAGGGTAGGCTCTCCAAACTCAAGTGTATAAAAGAGAGAGTCGTACTCTCTTTTTATACACATTGTGCGCACATATTGAAGAGTCTTCTCTTCAAGTAGGCTTGTGCAATGATTACCCTTAGATTATTGATCAAGGGCTCAATACCAATTCCTTATTCAATAATAAAATTATCTCATTATTTATCTCCAATTTATTTAAGTAATAAATCAAGAAACAAATCAACAAAGAGTTCAATTTAAGGACTTTTATAGTTGTGTCATGTGTCAATACACACACCCAACAAATTCCATATATGGAATGAGATTGTTGCTAATTTATTAATTGATTAATCAATACATAATACAATAATATTATGTGTTGGACCTAATCCTGGAGTGGCTCCATCAAAACTAGAACGAGTCTTTAGTGAGGTGAGTCCATGCATAAGGATATATGTATATTGTTGTGATTGCATGGGGTTTTGCATGAACTATTCTCCAACAACTTGAGACTTACGTGGATGGCTCTCCATGCATGGGTGGTTTGCATGCATACGAGTCAAGGGCATTGGAGAGATCTTATTCTTGTGCTTTCTATTATTATGAATGAGTTGTAGCTATATAAGCATGTGGCTCACATCTTCCAAAAGCACATTTGAGCAATAGAATAACTTATATCAATTACGTGTGTACCTTGATTTGTATTGTCTCTATTCTCTTATTTCCTTTATCTTTATCGAGTCCACCTTGAAGGGTGAGTTTGTGTTTGTAAGCCTGCCGTGATTATCTTCATTTGGTATCAGAGTGCCGGATGCATTCCGATACTTATCGATTTAATGTCGATCATGCCCCAAGGTGAGGCAGCACGAGAAATCAACATAGGGTTATTCAAGTACACGCAGTTGACGGCAAAAAATTGCATGAGCTGGGTGATAAGGGTGCAAGACATGATGGAAGATCAAGGCATATGGGAAGCCATCGAACCGACAACCAGTGTGGTCGTCGATGCGAAGAAGGACAAGAAGATGAGGTCTCATCTTCTCCAGGCTCTCTCGAAGGATCTCCTAATGCAGGTGGCAAGCAAGAAAATGGCGAAGGATGTTTGGGACTGCCTCAAAATGAGGTTCGTTGGCACATCTCGCGTTAAGAGTGCATGTCTACAAACGTTGAACAGTGACTTCAACACCATGTGTATGTAGGAGACAGAGACTTTGGACCAATATACTGGTAGGTTGAACGGCGTGTCTGTCAGGTATGCCAACCTAGGGGAAACACTCACCGACACTGCATTGGTCATTAAGTTGTTTGATACCATGTCGGATCACTTCCTTAGTGTGATCGCCAAGATTGAGCTATTTTATGATCTCAATGAGATGCCATTCGAGGAAGTTGTGGGGTGGTTGAAGACCTATGAAGAGAGAATGCATTTGTGGAAGCCTAACAACAACGACAATGGTGACTCCCAACTCCTACTCACTCAGACCGAGTGGGAGGCACGATAAAAGAAGGATAGTAATGATTCCTCGTTGAGAAACAAAGGTAAATCCCTAACATTTGCAGATAAAATCAACCATGGTCGGGGTGGACGTTGATGCGGTAGAGGACGCGGTATAGGAAACCGTAGTGGGTCGTTACACAAAAGTGGCGTAAGTGCTTCTGATGGAGGTGGTCGTGATAAAAGCCACATCTATTGTTTCAACTGCAACAAAATGGGCCATTATGCATCAGAATGTAGAGCACCGAAGAAGGAGGAGGAGGCGCACCTCACACACGACACCGAGTCAGCCCTGTTGCTTGTAGTGTTAGAGGAGATGAGGCAGGAGCAGGAGGGAGACATCATGCTGAATGAAGACAAGATGAGGCCATAGCTGCATGACACAAAGGATATGGGTTCCCCCTCTCACGCCTGGTACTTGGATAACAGGTAAAGCAACCACATGATCGGTGACAAGTCTAAGTTCAATGAACTAGACGAGAATGTTATTAGTAATGTTAAATTTGGCGATGGCTCGATGAAGAAAATCATGGGCAAGGGCATAATCTTGTTCGGTTAAAAGAATGGCGATCAATGGTTGTTACAAGAGTATATTAAATCCCAAGGCTTCGTTGCAATATAGTGAGCCTCAGACAACTCATCGAGACCGGTCAGAAGGTGATTATGGACAAGGACTCTTTGCAAGTCTTTGATAAGAGTTTTGTGAAACTACTCATGAAGGTAAGGCGCACTACAAATTGTTCTTTAACGAAATGAATTGCATATGGCGGAGGCATTGCCTTCTAACAAATCTCGAAGATTCAACATGGTTGTGGCAAGCCAGACTTGGGCATGTCAACTTCCACACCATGAAGTTGCTCATCGATAAAGAGATGGTGGGGGGGGGGGGGGTACCACCAATATCACACCCGAACCAGTTGTGTCAAGGATGCTTTGTGTCAAAGTAGGTGAGACATCCATTCCCAACATTAGCAAATTAAAAAACAAAGGAACCGCTCGAGCTCCTGCATGCTAATCTTTGCGGACCGATCGTACCATCAACCCTTGCATGCAATAATTACTTCATGTTAATTGTTGTTGATTATTCTTGGTGGATGTGGCCCTATGTCTTCAAAACAAGAGATCAAGCATGCTCCATGTTCGTGAAGTTCGAAGCCCAGGCTGAAAACATGAGCAAACGTCATGTGAAGACACTCAGGATTGATCATGGGGGAGAATTCATGTCTACTGAGTTTGCAAAGGTATGCGAGCAAGCAGGTATTATGTGGCACCTCACCATGGCATACACACCACAACAAAATGGTGTGGTGGAATGGAGTAACTGGACTGTGATGGCAATGGCAATGTCTCTTCTCAAAAATATGAATGTACCTAGAAGACTTTGGGGGGAGGCAGTGCGACACGCGGTGTACCTATTGAACCATTTGCTGACAAGGGCATTGGGGGAGCACACTCCCTTCGAGGCTTGGAATGGAAGGAAGTTGCATCTAGCACACCTTCGTCTGTTTGGCTGCATAGTGCATGCAAAGGTGATGACACCACATCTAAAGAAACTTGACAACTGAAGCCAGCTGATGGTGTATCTTGGTGTTGATGATGGTTGCAAGGCTCACTGCCTGTTTGATCCATAACATGGTAAAATTCATGTGAGTCATAATGTAAAATTTGAAGAAAATGTGGAATGGAATTCGAATACAGGTACGGGCGACGGGTATCCATCAAATTTCATCATCAAGGAAGAGTGCAACACTGAGCCAAATGAGAGTGGCAATGTGCCGCTCAGAGGGGTCTCTATAGGCGAGCCAACGATAGCAATGCAATCTTCCCCAACTCCTAACATGCAACCATTGGTAGACGAAGTGACACCACCAATGTCATCTTCCAATGTCGCGCGTATTACAACAACTCCCTCAACATCTTCCATTGTTTCAACATCTATGCCTGACATTAGCTCACCAACATAGGATTATGTCATGCCCTATAGAAGTTATGTCCACGTTGTTATCAGTAAACAATAGCGATGGTAAAAATGATGGGCTTATCCGTTATAGGCACATTGATGACCTCTTGAAAGACTCTCAAAGGGTGGAGCTTGAAGGAGAGGACATAGATGAGGAGCCATGCCCGTGAAGATGGAGGAACCAACCTGCTACCATGAAGTTGTAGAGCAACAAGTTTGGGTAGACGCTATGGCCAAGGAGATCGAGTCCATCAAGAAAAATAGAACTTGAACTCTTGTGGAGATGCCATCTAGATACAAGCCATTTGGTCTCAAACGAGGGTACAAGCTGAAGAGGAATTACAGTGGTGACGTAATAAAGACTAAAGCAAGATTAGTCGCGAAAGGATACATCCAACGACATGGCATTGACTTCGAGGAGGTGTTTGTACCAGTGTCCAGACTCGACACCCTACACATTATTATAGACATTGATGCTAATCGTGGTTGGAAGGTTCACTATCTCGATGTCAAATCAACATTCCTCAATGGTGAGCTCGAGGAGGAAGTATATGTGGCTCAACCTGAAGGATTCAAAGTGAAGAACAAAGAGCATTTGGTGCTTAAATTGAGCAAGGCACTTTATGGTCTACGAAAGGCACCACGAGCTTGGAATACACAACTGGATAGAAGTATGAAGCATCTCAAATTCGTGAAGTGTTCTCAAGAACAAGCGATCTATACAAGAGGAACATGTCAAGCAAGAGTGATCATTGGGGTTTATGTAGAGGACCTCATTGTGACAGGGGAGGATCCAGAGGCGATCGTGGTGTTCAAGCATAAAATGATGCTGAAGTTTGAGATGAGTGATCTTGGATTGCTTAATTACTACCTTGGGATTGAGGTGATAGAAGATGGCCGCATCGAAATTAAGCAAACAACTTATGCAAAGAAGGTGCTGGCACGATTCAAAATGTCAGAGTGCAATTCCACCAAATGTCCTATGGAGCAAAAGCCACAACTGCAAAAAGATCTTGGTGGACAATTGGTGGATGCGACAGAGTACCATCGTGTCACTGGGTGTCTCAGGTATCTTCTCCACACTCAACCAGATCTATCCTTTGTTGTTGGTATGGCTAGTAGATTTATGGAGAGACCGATGGTGATGCACCACTAGGCAGTGAAACAAATTCTTCGATACTTGAAGAGTACGAGTCAATACAACCTCATTACTCTCGAGATGGAGGTGAGGAGATGATAACCGAGTTCACATATAGTGATCTAGTTGGTGACTTGGATGAGAGAAAGAGCACATGAGGGATGACATTTTATGTAATTGACAATCTCGTCTCACGGAATTCGCAGAAGCAAAAAATGTGGCTATGTCATCATGTGAGGCCGAGTTCATGGCGGTAACCACGACATCATGACAAAGCATTGTGGCATCAAAGTTTCTTGAGCGAGCTGATAAAGAGAGAATCGATGCCGGTGAAATACTCATTGATAACAAGTCTTACATTACCGTGACAAAGAATCCCGTCTTCCATGGACGCAACAAACACATTTACACCAAAATTCACTTTATTTGTGATTGTGTCGAAGGAGGATATATTCTTGTAGAGTGCATATCCACGGAGGAGACATGTACTGATGCATTGATGAAGCCATTATGGGCATCGAAGCTGGCAATAATGCGACACTTACTAGGTGTTTGTAATACTGGGCCACATCAAGATTAGGGAGGAGTATGCTGGACCTAATCTCGGAGTGGCTCCATCAAAACAACTAGAACGAGTCTCTAGTGACGTGAGTCCATGCACAAGGGTGTACACGTATGGTTATGATTGCATGGGTTTTTGCATGAACTATTCTCAAACAACTTGAGCATTACGTGGATGGCTCTCCATGCATGGGGGATTTGCATGCATACGAGTCAAGGGCGTTGGAGAGATCATGTTCTTTTGTGTTCTATTATTATGAATGAGTTGTAGCTATATAAGCATGTGGTTCCCATCTTCGAAAAGCACATTTGAGCAATAGAATAACTTATATCAATTACGTGTGTACCTCGATCCATATTGCATCTATTCTCATATATTTCTTTATTTTGACGTGTCCACCTTGAGGGGAGATTTTGTGCGTGTAAGCCCGCCGTAATTATCTCCAGTGCATTCAATACCATCTTAGACGACTGTTTAGTTGTACTATTCACCCGCTACTGGTTCGACCTAAAATGTCACACATCAACGATGTCTACATCTTCAAGTCCACTTGGGAAAATTTTCATGGTCATCCTTCAGCCTGATGGGTGCTCCTGCCACCTTCCTCCTATATGAGACACATCCATAAATCTTCCCAAGCGATACAATCACTGGTACCTCTCTAATATAGTTCACCACTGCAAGCGGTTCCCTCCTCACATGGACATCATCTCTTGAGCATCGATTGACACAAACACCTCATGACTAGAACCCTTTGCATATTCTCTCATGTGGACGGCAGTTCTTGTTGGCTCTAATCCTATATGTGTCCCCAAGGTCTAAGTTGGTTATGGATGGAGCTATTCTCCAGGAACTTGAGTAGTATGTGGATGGTTTTCCTTGCATGGGGGAGTTTCCATGCTTAGCATTGGAGAGTTCATATTTTTGTTTGCATCATGTTGTTAGAATAGAATGTTGCTATATGAGTATGTGGATGTACTCTTCCCAAGCATACATTGAGCAACAGAATAATTTTTTTCTCCACTTACGTGAGTTCTTTAGTTCCCTCCCCCGAGTCCAAATTCCACAGCCTTCATTTGCTCTCATGCTTGTTTTCTATCTTGTTGGATCAATCAAATTAGAGAAGGCATGTGCGTAATATCCACCATAATAGAGGCGATTTATGAGTGAGATCATACCGTGATTACCTTCATTTGGTATCAGAGCATTAGGGGCATTCATAATACATGTTTATTCAATGTCGATCGTGCCCCAAGGTGAGGCGGTACGAGAAATCAGCAAAGGATTACTCCAATACCTGTAGCTGACGGCGACAAATTGCACCAGTTGGGTAATCAGGGTGTAAGCCATGATGGAAGATCAATGCATATGGGAAGCAGTTGAACTGATGACCAGTGTGGTCGTCAATGCGAAGGACAAGAATGCGAGGTCGCATCTTCTCGAAGCTCTCTCGGAAGATCTCTTGATGTAGGTGGCAAGCAAGAAAACGACAAAGGATGTTTCAGATTGCCTCGAAACAATGTTTGTTGGTGCAACTTTCATCAAGAGCGCATGGCTACACACGTTGAAGGGTGACTTTGATGCAATACATATGCAAGAGGTAGAGACATTGGACCAGTAAACTGGCAGGCTAAACGACGTGTCCATCATGTATGCCAACCTAGGGGAGACCCTCACTGACACCGCATTGGTCAATAAATTATTTGATACAGTACTAGATCGCTTCCTTAGTGTGATTGACGGGATCGAGCAATTTTATGATCTCGATGAGATGCAATTCGGGGAAGTTATGGGACGATTGAAGACCTGTGAAGAGAGAGCATATTTGTAGAAGCCAAACAACAATGACAGAGGCGAATCCCAACTCCGACTCACTCAGGTTGAGTGGGAGGTACGGCAAAAAAAGATGGTGGTGATTCCTCGTCAAACAATAGAGGTAAATCCCAAACTTCTACAGATAAAAGCAACCATGGTCAGGGTGGACGTGGACGTAGTAGAGGATGTGGTATGGGCAACCGCAATGGGTCGTTACACAAAAGTGGTGTAGGTGGTCCCAACAGAGGTGGTCGTGATAAAAGACACATCTGTTGTTTCGATTGCAACAAAATGTGACATTATGCATCAGAATGCAGAGCGCCAAAGGAGGAGGAGGTTACGCACGCTGACACCGAGTCAACCCTGCTGCTTGTAGTGTCAGAGGAGATGAGGAAGGAGCAGGAGGGGGTCATCTTGTTGAATGAAGAAAAGATGAGGTCGGAGCTGCATGGCATGAAGGACCCCTGTCAGGTCTAGTACTTGGAGAAAGGGGCGAGCAACCACATGACTAGTGACAAGTCTAAGTTCCATGAACTAGACGAGAATGTTATCGGTAATGCCGAATTCGGCAATGGCTCAAAGGTACAAATCATGGGCAAGGGCTTAATCTTGTTCGGTTGCAAGAATGGCGATCAATGGCTACTATAGGAAGTATAGAACATCACGAGGCTTTGTAGCAATATAGTAATCCTTGGACAACTCACCGAGACTGGTAACAAGGTGATCATGAATGAGGACTCTTTGCAAGTCTTTGACAAGAGTACTATGCAACTACTCATGAAGGTAAGGCACACTACAAATCACCTTTACCGAATTGAATTGCATCCGATGGAGGCGGAGTTCCTTCTACCAATACTCGAAGATTCAACATGATTGTGGCATGCTAGACTTGGGCATGTCAACTTCCACGATACGAAGCTTCTTGTCGATAAGGAGATATCGGTGGGGGTACCACCGTTTGTACATCCGAACCAACTATGCCAAGGATGTTTGGTGGCAAAGCAGTTGAGGTATTTATTCTCGACAACATCAAATTACAAAGCAAATGAGCCACTCGAGCTCCTGCATGATGATCTCTGTGGGACGATCGTACCGTCAACCCTTGCATGCAATAATTACTTCATGTTAATTGTTGCTGATTATTCTCGGTGGATGTGGCCCCATGTCATCAAAACAAAGGATCAAGCATGCTCCATGTTCATGAAGTTCAAAGACCAGGCTGAAAACATGAGCGAGCGTCATGTGAAGACGCTCAGGACTGATCATGGGGGAGAATTCATGTCTGCCGAGTTTGCAAATGTATGTGAACAAGTAGGTATTATGCGGCACCTCACCATGCCATACACACTACAACAAAATTTGGTGGAACGGAGGAATAGGACCGTGATGGAAATGGCAATGTCTATTCTCAAAAGTATGAATGTACCTAGAAGACTTAGGGGGGAGGCACTGCGGCATATGGTGTACCTATGAACCATTTGTCGACAAAGGCATTGGGGGAGCGCACTCCCTTCAAGGCTTGGAATGGAAGGAAGCTGCATCTAGCACACCTTCGTGTGCTTGATTCCACAACACATGCAAAGGCGATGACACCACATTTGAAGAAACTTGACGACCGAAGCCGGTCGATGGTTTATCTCGATGTTGAGGATGGTTGGAAGGCTCACCGCATGTTTGATCCATAATGTGGTAAAATTCATGTGAGTTGTGATGTAAAATTTGAAGAAAAATGTGGAGTGGAAATAGAATAAAGGTACATGCAATGTGGATCCGTCAAATTTCGTTGTCGGGGAGGAATACAACACTAAGCCAAGCGAGGATGGCAATATGCCGCTCAGAGGGGTCTTGATAGGTGAGCCAACGCGAGCAACACAATCTTCTCCGGCTCCTGACATGACACCGTTGGTAGGCAAAGCGACATCAGTAAGGCCATTTTCCGCGATCGCACGCATTATAGAAACTCCCTCAACATCTTCCACATATTCAATAGCTACGCCTGACACTAGATCACCAGTGATCTTGCCATGCCAGTAGTGTCCATATCCACACCACTATCAACAAGCAACATCGATAGCATAAATGATAGGCCTATTCGTTACAGGCACATCGATGACATCATGAGAGGTTCTCATAGGGTAAATCTTGAAGGAGAGGACATATAAGAGGAGGTCATGCTCGTGGAGATGGAGGAACCAAAATGCCATAGTGAAGCTCTAGAGCAACAAGTCTTGGTAGATCCTATGACCAAGGAGATCATGTCCATTGAGAAAAATAGAACTTGCACTCTCGTGGCTGGATACAAGCCAATTGGACTCAAATGAGTGTACAAGCTGAAGAGGAATTCCAGTGTTGACGTAATCAAGCACAAATCAAGATTGTTCACGAAAGGATATGTCTAATGACAAGGTATTGACTTCGAGAGGTGTTCGCGTCAGTGTCCAGACTCAACACCGTATGCGTTATTCTAGCCATTGATGTCAAACACGGTTGAAAAGTTCACAATCTCGATCAAAATGACATTCTAATTGCTGAACTCAAGGAGGAAGTATACGTGTCTGAACCTGAAGAATTCACAATGAAGAACAAAGAGCACTTAGTATGAGCAAAGGCGCTCTACGGCCTTCGACAAGCACCGCAAGCTTGGAATACACGACTTGATAGAAGTTTGAGGCATTTAGGATTCATGAAGTGTGCTCAGGAACAAGCTGTCTATACAAGAGGAATAAGTAAGGAAAAAGTGATTACTGGGTTTATGTAGATGATCTCATTGTGATAGGGGAGGATCCAAAGGAAATCACGGCGTTCAAGCATCATAAGATGTTGGATTTGAGATGAGCGATCTTAGATTGCTTAATTACTACTTCGAGATACAAGAATATGGCCGCGTCGAAATTAAGCAAACAACTTATGCGAAGAAGGTGATGGCACGATTCGGAACGTCAGAGTGTAATTGTACCAAATGTCCTATGGAGCAAAAGCCACAACTGCAAAAACATCTTGATGGACAACCGGTGGATGCAACTGAGTATCATCATGTCACTGGATGTCTCAGGTATCTTCTCCACACTTGACCGGATCTCTCCTTTGTTATCGGTATGGCTAGTAGATTTACCGACGGTGATGCACCACAAGGCAGTGAAAC
The DNA here is from genome assembly GCA_037367405.1 of Ottelia alismoides. Classification (NCBI taxonomy): domain Eukaryota; kingdom Viridiplantae; phylum Streptophyta; class Magnoliopsida; order Alismatales; family Hydrocharitaceae; genus Ottelia; species Ottelia alismoides. The sequence continues at coordinate 250,562 of JAZKJV010000765.1, forward strand.
AAATTCTTCGATACTTGAAAGGTACGAGTCAATACGACCTCATTTACTCTTGAGGTGGAGGCAATGAGATGATAAATGGGTTCACATATAGTGATTTAGCTGGTGACATGGATGACATAAAGAGCACAAGAGGGATGACATTCTATGTAAATGACAATCTCGTCTCATGGAATTCGCAAAAGCAAAAAACTGCAACTCTGTCATCATGTGAGGTCAGTTCATGGCGGCAACCGCGGCAGTGTTGAGATTTGTCCTGTGAAGACTAATTGGTTTAATACAAGTGGAGAGCATTGCTAATGTGGCTGATCTCCCTCCTGCCTTCTGATTGGCTGAGAGCTCTTGGACTGGATTGCTGAGGTGTTTGATCCACCTCATACATTCTGATTGGCTGAGAGGTGTTGGGTTGGATTGCTGAGATGCTTAATTCACATCTTGCATCCTGATTGGCTGAGAGCTGGTGGTGGGGATTGCTGAATGCTTGGCCTTCTTTTGTTGTAGTATAAAAGGAGCCTTGTGACACCACATATTATATCCCAACTTCATTCAAGAAATAATAGAGAGAGTCTGGTGTGAGAAAGTGGAGTAGGCACATTGCCGAACCACTATAAATCCTTGTATTGTGCGATTATGCGTGCTTTCTTCTTCGATTGTGGTTCTAGTCGTGTGGTGCTTCATCAGATCCATCCCCAACAACTGGTATCAGAGCAAGGTTCGGAGATCAACCTCTACACAGATGACGGAAGAATCGAAGGTCAAGATCGAGAAGTTCAATGGATCGAACTTCGCGTTCTGGAAGATGCAGATTGAAGATGTTCTATATCAGAAGGATCTCTATCTTCCAATCGGAGGGAAGAAGCCTGAAGCCATGAAAGATGAAGAGTGGAAGGTCCTAGACCGAAAGGCTCTAGGAACGGTAAGGCTCAGCCTTGCTCCATCGGTGGTTTCAAATATCGCAAAGGAGACGACGACGACGAATCTTTTCAAAGCTCTTAAAAAGATGTACAAGAAGCCATCTGCATCAAATAAGATGTATTTGATGAAGAAGCTTTTCAATTTAAAGATAAGTGAGAACTTTGTGGTGGCTTCACACTTGAATGATCTGAACAGTATCATCAACCAGTTGGAGTCTGTGAAGATCGTGTTTGATGATGAGGTAAAAGCTCTTTTACTTCTATCTAGTTTACCTGATAGTTGGAATGCTTTAGTTGTAGCGGTTAGCAACTCCTCTGGTTCTGCAAAGTTGAAGTTGGAGGATGTGCTGGTCTTCTTCTTGGAGAAGAGGCACGACGAAAGACGTCTGTAGAAGAACACTCGTCAGGTTCTGCCTTGAATACAGAAGGAAGAAGCAGGAAGAGCTACAGGAACCAAAAGCATTCTAGGGGAAAGTCAGTACGAGGAAGATCCAAATCTAGAGATCCGAAGTCCGTCTGCTGGAATTGCAATCAAAAGGGGCATTACAAGACAGAATGCAAGGCCCCAAGAAAGCAGAAAGGAGAAAATGACAAAGGTAAGAACACTGTAAATCTTACTGATGATGAGGATAGCGATGCCTTGATATGTGTTGCAGATGCTCGAAGTGAGTCCTGGATTGTGGACTCAGGTGCTTCATTTCATACCACTCCACAAGGGGATATCTTCCAAAATTACGTGAAAGGTGATTTTGGAAAGGTATATCTGGGAGATGATGAATGCTGCAGCATAATTGGAAAGGGAGACATTGACATATCCCAACCCAATGGTGGCTTCTTGAAATTGAAGAATGTTAGACATGTACCCAGTCTAACAAAGAATCTCATATCTGTTGGACAGCTATCGGAAAGCGGCGTGGTGACATCATTCGATTCTGATTCGTGGAAGATGTCAAAGGGATCATTGATCCTTGCTCGAGGTAATAAAGAAGGAACTCTGTATATTGCATCAGGTTCATATGATAGGATAAATGTTGCATCATCTGGGTGTGATGCTAACACTTGGCATAGACGGCTTGGTTACATTAGCGAAAAAGGAATGAAGATCATGCAGAAGAAGGGAAAGTTGATGGGATTGCAGACCGTTGATCTGGACTTCTGTGAAGATTGTATCTTGGGAAATCAGAAGAAAGTCAGTTTCACAAAGACAGCAAGAGTACGAAAAACTGAAAGACTGGAACTGGTTCATACATATGTATGGGGTCCATCTCAGGTACCTTCCCTTGGCGGATCTCATTATTTTATTACTTTCATTGATGATGCAACTAGAAAACTATGGGTTTATTTTATCAAACATAAATCCAATGTATTTGAGACCTTCAAAATGTGGAAGGCCTTAGTTGAGACTGAGACAGGTTTAAAGTTGAAATGCCTCAAGTCAAACAATGGAGGAGAATACTACAGTGAGGAGTTTGAATCATATTGTGCCAAGAATGGGATCAAGAGATTGAAGACGGTCCCAAGAAAGCCCAGACAGAATGGTGTTGCTGAACGCATGAACATGACTCTTCTAGAGCGTGCGAGAAGCATGAGGTTACATGCAGGTCTACCAAAGCGACATTGGGCTGATGCAGTGAATACAGTTGCATACTTAATCAATCGAGGTCCGTCTGCTGCTTTAGATGGGGATCTTCCAGAAGAAACGTGGACAGGAAAGGAGGTAACACTTTCTCATTTACGTGTCTTTGGATGCATAGCTTATGTTCACATTGAGCAGGAAAATAGAGGAAAGCTTGATCCCAAAGCAAGGAAGTGTATCTTTGTCAGCTATGGTACAGACAACTATGGATATAGATTGCGGGATTTGGAGAACAAGAAGACAGTTAGAAGCATTGAGGTCACATTCAATGAGTCTTCCCTATATAAGGATGAATTGATAAAAGGAAAGTCAACAGAAGAACCAGACTTTGTGGAGTTTGATGAAACTCCTGAATAAAGCACATCACAGCCAAGTGATGAGAATGTTCAACCCATCCTACAGAATAATCCGCAAACTCCGATACTACGGAAATCTTCCAGAATCAGCAAACCCACTGCAAGGTATTCACCTTCTTTGAATTATTTATTGTTGACTGATAATGGTGAGCCTGAATGCTTTGATGAAGCTATACAAGGTGAGGCAAGGAATCAGTGGGAGTTAGCCATGGATGAGGAGATGAACTCCCTCTCAAGAAGCAAAACGTGGGACTTAGTCCCACTACCGAAGGGAAAGAAGGCTCTGCACAACAAGTGGGTGTATAGGGTGAAGGAGGAAGCTGATGGTTCCATTAGATACAAGGCTCGGCTAGTGGCGAATGGCTTTCAACAGAAAGCAGGAGTTGATTTCACAGAGATCTTTGCACCTGTTGTAAAGGTCTCAACCATAAGAGTAGTATTGAGCATTGTTACAGCTGAGAACCTACATTTGGAGCAGTTGGATGTTAAGACAACATTTCTCCATGGAGATCTTGAGGATGACATCTACAAGCAACAACCAGAGGGCTATGTAGCTACTGGAAAGGAAGACATGGTATGCAAGCTCAGAAAAAGCCTTTATGTCTTGAAGCAGGCACCGAGACAATGGTACAAAAGGTTTGATGATTTCATGAGAAATACCAGATTCCACAAATGTCATGTTGACAATTGTTGCTACTTCAAGAAGTTTGGTATGTCTTACATCATTTTATTGTTGTACGTAGATGACATGCTTGTTGCAGGCTCATGTAAGGAAGAAATAGCAAATCTGAAGGCAATGTTGTCTAAGGAGTTTGAAATGAAGGACCTAGGTCCTGCAAAGAAAATCCTTGGAATGCAGATTAGCAGAGACATGAAGAACAAGAAGCTGAGATTGTCTCAATCAGATTACATTGAGAAGGTACTAGAGAGATTTAATATGAAAAATACAAAATATACTCTAACACCTTTAGGAAGCCACTTTGAACTTTCAAAGGAGAAAGAACCTGCTACGAAGGAGGAGCATGAGTACATGTCAAAGGTACCCTACCAGCCTGCTGTTGGTAGTTTGATGTATGCAATGGTTTGCACAAGACCAGACATCTCCCATGCAGTGGGAGTTGTGAGCAGATTCATGACGAATCCTGGCAAGGAACATTGGGAGGCTGTGAAGTGGATTTTACGTTATTTGAGAGGTACCTCTAACATGGCATTGTGTTATGGGAACACTAACATTTCCATTCTAGGTTTTGTGGACTCAGATTTTGCAGGAGATATCGATGTCAGGAAAAGCACAACAGGGTATGTCTTTACCTTGGGGAGTGGAGCCATTAGCTGGATCTCTAGGCTCCAGAAGATAGTGACCATCTCGACCACGAAAGCAGAATATGTGGCGGCAACAGAAGCTTGCAAGGAGATGATATGGTTGAAAGGTTTGATGAAAGAATTGAATAAAGAATGTGAAGATTGTCAATTATCCAGCGACAGTCAAAGTGCAATTCATCTTTTAAAGAATTCCGTCTTTCACTCAAGGACTAAGCACATTGATGTGAAATACCACTTCATTCGGTCGCAGCTAGAAGATGGTCAATTTAAGTATAAGAAGATCCACACACTAGAAAATCCTGCTGATATGTTCACAAAGTCTGTAACAGTAGAGAAGCTGAAGACATGTTCAGCTTCTATTGGTCTTCAAGCATAGAAGACAGGGGAAATCTCACACCAGGACTATTGAAGAGGTGGTGTGTACCACAAATTAGTCTTCAAGTTAGAGATTGTTGAGATTTGTCATGTGAAGACTAATTGGTTGAATACAAGTGGAGAGCATTGCTGATGTGGCTGATCTTCCTCATGCCTTCTGATTGGCTGACAGCTCTTGGGTTGGATTGCTGAGGTGTCTGATCCACCTCCTGCATTCTGATTGGCTGAGAGGTGTTGGGTTGGATTGCTGAGATGCTTAATCCACATCCTGCATCCTGATTGGCTGAGAGCTGATGGTGGGGATTGCTGAATGCTTGGCCTTCTTTTCTTGTAGTATAAAAGGAGCCCTGTGGCACCACATATTGTATCCCAACTTCATTCAAGAAATAATAGAGAGAGTCTGGTGTGAGCAAGTGGAGTAGGCACATTGCCGAACCACTATAAATCCTTGTCTTGTGTGATTGTGCATGCTTTCTTCTTCGATTGTGGTTCTAGTCGTGTGGTGCTTGATCAGATCCGTCCCCAACAGGCAGCATGTCAAGCATTGTGGCTTCGAAGTTTGTTGAGCGAGCTGACAAAGAGAGAACTGATGCCGATGAAATTGTTCGTTGACAACAAGTCCGCCATTGCTTTAATAAAGAATTCCGTCTTGCACGGACACAACAAACATATGGACACCAAATTCCACTTTATTCGTGATTGTGTCAAAATAGGATATATTATTGTGGAGTTCGTATCCACGGAGGAGCAATGTGTTGATGCATTGATGAAGCCTCTGCCGGCAGCAAAGCTAGCAACAATGCGACACTTGCTAGGTGTTCATGATCTTGAGCCACATCAAGATTAGGGGGGAGTATGCCGGATCTAATCGTAGACATGTCCCCAACGTCTAAGCTGGTTATGATTGGCGTTATTCTCCAGGAACTTGAGTAGTACGTGGATGGTTCTCCTTGCACGGGAGAGTTTCCATGCATGACGTTGGAGAGTTCCTATTTTTGTTTGCATGCTATTGGTATCATAGAGTGTTCCTATATAAGTATGCGGATGTACTATTCCCAAGCATACATTGAGCAGTAGAATGACTTTTTTCTCCACTTGCATGAGTGCTTTAGTTCCCCCCCCCCTCGAGTCCAAATTCCCAACTCTTATCGAGTAAGGGAAGGAGTAAGGGATGCTTGATCATCGTTCAATTTTTCTTTTGCTTGTTTAACTCAAGGTTAACTCAAGAATATTAACTCAATAAGAGTTAAATCGATGACATGGATTGTGATGCATGACAGAGAACATTTATAGAGATTGTAGATTAAACATAAAATATACAAGGGTTATTGTGAAATTGTATGAAGTATACGAGGGTTGTTGTGAAATTGTATGTAATATGCGAGTTTATTGTGAATTTGATAAATTTTACAAGGGTTATGGTGTAAACATCTCAATAAGACAAATTTCTAAGTATTCAACCAATAAGAATAATGATAAGTAAATTTCGTAAAGTCATTGAAGTCGATATTAAAAATTTGGCACTAACTCATAAGAGTTATACTAGTGTAGGACCCGTGCTTTGCACGAGATAACCATCCATATGATGTTATTTAATAAAGTGATACAAATTTCCTACCATTAAGTTTAATCAGTATTTATTAATAAAGAACTTTTATAAATATGGTTAATCAATTGAATACATGCATATATCCAAGATTGTGAGAATATCTTTTCCATATAAACATTAGAAATCATAATAATTCAAAGGCGTTTGAGCAATGGTATTACATGAACTCGGTTTCCCTATTTAGTTATTATTAATTCAATCTCCGATAAAAATATTTTTTCGTGAATGAGATAAATATGTACAACATGAACTTGGGTTATCTCATATTTTTATAAGTTAATGACCCTATCTGTCCTACTTTATTCCCTATCAACCATGTCAATGCTTGACCCAGTCTTGGAGTTTCGAGCCAGTCTGTATTTATTATATATATACAACCTTCTTTTACTTCTCTTCTTTATTCTTTTATTTTGGTGTAAATAAGTGATAAATATACAATATTAACAAATGATAAATGAATGGTAATTAATGAGAATTAATTGTTATTTACTAAGGATTTTAAGCCAAAATGAAATAATAAATATGATGAATTGGTGATTCATTGATATATGATATGAGTGTTATGTACTAAAAGCATTTTATTCGTCGTTTTTTTTGCACCATTATCAAAATTTAATAACATAGTTATATATTTTTCAAGTTTTTATCTGAATTTGTAAATGTACTCATATTTTTAAATGCATATAGATATAGTTCTCATGTATCAATATCCAGTTATTTACATATGTAACAATACTAACTTTATATGCTAACGAATTTCTATTGCCAAACATCAAGACTTCTATTAAAAATATCACTTCGTTTGATGCATGTCAGAAAAGATAAAGAATAAAATCACGGTTAATTTTTTTGAGAAAAAATCTTATAATTAATTTTTCTTAATAGATTATTATTAAAAATATTAAAACTCAATATTAAAAGTTATTATAAAAAATAACTTTAAGAAAAATCTCACTCAACAATTGAAATGGGATAAAAAAATTGTTTAATATAGCAATATTCAAAGCCTCATCTGTGTGTACCACATACTCATGCATTATGTAAACAGATAGTCTAAAGTGAGCACCTTCATAAGTTTTTTTAAAGTGCTAAAGCTTATAATCGATTTAATATTTTCTAAAAAATCATTTTAACTCTAATTAAGCAAATTAGATTTGCATTTATTGATATTCTTTTATAGTTCCATTTCTCCTAAAATAAAAGTATAAAATGTGATTTTCATATTAAAGTTCTTTTTATTGACATATTTTTATAGTTGTATTTCTCCTAAAATAAAAGTACAAAACATGATTTCTCATAAAAAATAACCATTATAGATAAACAATATTTGTTTCATAGAGCTTGATCAAATATATTTTCTAAAGCCATCACACATGCATGCTCACATACACAACGTTAGATCCTTTTGCGTGAGACAATATACGTCAAATAATAAGATATTTATACGCAAAGGATACAAAAAGATACGGAGAATACCCTTATTCAATCTGCAATTATATATGCTTTATATAGAATTCAACATTCTTATTCATGTATATTTTAAAATGAATATTAAAAGGCATATTATATTTATTGACAAATATTCGTAATTGCATCAAATACATACATTAATATATATGGTAAATTATAAAAAAGTCCCCCAACTATACCTTGATCCCCAATTAGGGACTTCATTTTTCAGTTGTAACAAATAGGAGCCTAAACATTCAATTTAAGGGTTTAGCGTCAACATATAAGGGATGTTGAAGCTTATGGAGGACTCTATTTGAGACAAAAACATACATCAAACCCTTCTTTGTTACGATCGAAAAATAAGTCCCTTAATTGGGAATTGAGACATAGTTGAGGCTCTTTTTTTGTAATTTATCCTAATATATAATTGCAAGCAGATTATGAGTTTAACTGTAAAGAAATACATACATTTATAATTTTGGTTCATATTATTTCATCAAATACATGTGTATTTAAGCCATCTATAAAGTATTTGTATTAGTTAGATATGGCATGGTAACATTTTTTTAATACTAATCAATACTTATATCTAAGTTGGTATTCATATTTTTTATTTGGTAAAGATGTCGATATATTTATATATGCATCTAATCGCTTGCTTCCCCAAAATAGATGTCTAAAATGAATTTTAATGTTAACAACGAAGATCCTTTCAAACAATATTCATAAATTTTTACTATAAATATAACAACCTAAAATAGTCTTCTAAAGTCAATGTTAAGATCACATAAGGAAGATCTCTTGAAAGTATATACTTAAATTTTACTATAGATATAACAGAGTAGTTTTTCATACAACTCATCATCCAAATAATTGACATCTTTGAAACCTATATGATTAAAAAGATGAAGCATAAATATACTTTTAAATTTCCGAATGATAATTTTACGATTGATATAAATTTTCTATATTTTTTGAAAGCAAGTAACTATTTTTAAATTCTTCTAATGAAATAACGTCGAAATTCTTCCTAGAGTTAAATTATAAGAAAAAACACCAAAAATTATTGTAATTTGTAAAATTTCCATTCATCATGTCAATCATACATGATTTCACTGTGAATGTAATGCAGTGGCACTAGACCACGCTAATTTCATGTTCTAACTACATATAGATAACGTGCTGGTATAAAAATAACTATAGTACTGTGAATAGTGTATGTTCCACGGTCTATAATATATGTTAAGATACCTTTTATATCACATGCACAACACTAAGGATGTGTTTGATGGAGGGTTATTTGAGGAAGGGTAACTCGTTTTTAATAGCTGAATGAACGCCACGATAGGAATTGTAATTAGGTTTTGGTAAATAATGCAGTATGGTATTTGTATAATTTGTAATTAAGCATATTTTTCGAAGGAGATAAGCAAATGTTTGACGCATGAAAAAATTAAGAAGTTTGACGTGTTTCCTACTTCCTTACCAACGTGTTCCTTTGAGGAGATTGCATCATATACATTTGTAAAAGTTCCACTTCATATTTTATCATGATTCTGTTCAAAACGATTTAGTTTACATTGTATTATAGATGCAAAGGCGCCAACAATAAGATGATCATATATGTATCCAAATCTAGCAAAAATTAAAATATGTATTCTTATCTGTATCTATATCTGGATGAAAGTAAACACAAATATCCTTATTTGTATTCGTACACTACGACAATAATGACAACTTTTTCAAAATTCATCACTAAATCAGCCGTTGCTAAATATATAGCGTGATATTACTTATTGCGAAATGATTTTTTATACTTAAAATTAGCGACAAATATCATATACATCGCTACATCATTAGCGATGCACATATAATAACTAATCATCGCTAAATTTTAAACTAAAAAATTGCACTACGTATCTGTAGGAAAAAATGAAAATGTTTATCTTTATAAATATCTCACCACATTTTGCATCCTTGATTAACGTTCTATTCAAGAACTTATTTTATTAATCCATGATTTAATGGCAGACGTTTTCTAAGAAGAATCTAAAATATGTAAAAACATGATATGCATTGTGCATAGAATTGGTGGAAAGGAGATGACCGACATTAAAGATAAATTGTAAGGGCAAAAGTGGAATATCTGGGATGAAAATTAATAGATGTGGTACAAACCCCCTCTTTAATATATAGGATTAGTGACTCGAATTAAGTGATTGTGATGGTTGTACGAGCCAATGCCTTCCAGAAATGTAAAATATAAATCCATAAATTTGTAGTTATATTGTTAAGTTGTGTTTATGGAGTGCTTGTGCCAGTAGTTAATTAATCAAAACCACCTAAGATTTGTATATGTCGCGACCCCGATTCCGGGCCATCGGATCCTCCCATAACCGGATCTGGTTACTCAGCAATAATTTATTCAGCAATCACAACTAACATTCAGAAACAGACTGCTAATAAAGTATATTCAGAATAAAGTATTTCAACACTTTTCCATTCACAAAATAAAGTTCAGATGATAAATTGTCCCACTATAACCATTTACATGTACATCAGCTTGAAAGGAAAATATACAAAAGATTACTAACTACCTTACAAAGTAAATCTACTGTGGCTGGCTGGATGTCTACTAAGGTCTTTGAGATGGCTCACCGACACCTGTTTGGGTTTTCCATAAATCATAGGATAAAAATTAGCGAATGCTAAGTAACGAAGAAGAGAAAAGCAAATAAATTGTGTAATTTTGCAAAACTTGTTATCACAAAAGTTTCATTCCTTCTCATTAATTTAAGTCATATTCCTTTTCTATTCCACGTCAGGGATTAGTCCAGGGGAACCCCACCATTCTTGGACTCCGAAGCCGTGGACCCTTCGGGATTGGAGATTGTGTTGATCTTGGTAAGCTTATGCTGCCGCACGTCGCCTCAACCAATCCTCCAATACTACCTTGACAATTTAATTTTCTTTTATTAAACAGGGTCTCAAACCCTCAGCCTGAAAAACAAATGAGCACACCGTCCTCAAGGACTCGGTTGCTTAAAACCTCAGGCTAACATTTAATCATATAACCTAGCGGTTTTAAAAACATATTATCGTGACCCAGCCGCTATTGAACCACCCGTGCCTCCACATGGCACGACCACATCTTTCGTCGTTCCAACCCGAATATATTGGCTCCCGGTACCACGCATTGCAAAACATTCAATTTGTGCGCACTTATCATAACAGGGCAACCGTGTACCACCTAAGTAGGGAAACACCAATACGGGTTCCTTCCGACAAACCTACAGGTTACATGCCCGACCTGTAGTTCTACTCCCAGTCCTCCTTAACGTGACACACAATCTTTTTCAGGATCCAACTCAAACCACATCAATTCCCATGATGTAATTCTTTTGTTAAGTCTTTGATTTGCATAATCAACAACACTTAGTATAGACTCACATATATTTTATTCATAAGCATATATACTCGTATTTATGCCTATTTTAACTCACAAACCTTAACTTTCAAAGCCACCGCATCGATTTGATGCTTAAACCTTATTTTAGTGGGAATCACAAAGCAACTGTTCACACTTAACCAAAAAAGCCAAAATTAGGGTTTTTTGTAGCACAGAACATAAAATCAAGAATTTCAATAATCTCGTTTGAAAACCCAACAGCAAAAGGAAGGATTTCATTACCTAATCGAGCTCTCTCTCGTGTATGCAAGGTTTTATCGTGTTTCGTTTTTAGAAAGGCTATTTTAAGGCTCTTGAAAAGATCGAATTTTATTTTCATATCAAAACACTAAGAACATGTCAAGAACGCGAAGAACGAACGAAGAACACGAAGAACGCGAAGAACACGAAGAACGTCAAAAACATATTTTCTCTTAAAATTTCGACATAGTTTCCCCTTATATCGGGACATATTTCTCAGAAAATTTCGGCAGAGTTTCCCCTTATATAGGGACATATTTCTCGGAAATTTTGGCAGAGTTTCTCCTTATATCGAGACATATTTCTCGGAAAATTTCGGCAGAGTTTCCCCTTATATCGGGACATATTTGAAAATAAAAGCGAAAAGGGTTTCCTCTATAAAATCAATCGAGAGGAAAATAACAACGACACTGAAAGAATATACTCAACAACAAGAGATGAAGAACCGGTAGACACCACATATCTTAGGTGAGTGAACGTGTGACGAATCACAGGGTCACTGACGTGCATAGTCGCCCGCACCTAAGTAGGGTATTACACAGATTTCTCCTCGAACCACAACAGGAAAATGAATCGGAAAGAAAGATGAATCATGAACAAAACTTGGAAGAACAAGAGGATGAATTGAAAGCCTAGCTTACGAAGCAAACTAAGAGAGGATCATACCTTTCTCCTCCTCGTTCTCCCGACAGCGCTTCGCTAGCGCTCCTCCCTCGCCTCCCACTCCTCCTCCCAACCTATCGACCCTAGCCCTTGGGGTGGTGGTGGTAGCGGAAGTCGTAGAGAATGAATGGGTAGGGGGTCTATTTATAGGCCCTAGAAAACCACTAACCATGGTTAGAAAATCATGGTTTAGACCTTAACCATGGTTTAGCGGCCCATGTTTTTTGCCCATGGTTTTAGCCAAAACTTATCCCAAACTTGGGGCTTAAGTTAGAACATTCTAGAGGCTTCTAGATTCGCTAATGACGCTTAATTAACACTAATCGTGATTAACTTTCACTAATCGTGATTTAACTTTCGCAGCTTACGCTTATCTTTTGCTACTATTGATTAGTGTTTGCTAATTATCATTAGCGGTTTTCAATCTGCCATTAGTTTCTTTAATCATACTTAATTAGTATTAATGACAGTCATTATGGATTAATGACGTCTTAACCCTCCTTACTTCTCTTTCTTATGAAAATCATAACAAATCAAAATGAAGTCCGATTCACACGAAACAAATTCCGTTGGTTTTCTCTTGACGAGTCGGATCTTATGATATAGGATCCGAAGGATGCCAAGTTCATGGCTTTACAATATACTAAGTCCTAACTAGTTAAAGGCATACACCAAGTATAGTGATTTAAGTATGGTTATAAGATGAACACCATTTTGTACATACCTATATTTACGAGTAAATTATGTAATGTAGCTAACATGAGAAGTAATAAATATCATTTATTATAAAGGTCTATGTGAAAAATACTAATTATATGTATATGGGTGTAAGGATGACTATTTATCTGCATATCTATTACTCTATTTAAAGTTGGATTTTTTGCCCAACGACTGACACATGGCTTCTTGCCCTTCTCATGTTTTCCCTTCTTCTCGCCTCTCCCTTATTCCCCTCTGTTTCCCTTCTCTCCTCTCTCTCTCTCTCTCCATGCACGCATGCAGTTCTCGCTCCACTCACACTTCTCTCTCTCCACTCACTCCATCAGTCTTCCACTATTTCTACCACGATCTCTCTCCTCTCATCTCTCTCCACCACGATCTCTCTACCCTCATCTCTCTCCACCACGATATCTCTCTCAACACACCTTATACACCCGCTTTCTCTTAAGACCCTCTCTCCTCTCCATTTCTCCTCTCTCTCTCTCAAATGCACCCACTCTCTTCCCCACTTTTCTCTCTCAATGCACCATCTATATTAATATAAATTTTAGCAAAATGATTTTCCTACGAAATCTTTAAAAATCATATATTTCGTAAGTAATTTGTTTGGTTTTGCAATTTAGAATATCATTATAATTTTTTATTGAAGAAAGAAAAAGAACTAACTTCAAATTTGAAATATTATATATCACAAATAGATATAAAAAATAAAGCATCATTAAGTAACCATCGTCATATCATCTAACGTCAAATATTATAAAAATTACATTAATCAAAATTGATATGGTAAACATATTACCATCCCATCCTCTTTTCATTCATTTTAACCTCTTTTCATTTTCACGTCTTTCTATCAATCATTGTAACCATATTTAGTATATATTATCATTTAGAAGTATTCTACATAATTTTTTCCATACCATAGATTTTTTTACTATATTCAAGTAATTTCAATAAATTTCCAAGATCTTTTTTACACGATCGTTGCTTATTAACATAATCAACTCCAATGCCAAAATTTATAGGTAACAAAAACTAATTATGCATGTAAATTAAAGGATGTAGTAAATTATTAAAATAGTTCACATTTTAATTAAATAAACAATATATATTAAAATAACATGTGGTACTGATAGATAGATTTCTTAAATTGAAAGGCTATATTAACAATTGACGTACATATACTCTTAATATTATCACCATAATAAACCTTTTTTATCTTCCATTGATACGGTTGTGGTATAGTAAATTTATTGCCAATAACTGTTATGAGAAAACCAACACTACATAAAAATATAGGTACACTTTTTCAAATAATATTTCTTTTCCTTTTGATTTTGTATCTGATTTTTTTAAATTATATGTTGTTGAAGTCATTATTTCCAACATTCGGTATTTTTTTAATAATTAAAAAATATTATACAAACACAATCACAAACTTCTTAAGTACATAAAGATTATAGATAAACCTCACAAAATCTCAAAAAAGCATAATTTATTAAAATAAGTTGAAATCTTAAACATATCCCCATTTATAAAATGTATATATTCACATAAATATTTTACAAAGAATTTAAGTAGGCATTCTGAAGAATTATAATATTGAAATTATAATATTGAGAAATTGACCTAATTTTGAATATTATGTGTATTTCCTTTACTCTTATTTTATTTTAATCATTTTTTTCCATCGCGAAACGTGGGGAACATCTTAGTTTATATTTATATAGCAGCTCGTACAATAAAATTCGACAAGAAAATAAAATTAAGATAGGAACCCATGCACTCTATTCGTACAGTCACTTTATAAGTTAAAAATAATAATATTATTATAGTGTGTATTTGACTTTAGTTATCTCAACACATATTGAATGCTAGGCTTATAACACATATACATGGAATATATCGCTAAACCATAGATAATTATGTGTTCATCACATCCATCCATTCTTAATTCTGTCTCGGGACGAGTGAGTGTAAATGATGTGTGTTGGAGCATGTGCAATTTCAAATTTCAAGATAAATAAGTGGACGATAGGTAATAAAAGGACATTACATGGAGCTACATACTCCATGTCCTCCCACCCTCTCTCTCTCTCTCTCTATATATATATATATAGGAATTTTATCCAATGAGCCCTATGCCCATTAGAGATGAGATGAGCCTCTCTTTTTTAACCCTTTGAACTTAATTCAACGATCATTGTATTACACGTGTATTGTCTTTTAAAGAAGATTTTTAATCCCCAAATAGTAGGAACCATAACCATAATGGGAAGAAAACTAAATTGGAAATTACAAGGAAGTCTAAAAATAGCACGGGATTATAGAAACGTATTGTATTGCAACAAGAGAGGATTGATCTGGCGATTTGCAACGTGGGGAAATCGATCTTGTAAACTGAAGTGATCGATTTGTACAATGTAAGGTTTTATTTTTGAAGATTAAACGTTTATTTCACATTACTGGTAGAATCTGGTTGTTTTTTTAGTTTTCGATTGTAGTTTTAAACGTGACGGATTATGTGTGATTGTATTTGAATCATGATATCTCAGAAGCAATGGTGTGCTCATAATATCAATTTTTATATATTTTGATCCACGATCTCTAGATCTAATCGAATTTTTATCAAATGCATTTTGATTTCATATAATAGAAAGTTACAGTAAACATAGTTGTTACTTTTCATGCATTACTTTGAAAATATACCGAGTTACTAATGTATTTACTTATTTTACTTATAAGATATTTTATATTACTATTGTTAACATAATTATTAGTTTTTATGTGTTACTTTGAAAATATGCTGAATTACTAATGTATTTACTTAACTTACTTATAAGATATTTTATGTTACTATCGCTAACACAATTGTTACTTTTCATACATTACTTTGGAAATATATTGAGTTACTAATGTATTTACATTGTTTACTGAGACGATATTTTCATTTTACTATTGCCTACATAATTGTTACTACTTCATCTTTAGTTCTTACAACTCGCAACTATTGGTATACTAAATCATTTTTATTTCAGGTATGTCAGATGCCCGAACACTTTTGATGTGTTACAACTCACAACATCATTCGTGGATGAAAAAAATTAGAAAATGAAACATTGATGATTGTTGTATACTTCATGATTAAAGAAGCGAGAAGAACATTTTTAACAATATTATTAAGAATCAATCATTCTGTAACTAATACAAAGAGGTAATAAAAAATACAGTTATCAAATGAATATATTGATCTGTAACCATGATTTCAGTAACTAACCATAACGACTTAGTAATATGGGCATGAATATTCAATAATTCTTCGTATAACATCAATAATATGGAATATTTATAAAAAACTGTGATCAGTAACTTATGTATTGTGATCAATATCATTCGATACATTATAAGTAATTAAAAAGGTTATATAAGTAAATAAGAGGTGCGTCAGTAACACTTAAAGTATTAAGTAACTATAACATTAGTAACAATTAAAATGAGTTCAGTAAAATGGACACTTATAATCAGTACTTATTGTATGGATGACGTGTCCGGAAATGCCCTTTTTAATTAAATAATGGTGTATCGTTTTGTTTTAGTCGGGCAATCAGGATCGATAAAAAATTTAACCGCACGAATCGATTAATCCACGAATTAAATAATACATGGTTCTATATTTTTTTAACCCGGGCAAGCCCCATGGTCGACTCAAGGAGGAAAGGAACAACTTTGGGTCAGAGTAGGCAAATTAGCTCATGATTTTCCAAGTAGAATTTTTTTGTAATTTTTTATGCAATAAAAATGCAAATGCACAAATGTGGTTTAATTAAGTTAACAAGAAAACACACAACTTAGTCAAATTAATTTTAATTTGAAATTAATCCAAATCAGCCAAGTTATATTTTTCCTAAAAACATAATCCAACAACGAATGCAAAATGTATTTTTTTTGAAATTTTTGGTCTTAAGATGCACAAATGAAAAGTGCGAACTTTTTTAGAGTTTTTCTGTAATTTTAATGCAACCAAAATGCAAAAATTATGAAAATTTTATTGGAAGTGAATTATGATGAAATGAAGCTACACTATTTTTTGGAATTTTCTGACAATTAATGATTTTTTAAGAATTTTTTACTGAAAACAGAACGACTGTGAGTATTTAATCCCTAATTAATCCACAAAATTAAATTATCCATAAGCAAAATTATCTCAAATAGATATTCTAATCAGCAATCTAAGAGACTTTAAATTTTGTAAAAAAATAATATTCATGGATTTAAATAAAAATCAATTACAGAAATCGCTCAACAATTTATTTAGGCAAAAGACAACTCCTATTTATATGAAATTTAGATAGCAATTAAATAACACTTAAAGGCATCATCCACAATTTTTACACATTTTTTGGAATAATATTTGAGTATGAACGAATTTCAGAGCATAAATGGGTATACTATCATTAAATTTCAAACTCTGATTTTTAATAAATTAGCCAATGCTCACAAGAAATGTAAATAAATATTTAAATGATAAAGAATTAGTTTCTGTACAAAATGCTATTTTTTATTAAAAATTGATGCACAACTGATGTCCAAATTAATGCTCAAAGTCAGGGATGTCTTTGCAATACAGAAATTTAAAAAAACTAACTAAAATGTAAACACGGATCGTTTTGCAAATAAAGGAAAATAACAGATTAATAATGCAATTTATCCAAAAAATAATAAAAAAAAATAAAAAATTGACCTTTAAACGACAATGGGTGAGGCGGTGCAAGGAGGAGTCACGGGTGCGGCGGCGCTGCAGAGGCGGTGGTCGCGTGGTGCAGCGGTGTGCGGGGCGGTGTTGGACGCAGGACGGAGCGTCGTGCGAGGGATGGGCGGAGTTGCGGTCGTCGAAGGGCGCACGAGAGGCGGCGTCTGGAGGTGGTTGCGGCTTGCGAAAGGTGGACAGGAGGAGGCGCGGGTGAGGCGGCATCACCCGCAGCTGGAGCGAGCGGCGCGCTGCGGAGGGATGGCGCTAGGACTGGAAGACCGATGCGACTGGAATCGGAGCGAACCACAGCGGGCGACCACGAGCAATCATTGACGCGGCCGTGAGGGCCGCTGATGGCGGCAAGGTCCTCGTCTGGTGAGGAGTACGCGAGTAGAGCGGTGAGGTCGGCCCAACTGTGAGGGTCGGCGGCTGGGCGAGTGGCAAGAGGGGCTGACCGGTGGTCGAAGGGGCGATGCGCCTGCTCAAGGGGCGTGCAGGTGGAGCGTTGGTCAGGGGCGGCAACGACTCCAGTAGCGGCTAATGAATCCACATTTCATCATCTTTATTCTATCATTTTGGCCTCAAAAACCCTGGCAAATGCGTGTAAATACCCTTAATTCCAGCATCTTAGCATTTATACAAGTGCATGTAAATTGTGTATAAAATGATGTTTTTAAAGCCAAAATAATAGAATAAAGTAAAGAAAAGAAAAAGAAAAAAATATTGTAAATATTTTATGACCCAAAACCCCGAGACCTAGGCATCTTGATGAATAGGTCGACAAGGAATAAAGTAGGGGGAGATAAGGGCCAGAATATAGTAAAAATACCTATTTATTTTATTCATTCTTTATTTATTTTGGGACCTATTTTTGGTTCCACTTTTTATACCTCAAATAAAGAAACTTTGTACATAAAGGTGTAGATAATTAAATAAATAAAAAACAAAATTTATTTCATGCAAAAATACTGTACAGATAAAATGATATAATCTAAATAAAAATTAAAATACCAACTTCCCACACCTGTATCTCCTAAATAAAAACTCGAAACACATCAAAATCACTTTTAATTGTATATAATTTTAAATAAGCTATTTAATGAAGGTGGTTTCACATTTGGCGGAGCTACGGTTTGAAAGTTGAGTTTTGGACCCCTATTGTATACTTGTACAGAATAAAATATTCATTTTATTATTTGGTCATTATTTCCATAATTTTATATTTTTATAATTTTTTAAATATTATTCAGAATAAAAACTCAAAGGAAACACAAAATAAAATACTTGTATAAATAACATACCTGGGTATAATACCTATACATATACCTATAGAATTACTATTTATATTTTATTAAGTATACAAAATATATTAGAAAAATAAAATAAAAATATATTTAAGTATATAAAATTATGGTATAAATTTATAAAATAATAAACAAAAATAAAGAAAGTAAATACACAAAAGAAAAATAAAATAATAAAATATATAGATATATATACCTATATAGGGCATAAAAGGTAACTTGTAATCATATACCTCATAAAAATAAATAAAAATCATCAAAAAATTCTTTATAAAATAAGAAACAATTTTTATTTTATAACCTAAAATAAGTAAAATAATTTACTATTTTATTTTGATTTTACAAATAGTTATCACCTGGAATTTCCTGGTTGGTCCACGTGGACCAACCAGGAGCGGTCAAGTGTTGACCTCGGTCAACTCCCTGACCGAGGCCTACCAGGCCTGACACTTACGATTTTTACCCCGTTTCGAGAAATTTTGGAGCCACATCCTTCCATCCTCTGGCCTCGATTCCTTCTTGAAAATCTTTCCTTGATCTTCCCTCAGCCACGCCATGCCTGCAGATCACGCAAAATCTCCATCATTTGCGTGTGGCCCTCGCTTGAAGAAGACGCCACCATCTTGTACATAATCGACCCGCCATCTTCGAGCTCCAGTTGGAACCCTTCTTGGCCACCAATCCTCCTCCCTGTTGCGCTCTTCACGTTGCTGGAGGTGACAACTCCTCAACCGTACCCTCAGGCGAGTCGAGGAAGCCTCGAATCAGCTCCACTATCTCCGCCGACCTCCGGCATCGAGGTTCCCCCTCCTTTGGTTCCGACCATCGAGGTATACCCCGTTTCCCCCCTTTTTTCTCTTTGCTTTTTATTTCCCTTAGCCGTAGGATCATTTTCCCCCAATCATCTTCGAGATCTATCCATCGAATCGACCCATCGAGTACCTCGCCGGAGCTTGCTCCGACCTCCACTTCGCGTCGCCGTTCCCAATCTCCATCCGCTTCACCGACCTTCGAGGCATTTTGCCCTCATTGGTCTTAGGTTACTTGCAGTTCCAGAGACATCAAAGACATGCCTGGAGCTCGTTTTGACCTTCGCCGGAGGGTCCAGGAGCCCACCAGCTCCGTCGCTCTCTCCCGCGAACTCCGGCCACCGTCGGAGCTTTTTGGAGCCCCAGGCAGCTAGAAGAGGACCCCAGGAGCTCGCAGCCTAATTTTGGAGCCCAACTCTCGCCGGAGACCCGAGATCGAGCTCCGGGAAGTTCGCCTCGCCGGCGTTCTTCCCCGTTCTTCCCCTTGGATTCTCCGCCGTTCAATCGGGTCGCAGCTCCAATTCTGATCTCAACCGTTGGATCGCGTCGTGCCACCACCGTCAGATCTTCGGCTGAAGATCTAATCTCCACCGTCCAGCGCGAACCGTCATCGTGCAACCTCGAAGCGCCACGTGTCAAGTGGGCGCTCCACAGCCATTCGATCACGCACGAGGATATTAGGCGTGGGTATTTTGCACCTACACCCTCGCCAATTTTGAATTTTATTTTTAGTACATAAACCTTTATTTGTAGTTTAAATATTTCTGTAATATTTGCATCAAGACCCTCGTGCTTTCATTATTTGCACTTAGGTCTAGTCCACGTCACCTCACGTGACCCGTGCACGTGGGGTGGTAGGCATTTTGCAAGGACCCCCTGGGGGTTTGTCTATTTCGTTTCAGTCCATGAACTTTTTAGTTATGTTGTAATATTTTGGAAAATTTGCATGTTAGCCCCTGGATCTTTGTAAAATTGCAAAAATACCCCTGCTAGGTCGCGTGCCCAGTGCGCGTGAGTTGGACATTTTGCAGCGAACCCTCTCCAGGTTTGGGTATTCATTTTTAGTTCAGAAAATTGTATTTAATGTTATATATTTTTGGAAAATTTCAAGTAGGCCCTTGGACTTCTGTGTATTTATGTTTATGCCCTTGCAAGTATTGTATTTTTGCTTGGATGTTTGCATTTATTTCATGCATCATTTTAACTCGAAAAATTACCAAAAAATATCATGTATTCATGTTGCATCATAGTTTAACGGCATATTTTTAGTTTGAATTTTTATTGCATTTGCATATTTATAAAAAATCAAAACCAAGCATTTTTGTTACTGATTGCAGTAGAAAATACATAAAAATTATAAAAAGTCTTCGAAAAATTTCAAAAAAATTATATTTCATGTGTTTTAGTTTATTTTATTTGACCAAAAATGCCTAAAAATTACAAAAGAAAACCCCTAAAAATAGGGAACTTCTCAAAATATTCATAAAAATCTATAAAAATCATAAAGTCTCCAAAAATTGTGTTTTCTGTCTTTGAAATTTCCTTATCCTATTATCTATCTATAAAAATTAATTT
This sequence comes from Ottelia alismoides, assembly GCA_037367405.1. Lineage (NCBI taxonomy): Eukaryota > Viridiplantae > Streptophyta > Magnoliopsida > Alismatales > Hydrocharitaceae > Ottelia > Ottelia alismoides. Next base: position 271,754 of record JAZKJV010000765.1, read on the forward strand.
GACAATTTTTCACTCCTATTTGCTATTTTATTTCTATCTTTTTATCTCTCTATATATTGTATGTTTACTAGTATTTGCGACTTTAAAAATACCAAAAAATTAGGAAAAATATAGAAAATCACGAAAACATTAAAAAAAATCTAAAAAGCCCAAAAAGATTTGATTTCCTGAATTTTGTTTATTTTTCCTTATTTTTCTCTATAAATTGTATCCCCTTTTCCTTTATTGTATATACACTTCATTATTAAAAAAAGAAAATATAAAAAAATAAATATAAAAATAAAATAGAAAATCAGAAATTCAAAATATAAAATCAAAAATTAAATAAAAAATTAAGAAAAAGTAAAAACCCACAAAAATTGCATATTTGTAGGCAATTGATCATACGTTCACACTTTGTGCATTTTTGCCTTGTTCTATCTTGTTTGCTCGCTGAGTTCGACACTCTACACGTACTTGCACTATACACATATTCTATAGAGTTATAATAAATCTTAAGTCCACCTTTGCTAGTCATTGTCTGATTTGATATTGTGGGTTAATTATTGACTAACCCGGGTTTCGCGAGCGGTAGCCGCAGCGACTTTTGTCTCTTCCTTGTGTGAGACATATTTAAACCCTCACGTATCTCGAGTTATCAAATGGTGCCATTACCGGGGAGCAACAACGTATAGAGCATTCTTCTGTGATTGATTGTGGATATTTGCCTATCTTTTTACCAATTTGTTTATTATATTGCTTGACTGGTCTAATCACTCTTTTTGTTGGATTTTGTGCGAGGTACCACCGAGCGAGGGAAGCGCTCCATCCTAGGCGCTTGGGCACCCACGTGAAGGCTCGCTTAGCACCAAAGAGAACTTGGAAGATTGAGAAGACCATCATTTCTTGTAGAATTTTTGTAGTTTAAAAAATTTTGTAATTTGAAGTGAGAGAGAGAGAGAATTAATTTGTAATAACTTGGACTCTCTAGGACACTCGGGCCTAATTTCCAAGTGTTTGTTCACTTGGGGGCTCACCACGGTTTTGTGTTTTTCACGGCTTTCTCGTCTTTATTTTATTTTGTTTCACGAGGATTTAGCCCCTAGACATAGGAATTTTTGTTGACTGTGACGACTTAAGAAGCTAAGACCCAATCCCTAATATCTTGCATGCGCCTATAGATCGTCATTGGACTTGGCTAAAAATCAACTGAAAAGGGCTATTGATTTGGACTAGAGACCACGTGCTGAGGGGAGTCGTATACAACACGTGCATGATCTACTGTGGTGGACGCCGATCGGCTCCCAAGACCAGACTCCGGTCTCTCTTTCTAGCCATAGCTACTTGTGCTTCACGTTAATAGAAGTTACTCGTATAGGGATGATTTCCTCGTGCATGCATTTAGGTAGTTTTATTTATTGTCTTTAATTTATGCACGGATCACCTTGCATGTAGAGTGGTGGAGAAAAGGTACGCATCCCTATCCCTGCATGCATCATAGATTTTGACCACGCATCAGCTTTTCCGCTTTCCTACCCCAATTTTATTGGACTTTAAATAACAAGGACATTGGAAAATTCGTTAGACGATGATTGTTCAGAAAAATACATAAAAAGTGAAAGCAATAAAATTGGGACTGCTAATGCAGACTTGACCTAAAAATCATCCCACCAAAAATTTTTTATCTTAGGGAGAGTAACCCCCTCCTTGTTTGATTTATCTGCTGCGAGAGAGTGACCCGACACTAGGATAGAGCCACGCCTAAAATTCGGGTTGACTACTGATCGTGGTTAGTCGTTCTCCAGTGAGGATCTCTCCGGTAACCGGTAAAGCGGATCGCGGCGTCCTTGGCAGAGTGAATTAGCAGGAACAATCGGGATACGGTTCGCAATTCATACTGGCTGGGAAAGATCTAACGTGGATCGGGACAGTCGGCTAGGAAATTAGGGTTCCTAACAGCTCGCTCTAACGCTCTAATAGATTGGCTAATCACCTAATAAAATTTGATAAGATAACAGACTGAACCTTCACGGTCTTCAGCTCAAGAGCTGCGTAGGTGAACAGGGGGTTTATTTTTCAAATCTTGTTTGCATTCCAGATCTCATTTGCCCCTTTCTCTATATCAAGATGATGGGAAGGAGATCCCTTAGGCCACGTCTTGTGGCACCGCTATCGAGCACTCCTCCTTTTTCATCTAGGTTGGCTTCGGGGAGTTTAAACCCACTCTTTGAGCCCGAGTTTACGTCCACCCTATTCCCCCTTGACCACCCTTCTTCTTCTATCAGTCCAGTGGTGTCAGAATTTAGTGCAAAACAAAGTTCATAACATTTGACGGCATCTGAGATGGATTCTTTTGACTTTGCAGAAACACCAGAAATGGAAGGCAGAGAGGAAAACCCAGATGAGACGAGACCACCTCCATACGGTTTTGATCAGGCGGCCATCAACATTTCACTGTTAGCCTCCCTGGAAACAATGCAGAGACAGATCAGAGACCAGGGATTCGTCATGGGTGAAATCATGAGGGAGATGCATAAAGGACGGGAAGAAAGAAACGAGGGCGGTGAAATACCAAACGTTGAGGGTGAAGGAGGAGAACCCAACTAGGAGAGGCCACCTCCAAGGACCATGAAGCAATTGCACAACGTTGGTGCAACCCTCACACACCGATGGATCCGACTTCCTCCCATCTATGGTGACTTCGAGCTTCGCCTACACACCATTAAACTACTGCCCAAGTTTCATGGGTTGGCCACTGAAGAACCTCACCTCCATCTGCAAGAGTTTGAAATGATATGCAGTACAATCCATGATAGGTTCGTGACTGAGGATACCATCAAAATGATTGCCTTCCCGTTCTCCTTGCTTGATAGAGCCGCATATTGGTTGAAACATTTGGGGAGGTACATCGACACTTGGGAGCAACTCCAAACGAGTACTTGAACAAGTATTATCCACTCGACCAGACAAATGCAACGAGAGCAATGATCAGCAATTTCACTATGATCCCCAATGAACAATTCCATGAAACTTGGGATCGCTTTGGAGAGCTCATAGACCGATGTCCACACCATGAGATATCACAACCCAATCTTATCCAAAGTTTCTTTTGCGGGCTGACATCGGAGCTGCAGGGGCTTGTAAACGCCTCTTGTGGGGGATCTTATTTCTCCAAGGATGCAGATATGGATTGGGCCATCTATGAACAACTTGCAGAAAATTCTACAGTGATGTCCTAGGGCTGCATATACGCAGACTCCAAGGTCCCGCCACAAGCTACTTCTTACCACCGCATTGCCAGGATCGATACTGGGAACCATACTTCATCAGCAGCAGTAGCACAAGATGAATCGACAGTAACTGACATGGGCATTATCAGTGAAAAACTGGACCGCATCGAGATTTTGGGGAAGAAGCAAGGCCAAGGTCTGGCGCAGATAGACCAGTTGGCTAAGACCATGAGTGACCTGAAGACTCACATCTTGAGTATTCAGGAGGCACAATCAACTTCACATCCGCCTCTCAGGTCACATGCTGAGTCTAGCAGTAGCCGCTCCACCCCATCTCCAGCATACCGCCAAGTTCACCATGTCCAGGAGGTGCCGGTACAACAATTGCCGCACTATTCACAACATCCACCATATCAGGACACTCAGATGGTGGTCTATCAGTCAGATCAGCCTTTGGCAGTACTACCACCTCCACCCTTCGAGCAGGAACCGTTGATGGAAGTCAACGGGATATGGTACGACCGATATATCCAGCAGCCCGGAATTCGTCGTGATTACCCAGGATTCCGTTGGTCCACCGGAAGTGCCTCCTCCCAATAGCAGCCTCCAGCACAGGGCAACCATAGTAGCCAACACCAGCAACCCCAATACTCCCAACAGCAGCAGCAACAGTATCAGTAGAATCCTTGTCACGCTTATCAGGGACAACGGTGGAGGCAGCGGCAACAGCCTTACCAACAGCAGTACTCCCAGTCTCACCAGCAACCTCAGTTCCAGCAAGGGAACACTCCCGGTTCTTCCACACCTGTCTTGGAGAACCCATCACTTGATGATCTCGCCCGCTTACTCTCCGAACAACAAGCGTCTTTCTGGCGAGAAATGGATGAGTTACGACGGGAAATGAGGGACATCATAAAGGGAAAAGCCGCCATACCTACACAGAGCAAGCCGAATCCAAATAGCTTGAAGAGGAAATCTGAGCAGGTACAGTTTACAGAGGATACCACTCCTAGTGCTTATTTGAACGACATGCATTCTATGTTTGATACTCACTTCGTGTCACTTAGGAGCGGTAGGGAACCAGCCAGTGGCAGCTCATCTGAGGGACAACACCATGGAGATTCTAGAGCCCCAGATGAGGAGAGAAGCGGTGCTGATGCCGCTAACAACAATGATGATGATGACGGTGGTGTTGATGCCACCAAGGATGACCTTTCAGACGACATTGCTGAGGCCGTCGTGATACCTGATGCAGACGATGGTGCTGAGGCCACCATTTTTTATGCTCAACTAGAGCACGGTGCTGAGGCCGCGAAGGAGAATATTTTGGGTGGTACTGATGCCCCCATTTTGAGTCCATCTATATTCCAACCATCTGTTTCCATTCTCTATATCCTAGGACACCGGGAAAAAGACCAAAAAATGAATAAAGGAAAGGTTTATCCATCAATTCCGAGTCCATGTGTTTTAATGATGATTTTACATGGATTCCAGTCCTTCAAAGGGCCTAAAACCTTCTCCTAACCCTCTGTCTGAGGAGGGCCCCTCCATCCCCTTCCCTCAAGCACTCCACTCGACGAAGGGGAATAAAACAGAAAATCCAAAAAAGAAGGAACAGCTGGAGTTCAACCAACAGATGATAGATAGATTTCAGATACAACTGACTCTACAAGAGGCACTAGAGCACATCCCCCTTTTCCAAAAAAATCTGAGATAAAAGACCACCGTACGTAGGAGGAGGCAGAACAACAGAGGAGAGATCCGTGTGCTTACCCGTGCCACATGTTGTGCCATTCAAAACCAGCTGCCAGCCAAAAGACAGGATATGGGAGCTCCATATGTCAGATGTCAGATTAGTGAGTAGCCATTCGATCGTACTCTATTAGACAACGGATCTTCTATCAACCTCCTTCCGGCAGCCTTACTCGACCGATTCGAGTTTGACCCGCTCCTTCGGAGTCAGACAGTCCTTCAGTTTGTTGACATGTCTATCAAGAGGCCGAAGGGTTGTTGAGAGACGTGGTCGTCACCATTCAGGGCCTGAAATTTCTCGTGGACTTTGTTGTATTAGACATGGAGATCCCTGAATCGGTGACCGATACCCCATCATACTAGGACGCCCATTCTTGGCCACAGCCAAGGCAGTGACCGACCATGATAGTGGGAAGGTGTACTTTCGCGTAGAGGGTGAGAGTATACAAATAGAGACGATTGACGAAACCCGAGCGAGAGATTCAGCCTGCTCAGAGCCAAGTAGTGACACAGTGCAGCTGACAGATGCAAAGTTAGACATCCACCAAAAGTGTGATTTTGTGATGACCGATGATGAAGCAGTTTGGGAAGATCTAGACGCACGATCCCTCGCCGTGTCTGCAGACTCAGAGTGCCCACCTTTTGAGGCAGACGAGAGTTCGGAGAGCACACCCTTGGTAGATGACACTATAGAGGTTGACAGTTGTGTGATGAGTGGAGACACTGATGTTTGTTCAGATTCAAATCCCTCAGAGGCAGACTTTGATTGGAAGGACTTTGATACATATTTGTCATATCTATCTCTCGACGAGCCGACGGAGAGGACGGAGAGCGAGCCAACATAGATGATAGACACATCAACAGGGTTCCCTTCGTCAGAATCATAGGTACAACGAGAGTTCTCATATGCAGACTGATGAATCTACGTTTCATCATCTTTATTTTATCATTTTGGCCTTAAAAACCCTATTAAATACGTGTAAATAGGCTTAATTTAGGCATTTTAGCATTCATGCATCATTGTGTAATTAATGTATAAAATGCGGTTTTTAAAGCCAAAATTATAGAATAAAGAAAAGAAAAGAAAAAGAATAAAATATTGTAAATAATTTATGACCTGAAACCCTGAGACCTGGGCATCTCGATGACTAGGTCGACAAGGAATAAAGTAGGGGGAGATAAGAGCCAAAATACAGCAAAAATACCCTTGTATTTTATCCATTCTTTATTCATTTTGGGATCTATTTTTGGTTCCACTTTTTATACCTCAAATAAAAAAACTTTTAACATGAAAGTTGTTGTAATTAAATAAAGAAAAATACAAAATTGATTTCACTCAAAAATAATGTATAGATAAAAAGTTATGATCTGAATAAGATTCTAGAATCCCAACTTCCCAGACCTGTATCTCACAAATGAAAACTCTAAATGCAGCAAACTCACTTTAATTGTATATAATTTAAAATAAGCTATTTAACGGTGGTGGTTTAGCATTTGGCGGAGCTACGGTTTGAAAGTTGAGTTTTGGACCCCTATTGTATACTTGTATAGAATAAAATATTCATTTTATTATTTATTCATTATTTTTATAATTTTATATTTTTATAATTTTGAAAATATTATTTATAATATATTTGTATATTAAAATCAGAATAAAAACTCAAAAAAAACACAAAATAAAAATACTTGTATATAGAAGACATAGGTATAATACTTATACTTATACATGTATAATTAATACTTTTATTTTATTAAGTGTACAAAATACATCAAAAAAATAAAATAAAAATATATTTAAGTGTATAAAAATACCTTATAAATTTATAAAATAATAAACATAAATAAATAAATTAAATTCACAAAATAAAAATAAAATACTTAAATATATAGATATATATACTTATAAAGGCTAAAATAAGTAACTTGTAAATTTATACCTCATAAAAATAAATAAAAATTACCATAAAATAATTTATAAAATAATAAACATGTTTTATTTAGAAACCAAAATTTAATAAATTTATTTGCTATTTTTAAATGAATTTACAATCATTTTTTCCAGGGATTTTCCTGGTTGGTCCACGTGGACCAACCAGGTGACTTGGAAAGTTGACCCGCGGGTCAACTCTCCAGTCTTAGCCATGCGCCCCCTGTCAGATGATCCCATGACCTCCTATTCTCGAATTTTTCGCCATCATTGCGTTGCTCGAGGGAATGTGGTACCTTCACGAAACTTGCTCCCTGTATCACCAGGATCCACGCCGACCTAGTAGACCCTCTATGATCTTCTTCGCTTGACCGTGATCCTGCCTCGAAGTTCGCCACTCGACAACTTTTCAAATAACTCCCATCTCTTCCCTTGATCTTTTGAACCCTTTTGACCCTCGTTTTGACCTTGCTTTGGAGCTCTGGATCGATCCCTGTGACAAGGGGATCTCCAGCTCCTTCGCGCGAGGCTAGGCAAGGGCCGGGAGGAGCTTCCACCCCCAATCTCCGGCCTTGGTCGTGAGGTCCACATCTCCTGGTTTCCCAGTCGGTTGAGGTTGTTTATTATTTGTTTTCTAGTCAATAGATAGCTGTTAGCTTCAGGTTCCATTTCGTGTAGATAGTTCGCTGCCCAATCGATTAATTAGCACAGATTTTTGCCACCAAACACCTCGCCGGAGCTCAAGAGCTCCGGCGGTCATTCTCAACTCCACGCACTACCTTCACCCACCAATAACCGCCAGGACTTCTGCCCTTGTGTACTGCTCTCTTCTTCTTTCTTTGCAGGTCCTGAAGGAGGCGTCTGAGTCTCGTCGACCGTCAAGAGCGTCCCCCAGGTCCGTCGGAGCTTCACCGAGTGTCGAGGGCCATCTAACGGTCTTGGGCCACATTTGAGGCACCTGGTAGCATCACCATCGCCGCAAGAGCAAGAAGAGACGGTCGGGGACCGTCCAGGTGCACGGAGGCGCCGCCCTTGGTCGATTCAAACCCGATGGGGGCTGGTTCTTCAGGTATTCTTGCTGGGCCTCTCCGCACCGTCCGATCAAGGAGCCCCCTCCAGATGCTGCAGCAGCCGTAGGATCCGCGCCTTCCTCGACCATCAGATCTGATCTGAGCTTCTAATCCTAGCCGTCATAACTAAAGGGGTATCGACTCCCGTGCACGCGATACGTGGCTTAAGTGGTGCATGATCTGTCGTTCGCTCGCGCCAAGGTCTGGGAATTTTGCAACTTATACCCGACCGCTTTTTGTATTTACTACCTAGTATTTAAACTTTCATCAACTGTTTTAAAGTTTTGGACAAATTGCGTAAAGACCCCCCAGCTTTTGTAATATTACATATAGGTCCCGCCAGGTCACGTGCGCTACGTACGTACCCCTGGAAATTTTGCATAGGGGCCCCTCGGGCTTTTTGTTATTATTGCTCAGTACTGGAACCTTGCATTAAGTTATATTTTTCTGGAAAATTTGCATTCGGATCCCCAAGTTTTTGGATAATTGCGAATTTGCCCCTGCCAGGCGCGCGTGCAAGTCACGTGTACCTTGGGCTTTTTTGCCACAAGGCCCTTGCGGCTTTTGCTATTAGTGTTCGGTCCAGAAGTTTTTTATTCCAGCATATATTTTGTGAAAATTTTACATTCTGACCCCTGGATGTTTCGCATATTACAAAAATACCCCTGGCAGAATGATTTTTCCTTATGCTTCTAGTATTGATTGCATGTGCTTATAAAACCTCAAAAATTCCACAAAAATCATTTTAAGCTCCTGTTGCATTGCTGATTCACGCCACATTTTTGCATTACATTTTTGCTGCATTTTAACATTTATTAAAAATAAAAAACATGCATTTTAGCTACAGTTGCATTAGAAATCCATAAAAATTAGAAAAATGTCTCAGAAAATTCCCAAAAAAAATGTAGTTTGCATATTTTAGTGTCTTTTAATTTCAGACCAAAAATTATAAAAAAATACAAAACAAAACTCCTAAAAATTATAAAACTCTAAAAACCTTCCTAAAAATTTATAAAATTCATAAAAAATCTAAAAATTGTGTTTTCTTTTTCTAATTTTTCTTTGTTCTGTTATCTTTTATTTAAAATCAATTTGGAGAATTTTTGTTGCTATTTTCTATTTTTATCTCCATTTTAATTTCGGTCAGCCCTTTTATTCACTGTTTTCAGTATTTTTGACTTTAAAAGTACCAAAAAAATTAAGAAAAATCTAGAAAAATCACAAAAATATTAGAAAAATATAAAAAAGATCAAAAACATTTTATTTCCTAATTTGTAAGTATTTTTACTTATTTCTATAAATACTTTTTCCCTCTCTTTCATATATTGTATATATATTCCTTTTAAAAAAAGAAAATATTAAAAAATATAAAATATAAAAAGAAAATATAAAATCAGAAATATTAAAAATCAAAATACAAAAATATAAAATAAAAATAAAATAAAAAATATAAAAATTAAAAACCCACAAAACATAACATTAATAGACACTTGATCACATTCACTCATTTTGAGCAATTTTGCCCCGTTCTACCTGTCTGCTCCCTGTGTTCAACCTCTACACATACTTGCACCTATACACATCTTTGTTGTAGAGTTATAATAAATTTTAACTCCGTACATTTACTTTCATTGCTTGATTTATCTGTTGTGGGTTAATTGTTGTTTTAATCTGAATTTCGCGTGGTCGATTCAACGACTGAGTTCCTGCCTTGTGTGGAACTTAAGATCACCGACTTTCGGGTTAAACAAATGGCGCCGTTGCCGGGGAGCAACAACGCGTAGTTCGGGTTTTTGCTTTGTGCTTGTGATTGATTGTCTATTTTTACGGCTTTTATTCGCTTAATCTATTATTTTTGATATCTCTCGTTTGAATTGTCTAACCCCCCTCTCTTGTTTGACTTCTTGCGAGGAACGCGGATCGAGGGAGGAGCTTTCTTCCTGGAGCACCCGCGCACCCACATGAGGTGACTTGACTTAGCACGAAGGTAGGCTAGGAGAGGATTTTGAAGACAATTCTATTCTATTTATTTATTGCATTTATTAGTGTAATTTTTGTGAGAGAGAGACTCTATTAATTTGTAATAATACATGTACACCGAACATTGGACTCTTGAGCCCAATTTCCAAGTGATTGTTCACTTGGGGGCTCACCGTGGTTTTTTGTCGGTTTTCATCGCATTTTTTTACTTTGTTTTCCGATTTTCGATTTTATTTCTTTTGTGTGATTGAGCCCCTAGTTTTAGGATTGCTTGCGATAGATTAAGTCCAAACACCTAAGATATCTTGCATGTACCTATAGCCGCGTTTGGACTTAGTCAAACTATAAAACAGTCGCTTCATCATCTTCGAGCCTTCGTGCCGCGAGCCCACCCTGCCAAGCGCTGCTCCTGAACTCGATTTGTCGAGAGGAGGAGGGGTGAGCCTAGACCAGACTCTTGGATTGAGGATCGGTGACCGACTTGTGGTTCTTCACGATAATAGCAAATTCTGAAACTTAGGGCGATTTCATCGGCTTGCATTTGCATATAGATAGGTTTCAATTCTGCTGAGCATCCTTGCATGTAGAGTGCTGGAGGCAAGGTGAGCATTTCTCTTTAGCATACATCATTGATTTGCCACTTGCATTGCTTTTCCGACTCTCCCTTTGATTTTGCCAACCTAGGTGCTTAAAGGAATTGACTCCCCGTTAGGACCGTGTATTTTCATTAAAAATCGAAAAAAAGTGATAACCAATAAAATTGGGACTGCTAACATTACTTGACCCTAAAATCAACCAAAAAGAAAAATCTTGTCATGGGGCGAGTAATCCCCTCATTATCTTCGCTTTTACTTGCTCGCGCACACACTAAGGTTAGTGCCCTAATTCCATTCAGCCCCTAAGTGTTTGCGCAACTTTTTGACTTCTCACCTAACTCTAAAACAGACAAGATAAAAAGACCGCATTTTTCGGTCTCTACCAAGTTGAGTGGGTGAATTGAGGGTTTGTATTCTTTTCATTTTTGTTTGTGATTGTTTTGTGTGTATTCTAGAATGCTTCTGCGCATTTGCGCCTTTTTCTCGCTTCTCTTGATTTGACCATCGTGTTCTCCCGACTATCATTTTTCTCTTGTTTCGAGATGGACCCCTGGAGCGTCTTTTATCCAGACTTTGTGCATCCCTCATTCACTCCAGCCGGTCCACCTCCTTTTTTCCTGGAGGACTTTGCTCCTGACTTTTGTACATATCCATCTCAGCCGCAGTATCAGGACTCGGACTTATACCCACACCCACCTCCACCTCCATATTTTCCACCTTCACATCCACCCGAGTCCAACCTGTTGGAGTCACCTCTCACGATGTCCACACTTGAGACCTTGACCCAGTTCATGGAGCAAATGAATTCAAGGATTGACGACCTCACTTGCATGAATAAGAGCCACATTGATGCTTCACGATCTGATGATTTGGAATCATTTGAGGATTTCCATGAGAGCTTGCAATCGCCCAAAATACAAAAAAAAATGAGAAAATTTTAAAAATCAAAAAGAATTTGGGAGACCTTTGGTTGAGTCAGATTGCGAGGAGAGCGTTCACTTGCCAGATCCTTTGACCACATATCCATTCACATCCGGTCCCACCTTTGACCCCGAGGATGCCGCTGTACAGACTGCTCTTGGCATGCCTTGTGTAGATGATGATTCCGAAGTCCTCCCTTGTATGGAAGAGGTCCAAAAGTTAAAAAAATTATTGACTGAACCCGAAGTGGTGGCCGCTATTCATGAGATCATCCGTGCCCCACTTCAACAGGCCGTGATTGATTTATCTGCTCCTCTTCCCATGAAGAGAAAGCGGAGGAGCAGATATGAGCGTCATATTCTGACCATGGCCACTGCCCACGCCATCACCCATCGTCATATTCCTAGGGAAAAGAACACTGCCACACCTTTCATTAGCTGCACCATCTCTGACAACACATGTGATCATACTCTCCTAGACGGTGGTGCCTCGATTAGCATCATACCCTTCTCGCTGGCACAATCTCTTTACTTAGGGCCTCTCAAGAAGACCAGGATGATCGTTCAGTTTGCTGATGGATCAATAAAGAGGCTGAAGGGTAACCTAGGAAAAAACAGTCGTTTCGATTCAGGGCACGAAGTACAATGTTGATTTTGTCGTTTTACCCACGGAGATCTCCACTGGGGAGCATTCTCCAATCATCCTGGGACGACCATTCCTTGCCTCCGCGAGGGTCGTTATTGATTATGGATCAGGAGAGATTCGCTTCCATCCTGCTGACGAGAGCGAAGTGTCGATCACCACACCTACTGCTGACCAGAGATCTGCAGCTGACGTGACTACACCTGTTCTGGCTGACCCTGAGGCCTATGATCTATATGAGGATATCAGAGAGACTTTCTTTATTACCGATGATGAGACTCAAGAATTCCTCTCCAAGGAGGAAAGCTCGGAAAGCATAGACCTTGGTGTTTCCGCTTCCTGTGATTGGCGATGTGTTGATGACATCCGCGGGATTTACACGATCGATACCTTAGAGCGGAGGGCAGATTTAGAGACTAGATAGGACGAACACGTGTCGACTACTTTCAGCAATGAGTCCGCTCCTGTTCATTTGGATTCAGAAGAGACCAAGGTTGAATTTGATTTGATTGCTTTTATTCGGGAATTCGGGCCTTTTGATGAGAAAGATGATCCGGTTAAGATTATAGAGGACGAACAGAGTTTGACTACTTCCACTGATGAGTTCGTGCCTTTCGGTTTTGACCTGAACGACACCTCGCAGGACGACTCCGATTACACTACTTCCGATGATGATGAGTTCATCCCATTTCACTTTGATATCAGCGAGACACCCAAGGCCAGACCCGACCACACTTCTTCCACTCACTCGTTTGCGCCTTCACACCCTAGGGCCCCTAAGGATCTTCACTCTGTCGACCCTGATCGGCTTCCGTCCACTGTGGACCCCGATGTCGACCTGCACCATACTAGACCTATCCCTCAGCGGTCCCGCAAGAAGGTTCGCTTCTGCCTTCTTGATCTTTGTACATCCACCTCTGTTGTATATTCTCTCTCGTGTATTTCTATCTATCTTCCGTATTGCTCGTCCACCCATTCTCGTGTTTGCCTTGCTTAGGACATACTTTGTCCTAAGTATAGGGGGTGGACGATCCGAGTGTTCATTCATCATTCTGTCTTATCACTCCAGTTGTTGCCTATACTTAGGGCTTCTTTTACCCTAAGTATAGGGGGAGTGATGTGTATATCCTTTGATCTCTTCTTCCATCTTTAGATCTCTTTTCTTCTTTTCTTTTTTTCTTCTTTTCCTCTTCTATCTTCTTCATCTACCGAAAAGGTGCCGCTCCTTTTTATCAGTCTTCTATACTTAGGACGTACTTTGTCCTAAGTATAGGGGGGTGTGCACCCCAAGTTTCTTTCATTCTTTTCAATCCTCTCCATTGTCTCTTCTTCTTGTCTATACTTAGGGATATCTTACCCTAAGTATAGGGGGAGATAATCTGAGTACGATCTGTTCATTCCCACCCTTGACCCTCCCTGCTTTGTGTACAGTCTGCTATACTTATGATTATTTGATCCTAAGTATAGGGGGGACGATCAACTTCTCATTCGTCCATTTCTTCGTTCGTTCATTCTTTAGACTTTTCTATACTCAGTACGAGTTATGTCTTCTCTTTTCTCTCTGATCTATGAGGCCATAACTCAAGCTAAGTATAGGGGGTCGTATATACTACGTATATACTTTAGCCATAACTCGTACTTTCGTATTTTCATAATAAAATGGCTAATTATTCTTCAAAACTCGTAAAAACCCTAATACAAAGATGTTGATTATTCCTCAAATTCTTTTTGTATTTACTGATTAATAAATCATGTGAAAATGTTTTTTGCAAAATATTTGAAAAATAGTTTGAAAATCTTTGTGAAAATCTTTTGAAAACTATTTTGAAAACGTTTTATTACATGTTTTCAACCTTTGTAAAAACATTTTGATTTGTAAAATTTTATTTGTGTGAAATAAAATGTGTGAAAATGATTTGCAAATGGTTTGAAAAATGGTTGTAAAAATATTTTGAAAAATCTATTTATACTGTTTGAAAACCTTTGCAAATGATTTTCAAATGTGTGTACATGTTTGTAAAAATTATTTTGGACTATAGTTTTCAAAAATTATTTGAAAAACATGTGTTAAATAAGTTCGAGGAGTACATACATCTCACCAAAATTCATTCTATATATATGTATAAAATTGATCACTTATCCCTGTGAATTCTTAAAATCTACTTCTTGTAAATATGAGAAGCACTCCCGTGTAAATATTTGTACCTAGCTTTTAGCCAAAATCTTTTCTTTTCAAAAATCCCAAAAACATTTGCAAAATTAAAATCCAAAACATTTGAAAAATCTCTTTGAAAAATACCAAAAAAATGCATATGCATCATCTTTTCAAATAAAAAGTTCAAAATCCTTGAAAATTGCATCACAAAAATATTTTTCTGCATTTTTGCATATCATTTGCATAGCATGAGCATTTTCGGATTGAGTTTGATAGTTGATCAAGTCTAAGTAAAATCCGAAGATTGGAGCTTGATTGGACCTTAAAATCTACCTAATAACAGGAACCTTATAGGAATTGGGTCTAAGGTACTTCAGGTCTAGTTGACTTAATTCTTTGAGGATCACGAGACTTGGTTCAATGGATTTTTGACTGGCTAAGTAGAGTATTTCGGAGCGCACACACGAATCTTGTTGATAATGACCTAACTTGGACACCTGCACCTTTCACATGGCTCAACTCAGTTGGGGTGGTGAGGGGATTGGATTCGCCGGTATGAGACGCACACAAGTGGAAACACTTGTCCTCCTCTAGGGAGGGAAGTGCACCCCAACCCGTCCAGTGATGAGGAAGTCTAAAGACAGGAGAGTGTGGGTTGCAATAAAGCTTCAAAAGAGGGATAGTCTACTGACTCAAGAGGAAAAACTCCTTATGTAAATGCTGCTGTGAATAGTATTTCAAAAACAAAAAAAGGTCTGGCCTGTACAAAAATAAAATGCCTGCAAAGTATGTACAAATGTTGTAAAGACAATAAGCAAGCTTGAGTTCCAAAGTCAAATCATGTGAGCCTGCAGCTGGATGACTTGATTACACTGGTCTTGCATCCCAGGATAGGTAGCTACATTGGCTACCGTCCATTCTTCTCTTCACCCCCTCCTCTTGAGCTGGTTGCCACTTGAACTTAGAAGGGAATACCCCACTCCTCGAGGATGGAGGTATTGGATTGGGGAATCATTGGGTTGTCATACTGGAGAAGTCAGTCTCTTTGTCAGTCTAGTTGGGGAGAGCCACAATCACTTACATTGTACGAGTCAGATTCATAGTCGTAAGGGTTTACGTATGAGTTGAGATATTTCTGACGTGGCTATTGAGGAGACTTGAGCAGAGTTTTGGGATTCTCAAGGACTGTTGGATTTCAAATTCGGTTCTCATTAAGGTTCCGCCCGCACTAAAATTCCAAAGGTCCGACTTAAGCTCCAAACTTTGATTTTGTGAAGATAAGTTTGATAATTAAATTTAATCCACATTTCTTCATTTTATTTTCTTTATTTTTCTTTTTTTGCACTTATTGCATAAGTGTTTGCTAGGGACTAGCAAAGGCAAGTATAGGGGGATGATGAATCTACGTTTCATCATCTTTATTCTATCATTTTGGCCTTAAAAACCCTAGTAAATGCGTGTAAATAGGCTTAATTTAGGCATTTTAGCATTCATGCATCATTGTGTAATTACTGTATAAAATGCAGTTTTTAAAGCCAAAATTATAGAATAAAGAAAAGAAAAGAAAAAGAATAAAATATTGTAAATATTTTATGACCCGAAACTCTGAGACCTGGGCATCTCGATGACTAGGTCGACAAGGAATAAAGTAGGGGGAGATAATGGCCAAAATATAGCAAAAATACCCTTGTATTTTATCCATTCTTTATTCATTTTGGGACCTATTTTTGGTTCCACTTTTTATACCTCAAATAAAGAAATTTTGAGCATGAAAGTTGTAGATAATTAAATATAGAATTATACAAAATTGATTTCACTCAAAAATAATGTACAGATAAAAAGTTATGATCTGAATAAGATTCCAGAATCCCAACTTCCCAGACATGTATCTCACAAATGAAAACTCTAAATGCAGCAAACTCACCTTTAATTGTATATAATTTAAAATAAGCTATTTAATGGCGGTGGTTTCACATTTGGCGGAGCTACGGTTTGAAAGTTGAGTTTTGGACCCCTATTGTATACTTGTACATATTAAAATATTCATTTTATTATTTATTCATTATTTTTATAATTTTATATTTTTATAATTTTGTAAATATTATTTATAATATATTTGTATATTAAAATCAGAATAAAAACTCAAAGAAAACACAAAATAAAATACTTGTATATAGAAGACATAGGTATAATACCTATACTTATACTTGTATAATTAATACTTTTATTTTATTAAGTGTACAAAATACACCACAAAAATAAAATAAAAATATATTTAAGTGTATAAAAATATCTTATAAATTTATAAAATAATAAACATAAATAAATAAATTAAATTCGTAAAATAAAAATAAAATACTTATATATATATATATATACCTATAAAGGCTAAAATAGGTAACTTGTAAATTTATACCTCATAAAAATAAATAAAAATTACCATAAAATAATTTATAAAATAATAAACATTTTTTATTTAGAAACCAAAATTTAATAAATTTATTTGCTATTTTTAAATGATTTTACAATCATTTTTTCCAGGGGGTGACTTGGAAAGTTGACCCGCTGGTCAACTCTCCAGTCTTAGCCCTACGCCCCCTGTCAGATGATCCCGTGACCTCCTTTTCTCGAATTTTTCGCCATCGTTGTGTTGCTTGAGGGAAGGTGGTACCTTCACGAAACTTGCTCCCTGTATCACCAGGATCCACGCCGACCTAGTAGATCCTCTAGGATCTTCTTCGCTTGCCCGTGATCCTGCCTCAAAGTTCGCCACTCGACAACTTTTCAAATAACCCCCATCTCTTACCTTGATCTTTTGAACCCTTTTGACCCTCATTTTGACCTCGCTTTGGAGCTCTGGATCGATCCCTTTGACAGGGGGATCTCCAGCTCCTTCGCGCGAGGCCAGGCGAGGGCCGGGAGGAGCTTCCACCCCCAATCTCCGGCCTTGGTCGTGAGGTCCACATCTCCTGGTTTCCCAGCCGGTTGAGGTTGTTTCTTATTTGTTTTCTAGTCAATAGTTAGCTGTTAGCTTCAGGTTCCATTTCGTGTAGATAGTTCGCTGCCCAATCGATTAATTAGCACAGATTTTTGCCACCAAACACCTCGCCGGAGCTCAAGAGCTCCGGCGGCCATTCTCGACTCCACGCACTACCTTCACCCGCCAATAACCGCCAGGACTTCTGCCCTTGTGTACTGCTCTCTTCTTCTTTCTTTGCAGGTCCTAAAGGAGGGTCTGAGCCTCGTCAACCGTCAAGAGCGTCCCCTAGGTCCGCCGGAGCTTCACCGAGTGTCGAGGGCCATCTAACGGTCTTAAGCCACATTTGAGGCACCTGGGAGCATCACCATCACTGCAAGAGCAAGAAGAGACGGTCGGGGACCGCCCAGGTGCACGGAGGCGCCGCCCTTGGTCGATTCAAACCCGACGGGGGCTGGTTCTTCAAGTGTTCTTGCGGGGCCTCTCCGCGCCGTCCGATCAAGGAGCCCCCTCCAGATGCTGCAGTAGCCATAGGATTCGCGCCTTCCTCAACCATCAGATCTGATCCGAGCTTCTAATCCTAGCCATCATAACTGAAGGGGTATCGGCTCCCGTACGCGCGACACGTGGCTTAAGTAGCGCATGATCTGCCGTTCGCTCGCGCCAAGGTCTGGGAATTTTGCAACTTATACCTGACCACTTTTTGTATTTACTACCTAGTATTTAAACTTTCATCAGTTGTTTTAAAGTTTTGGACAAATTGCATAAAGACCCCCCAGCTTTTGTAATATTACATATAGGTCCCCGCCAGGTCGCGTGCGCTACGCACGTGCCCCTGGCAATTTTGCATAGGGGCCCCTCAGGCTTTTTGTTATTATTGCTCAGTACTGGAACCTTGCATTAAGTTATATTTTTCCTGAAAAAATTGCATTCGGATCCCCAAGTTTTTGGATAATTGCGAATTTGCCCCTGTCAAGCGCATGTGCAAGTCACGTGTACCTTGGGCTTTTTGCCACAAGGCCCTTGCGGTTTTTGCTATTGGTGTTTGGTCAAGAGGTTTTATATTCCAGTATATATTTTGTGGAAATTTTACATTCTGACACCTGGATGTTTCGCATATTACAAAAATACCCCTGGTAGAATGATTTTTCCTTATGCTTCTAGTATTTATTGCTTGTGCCTATAAAACCCCAAAAATTCCACAAAAAACATTTTAAGCTCCTGTTGCATTGCTGATTCACATCACATTTTTGCATTACATTTTTGTTGCATTTTAACATTTATTAAAAATAAAAACATGCATTTTAGCTTTTGTTTGCATTAGCAAATCCATAAAAATTAGAAAAACGTCTCAGAAAATTCCCCAAAAAATTTAATTTGCATATTTTAGTGTCTTTTAATTTCAAACCAAAAATCATAAAAAATACAAAACAAAACTCCTAAAAATTATTAAACTCTAAAAACCTTCCTAAAAATTTATAAAATTCATAAAAAATCTAAAAATTGTGTTTTCTTTTTCTAAATTTTCTTTGTTCTGTTATCTTTTATTTAAAATTTATTTGGAGAATTTTTGTTACTATTTTCTATTTTTATCTCCATTTTAATTTCGGCCAGCCCTTTTATTCACTGTTTTCAGTATTTTTGACTTTCAAAGTACCAAAAAATTAAGAAAAATCTAGAAAAATCACAAAACATTAGAAAAATATAAAAAGATCAAAAACATTTTATTTCCTAATTTTTGAGTATTTTTACTTATTTCTATAAATACTTTATCCCTCTCTTTCATATATTGTATATATATTCCTTTTAAAAAAGAAAATATAAAAAAATATAAAATATAAAAAGAAAATATAAAATCAGAAATATTAAAAATCAAAATACAAATATATAAAATTTAAAATAATATAAAAAAATATAAAAATTAAAAACCCACAAAAACATAGCATAAATAGACACTTGATCACATTCACTCATTTTGAGAAATTTTGCCCCGTTCTACCTATCTGCTCCCTGTGTTCGACCTCTACACATACTTGCACCTATACACATCTTTGTTGTAGAGTTATAATAAATTTTAACTCCGCACATTTACTTTCATTGCTTGATTTATCTGTTGTGGGTTAATTGTTGTTTTAATCCGAATTTCGCGTGGTCGATTCAACGACTGAGTTCCCGCCTTGTGTGGAACTTAAGATCACCGATTTTCGGGTTAAACACGGACTTGGTTGCTTTCACACAAACATATCAGAAGCCAGATATGCCCGCTCCCACCAAGCCAGAATTGAAGCCTTTACCGCAGCCGCTCAAGTATAGATTCCTTGCAGGAGACTCAGATATGCACCCAGTCATTGTCTCAGCAGATTTGACTGGAGAACAAGAATCTCGTTTGATGGAGGTTCTTGAACGCAACCTCAAGGCAATAGGATGGAGTGTGGCTGATCTCAAGGGGATAAGTCCGGCCCTGTGCTCCCACCGTATCTACCTCGAAGATGACGCTAAGCCATCACGTGAGTTCCAACGACGGCTGAACCCGAACCTTTGAGATGTAGTAATGAAGGAGATATCTAAATGGTGGAGCGTCGATTTTATCTACCCCATCTCCGACTCTAAGTGGGTTAGTCCTTTACATGTGGTACCCAAGAAGACGGGTGTCACTACAGTTGTGAATGAGTCTGGAGAGGAGATCGCCAACCGAATACCCACTTCTTGGAGGGTCTATGTGGACTACAGACAATTAAATGAGGCCACCAAGAAGGATCATTTCCCGCTACCATTTATTGATCAGATTATCGAGAGGCTAGCTGGGAAGAATCATTACTGTTTCCTTGACAGGTATTCCAGATACAATCAAGTGGCCATTGTGCCTGAAGACCAGGAAAAAATGACATTCATCTGTCCATTTGGGACTTATGCTTTCAGACGGATGCCCTTTGGTCTATGTAACGCTCCGGCGACATTCCAGAGGTGCATATTGTCCATCTTTTCGGACATGATAGGTGATTGCTTAGAGATCTTCATGGATGATTTCTCGGTCTATGACGACGGGTTTGATGCTTCTCTTGACTGCCTAGACCAAGTACTTCAGCGCTGCATAGAGGTAAACCTTGTACTATCTTGGGAGAAGAGTCACTTCATGGTAACTCAGGGGACGGTCCTTGGTCATATCATTTCCAACAGGGGCATGGAGGTTGATCCGACCAAGGTGGATATCATTAGAAAACTCAATCCACAGTCTAATTTGAGACAGTTGCGGTCTTTTTTGGGGCATGTCGGTTTCTACCGATGGTTCATTCAGGACTTCAGTCGTATTGCCCGACCGCTGATAGAATTGTTGACTAAAGATACCGAGTACCTTTTAGATGATAAGTGTCTGCAGTTATTTGAGACTCTCAAGAATTTAATTATCGAGGCTCCTGTCCTTCAGCCACCCGATTGGTCTCTTCCCTTTGAGATCATGACTGACGCTTCTGATTATGCCATTGGGGCTGTGCTTGGACAGAGGAGGGATGGATTACCCTATGCCATACACTACGCTAGCCGGACGTTGGATGCAGCTCAGAGGAACTACACAGTGATTGAGAAAGAGATGCTAGCGGTAGTCTTTGCTTTGGATAAGTACAGATCTTACATTCTTGGATCTAGAGTGACAATTTTTATAGACCATACTGCCATACGGTACTTGATGTTGAAGAAGGATGCCAAAGCCAGGTTGACCAGATGGATCCTTCTCCTCCAAGAATTTGATATTGAGATTAAGGATAAACCTGGAGTTAAGAATGTTGTGGCAGATCACCTCTCCCGCCTAGAGAACCTTGAGGAATCTGAGCCCATAGCACCTATTACTGAGACTTTCCCAGATGAGGCGATCCTTGCTATCACCTCTCTTCCATGGTATGCCGACATTGTGAACTACCTTGTTGCCAAATCTATTCCATAAGGTTGGCCCAGACAACGGCTTGAGACCTTCCTTGCGAAGGCAAAGTCGTACCATTGGAAGGACCCCGCCCTTTATCATGAAGGAGGGGACAATATCTGGAGACGATGCATTCCTCAAGATGAGCAACATAGCGTACTCACCTACTGCCACAAGTTTGAGGCAGGAGGACATCATTCTGGGAGACGGACAGCACAGAAGGTGCTCCAATCCGGCCTTTGATGTCCTACCCTTTTCAAGGATTCTGATGAGTTCGTGAGAAGGTGTACTGACTGTCAGAAGATGGGTACTTGCGGACAGAGAGACATGATGCCCATGCAACCCATTCACTTTTGTGAAGTTTTTGATGCATGTGGGATTGATTTCATGGGCCCATTTCCTAAGAGTCAGGGGTT
Organism: Ottelia alismoides; assembly: GCA_037367405.1. Lineage (NCBI taxonomy): Eukaryota > Viridiplantae > Streptophyta > Magnoliopsida > Alismatales > Hydrocharitaceae > Ottelia > Ottelia alismoides. The sequence goes on from JAZKJV010000765.1 coordinate 293,312, forward strand.
TGAGTACATTCTGCTTGCTGTGGATTATGTGAGTTGTTGGGTTGAGGCCATCCCCGCCCGAGCCGTAGATGCTAAAACCGTATGTTTTTTCTTGAGGAAAAATATTATTTTATGGTTCGGGGTACCTAGAGTCTTGATTTCAGATGGGGGGGCTCACTTTATTAACGACAAGGTAAAAGGCCCTTGCAGATGAGTTCAGTATTTACCATTGTGTTGCCACACCGTATCACCCTCAGACTAATGGTCTTGCTGAAATATCGAATAGGGAGATTAAGACAATTTTACAGATGGTAGTCCACCCAGACCGAAAGGATTGGTCACAGCTTTTGGAGTCGGTGTTGTGGGCCTACCGGACTTCCTTCAATACACCATTAGGGACATCTCCCTTTCGTCTCGTCTATGACAAGCCATGCCATTTACCAGTGGAGATAAAGCATAAGTCACTTTGGGCAGTTACAGAGCTATTATTGGATCCTAAGAGTGTAGGAGAACAGAGGAAAGCGGAGTTGGCAGCCCTGGAAGAACTAAGAGATACAACCTTCTCAAGTGGTCTCCAGTATAAGGAGAAAGTGAAAGTATGGCATGATTCCCGAATCAGCCATAAACAATTTGAGCCAGATCAACAAGTATGGTTATTTGATGCTAGGTTGAAATTATTCCCAGGGAAACTACAAAGTAAATGGAAAGGACCATATGTGGTCCGGAAGGTGCATGATAATGGTAGCATTGATATATCCGAACCTTCATCATCTTCCACTTTTAGAGTCAATGGTCAGCGCTTGAAACCATATCTAGATCATGACCCGCCGACCGTTGATGTTGCCCGATTCATCTGGTATGAGATGTGTTCTTTGACTCACACCTTCTGCATCTCGTACATGATTATCACTTCTATCTTCCTCCGTACAGATCCATTTGTCTATATCATTCATTCTTCCATTATGTCTGTCACCCCGTCTTCATCCTATGATTTTGCTGTACTTAGGACACGCCTTGTCCTAAGTATAGGGGGGTGCACACACTGAGCTGTGATCTATTTTCTTCTTTTCATCCTTTCCTTTTCTATCTTCTTTATTCTTTTATCCTCTCCATTGTCTCCTCTTCTTGTCTATACTTAGGGATATATTGCCCTAAGTATAGGGGGAGACAATCGGAGTACGATTTGTTTATTCCCACCCTTGACCCTCCCCGCGTTGTGTACAGTCTGCTATACTTAGGATTATTTGATCCTAAGTATAGGGGGGACGGTCAACTTCTTATTCATTTCATTCATTTATTATTTATGTATTCTTTAGACTTATCTATGCTTAGTACGAGTTATGTCTTCTCTTTCCTCTCCGATCTATGAGGACATAGCTCAATCTAAGTATAGGGGGGTCGTATATACTGCGTATATACTTTAGCCATAACTTGTACGTTCGTATTCTTACTAATAAAAATGGCTAATTGTATGTGTTAAAATTCATTAAAAACTTTAATAAAAAGATGTTGATTATTCCTCAAATTGTTTTTGTATTTACCGATTAATAAATCAGGTGAAAATATTCTCTGCAAAATGTTTGAAAAATAGTTTGAAAGTCTGTATGAAAAATCTTTTGAAAACTATTTGGAAAATGTTTTGTACATGTTTTCAACCTTTGTAAAAAATTTTTATTTGCAAAATTTATTTTCTTTGTGTAAAATAAAATGTTTGAGAAATGATTTGCAAATGGTTTGAAAAATGGTTGCAAAAATATTTGAAAAATCTATATATACTGTTTGAAAAACCTTTGCAAAATGATTTTCAAATGTGTGTACATGTTGTGAAAATGTTTGTAAAAATTATTTTGGACTATAGTTTTTCAAAATTGTTTGAAAAAATCCTTTTCAAATACGTTTGAGGAATACACACATCTCACCTGAAACTCTCTATGTATATACTTATAAAATTGATCACTTACACTTGTAAATTCTTAAAATCCACTTCTTGTATATATAAGATGCATCCCCGTGTAAATATTTTAACCTAGTTTTTATCCAAAATTCTTGTTTTCAAAAATCCCAAAAATATTTGCAAAATTAAAATACCAAAAACATTTGAAAAATATTTTTGAAAAATACAAAAAATGCATGTGCATTATCTTTTAAAAAATCCATAAAAAGTTCAAAATCTTTAAAAATTGCATCACAAAAATATTTTCTGCATAGCATTTGCATAGCATTCGCATTTTTTTCGGATTGAGTTTGATAACTGAACGAGTCTAAATAAAATCCGAAGATTGGAGCTTGGTTAGACCTTAAATCTACCTAATTAACATGAACCTTATAGGAGCTGGAATTGAGGTACTTCAGGTCTAGTTGACTTAATTCTTTGAGGATCAGGAAACTTGGTTCAATAGATTCTTGACTGCCTAAGTAGAGTATTTCGGAGCACACGCACGACTCTTGTTGATAATGACCTAACTTGGACATCTGCACCTTTCACTTGGCTCAACTCAGTTGGAGTGGTGACAGGGTTGGATTTGCCGGTATTAGACGCACACAAGTGGAAACACTTGTCCTCCTCTAGGGAGGGAAGTGCACCCCAACCCATCTAGTAATGAGGAACTCTAAAGACAGGAGAGTGTGGGTTGCAATAAAGCTTCAAAAGAGGGATAGTCTACTGGCTCAAGAGGAAAAACTCCTTATGTAAATGCTGCTGTAAATAGTATTTGAAAAAAAATGGACAGGCCTGTACAAAAATAAATGCCTGCAAAGTATGTAAATATGTTGTATAGCCAATAAGAAAGCTTGAGTTCCAAAGTCATATCATGTGAGCCTGCATCTGGATGACTTGACTACACTGGTCTTGCATCCTAGGATTGGTAGCTACACTGACTACCATCCATTCTTCTCTTCACCCCCTCCTCTTAAGCTGGTTGCCACTAGAACTTAGAAGGGAATACCCCGCTCCTCGAGGAAGGAGTTATTGGATTGGGGAATCATTGGGTTGTCATGCTGGAGAAGTGAGTCTCTTTGTCATTCTAGTTGGGGAGAGCTACAATCACTTACATTGTGCGAGTCAGATTCATAGTCGTAAGGGTTTGCGTATGAGTTGAGATATTTCTGACCTGGCTATTGAGGAGACTTGAGCAGAGTTTTGGGATTCTCAGGGACTGTTGGATTTCAAATCTGGTTCTCATTAAGGTTCCGCCCACACTAAAATTCCAAAGGTCCGACTTAAGCTCCAAACTTTGATTTTGTGAAGATAAGTTTGATAATTAAACTAAATCCACTTTCTTCCTTTTCTTTTCTTCATTTTTCTTCCTGCACTTATTGCATAAGTGTTTGCTAGGGACTAGCAAAGGCAAAGTTTATGGGGATGATGAATCCACATTTCATCATCTTTATTCTATCATTTTGGCCTCAAAAACCCTGGCAAATGCGTGTAAATACCCTTAATTCCAGCATCTTCGCATTTATACAGGTGCATGTAAATAGTGTATAAAATGCTATTTTTAAAGCCAAAATAATAGAATAAAGAAAAGAAAAGAAAAAAAATAAAATATTGTAAATATTTTATGACCCAAAACCCCGAGATCTAGGCATCTTGATGAATAGGTCGACAAGGAATAAAGTAGGGGGAGATAAGGGCCAGAATACAATAAAAATACCTATTCATTTTACTCATTCTTTATTTATTTTAGGACCTATTTTTGGTTCCACTTTTTATAGCTCAAATAAAGAAACTTTGTACAAGAAAGTTGTAGATAATTAAATAAATAAAAAAACAAAATTTATTTCATGCAAAAATACTGTACAGATAAAAAGATATAATCTAAATAAAAATCCAAAATACCAACTTCCCAGACATGTATCTCCCAGATAAAAACTTGAAACGCATCAAAATCACTGTAATTATATATAATTTTAAATAAGCTATTTAATGAAGGTGGTTTCGCATTTAGCAGAGTTACGGTTTGAAAGTTGAGTTTTGGACCCCTATTGTATACTTGTACAGAATAAAATATTCATTTTATTATTTGGTCATTATTTCCAAAATTTTATATTTTTATAATTATGTAAATATTATTTATAATAATTGTGTATATTAAAATCAGAATAAAAACTCAAAGGAAACACAAAAAAAATTACTTGTATAAATAGCATACCTAGGTATAATACCTATACATATACCTATAGAATTACTATTTATATTTTATTAAGTATACAAAATATATTAGAAAAATAAAATAAAAATATATTTAAGTATATAAAAATATGCTATAAATTTATAAAATATTAAACAAAAAAAGAAAGCAAATACACAAAATAAAAATAAAATAATAAAATATATAGCATAAAAGGTAACTTGTAATCATATACCTCATAAAAATAAATAAAAATCACCAAAAAATTCTTTATAAAATAAGAAACATTTTTTATTTTATAACCTAAAATAAATAAAATCATTTACTATTTTATTTTGATTTTACAAATAATTATCGCCTGGAATTTTCTGGTTGGTCCACGTGGACCAACCAGGAGCGGTCAAGTGTTGACCTCGGTCAACTCCCTGACCGAGGCCTGCCAGGCCTGACACTTGCGATTTTTGCCCCGTTTCGAGAAATTTTGGAGCCTCATCCTTCCATCCTCTGGCCTCGATTCCTTCTTGAAAATCTTTCCTTGATCTTCCCTCAGCCACGCCATGCCTGCAGATCACGCAAAATCTCCATCATTTGCGCGTGGCCCTCGCTTGAAGAAGACGCCACCATCTTGTACATAATCGACCCGCCATATTTGAGCTCCAGTTGGAACCCTTCTTGGCCACCAATCCTCCTCCCTATTGCGCTCTTCACGTTGTTGGAGGTGACAACTCCTCAACCGTACCCTCAGGAGAGTCGAGGAAGCCTCGAATCGGCTTCACCATCTCCGCCGACCTCCAGCGTCGAGGATCCTCCTCCTCTGGTTCTGACCATCGAGGTATACCCTGTTTCCCCCTTTTCCTTTCGCTTTTTATTTCCCTTAGACGTAGGATCATTTTCCCCCAATCATCTTCGAGATCTATCCATCGAATCGACCCAACGAGTACCTCGCCGGAGCTTGCTCCGACCTCCACTTCGCACCGCCGTTCCCTGTCGCCATCTGCTTCATCGACCTTCGAGGCATTTTGCCCTCGTTGGTCTTAGGTTACTTGCAGTTCCAGAGACATCAAAGTCACGCCTGGAGCTCGTTTTGGCCTTCACCGGAGGGTCCAGGAGCTCACCAGCTCCGCCGCTCTCTCCTGCGAACTCCGGCCACCGTCGGAGCTTTTTGGAGCCCTAGGCATCTAGAAGAGGACCCCAAGAGCTCGCGGCCTAATTTTGGAGCCCAACTCTCGCCGGAGACCCGAGATCGAGCTCGGGGAAGTTCGCCTCGCCGGCGTTCTTCCCTGTTCTTCCCCTTAGCTTCTCCGCCGTTCAATCGGGCTGCAGCTCCAGTTCTGATCTCAACCGTTGGATCGCGTCGCGCCACCACCTTCAGATCTTCGGCCGAAGATCTAATCTCCACCATCCAATGTGAACCGTCATCGTGCAACCTCGAAGCGCCACGTGTCAAGTGGGCGCTCCACATCCATTCGATCACGCACGAGGATATTAGGCGTGTGTATTTTGCACCTACACCCTCGCCAATTTTGCATTTTCTTTTTAGTCCATAAATTTTTATTTGTAGTTTAAATATTTATGTAATATTTGCATCCAGATCCTCGTGCTTTCATTATTTACACTTAGGTCCAGTCCACGTCATCTCATGTGACCCGTACACGTGGGGTGGTGGGCATTTTGCAAGGACCCCCTGGGGGTTTGTCTATTTCGTTTCAGTCTATGAACTTTTAGTTATGTTTTAATATTATGGAAAAATTGCATGTTAGCCCCCTGGATCTTTGTAAAATTGCAAAAATACCCCTGCCAGGTCGCGTGCCCAGTGCGTGTGAGTTGGACATTTTGCAGCAAACCCCTTCCGGGTTTGGGTATTTATTTTTAATCCAGAAAATTGTATTTTAACGTTATATATTTTTGGAAAAATTGCAAGTAGGCTCTTGGACTTCTATGTATATACGTTTATGCCCTTGCTAGTATTGTATTTTTGCTTGGATGTTTGCATTTATTTCATACATCATTTATTTTTTCGAGCAATCCATGTTGATGATCCAAGCGGCGGATCTCCTGATCTCGACACACGAGATCCGACATCTTCTTCATGAGTGAGGTGCACCGAAGGAGACGGAGATCCATGAGCAGACGAACGAGCAGCATAACGACGATGCCGCAGCGATGGAGAACCTCTCTAGGTCATCCATGATGGACGACCATGAGAGGAAGAGAGATAGCATGTAGAGAGAAAGAGAGAGAGAGAGAGATGTGCTACAATAGCATGTAAAGAGAGAGTAAAGTATGCCTCTCTATTTATAGGGTTTTGGGATCCATGGATCTCAATCCATGTGACATATAAAATCAATGGATGAGATTGATTTATGTCAATCCAATGGTCAAGATTATTGTTGGTAAAAACCAACAACTTGTGATTTAATTTGATAAAATATATTTGATAAATCCAATAAATATTAATACCAAATTAAATCAATCAAATAAGGAGAGAAAATACAAAGGAGATCAACCTTCCCCTTTAGTAATGGGAGGGCAATCTCATGGATTCCCATGAGATTGCACATCTCCTTGATTTTCTCTCTACTTATTTTCCAACAACTATTTGTTGGGATTTTTATTCACCAAAATAATTCTCAATTAATTTTGGGAATATTGCAATCTTGACATTGGAATATGGTGAATCATATTCACAACCCAAAACAAAATGTAATTTACATTTTCAATTAATTAGACAATGCGTATCCAATACACATTAATAATTAATCTACTAATATAAATTATATTTAACTCTCTCTAATACATTATAAATCACATTTATAATATATTATGAATAATTGGATATTACTATCCACATTATTCTTATCCATAATAATTAAATCACATTTAATTATATTGGATAACTTATTCTCTTGTGCTCAAATAATATGAATCACATTCACATTATTTACATCTTTGATAATCAAATCACATTTAATTATCTAAAATAACTCTCCTTATAATATGAATCAAATTCATATTATTCATGATAATCAAATCGTATTTAATTATCCATTTTCTCAATGCTTGGATACATATATCAACAATAGAATTATCCATGAACTCTTTCAAGGATAATGCGCTTTCTCCGTGAATACTTGGAGATAAGGACAGGGTGATTGTATTGTTCCACATATAGTGACATGGATATTGAGATCATATCTCAAATCCAGATCGCGGGCCTCTCATAGATGCTTGATTAAATCAAGACCGCAAATCTAATCTTCTCATTGCATCTGAATCGCATTCAGATCAATGTCCAACATTTGGACTAAGATCAGATTACTTCTCTACTGAGAGGAGTCACTAATATCCATACCCGTTTCATCACTCCCTAGGAATGGAAGCGTCATGGTTATACAATCGTTTATGATCACATCACCCTCAGGTATTCTTAATACCTATACATCCTGCATACTGGAAGACTCAGAATAAACCCGAAATATTAGATCAACTTTACACTGTCTACTTCAGGGTTATATCAGTAAGTTTCTCATTTGATCATTGGGAGTCGGTATTGATCATATACTTTCCAAAAGCATATATCATACCTAGGTCTTGATCATATACTTTCCAAAAGTATATATCAAACCTACAAATTCAGTCAAGCTTCCACAGCGAGATGACCATGCGCATGGAATTTGATTCTTCCCAATATCTAATGAGTGAGATCATGTCTTCCGGTTCAATAACTGAACCTGTATGATCCCTTTGAGAGATCGTATTACTCATATGCCCTTATATGCACACCAACGCGCCGGTGTATAGACCTTGATTAGGTCATCAACCTATTGGTCTGCCAAATGTACATACTCAAACATATAGTAACACATCTGTCTCCGGTCAGAGGATGCGTGCCTGTATCGTGACAGCATACGATATAGGACTTTGGTTATCTCGATCTCGTTAAGTCAACTCTTTGACCTAACTAATCTGACACCTCCGAATCTCTATTCCTATGCAGAGGACCTGCATCAAGAGGTCGGTCAGATATCAACCTTTAGAGATAAGGATTGCCATCTCCTACTCAGGGTGGAGATCATCTCTTAATAATCATTTGACGGTGCTTGATGAGTCCTCAATCTAACTCTTTAGATATTCATCCAAGCACCAGCCTCTATGATTCAATAATTGAATCAACAGTTGTATGATCATCAAGATGGTCATGGTACATAACCCTAATTGTACTAAGAGACCTATTATGCAAATTGTTCATTATTCATTTCAGATCAGGGAATGATATTCGCAATAACATTTATTGCATAATGGCTCGCCGTGGGCTCGCATGTCCAACAATCTCCCACTAGCCCAAAGAGCCATTAATGGGCTAATCGTTTAAACCCACACTCATGTGACAATCATAGGCTATTAAGAAAATAGCTAGGTAAGTTCATCAGTCACTCTGTTCCTGCGAGACTATGCCAAGTCCTTTTATGGCACTTGCATATCCCCAGTAACAGTGCTCGCATCTGATGCGAATGTTGCAACTCATGCAACCAATACTCAATTTTTGTTAAAGCTATTATAGGGTCCTTGACACTATTGGTATAACCAATATTTCCATAATCCTTATCAGAATACCTTTATTCCTAGAGATCACTATCTCTAAAGGTATCCGAAGTTAAGACCTTTTAGATCACTATCTATAAAGTCTTAAGAATTTGAAGATAAGACTTTGAGATCACTATCTCTAAGTTTCATCATCTTTGAAGATATTGATATTACTGCAATCAAGTGTTTTATCTCCATAATAGGATTAGTAACAGTTTACTACTCCCACTGCATGGCAGACATCCGGTATTCGTACACATCCAGCATACACTCAGCTTCTCGTAACTGATGCACAAGTGCAAGCAGTTCTAGCATTCACTTCCTCAACCTTTTGAGGTGCCATCCCTTTAGATAGGTCAGTACCATATCTTAAGGGATGGAAGCCTTTATTGGAATTTCTAAGAATAGAAAATGTCCAAGGTGTACTCAGAATGAGACAGTCCCAATATCATATGAATATCCTCAGAGAGGTATTCATAGAGGAATGCAATCTTGACTCACATCATGAAGATGTCATAGTCAAGTTGTGTAGCTATAGTTAGCAATATTCTGATGGGTCAAAGCAAGGTCACTGGAGAGCAAGTCTCATCGCAAGCGATGTCTTCTCTTCGGTGTGTAGCTTATGGCCACGAACCGTGCTTTGAAGGTCTCTACCTTCTCATCAGGTTCCCTCTTTCTATTGAAGATCCATTTAAACCTTAATGGGTCTTACCCATATAGGTGGATCCTCGAGGGTCCATATACAACACTTGTATATGAAGTCTACATTAGACTTTTATTGCTAACATCCATCTATCCATGTCATGATCCTCAGGAGCTTCATCACATGAAGTCCAATCATTTTCACATGGAATACATCCTCAAACTTATTTGAAGAAGTATTAGTGTTTCATCTTCAATTATTCTTTTAGTTTCCGATTTCAGGAGCCTCCTTATCTTCTCAAGATTAAATGAGTTCCTTTACTTCATTTTATCTTGATTCTTAAGAGAGTCATCCTCTAAGAATCACATTCTCAGAGATGAGATCCTTTAAGAATCTCAAGGTCATAAAGTAGGTATACAATACCATCCTTTATTTTCCTAATGAAGTAGCACTCTCTAGTGCTAGATTCCAGCTTACATGCATGGAACTTTATTAAGTATATAATGTAGTCTCTACTACATATATATACCTTGGAAACTAAGAGATAATTATGCTAGGATTAATCATTGATTAAATCATGTCACACATGATTAATTGTATCTCCCTACAACTCTATTGAGTTAAGGTTCATTAGGAGGATTGAGATAGGAATGATATTCATATCTCCATAAGGTATTTCTTGAATTCATCTAATAGGTACAGGCTACCTTGGTTAGATCAAATTCATTTCATCTTCCTTCAAACTTTGGTTCTAAACCAAAATTGTGAAATCTTTGAATATTTCAAAGTTTTCTAAGTGAAGAGAAGAAATCTCATATCACAAATAATCACTAATAGATATCACATATCCATAATGTTTATTCTGATATAGATGATTTACATACATCAATATGTATGAGATCTTGAATACCTTAACATCTTACACCTAACACAAAGAAGGGTGTATTGGACATTTTTACTTTGAATACAATATTCACAAGTATGTGAGATTTGAATCTTTAGACAATCTAAAGTTTCATGTCTTACTAGTCCATTGATCTCATCAACAGACATGTGTCCAAAACTTGATGCCAGATCATTGTCAAATGATCTTTATCCTCATATTGATCTTTAAAGGTTTAATTTTCAGTATTAGAAATCTTAATGAACCATTCATTAATTTTCTAATTTAGTGGAGTCCACTAGATGTTAGATTACTATCTGAAATATCTCCATCACAACTCTTTATAATAGGTCTATTCCAGATTTCATGCTTATTCCCAACATTTAGAAATAAACAATGAGTGCATTCTAATATCTAGGTCATAGAGACATTCTCTAAGACTAAGGGCTCCCACTGAAAATATGAAATCTATTGATCCAATGGAAATTGTTGCAACACTTGCATCACTTTCAACATGGATCACCAATAAACCTTAAGATCAAATTTCTGATATTCTAATACATATGCAAAAATTGCAAGTGTTATTAGAAGATTGAGATACAATTATTAGACTTTACCTTATCAAATAAGTAAGTCAATTTCAATGATTATATGTAGGTTATTTTGATGTATTATCCGATTCCTTCTCTAAGGATTCTAGATAGATTTGATAGTCACACTATCAACACATCAACATATTGCAGTATTGGCATTCATCCAACTCTTTGGATGTCATATGGAAGTCACAGAAATACAGCCAACTCTTTGATTATACTTCTTGCTTGGGTCCAACCCATGCTTCCACTGTGCTCCCTTTATCTATAAACAACCATTGCTTAAGATTAAGGATCTCTTATGTTAAATTCAAAAGAATTTAATCTAAGAGCATTTCGACATTTATACATGCTTCACCCAATTCATACAATATGAATATTATGAAGCTTCATGAATGACTAGAGTATAGACAGTAGTATGATGACACTCATCATCTACATCCATCTAAACTCTTGAAACATAGGTTCAGGTAGGTACTCAAACAATTTGAATACATCATCTCTTATAGAGCTACCATTCTACATGAAGCAGAGAACCATGTCATTCATGATTAAATGTCAAGAGCACATATGTATACCAGAATATCTTTATTGATTTTATAAGGATTATTTGACAATTGTGATCATCATCGACATGTCACTTCCAAAGTACATTCGATGACAGATCAAGACTATAGAGACATACAAACCTTAGGGTTGTAGTCCTATTATCCATTTAATTGTCATTCCTCATTATTATGAGGAAACTTGCACATTGCAACCACATACATTATGTGTCCAATTGCAAGTACAATATCTGGATCAAGGGTCCAATCCATGATATTTTACTGGTTATTATTGAGTATAACATTGAGTGGGATTAATGAAGGATTATCTGAAATAAGAAATTTTCATAAACTTATATAAATATATAATTTACTTTGATTTGGGAATTTTTATATCAAAGTTGTCTTGCCTTGTCAACACTGAAAGTTCATTCCCTTAATCACTTTCAATGTAAGAGATATGCTTACCATCATATCTCAGCAAGATCTGGGATCTCCTTCCTTATCTTTGTTGCATCCCAATAATATGAGAACCTACAACTCGGATAAAAAGAAGCGGGAACACATTCCGCCTTGCATGTCCAACTTGCATCTCCCAATTCGGTCTTTAAAACCCAGGCCCACCACCCCTAAGTTGATGTTGACCCGTCATTAATTGAACCAACCGTCAACAGGAATACAACTCGCTATGCGCAATCCAATATCGCCCCAATAATATGAGGACCCGATATTGGAGTCACTATGCATACGTCCTTACTCTTTCGAGAAGCGACGAGCCCGATCAAATGGATCATATGCAGGAGCTGTCACTTCGGACAGGCGTCTCCCACATATAATATCTGGCGACGAAACCCTTCGCCTTGACGGGAGACCATGGATGTCACTTATGTGATCCTCCATCTCTTATTCAAATTTAATTAATTACTATGAATCACATTCATATAATTAATTCTTCCAAGGGAATTATTAACTCCAATCATATTAGAGTATTTTAATTGGACATAATTAACTTAATCATATTAAATTAGTTATCAATCCAATTCAATCAATCAAACATAATTGTTATGCTTGAATATATATGGTATTATTCTCAAAGTACGTATTAATTCATATTTTAATAATTAAAAAATACAACTTAATCCCTCAGACATTATCCCGGCCCTACCCGTTGTCATGGTCAGTACCGGCGGGAGTGGGACGGACCGCATACGCTGCAACCCGCTACCCCAGCGATCCCCGACTAGACACCATATCCGCCTCGAGAAAGGATAATGCCAAATTGATTAATTTGTACTTGATATGATCATCGGTTCTTCAACCGAAATTATACCATATAGTAATCAAAACAATTTTGATTATAAGGAAATTTGCTATACAAATTCCCAGTCCTATTCAAGCAAGGAGTTTGATGATTGTGTTTCCAATTATGGTCTAGATCACATCTAATCAATTAATTGGTTGAGGCCAAGTCAATTAAGGAAATAATCATCTTACAATATTTCTAAAATATTTTCCATAATTATTTCTTGAAATTAACAATTAATTTCATTAATTGACAATCATATGGTTCTTGATTAGGAAAGTAATTTCAGCAGTGACCCCTACTTACTAAAATTAGCATATCTCAATCAATTTAAATCCAAATTAAGCAAAGTAAGTTTCTATAGTTTGCTAATTTGATTTACAACAGAATCTATGTGATTTTCACGCATTTAGAGGCGTTTCTAAACAGTAATTAACTCCTTAATTACGTTAAGATTCGCAGTTCCCGTAACAGTGAATACATGTTCATTAAAACTACCATATCTAGAGCATACGAAATCCGATTTACGCAAACTTAGATCCTATGGTTTCCTTATTTAATGGGGAACAAAATCCAAGTGCCATTTTCGTGTTTAAACAATTTAAACAGGGTCGAAAAAATACACTAAACAGATCTGCGAAATCAAATGCGATAAAAGCTTTTGCGACCTTAACGAACCCAAGTCGTCCTCGGTCAGCGAATCATATTCGAAACCGTCGACCTAAGGCTCTGATACCACTTGAAGGATATGGTTAGATCCTCAAGCGCATCACAGAAATGTGAGCGTCGCATCGAATACGACGTGGAGCGACTAGTCGCACAAGTTGCTCGATGCAGCAGAATTTAAAAAATTTTCTTACGACGAAACCACATGATCCAAGAACACTTCTCGGATCGTTTCATCTAAACCACAAACAAGTAATAGAATTGCCTCTTGAAGCATGGTTGCGATCGAGTCTCTAAACGAAGAGACCTCCTGTCTCAAGTCCGATCCGACGGAGGAGACGCTTGCGAGCGCGGGGATGAACCGCGTGCTTCTCGCAATCCATGTTGATGATCCAAGCGGCGGATCTCCTGATCTCGACACACGAGATCCGACGTCTTCTTCACGAGCGAGGTGCACCGAAGGAGATGGAGATCCACGAGAAGACGGACGAGCAGCATAACGACGATGTCGCGGCGATGGAGAACTTCTCTAGGTCATCCATGGTGGACGGCCATAAGAGGAAGATAGATAGCATGTAGAGAGAAAGAGAGAGAGAGAGATGTGCTACAATAGCATGTAAAGAGAGAGTAAAGTATGCCTCTCTATTTATAGGGTTTTGGGATCCATGGATCTCAATCCATGTGACATATAAAATCAATGGATGAGATTGATTTATGTCAATCCAATGGTCAAGATTATTGTTGGTAAAAACCAACAACTTGTGATTTAATTTGATAAAATATATTTGATAAATCAAATAAATATTAATACAAAATTAAATCAATCAAATAAGGAGAGAAAATACAAAGGAGATCAACCTTCCCCTTTAGTAATGGGAAGGCAATCTCATGGATTCCCATGATATTGCACATCTCCTTGATTTTCTCTCTACTTATTTTCCAACAACTATTTGTTGGGATTTTTATTCACCAAAATAATTCTCAATTAATTTTGGGAATATTTCAATCTTGACATTAGAATATGGTGAATCATATTCACAACCCAAAACAAAATGTAATTTACATTTTCAATTAATTAGACAATGCGTATCCAATACACATTAATAATTAATCTACTAATATAAATTATATTTAACTCTCTCTAATACATTATAAATCATATTTATAATATATTATGAATAATTGGATATTACTATCCACATTATTCTTATCCATAATAATTAAATCACATTTAATTATATTGGATAACTTTTTCTCTTGTGCTCAAATAATATGAATCACATTCACATTATTTACATCTTTGATAATCAAATCACATTTAATTATTTAAGATAACTCTCCTTATAATATGAATCAAATCCATATTATTCATGATAATCAAATCGTATTTAATTATCCATTTTCTCAATGCTCGGATACATATATCAACAATAGAATTATCCATGAACTCTTCCAAGGATAATGCGCTTTCTCCGTGAATACTTGGAGATAAGGACAGGGTGATTGTATTGTTCCACGTATAGTGACATGGATATTGAGATCATATCTCAAATCCAGATCGTGGGCCTCTCATAGATGCTTGATTAAATCAAGACCGCAAATCTAATCTTCTCATTGCATCTGAATCGCATTCAGATCAATGTCCAACATTTGGACTAAGATCAGATTACTTCTCTACTGAGAGGAGTCACTAAAATCCAGACCCGTTTCATTACTCCCTAGGAATGGAAGCGTCATGGTTATACAATCGTTTATGATCACATCACCCTCAAGTATTCCTAATACCTATACATCCTGCATACTGGAAGACTCAGAATAAACCCGAAATATTAGATCAACTTTACACTGTCTACTTCAGGGTTATATCAGTAAGTTTCTCATTTGATCATTGGGAGTCGGTATTGATCATATACTTTCCAAAAGCATATATCATACCTAGGTCTTGATCATATACTTTCCAAAAGTATATATCAAACCTACAAATTCAGTCAAGCTTCCAAAGCGAGACGACCATGCGCATGGAATTTGATTCTTCCCAATATCTCATGAGTGAGCTCATGTCTTCCGGTTCAGTAACTGAACCTGTATGATCCCTTTGAGAGATCGTATTACTCATATGCCCTTATATGCACACCAGCGCGCCAGTGTATAGACCTTGATTAGGTCATCAACCTATTGGTCTGCCAAATGTACATACTCAAACATATAGTAACACATCTGTCTCCGGTCAGAGGATGCGTGCCTGTATCGTGACAACATACGATATAGGACTTTGGTTATCTCGATTTCGTTAAGTTAACTCTTTGACCTAACTAATCTGACACCTCCGAATCTCTATTCCTATGCGGAGGACCTGCATCAAGAGGTCGGTCAGATATCAGCCTTTAGAGATAAGGATTGCCATCTCCTACTCAGGCTGGAGATCATCTCTTAATAATCATTTGACGGTGCTTGATAAGTCCTCAATCTAAATCTTTAGATATTCATCCAAGCACCAACCTCTATGATTCAATAATTGAATCAACAGTTGTATGATCATCAAGATGGCCATGGTACATAACCCTAATTGTACTAAGGGACCTATTATGCAAATTATTCATTCTTCATTTCAGATCAGGGAATGATATTCGCAATAACATTTATTGCATAATGGCTCGCCGTGGGCTCACATGTCCAACAGCTTTTCGTCGCCGTGCACCGCCCAGAGCAGCGCCTGAGCCTCGGGCCTTTGACGACCCTCGAGGCGAAGACCAGAGCTCCCCGAGCTCATCCCTAGTCGACTCCACCCATCCGGTAAACCTAATTCTTCCTAGTTTTCACCAATTTCCGATTATCCCCAAATCAACCCATCGCCGTCTCCGATCAATTCTCGTCACCTCACCCTTCGATTCAATCATCGAACGACACCCACAACTTCGCGAGACTCCTCTTCATATTCTACACCCACTCACACCCCCTGTCTCGCCCCGGAGTAGGTCCCTCAACCTTCATCACCGTCGCCTCACCGGAGGTCGCCCATCTCGACGCACCAGCCACCCATTTCGCCTCTAACCGGGTCGAGGCACTTTGCCCTCGACCCTGGAGTCCTCGCATGCTGGTTTGCAGGTCTAATGAGTCCCATCTGAAGGTCTGGACATTTGGGCACCCGAGCTCCGAGCCTCTTCGTCACCGGAGCGTCTTCGATGTCTCCAGCCTCATCGGAGGTATCCAGTAGCTGCGGACTACAGAGGCGAACACGTTCCACCTTTTAGCAGCTTCCGAGGAGGTCATTAGCGTGCACAGGAGGCCGGCAAAGATCGCCGGCGTCGAGTTCTTGGAGGACCTTCCTCAGCCGTCCATTCAGCCTTGAGCTCCAATTTTGATCCACGCCGTCCACTTGAGGAGCAACAGACTACCATTCGATCATCTGAGGCTGGATCTGGACCGTCCTTCCCGATGAAGGGTTAGCCACAGCGTACCTTAGCCGTCTGATCCTCCACGTGGCAAGCCCTCCACCGTCCGATCATAGCCAGGGTCCTTCGAAGAGGCGCAGCGCACTTCCACCGTCCGATCGTACACGTGGCGCGCGTCCAGCCCTTGGATAATAAGTGGGGTATATTTATACTTAGGCCCCCTCCTGTTTTGCATTTTCATTTTAGTCCTGTAAATGTTTTCCGTAGTTGTTTTTAGTTTGGTAAAATTGCATAGAGGACCTGGATGTTTCTAGTATTTGCATTTTCATCCCTGTTTATGTTGGACACGTGCTTCGTCACGTGAATTTTTGGAGAAATTGCAGTGTTTGGGCTTGAGTTTTCATGTGTTACTGAATGAAATGCATGTTTTGATATTTGCATCCATGCCCCTGTGAATGTTTTATTCAACATGTGCTGAAATTCTTTGGGCATTTTGCACTTTCTTCCCTGGACTTTTAGCACGTGTTGCTAATAAGTCCCTGAAAGTAAGTTTTATTACATATAGGTCCTTCCGTGCCCAGTACACGTGCCTTGCACGTGAGATATTGGAATTTTTGCACAAAGGACCTCAAACTTCCTAGACGTGTTACTTTTCAGCCCCTAGACTATATTTTTATTGCGAATAGGTCCCTATGCACTGTGTGTTTGTTTTTTATTTTAATAAAATATCAAAATTAATCCAAATTGCGTGAAAATTGGACACGTGGTTCCTGCCACTGTGTAAAATTTTCACCAATTTTTGGGTACAATTTTTGAGCATTTTTAGTATTTTTAAAAATTCAGAAACACCCAATTTTTCCTCTGTCCATATTAAAAATTCCCTAAAAAATATAAAAACTCTTTTAAAAATTCTAAAAAATGCAATTTTGTCTATTTTCGTGTGTTTTGATTTTCTATCCATTTTTTGGTTATTTTTGGATTTATAAAAACCATAAAAATTAAAAAACCCTTAAAAACTCATAAAAAAATCTAAAAAAATCATAAAAAATTAAAATATTCACCATTTCTTTTCCTGAATTTTCCTTTTTATTTCCATTTTTCATGAAAAATACCTCCAGGCTCTTTTAGGACCACTTTATATTTTAATTTGGTCCCCCAAGCCTGACTGGACAGTTTCCTTTCATTTTTGCCTTCTTTTATTTTTAGAAAATTCCATAAAAATCATAAAATTCTCAAAAATTCACCAAAAACAGTAAAAAATATAAAAATCATAAAAATATTTTTGTTGGAAATTTTGGACCATTTTTGAGTAGTTAAATAATTGGTCAAAGTTGCTTGGTTTCATTGTTTTCTTATTTTCCTTATTATTAAAAATCCAAAAAAATTATAAAAATATTAAAAACCACTAAAAAAATATTTGTTTTTATTTTCTTTTCTTTTTCGACTACTTCGTAGGCCGCAAGGCCAACTCGTGCTCCTCGAGACCGACCCTGGGAGCTATACCAGGTTAATCACCTAGCTAGGACTGCTATTTGGTTTTTATTATTTTTCTATCTTTATTTGGTGGTCCGATTTTGTTTCTGGATCGAGCTCTGAGTCCCAAGTGACTAAGGTCGCAACGACCTTAGTGATTCCTTTACCTTAGTCTATCGGGAGGCTCATCAGAATGGCGCCGTTG
This sequence comes from Ottelia alismoides, assembly GCA_037367405.1. Classification (NCBI taxonomy): domain Eukaryota; kingdom Viridiplantae; phylum Streptophyta; class Magnoliopsida; order Alismatales; family Hydrocharitaceae; genus Ottelia; species Ottelia alismoides. The sequence goes on from JAZKJV010000765.1 coordinate 311,708, forward strand.
CCGGGGAGCATGGCTTAGTAGTCAGTTTCATTTTCATTTTATTTTGTTTTCTTTTTCGCGGCTTTCCACGGCTTTTTCGTCGTCCGCAGCTTTTCGCGGCTTGTTCTTTGTCTTTTATTTTCATTTTCTTTTATTTTCTTTTATTTTTATTTTTGGTTGTTTTGCTTGTTTATTTTTATTTCTATTTTTGCATATATATCCTGTTTTCTTTTTCTTATTTTATTTGCTTTATTTCTATCTAATTTGTGACACTCTGATTGTTTCTTGTGAGGGCCCGAGTACCGAGGCGACTTCTTCGGAGGCCGAGGCAACCGCGGGTGTCAGAGGCGGCTTCCTTCTCTACGAAGCTGCAGGAGAGTGCTAGGAGCGACCAGGAGTGCGGGAGCTGCGGAATAGCCGCGAAGTTAGATAGATTAGTTTAGGTTTTATTTCCAGCACTATTTGAACTATTGTTGTAATAATACAGGGACATGACACTCAACCGGACACTTAGACTCTTGGGGTCTGTTTCGTCGAGCACCAGTGTGCTCGGGGGACCCCTTGGCTTTTTCGCGGTTTTCTCGTGGTTTTGTTGTTTATTTACTGCTTTTCTGTTTCTCGCGGTTTTCAGCCCCTAGCCTTAGGATTTTTGCTTGACTGTGACGTAATTAGTAGGGTCCAAACACCTTAATAACTTAGCCTGTACTTATAGCTCGATTAATTGGACCAAGAATAAAAGGATAATAAAAAAGACTATTTAGTCACCTGAGGGGTTTTGCATCGCTAGAGGTCGTATACAGCGCTGGCAGGACCCGTTGTGGCGGGCACCGATCGGCATTCGAGACCGGACACCGACCCCTCTTGATTGACCACTTAGCCACTATTCTGTCGAGTAGAACTGCTTGCTTAGGGCTCGGATTTCCTCTTGCATCATTTAGGTAGTTTTATTTCTGTCTTTAAATTCTACGCGGATCATTTTGTATGTAGACTGCTGGAGTCAGGTACGCATTTCTTACTCTGCATGCATCATTGATTTCTCGCGCATCGGCTTTTTCGACTTCTCCCCCCTGATTTTTGGACTTAAATAACCAGGAGAACCGAAAAATTCGTTAGGCGTTTGTTTTTATTTGGAAAATACCTAAAAATTCAAATCGTAAAATTTGGGACTGCTAACTCTATTTGACCCTAAAAGACACCACACCGAAAAAAACTTGTCTTGGGGAGAGCAACCCCCTCTTTGTCTGGTTTGCATGTGCGAGAGAGTGACCCGCACCCTAGGATAGAGCCACATCTGGACCTCCTTCAGAGTACTGCTCTTGAGCTAGTCGTTCTCTAGTGAGGATCGCTTCGGTCTCCGGTAAAGCGGGCTACGATATCCTTAACAGAGCGAGCCGATCGGGTAGCCGGTAAACGGTCCGCGGCTTGTACTGCCTGGGAAAGATCTAGTTCGGGATCGGGCCAGTCTCCTGGGGGAACCGGATTCCTAACAGGTCACGTAATCGCTCTGCTATCTTGACTTGATCACCTAATAAAAACTGACAAGATAATTGACCGAACTCTTACGGTCTTCAGCTCGCGTTGCGTAGGTGAATCAGGGGTTTGCTTGCTGATCATTGTTGTTTCCAGATCCCATCTGCCCTACTCGCCAGATCAAGATGATGAGCAGAAGGTCCCTTAGGCAGCCTCTGGCTGCACCGCTTCCCAGCACTTCTGCCCACTCATCTAGGTTGGTTCGCGAGAGCCGAGACCCGCTCTCCGAACCAGAGTTTGACTCCGCCCTGTTCCCCCTCGACCCCCCTTCTACCAGTTCAGAGGTACCAGTGCCAGATGAGAGACTACTATCAGATGATTTATCGGCACCTGAGTTTGGGTCTTTTGCCTTTGCAGAGACCATGGCCGGGAGCAGTGATGATCACACCAGAGGTCCCCAGCCAGAGCAGACATTCATCTTGGACCAGGGTGCGATCAACTCCACCCTGATCGCCTCCCTCGAGACAGTTCAGCAGCAGTTGCGGGATCAGGGAGCCTTCATAATAGAGATGAGGCACGAGATGGAGCAGATGAGAGCCGACTGAGCCAAGCACGGCCCAGGAGACGGGCCAAGGATACCCGATGATGCTGTAGCAGCCGCAGCAGGCGCAGCAACCGCAACAGCAGCCGCAGAGCCACCGAGACCGATGCGGGAGTTACACAACCCCGGATCGACTTCGACGCATTGTTGGGTCGTGTTACCGGCCATCGTGGGGGACTTCAAGTTCCCCCCGAACACCTTGCAGCTCCTCCCCCGGTTCCATGGGCTCGCCACTGAGGAGCCCCATCTCTACCTTCAGGAGTTCTTGATGATCTGCAGCACCGTCCACGACGGACAGGTGGACGAGGATACCATCCGCATGATTGCCTTCCCCTTCTTACTAGCAGACAGAGCAGCCACCTGGCTGAAGCATCTGGGGAAGTTTGTCTACACCTGGGAGCAGCTCCGCACCGAGTACTTGAACAAGTACTACCCACTCGGGCGGACGAATGCCGCGAGGGCCCTGATCAACAACTTCTCCATGCTCCCCAATGAGCAATTCCATGAGGCATGGGAGAGGTTCAGAGAGTTGATAGATAGATGCCCGCACCATGAGATATCGAAGCCGAACCTTGTTCAGAGCTTCTTCTGCGGGCTTACACCAGAGCTACAGGGCCTGGTGAATGCTTCTTGTGGCGGGTCCTATTTTGCCAAGAATCATGATCAGGTCTGGGCCATCTACGAGGAGATGGTCGAGAACTATATGGTGATGTCTCAGACCCGACTCTACACCTAGGGACGCCCTCAGCCACAGACCGTGCAGTACCAGAGGATCGCACGGGTTGACGCCGGTCCATCCACTTCGTCAGCGGCAACAGCACAGGCCGAGTCCACAACCACTGACATGGGTATCATCAGCGAGAAGCTGGACCGGATGGAGATTATCGAGAAGAAGCAGTGCCAGGGTATCACGCAGATGGAGCAGATGGCACAGACTCTGAGTGACCTGAAGACACAGCTCATGTGTCTCCAGGAGGCACAGACGGCTTCCCAGCCCGTCTTCAGGCACGAGGCGATCTGAGTAGCACCGACAGCTCGTCCCAGCGCTCCAGCCACCAACAGCCTAGACAGGTTCACCTTGTACAGGCGGAGCCGTACCAGCAGCCGCAACCTTCTTACCAGTCACCGCCATCTCCAGACACGCAGATGGTGGTATACCATCTGGATCAGCCTCTGGCCATACTCCCACCAGCGACCTATGAGCAGGAGTCGTTGATGAACGTCAATAGGATTTGGTACGACCGCCCCCAGTCTGGTATCCGACGAGATCATCTCGGATTCTGTTGGTCAGCCGGAGGTGCCAGTTCCCAGCAGCAGCCTCAGGTTCAGGGTGGCCAGTACGACCATCAGAGAGATCACCAACAGCAACAGCCCCCAATTTACCAGCAGCAACAACAGTCACAGCAGTATAGTCCTCGTCTCTATCAGTAGGGACAGTCTTGGAGGCGTGATCAGCCTCAGCAGCAACAATATCATCCCCAGTCATACCCCTCTCACCCGCAGCACCAGCCACATCAGCCTCACTACCAGCGAGGCCACCCGTCAGGCTCTCATGGGCCATCCTATGAGAGCCCCGCCTTGGATGACATAGCCCGCCTCCTTACCGATCAGCAGGCTACTTTCAGACGGGAGATGGACGAGTTCCGCCAGGAGATGCGGGAGATTGTGAGAGGAAAGGCCGCCATACCTGCCCAGATCGAGCCGAACCCGAACAACCTCAAGCGGAAGTCTGAGCAGATAGATTTCACAGAGTATGCCACTCCTAGTGATACATTTGGAGGTATGTCTGCATATTTGTTTGATACTGATTTTGTCACACTTAGGAGCGGTAGGATGCCAGCATGCGGCACCTCGTTTGAGCGACACCCCGAGGATACTTCCAGAGCGCCAGGCGAGGAGGAGCGCGGTACTGAAACCGTGAGAGATAATGACGGTGGCGCTGATGCCACCATGGATGCTGATCCCACCAGCAGTACTGATGCCGTTGATTCACCAGATGGAGGAGGTGGTACTGATGCCACCTATGTTGCCGAGCCAGAGCGCGGTACTGATGCCGCATGACCAGCCGAGGGTGGTGTTGATGCCACCATTTTTACTTCTGAGAGTCCTGTAGTCTTTCCTTCTGTTCATGTATCTCAGGACATTTCTGGCAATAAAGGAAAGGGTTTGTTTTCTTCTGGTCCTCCTGTGGTGCTTGATGTATGTGTGGTTTCTGCCGAGCAGCCTAGACCCTCTCCTAGTCCTTCATCTAAGAAGGACCCTGTGATCCCCTTCCCTAGAGCACTTCACATGGGAAAGGGGAAGAAAATAGAAAATCCAAAAAGAGGCAGCAGGAAGAGTTCAGCCAGCAGATGATCGACCGCTTCCACATTCAGCTAACTCTTCAAGAGGCTTTGCAGCACATCCCTCTACTCCAGAGATCACTCAGAGATAGGACCACGGTTAGGAGGAAGAGGAGGAACCACCAGTCCGAGATCCATGTGCTGACCAGAGCCACTTGTTTCGCTATCCATAACCATCTGCCGGCCAAAAGGCCAGATTCAAGAGCCCCTTATGTCAGATGCCATATCAGAGAGCAGAGTTTCGACCGTACTCTATTAGACAGCGGTTCATCGATCAACCTACTTCCGACAGCCCTTCTCGACCGCTTCGAGTTGGGCACTCTCTGACAGAGCAGGGCAGTCCTTCAGTTTGCTGATCGATCTGTCAGGAGGCCGAAGGGGTTGCTGAGGGACGTTGTCGTCACGATTCAGGGTCTGCGATTCCCTGTGGACTTCGTTGTGTTGGACATGGAGATCCCTGAGTCGGTGACCGATACCCCCATCATTCTAGGTCGCTCGTTCTTGGCCACATCCAAGGCAGTGACCGGCCATGATAGCGGGAAGGTATACTTTCACGTCGAGGGCGAGAGTGTACAAATAGAGACGGTCGAGGACATCAGAGCCAGAGATACAGCATGCTCAAAGACTACTTCCGATATAGAGCAGATGACAGATGCCGGGCCAGACATCCACCAGGACTGCGACTTCGTGATTACAGATGATGAGGCAGTTTGGGCAGATCCAGATGCACATGCCATCCTCTCACCTTCAGAGTCCGCTGATGCAGAGACGCCAGCAGAGGAGAGCTTAGAGAGCACATTCCTGGTCCAGGATACCGTTCAGTCGGCAGAGCCGATTCTCGACCGCGAGACAGATTTGTTTTGTGATGATGATACAGATCCCTCGGAGTCAGATTTTGATTGGGCAAAGTTTGATGATTTCATACCAGATCTGACGTCCACTGAGCCTACAACTAGGGAGGAGGTAGATGCCATGCAGAGCAAAGACAGTCCAGCAGAGCAGCCTTCTCCAGATTCAGAGTGTGAGCGAGAGTTTCAGCTCTCCCATGCGGATTTGGAAGCCTTCACTCAGAGTTTTCAGAGGTCAGATCCACCAGCACCCAGTTGTCCAGAGCTGAAGCCACTTCCTGCGTCGCTGAAGTATAGGTTCCTTGCGGGTGAGCATGAGATGCAGTCATTATCTCCGCCGATTTGACTGGAGAGCAGGAATCCCGTCTTATGGGGGTTCTTGAAAAGAATTGCAAGGCGATAGGATGGAGCATAGCCGATCTCCAGGGGATAAGTCCGGTCCTGTGCTCCCACCATATCTATCTCGAGGATGAGGCGAAGTCGTCGCGTGAGTTCCAGCGGCGGCTGAACCCGAATCTGAGAGAGGTTGTCATGAAGGAGATCTTTAAATGGTGGAGTGCCGAATTTATCTACCCCATCTCCGACTCCAAGTGAGTCAGCCCGTTGCATGTTGTACCCAAGAAGACGGGCATCACTACAGTTGTCAGCGAGTCTGGAGAGGAGATTGCTACCCGGGTACCCACTTCTTGGCGGGTCTGCGTGGATTACAGACGACTCAACCAGGCCACCAAGAAGGATCATTTCCCCCTGCCCTTTATAGATCAGATCATTGAGAGATTGGCAGGGAAGAACCACTACTGTTTCTTAGATGGGTACTCCAACTACAACCAGGTGGCCATCGCTCCCGAGGACCAGGACAAGACTACCTTCACATGTCCCTTCGGCACATACGCCTTTAGACGCATGCCATTTGGGCTATGCAACGCCCCTGCGACTTTTCAGAGATGCATGCTATCGATCTTTTCGGACATGGTGGGGGAGTGCATGGAGGTCTTCATGGGTGATTTCTCGGTCTACGGCGATGGATTCGACTCCTGTCTTGACTGCCTAGACCGAGTCCTTCAGCGATGCATTGAGGTTCACCTTGTGCTGTCTTGTGAGAAGAGTCACTTCATGGTGACTCAAGGGACGGTGCTTGGCCATATCATCTCCAACAGGGGCATGGAGGTTGATCCAGCCAAGGTAGATGTCATTAGAAAACTCGCACTGCCGTCCAACTTGCGGCAGTTACGGTCTTTTCTGGGGCACTTCGGTTTCTACCGGCACTTCATTCAGGATTTCATTAGGATTGCCCGACCGTCGACTGATCTGCTGACGAAAGACACCGAGTTCCTTGTCGATGACAAGTGTCTTTTGTCGTTCGAGACTCTCAAGAGATGTGTTGTTGAGGCTCCTGTCCTTCAGCCGCCTGATTGGTCTCTCCCATTCGAGATCATGACGGATGCCTCGGATTTTACCGTAGGGGCCGTGCTAGGACATAGGAGGGATGGAGTCCCATTTGCCATTCACTACGCTAGCCGTACATTGGATGTCGCGCAGCGGAACTACACTATCACTGAGAAGGAGATGCTAGCCGTAGTTTTTGCCCTAGATAAGTTCAGATCTTACATCATCGGATCTAGAGTGACCATATACACTGATCACACCGCCATCAGGTACCTCATGGCAAAGAAGGATGCCAAAGCCAGATTGACCAGATGGATCCTTCTACTCCAGGAGTTGGACATAGAGATTAAGGATAAGCCTGGAGTCAAGAATCTGGTGGCGGATCATCTCTCCCGATTAGAGCATCTTGAGGATTCTGAGCAGACCAAGCCTATATGTGAGACCTTCCCAGATGAGGCGATCCTTGCTATCGCCTCTCTCCCGTGGTACGCCGATATTGTGAACTTTCTTGTTGCTAAGAAAGTCCCACAAGATTGGCCCAGGCAGAGACTTGAGACCTTCCTCGCGAAGGCCAAGTCCTACCACTGGGAGGATCCCATCCTTTACCATGAAGGAGGGGATAGCGTCTGGCGTAGGTGCATTTCTCGGGAGGAGCACCATAGCTTCCTCACTTACTGCCACAAGCTTGAGGCAGGAGGACATCACTCTAGGAGGAGAACGACACAGAAAGTGCTCCAATCCGGCCTATGGTGGCCTACTCTCTTCAAGGACTCTGATGAGTTCGTGAAGAGGTGTACTGACTGTCAAAGGATGGGCACTTGTGGACAGCGTGATATGATGTCGATGCATCCCATTCACTTCTGTGAGGTTTTTGACGCATGGGGCATCGATTTCATGGGTCCATTCCCTAAGAGTCAGGGATTCGAGTACATTCTGTTGGCCGTGGATTATGTTAGTCGTTGGGTTGAGGCCATCCCCGCCCGGACCGCAGATGCTAGGACTGTTTGCAGATTTTTGAGGAAGCATATCATTTCACGGTTTGGGGTACATCAAGTATTGATATCTGACGGGGGGTCTCATTTCGTCAATGACCAGGTGAAGGCCCTTGCTAGCGAGTTCAGCATAGACCATCGAGTTGCCACTCCATACCATCCTCAGATGAATGGTCTTGCCGAAGTGTCGAAGAGGGAGATCAAGACTATATTGCAGAAAGTCGTCCGCCCTGACCGAAAGGATTGGTCACAGCTTTTGGACTCGGTCTTGTGGGCATATCGGACGTCTTTCAAGACACCTTTGGGCACATCTCCCTTTCGCCTCGTTTATGGCAAGCCGTGCTATTTACCTATTGAGCTGAGACATAGGTCACTTTGGGCAGTCACTGATATACTTTTGGATCCTGATAGTGTAGGAGATCAGAGGAGGGCAGAGTTAGCCGCCTTGGAGGAGCTTCGTGATAACGCCTTCTCAAACAGCCTACAGTACAAGGAGAGAGTGAAGGAGTGGCAGGATTCTCATATCAGCCACAAGCATTTTGAGCATGGACAGAGAGTATGGCTGTTTGATGCTAGCTTCGTCTATTTCCAGGGAAGCTACAGAGCAAATGGAAGGGACCGTATTTGGTGAGAAAGGTACTCGACAATGGGAGTATCGACATATCTGAGTTGTCTTCTGAGAGTACCTTTCGAGTAAACGGCCAGCGGCTCAAGCCATATCTTGATCATGAGCCACGGGTCGTTGATGTTGCCCCTATTCACTTTGCGTGAGACGTGATTTTTTGACTCACATCTATTGCATCTCACGCCTGATTCTCACTGTTCTGCCGACCTGTATAGATCCAGATGTCCATATCACTCTATTCTTTAGTCCCACATCCCTTTCCTCATCTTTTGATTATGCTATTGGTAACACGAATATTCCGCAAGGGTCACAATGAATAATATATATAGTGTCGCTGAGGCGACCGCTCACAGAATGCCATGTTATACAGCAATTAACCCACAATAAAAGAATGAATGAATTAAGTCCAAAAATGTGAATTAATATTTATTACTCTACCACAAGATGTATAGTGAACAAGTATGTAGAGGTCGAACCACAGAGAGCAATACAAAATTGCAATAGCCTATGATGTACATGTACCACAGAGTCATCCTTGTGTGAAGCCTATTTTGTGGATTTTTATTTTTTTTATATTTTTTTTTATATTTTAATAATATAGTTATGTAATATATTTATATATATAATTTATAGAATATAAATATATAAAGATATATATATCCCTAGAGGGTAGGTATATAGCATATACTACATCCATTAGATATATATATATATATATAAATATATATATTTTTTATTTTAATTTTAGAATTTTATATATTAATAGTTATATATATGTATATAGATATACATTTTTTTAATTTTCTTTTTTTAATAGGGGAATATATATATAAAGGGAAGAGAGGAGTGATACAATATTTCTAAAGATATATAAAAACACTCAAAAATATATAATAAAATCTTTTTGGTATTTTTCACAGGTTTTTACTATTTTTGTGATTTTTTGGTATTTTTCAAAATATTTTTAGTATTTTTAAATAGCAAAATAAAGCAAAACAGTGACATGGCTACTGGCTGAGAGAAAAATGGACATAAAAAAATATAAAACAGGCACAAAATTTTTCCCAACTATTTTTAAAAGAAAGAGGATAAAATATAGAACCTACAGGAGTTGAGTTTGCAATTTTTGGGGTTTTCTAGAATTTTTTATATTTTATAGAATTTTTTAAGTATTTTTGAATTTTTTAAGGTTTTTCTTTTGAGATTTTTAGTGATTTTTGGATTCACACTAAAGTAAGTTAAAATAGGCAGTAGGTAATTTTTTTAGAATTTTTAGGGGTGTTTTACTATTTTTTTGTTATTTTATAATTTAGACAGCAAATAAAATGCATGTTTTTGATTTTTAATAAATGCAAAAATGCAACAAAATTGAAATCTAAAGCTATGGCGTGCAAGAGTGAGCTAACAGGGGCTTATATCCATTTTTGCAAAATTTTTCAAGTGAATATGAGGCATGAAATAAATGGACAAAGCATACAAAAAATACATGGCCTAGCAGGGACATTTTTGCAATTAAAATATTTCTCAGGGACCTCAGTGCAAAAATCACAGCAAAAATAAACATTTAATTTTATTTTCGGGGCCATTTTACAATTAATAAAACCCGCCAGGGTTAAAATGCAAAAGTCACGCGCCTCACGTGGGACTGCAACGTGAGGCTCGTAGGGACCAATATGCAAATATAAAAACTCCAAGGGGTGTACTGCAAATAATACAATTTATTTACAACGTGGCATTTTATTTTTGGCATTAAACTATAAATACAAAAGGGGGGGTTATGTCTGAAATTTACCCCAACAGGCGTTTCATCCTACGGCGGATCTTCGTCACTAATCCACGTGGCGCCTCCACGTGAGACGATGACGCTTCACGATCCACGGTGAGGATTAGATCATCCAAGGTGATCTGACGGTCGTTGCAGGGCTGCATCGGACGACTCTCTTGCAATCTGGGACGCTCCTCTTGATCGGACGGCGAGGAAGGCGTCTGGAGGAACAGGGAAGAAGCTCGCCCCCGACGAGCTTCGATCATGGAGCATGGGCTCCTCCGGGCTCCTTCTTCGCATCTGAGGTGCTCTGCTCGTAGCTGGAGACGTTCCGCATCTTCTGATGGTCTCGCCATGGCTCCTGGAGGTCCGAAGCGCTCGGACGAGGTCGATGAAGGTCGGGACCTCCAGGAACCTCTTCCTGGTTGGAATCGAGCCCAGATGGGCTCCTTTCTTCGTGTGACCTGCAGAGGAAGAACCGGGGGAGCGAGGGCTAACTCCTCGACCTCGGGTTTTGAAGCTATATCGCAAAATGGAGTGCGGCGGAGGAGTTCCAGCGAGAGGCGGAGGTGGAGCTCCGATTCGCGAAGACCAGAGGTCCTCGATGGAACAAAGGCGATAGATCGATGGAGAACGCGATGGGGAACGAAATGGGGTGAGCGTGGCGGTCGGACACAGTCAAGATCTCAAAGAAGAAGTCGCCGGAGCGGAGCTCCGGCGAACTTTGAATTTTTGATTTTAAGCTACGATGATTAACTAAAGACTAAACTAACAACGGGAATCAAAAGCTAACATTAAAACCTAACTAAAATGCGATAAAGAAGCAGCTCTTATACCTGGGGGCCACCAGGGAGCAGGACGGACGCCGGAGCTCCGCCGCGTCAAAATTGTCCCTCCTCCGGCCGATTCGAGGTGCTGGAGCACTCCCCCTGTCACGAGGAATGTCCCAGGATCGAAATCAAGGCGTTTTGGATGGATGAAATTGGCCAACTTTGCGAAGGGGGACAGAGCTTCTTATTTATAAACCTTGGGATGAACCCTTATTGACAGGCGATTATTGCTTAATCCAATGAGCATCACATTGATCTAAGATATCGGCGGGCATCATCGATGATCAGAGATAATTTCTTGTGAAGAAAGCGAGCACGATCGATGGATGAGATGCCCGTAAAAAAGGGACGAAATCCGGGGAAAAGATGGTTCAGAGACGCCAGGTCCCGGATGGGACAGTTGACCATGCGGTCAACAAGGGTTGGCGCCCCATTGGTCCAGATCGGCCGCTAGAAGACAAAATAGGAACCCTTATTCGAAATTGATTTATTTATCCTAGTAAATGATTTTATTATTTTTTCTTATAAAATAAAAAATGTGTATTATTTCATGTAGTATTTATTTATGATTTTTATGGAATTTTTTGAAGTGTTTTATTGTAGTTTTATTTTAATAATGTGTATATGCATATATTTACATGTATTTTGTGTATTTTATTTTTAATTTGTTTATTTTATTTTATTATTTCATTGTTTTATTTTATAAATTTATAATTTATTTTTGTGAGTGTGAGGGTATTTTTATTTAATTTTTACGAGTTTATTTTCATTTTTAAATAAATAGGGATAGGTATATGTAGGTATACTTGTAGGTCTTTTACCTATATATTATATATACTTTATTTATTTAATTTATCTTCTTAGTTTTTATTTTAGATTTGTATTTTTGATATATGATGTATAGTATGTACACCATTATAAAAATATGAGAAAAGAAAATAATTAAAGACTGTTTTCCCTCTGTATTTTTGTACATATTGGATCATAGGTATCTTGCCTATTATCTTGCATTTATTTATTTTATTTTAGAAGTCCTTTTTAGTTTCATTCTAATTTTAATATGTGCATGCATTATATACATTATTTACAAAATTCTAAAAATACAATTTGCTAAAAATAATGTACAATGAATACATTGAATATTTTAATCAGGCAGGCTGCACAATGAAGGCCAAAAACCTAACTTTTGCAGATGGACTCCAAAAATTATGAAACCAATTTTATTAAATAGTTCTTAGAAAGCTATATACAATTAAAGGTGAGTTTGGGTGATTTGGAGTTTTTATTTGCAAGATATGGGTCTGTGAAGTTGAGATTTTGGCTTTTTATTCTGTGTATAAAATGTACACTGAGTATTATTTTTACACAAACTCAATTTTGTATTTTTAGTTACATTATTATCTACAACTTTCATGAACAAAGTTTCTTCATTTGATGAATAAATAATTATGTACAAAATAGGTGTCAAAAATGCATAAATAAATGCATGAATAAATGAGGTATTTATTGTACACTGGCCCTTATCTCCCCCTACTTTATTCCTTGTCGACCAGTTCCATGCTAGCCTTGGTCTCAGGGTTAGGGTCATAAAATATTTGCAATCTTTTATTCCTTTTTCTTTTCTCCTCTTTATTCTATAATTTTGGCATTAAAAACCTTATTTAGTGTATAATTAATACACTGAACGATGAATGCTATTATGTACAATTTGATGCTATTTACATACATTTGCCGGGGTTTTTGAGGCCAAAATGATAGAATAAAGGTGATGAAATGGAGATTCATCACCCCCCTATACTTGCCTTTGCTAGTCCCTAGCAAACACTTATGCAATAAGTACAAAAAGAATAAAGAAAAGAAAAAAGGAGAATTAAAGAAGGATAGAGTGAATAAGGATGCTTTCAGTGCCATGCATGTCTTTATAAAATCTGAATTTGGAGCTCCTGTCAGACCTTGGGTGTATATGTGTGTGGAAGCTAGTCGAGAACCAGTTCTATAATACAACAGCCTTCGATAATCACATAACTCGGTTCACCCCACCTCAATAGCCTGGTCAGAACTGGTCTACATCATACGCAAACCCATATAACTATGAAGCTGACTTGTACAATGTAAGTGATAGTGGCTCTCCCCAACTGAAATGATAAAGGAACTGACTTCTCCAGAATGACAACCCAATGATTCCCCAATCCAACAACTCTTTCCTCGAGGAGCAGGGTACTCCCTTCTAAGTTCAAGTGGCAACCAGCTCAGGAGGAGGGGGTGAAGAGAAGAATGGACGGTAGCCAGTGTAGCTACCTATCCTGGGATGCAAGACCAGTGTAGTCAAGTCATCCAGCTGCAGGCTCACATATTTAACTTTGGAACCAAAGCTTGCTTATTGGCTTTGCAACATATATACATACTTTGAAGGCATTTTATTTTTGTACATGCCTGACCATTTTTTTTCAAAATACTATTCACAGCAGCATTTACATAAGGAGTTTTTCCTCTTGAGCCAGTAGACTATCCCTCTTTTGAAGCTTTATCGCAACCCACAATCTCCTGTCTTTAGACCTCATGGCTATTGAACCAGGTTGGGGTGCACTTCCCTCCCTAGACGAGGACGAATGTTTCCATCCGTGTGCGTCTCAGACTGGCATATCCAGCCCCCTCACCACTCCAACTGAGTTGAGCCAAGTGAAAGGTGCAAGTGTCCAAGTTAGGTCACGGTCGGCAAGAGGCATGCGTGTGTCTCGGAAAAGTTCTAGTTAGTCAATTGAGGTGACTTGAACCCAGCCCTGATTTCTCAAAGAATTAAGTCTGTATAGACCTGAAGTACCTTAAACCTAGTTCCCCGTAAGGTTCCAGTGCAGTTGGGTGCGGGTAAGGTCTAACCAAGCTCCAATTTGAGACTTTATTGGACTGATTCAATCATCAAGTTCACTCAAAAAGAATATGAATGATATGCTCATGCTATGCACAATGAATGATGCAATTTTTCACAAAGAATTTAAAAGAATCAAAGAATCTTTTCTCACAAAGAATTTTTGCAGATAAAAAACTTGACACATACAAAAAGGTACATACAGTTATTTACACGGGCATGCTGCTTTGTTTTCGAAATGTATGGATTTATAAAGACTTTACGGGTTTTAATGAAGTAGTTTATTCAGGTTGCACAGAAAGAATTTTATGCATTTTATTTATGATTTACAAGTATTTGTAATAGTGTTTTTATTCTTCAGATCTAGTTTGAAAATAATTTTGCAAACTATAGTACACGATAATTTTTGCAATCATTTACACACATTTGAAAACTATTTTTGCAAAGATTTTTCACCCCATATATACATTTTTCACAATAGTTTTGGCAAGCATTTTTCAAAACATTTGCACATAGGTTTTTCAAATCCTTTCTTTCACACAAAGAAAAGTTTTTGCAAACAAAACAGCTTCACATAGGTTGAAAACATTTCACAGCAAATTTTTCAAACAAGTCAAACTATTTTCCAAATCATACTTTATAGGTATCAAACCTGATTTATTAATCAGTATATACAAAAGAAGAAAAATTGTATTTGATATTCAATATGGTTTTGGTTCTTATAGGCTTTATTTGGGCTTATTCCTTATTTACGAATGAGAGATTTTTGTGCAGACTCCTCAGACTTATTCGAGAATCCTTTTCAAAAGATTTTGAAAACTATAGTCCAAAATAATTTTACAAACATGTACACGTAGTTGAAAATGATTTTTGCAAAGGTTTTACACAGCATAGATAGATTTTTCAAAACAACTTGACAATCAAATTTTATAATCATTTGCACACTAGTTTTCACACATTTTGATTTCACTCAAAGAAAATAAATTTTACACACAAAACTGATTTTTCAAAGGTTGAATACTTGTACACACTATTTTCAAACAATTTTCACAAGATTTTTCAACAAAAACTTTTTGCACAAAACGCTTTTTCTGACTTAATAATCAGTACAAGTACAAAGAGTCTGAGGAGCTCACAATCATCTTTCATTATTATAGAACTACTTTTTACATCATATTTTATATTTAGGTATGAGTTATTTTTCAGTATGAGTTATGGCTTATAGTATATACATGGTATATACGACCCCCCTTTACTTAGCTTGAGCTATGTCCTCATAGATCGAAGAGAAAAGCAGAGACATAACTCGTACTGAGTATAGACAAATCTAAAGAATAAATATGAATGAAATGAATGGATGAGAAGTTGACCGTCCCTCCCTATACTTAGGATCAAGTAATCCTAAGTATAGCAGACTGTACACAAAGCAAGGAGGGTCAAGGGTGGGAATATACAGATCGTACTCAGATTGTCTCCCCCTATACTTAGGGTAAGATACTCCTAAGTATAGACAAGGAGACAATGGAGAGGATCGAAATCAAATGAAAAACTATGGGTGCACATCCCCCCTATACTTAGGACAAAGTACGTCCTAAGTATAGAAAACTGTCTACAAGGGCGGCACCTTTTTGATACACAAAGAAGATAGAAAAGGAAAAGAAGAAAAGAAGAAAAGAGGAAAATCAGATAAACAATTGTTGGATTGCATAGTCTGAATCTTTTGATGCCACAGGTACTGTGGATCTGTCATCATGGTGCACGAGCTGAATGGAGTCAACAACGGCCAAGAATGTGTCTGGTTCGAGGTACGCAGGGGCGGAACTAGTATATATTATGGGGGGACCACGACCCCTCCATGATTATTATGCATCACTTGTATATTGTATTAAGTTTTTAATACGACCCCTCCTCAATTGTGTTATAATTAATGTTGTTAGAGAAAGCAAGTAGAATCATTAAATGGTCAAGTGGTAGAGTGGCTTGGTTACTATTTTGGAGACCAAGGTTTGAATCTTATCTCCATCAATTTTACTTTCTTTTATATGTTTTATCCAATCACTTTCTTTGTAAATAAAATAAATTTATTGTTTCCCTTTAACCATGAATTTTTTTATTTCAAAATTTCACTTGATAATTTAGCCTTTTTAGGATGGATTTTTTTGATATTTATCCAATTTTAAAAATAGCCATTGAAAATACCAATCTATTTGAAATTCTAACATTACTAATAGATTTAAATTCTACGTTTATCAAGATTGAAAGAGGTTCATTTTAAATTTTTTAATCTATTTAAAAATATCATTTGAAAATACATAGATTTTTTCATTTTTTGAGCATACAAAATAGTTGTATACTCGGCCCCTCCTTGATGAATACGGCTTCAGGAGTTGACCGTTGACGACGAATGGCTATGCGTCAGGGGACAATTCTGATATAGCAATACTTCCATTGTCACGCACTTCACAAATTCGAAATGGCCATGTCCACTTACTCTTTAATTTACCCGGGAATATCCGCAACTTTGCATCAAATAACCACACCTTCTGTCCAACGTCAAAGGTCTTTCGTCTGATGTGCTGGTCATGCCAGCGTTTCACCTTCTCCTTGTACATCAATGTGTTATCGTATGCATAGTATCGGAATTCCAAGAGTCTGTTCAGATGATCCTTTCTTTTCTGACCACTTTTGCGTGAGTCCAAATTGGAACTGTTGATTGCCCAAAGAGACTTGTGAATTAATTCCACGGGCAGATGGCACGGTTTTCCATATACAAGACGATAGGGCGACATGCCCAAGGGAGACTTGTAGGCGGTTCGGTAAGCCCATAGGACCGAGTCCAAGAGTTGAGACCAGTCTTTTCTATTTGGCCCAACAAGTTTCTGCAGTATAGTCTTGATTTCTCTGTTTGATAACTCCGCCATGCCATTGGTCTGAGGATGGTAAGGAGATGCGACACGATGATCGATGCCGTACTCCTTCGTTAACTTCTTGACCTCTTTGTTAATGAAGTGGCTACCCCCGTCTGATATGAGAATTTTCGGTATCCCAAACCGCGAAATGATGTTCTTCTTTAGGAACTGACAGACTGTACGGCTATCAGCGGCTCGAGCAGGGATAGCTTCAACCCAACGACTCACGTAATCGACGGCAAGAAGGATGTGCTCAAAACCTTGACAGTTAGGGAAAAGGTCCCATGAAGTCAATGCCCCATGCATCGAAAACGTCTGCTATCTGAATGATTTTTCAGGGGCATTGAAATCTTTGGCAGTAAGTGTACCTTTCAATCGCTGACAGTCAATACATCTTTTGACAACTCTGCAGCATCCTTAAATAAAGTGGGCCACCAGAAGCCGCACTGAAGTACTTTTGCTGTCGTACGATCTCCAGAGTGATGTCACCAGATTCGAGCGAATGACAATGCTCGAGGACACTAAGATTGCTCCTCCTGAGGGATGCACCTGCGCCAAATGCAATCCGCTCCTTCCCTGAATAAAAGAGGATCCTCCCATTGGTAGAACAGATGGTCGACATGAATTTGTTCTTCTTATTTTTCGTCCAATCCGCTGGTGTTACCCCAGAGGAGAGGTAGTTGACTATATCTGCATACCACGGAAGAGAATCCATTGCTAAGATGGCTTCGTCAGGAAAGGTTTCTGTGATAGGTGCATTGTTCAGAGGAGGCTCATGCTGCTCTATTCTGGAGAGATGGTCTGCTACCACTTTTTGAACTCCAGGCTTGTCCTTGATTTCCAAATTGAATTCCTGGAGGAGAAGGATCCAACGAATTAGTCTTGGCTTGGCATCCTTCTTCTGTTGTAGGTACCGGATAACAAAATGGTCTGTAAAAATTGTGACTTTTGATCCCAATAGATAGGCTCTGAAATTCTCAAGGGCGAGGAAACCACAGCCAGCAACTCTTTCTCTGTCACTGTATAATTTTCTCTGTGCATCATCTAATGTTCTGCTGGCATAGTGAATGGCATAGGGCGCTTTGTCTTTCCTTTGCCCAAGAATAGCCCCGACTGCAAAGTCTGACGCATCGGTCATTATCTCAAAGGGAAGAGTCCCAGTCAGGCGGCTGTAAGATCGGAGCCTGAGTATAAGCTCCTTCAACTGATTGAAAGCAAGGAGAACATTGGTTGATCTACATTGAACTCTGTTTCCTTGCATAAAAGTTCTGTCAGAGGTCGGGCAATGCGGCTGAAATCCTTGATGAATCGCCTGTAATCCCACATGCCTCAGGAATGACCTCACATTCTTCACTGACCGAGGTGGCTGGAGATTTGAAATAACATCCACCTTCGCCGGGTCGACTTCCATGCCACGTTTGGAAACGACGTGGCCCAGCACAATGCCTTCAGTGACCATAAAGTGGCTCTTTTCCCATGAAAGCACTAAATTGACTTCTCGGCATTTCTGAAGCACTCTGTCTAGGTGCTCAAGACAAGAATCGAAACTATCACCACAGACAGAGAAGTCGTCCATGAACACCTCGAGAAAACTGCCTACCATCTCGGTGAAGACTGCTAACATGCATCTTTGGAAGGTTGCAGTGCATTGCATAATCCAAAGGGCATCCTCTTGAAGGCGTAGGTGCCGAACGGGCAAGTGAAGGTAGTCTTCTCTTGATCCTCAGGGGCGATTGCCACTTGGTTGTACCCGGAGTACCCATCTAAAAAGCAGAAGAACTCCTTGCCTGCGAGTCTTTCCAAAACTTGATCAATGAATGGCAAGGGAAGTGGTCATTCTTTGTTGCTGCATTGAGACGACGGTAGTCAACACACACCCTCCAGGATGTTGGTACCCGAGTTGAAATTTCCTCTCCTTTATCATTTGTAACCACGGTAAGCCCAGATTTCTTTGGAACTACATGCAGTGGGCTTACCTATTTGGAGTCGGAGATGGGATAGATAAAGCCTGCGTCACACCATTTCATTATTTCTTTCATGACGACGTCCCGAAGGTTAGGGTTCAACCTTCTTTGAAATTCGCGGGATGGCTTGGCATCTTCTTCCAGATAGATGTGGTGTGAGTATAAGGCCGGATTTATTCCCTCGGAGATCTGATACGCTCCAAGCAAGTGCCTTGCGGTTCTTTTCCAGAACCTCGAGAAGACGAGATTCCTGATCCGACTTCAGCCTGCTGTTGATGATCACCGGATACATTTGTTCTCCACCCACAAGGAAGGCATACTTCAGGCCTGCAGGAAGTGGCTTGAGTTTTGGTTTTGACCTGTCACTTTATCTGTCACTTCAGATACTATGCTGGTGGTGGGATGTACTTCTTTGAAGCTGCTACCATCCTCGTTATTATGTTGAGATCCCGGTGATGTGCCGAACGGTTCTGCGCTAAGCTGATCATGTTCGGTCTGAGTGAATGCTCAAAAAGATGCGCCTGCATCTGAAAATCTGTCTCCAAGAATCGTCGGAGCATAAGCCGACTGCGCTTTCCGTGTCCTCCTCAAGATTGAGGATTTCTCGGGTCCATGATCGTCCAATGACAAGAATGAATCTCTGATCTCTGAAATAAAATCACAGTCTTCTTCGGATGCTGCATGGCTCTCATCAGTCGTGGCATTCGGCTCTCTGTTCATGTTTATCGTGATTTGTTGGGTATTCGAGCTGAAGGTAATCTTACCAGACCCGTAATCAACCACGGCACCTGAAGTACGAAGAAATGGTCGGCCAAGGAAGATAGGGGTCTGGAGGAGAGGTGCAGGAGAGTCCATATCAAGGACTACAAAATCGGCTGGGAATTGCATCTCCTGCACTTTAACTACGACGTCTTCCAAAAGACCTCGGGGTCGCTTGAAGGATCGGTCAGTGAACTGAAGGATCATGCGTGTCTGCTTGAGCGGACCCAGCCCGAATTCTTGCATTATGGACGAGGGCAGAAGGTTGATGGAAGATCCACTATCAAGGAGAGTGCGCTCAAAGACCTGGTCAAAAATCTCACAACTGATCAGAGGTGCTCCTGTGTCTTGTTTCTTGTGGAGGTTGCTGATAGCTGCAACAGTGGCCATGGAGAGAACGTGTTTTTCTACATCTCAGCGTCTGTTTTCTTGAGCTGGGACGACGCTTGTTAGTACATGCCTCCTTCAGTCCTTTCTTCACAGTTGGCATGTACTCCACAGCCTTTAACAAAGAATCTCAACAGTCAAATTGTCCAATATTTCCACAACTCCTGGATCAGACAATGCCTTTTTTCGTTTTTGTAATTTTTTTGGATTTTGTATTGCATGAGGAAAAGGAATATTTACATTACTGGCAGGAAAACTAGAGTTCTTATTTACATCAGAATCATCGCCCATCAAATGTTGTACATCCGGACTACAAAAAGGAGTACAAACTGTATCTGGACATGTTTGTGCTGCAGGGAGAGCAAAAAGCAAAGCGTCTGCTCCGTCGGCTGGCGAGGGATCGGCTGCGGCTGGCGGCTCCTCCAATGCTGGCGCGGCTTCGCTTTGGTTGCAAGCTTCTTTTTGTTGTTTTTGATTTGCTGATTCTTTTGTATTTTCTGCTGGGACTGATGGTAATGCACGATGGATGGAATGGCTTCTCCTTCTTCTTCCTCCTCACCCGCCCCTGTAGCTGGCACGACTGATGCGGAAGATGACGATCCACCTGTTTCTTTATTCACCCCACTCTTGGTAGCAGGCGGAGGCAAGGCCCTACCGCTCCTGAGAGTAACATCATTATAATAAACAGTAGAATATCATTATCAGACTCAGACAGGACATCACAATCCACCTACTCTTTCTTCTTGAAATTATTGGGGTTGGCTTCGACCTGAGCCGGAATGGTAGTTCGGGTGGCGGTCAGGTCATCAAGCTGCTTGGTCATTTCCACTAGCCTTTGACAAGCTAGGCCAGACAATCCATGGTGGGTTCGCAGGGGGTACTTCAGTTGGTTCAGCGTGCATACCACGCTACTGTTGCATAGATGGGTGTGGAGGTTGTTGCTGGTGGTGCTGGGGTGGTGCAGGAAGTTGAAGTTGTTGATATGAGGGAGGAGGATACTGCTGATATTGCTGAGAGGGAGCAGCCACATACTAGTGATATGGTTGTGGGTAGCGGTACTGCGTCTGCTGCTGGTATGGCCGATTCTGCCTCCATTGATTCGCATACTGAGGAGGCTGATGGTACTGCTGATGAGGCCGAGGGACTGCCCAAAACGACCACCCTGAGGTTGGTGGTATTGCCGGTTGGCAAGTGGCTAACCCTGGGATGTCCCATAGGATGGGCCGACTGTGCATCATTGCTCCATACCCCGTTCACTTCCTGAATCAGGGGTGGTGGTGGGAAAACTGGATCATGTCCTGGAAAGGAACTCTGGCTGGTACACAACCATTGCTGCTGCGGCTGGCCCTGGTTGGGCGCCTGCACGTAGTATACGTGCTGGACTGCCGGTAGCTGCTGGCTCGGCTGAGGCTGATGCTACGGTTGCTGCTCTTCCTTCTTCTCAGCTGGAGCTTCGGATGGTGTTGCCGACTGAACAGAGTTGATGGTGCCCACCAACAGTTCAAGATACTTGTTGACCTGATCAAGCTTGTCTAAGTTCTGGGTCCTCTTCTCGATCATAGCGAGTTTCTCAAGGTCCTGTGATCGCTTCTCAATTATGTCAACTTTAGAGAGATGGCCCCGATGATACTGAGGTTGGAGCTCTCATCTCTCTCTGCTTCCTTAGACGCTGCCATGTGCACTTGTTTCTGGAGGATCTGGGGCTGCTTCTGATATGCCTTGGATGAAGAGAGGGCGGCCTCTCCTTCGACCATTTCTTCAAATATCTGCCAGGAACTACGTCTTCATCCTTAGTAAAATGTGAGCCCCCACATGCTGCGTCTACGAGCCTTTGGCTCTCAATGTTCAGTCCCCAAAGAAATGTTGGACCAAGCTGGTCTTGGAATCTCATGGTGGGGACACTTCTCCTGCAGGTCAGTGAAATTCTCCCAGGCTTCGTGGTACTGACTCATGGGCTCCTTGGGAGAAATTACTGATACGGGCTCGCATCTGGTTGAGCCGACCGAGAGGGTAATACTTATGCAGGAAGGCTGACTTCAACTCCTCCCAGGTCGTCACGACCTTCCCTAGATGGTTGACCCAATAGAGGGCCTTGTCCTGTAAGCTGAATGGGAATACCAACATTTTGACAATGTCCAGAGGGACATTCGGATAGTAGGTGGTGCGGCAAATGCGAGTGAACTGCTGCAGGTGGATATACGGCTCTTCATTAGTGTTTCCATGGAATGCAGGAAGAAGATCGATGAATTGGGGCTTCAGCTCAAAGTGAGCGTGTACCGGTGGAATGAGGATCCACTCGGTCATCTGGCTGTCCCCTGGATTGTATGTTTCTTAAGTGTCGGCTTTGGTGGTGGTAATTCAGGTTCATCATCATCAGGGCCACCACCTCCACCTCCACCTCCTCTGCCTCCTCTGCCTCTGCCTCCTCCTCCGTCGTCTCGGTTCATCATATCATTCAACATATCCTGAAAGGCTGTTTGCGTGAGGGCCTGCTCGGTCAGCTGCTGCTGGATGGACTGGATAGATGCCAGTAGCTGTGCATTGACTTGATTCTGGTCTAGCACCTGTCCCTCTGGTTGGGGTGGCTGCGGACCCTTGCCCTTTCCTCCTGGAGCCATGTCAGGGTCTGAGTTGGACGAAATGAACTCCGGAGTAGTCTCCAGGGCTCGCACTGTCTTTTATCTGCATAATGGGATAGTCCAAATCAGATCATTTGCAATTGTGTTCAGCTACCGCGATGAAGCTGGAATTCAGGTCAACCCCAGCATGTTGTGAATGGAAAAGGATGTAGACTGTAATCGACTTCCATTCGCAACGGCAAAAGCAGGACAAAAGTGATCCCAGTTTATTGGGTGGCCAAGAGAAAGGTAGAAAGCGAGGAGTCTGGAGATCGATCCACAAAGTCCGGATCGGGTTCTCGGGAATCGCCTCGAACTTATTGGCGGAGTTGAGTCCATGGAATCGATGTGAGTGTCGGCATGGTCCCGACGAAAACCATCCATGGATCAACTTCGCGAAGCACAAGAGAAGGTATTGGATGTTGGAAGAAAGATACGATGGTCAACGAGGAATAAAAGGAGTGTAAAACAGTAGAGAGGCTCGGTTGAGCGGGGTGGTCAAAGGGAGAAACAACAAAAATGTGCGCAAAGGCGCGGGACTTGATCTTTGAACCTTAATCTAGATCCGTACAAACACAATACAAAATTGGGTTCACCAACTCACGCCATGTGAAGCCGTAAAAGCTCGGCTATTTATTATCTTTTCATTTTTAGAGTTGTGGTTTCAGGCATATCTTATAACAAGTCCTTAGTACGCTACCCTATAGGAGAGAGAGTACTGCCAGAAGAGTATCCCGTACTTGTCCTCCTCCTGTGTAACATGTAGTCTGTACTTTTTAGAGTTCTTGTAACCCTTTCTGGATCCCTACTCAGCCAAAGAAATAGAGAGAGGAAGCCGATAGGCGAAACCAATACTCCGGTTCTCGCTCGCAACGGAATCACCCGTGAGCGTGCAAGAACCTACTCGGATGCAAGACAATGAGACAGACACCCCCGTGAAGGCGTGGCCTATGCTCAATACTTCGGACAGGGTCGATGCTCTACACAACAGAGAGTCATCATTGGTGACCAAGCCCTACTCGCCTACGTACGATAGAAGCGCCATTACTTCGGAAATCCATGCGATACACAAGGCATTTGCAGACTGGGTTTTTGGCTTTAATCCTTAGGGGGTCGCACTCGCTCAAGGGAGTAGGATTTTGGTCCCCCTCCAAGGTACCTGAAAACAATGAGGGCTTTATGAACCCGGTACAATGATAGTCCATTACAGATTTTAATTAAGGTCAAAGTTTATTTAGCAGTCCCCTTGTTTTAATTTTTGGGTTTTCACTTTTTTTGAGTCTGTTTTCATACCAGCGCCTAGCGTTTTTGTAGATTCTCATTTAAGTCCTAGGTGCTCCAAATTAGAGGGAGATAGCGGAAAAGCCGTGCAAGTGGTTCCATGATGGAAATCTCACCATTGAACCGAATGATGCATGCTGAGTTAGAAGACCTACATTGCATCCCAGCTCTCTCCATGCGGTATGCAAAACAGAATTTTTAAACCTATCTACATGTCGGTATGCAAGGCACAAAATCACCCTAAACATTAGCTGCTATTAGCGTGAAGAACCATAAGTCGCTCATTCATCTCTAGCCCCAAAGGGTTCGGTCTTGGCTCACCCCTCCTCTGCTCAACACACTTGAGTTTAGGAGAAAGCGCTTTGCGAGGCTTGCTACGGCACAAGGGCTAAGAGGCAAATGAACGGCTCGTTTAAGTTTGACTAGATCCATACGAAGTAGACTATAGGAATATGCATTCTTATTAATGTTTGGACCTATCTACCGAGTCAAGCAACCTATATCTAGGGGCTCCAAGCACACAAAACAAAGTAAAAGAAGGGTGGAAAGCTCAACACTTCGGAAAACAAAGAAAAGAAAGCGATGAAAACTCGGAAAAAACGGCGATGAGGCCCCTAGGTGAACAATCACCCGGGCACTGGACCTCATTGTGAAGAGTAGAGTCCTGTTTAATTACATGCCAAAATTGTCTCTCTCTCACCATGAATTACAAAAATGATCCTAAGTGCTCTAGACCTATCTAATCCCCATCCCTTTGCTTCCTTGATGCTCTCTCTCCAGATGGTCATGAGGTGAAGACCACCCTCCTCCAAGCTCGGCTGCCTTGGCTCCCTAAGAAGCCATCCTCGCGTGGCGGGCCCTCGCATCAAAGTCACAAAAAGATTGAATTAGTAGAGGTTTAATCAATCAAAATAGAGCAGGAAGAAATTAATCATAATAAATAAGTCAATCAATAAAGCATGGTGATTAATTACAATAGAAATAGCTGCTCACAAAATAAATGATGAACAAAAAATTTTTACACAAGAATGACAAAATAAAGTAGGCTATGCTCATTGCTCCCTGGCAACGGCGCCATCTGGTAAGACGAATATTCCGCAAGGGTAACAATGAATGATATATATAGTGTCGCTGAGGCGACCGCTCACAGAATGCCATGTTATACATCAACTAACCCACAATACAATAATGAATGAATTAAGTCCAAAAATGTGAATTAATATTTATTACTCTACCACAAGATGTAAAGTGAACAAGTATGTAGAGGTCGAACCACAGAGAGCAATACAAAATTGCAATAGCCTATGATGTACATGTACCACAGAGTCATCCTTGTGTGAAGCCTATTTTGTGGGTTTTTATTTTTTTATATTTGTTTTTTTATTTTTATTTTAATAATATAGTTATGTAATATATTTATATATATAATTTATAGAATATAAATATATAAAGATATATATATCCCTAGAGGGTAGGTATATAGCATATACTACATCCATTAGATATATATATATAAATATATATTTTTTTATTTTAATTTTAGAATTTTATATATTAATAGTTATATATATGTATATAGATATACATTTTTTAATTTTCTTTTTTTTAATAGGGGAATATATATAAAGGGAAGAGAGGAGTGGTACAATATTTCTAAAAATATATAAAAACACTCAAAAATATATAAATAAAATCTTTTTGGTATTTTCATAGTTTTTTACTGTTTTTGTGATTTTTGGGTATTTTTAAAAATATTTTTAGTATTTTTAAATAGCAAAATAAAGCAAAACAGTGACATGGCTATTGGCTGAGAGCAAAATGGACATTAAAAATATAAAACCGCCACAAATTTTTTCCCAACTATTTTTAAAAGAAAGAGGATAAAATATAGAACCTACAGGAGTTGAGTTTGCAATTTTTAGGGTTTTCTAGAATTTTTTATATTTTTTAGAAGTTTTTGGGTATTTTCGAATTTTTTAAGGTTTTTCTTTTGAGATTTTTAGTGATTTTTGGACTGACACTAAAGTAAGTTAAAATAGGCAGTAGATAATTTTTTTTGGAATTTTTAGGGGTGTTTTACTATTTTTTTTGGAATTTTATAAGTTAGACAGTAAATAAAATGCATGTTTTTGATTTTTAATAAATGCAAAAATGCAACAAAATTAAAATCTAAAACTATGGCGTGCAAGAGTGAGCTAACAAGGGCTTATATCCATTTTTGCAAAATTTTTCAAGTGAATATGAGGCATGAAATAAATGGACAAAACATACAAAAATACATGGCCTGGTAGGGGCATTTTTGCAATTAAAATATTTCTCAGGGACCTCAGTGCAAAAATCACAGCAAAAATAAAAATTTAATTTTATTTTCGGGGCCATTTTACAATTAATAAAACCCGCCAGGGTTAAAATGCAAAAGTCACGCGCCTCACGTGGGACTGCAATTGAGGGGAGGAGGGACCAATATGCAAATATAAAAACTCCAGGAGGCGTACTGCAAATAATACAATTTATTTACAACGTGGCATTTTATTTTTGGCATTAAATACAAAAGGCGGGGGTTATGTCTGAAATTTACCCCAACAGGCGCTTCATCCTATGGCTGATCTTCGTCCACTAATCCACGTGGCGCCTCCACGTGAGCCGATGACGCTTCACGGTCCACGGCGAGGATTAGATCATCCAAGATGATCTGACGGTCGTTGCAGGGCTGCATCAGACGGCTCTCTTGCAATCTGGGACGCTCCTCCTGATCGGACGGTGAGGAAGGCGTCTGGAGGAACAGGGAAGAAGCTCGCCCACGGCGAGTTCGATGGTGGAGCATGGACTCCTCCGGGCTCCTTCTTCGCATCTGAGGCGCTCTGCTCGTAGCTGGAGACGTTTCGCGTCTTCTGATGGTCTCGCCATGGCTCCTGGAGGTCCGAAGCGCTCGGACGAGGTCGATGAAGGTAGGGACCTCCAGGAACCTCTTCCTGGTTGGAATCGAGCCCAGATGGGCTCCTTTCTTTGTGTGACATGCAGAGGAAGAATCGGGGGAGCGAGGGCTACCTCCTCGACCTCGGGTTTTGAAGCTATATCGCAAAATGGAGTGCGGCGGAGGAGTTCCGGCGAGAGGCGGAGGTAGAGCTCTGATTCGCGAAGACCAGAGGTCCTCGGTGGAATAAAGGCGATAGATCGATGGAGAACGCGATGGGGAATGAAATGGGGTGAGCGTGGTGGTCGAACACAGTCAAGATCACGGTGAAGAAGTCACCGGAGCGGAGCTCCGGCGAACCTCGAATTTTTGATTTTAAGCTACGATGATTAACTAAAGACTAAACTAACAACGGGAATCAAAAGCCAACATTAAAACCTAACTAAAATGCGATAAAGAAGCAGCTCTTATACCTGGGGGCCACCAGGGAGCAGGACGGACGCCGGAGCTCCGCCGCGTCAAAATTGTCCCTCCTCCGGCCGATTCGAGGTGCTGGAGCACTCCCCCTGTCACGAGGAACGTCCCAAGATCGAAATCAAGGCATTTTGGATGGATGAAATTGGCCAACTTTGCGAAGGGGGACAGAGCTTCTTATTTATAAACCTTGGGATGAACCCTTATTGACCGGCGATTATTGCTTAATCCAATGAGCATCACATTGATCTAAGATATCGGCGGGCATCATCGATGATCAGAGATGATTTCTTGTGAAGAAAGCGAGCGCGATCGATGGATGAGATGCCCGTAAAAAGGGACGAAATCCGGGGAAAAGATGGTTCAGAGACACCAGGTCCCGGATGGGACAGTTGACCAGGCGGTCAACAAGGGCTGGCGCCCCATTGGTCCAGATCGGCCGCTAGAAGACAAAATAGGAACCCTTATTCGAAATTGATTTATTTATCCTAGTAAATGATTTTATTATTTTTTTCTTATAAAATAAAAAATGTGTATTATTTCATGTAGTATTTATTTATGATTTTTATGGAATTTTTTGAAGTGTTTTATTGTAGTTTTATTTTAATAATGTGTATATGCATATATTTACATGTATTTTGTGTATTTTATTTTTAATTTGTTATTTTATTTTATTATTTTATTGTTTTATTTTATAAATTTATAATTTATTTTTGTGAGTGTGAGGGTATTTCTATTTAATTTTTACGAGTTTATTTTCATTTTTAAATAAATAGGGATAGGTATATGCAGGTATACTTGTAGGTCTTTTACCTATATATTATATATACTTTATTTATTTAATTTATCTTCTTGGTTTTTATTTTAGATTTGTATTTTGATATATGATGTATAATATGTACATCATTATAAAAATATGAGAAAATAAAATAATTAAAGAATGTTTTCCCTCTGTATTTTTGTACATATTGGATCATAGGTATCTTGCCTATTATCTTGCATTTACTTATTTTATTTTAGAAGTCCTTTTTTGTTTCATTCTAATTTTAATATGTACATGCATTATATACATTATTTACAAAATTCTAAAAATATAATTTGCTAAAAATAATGTCCAATGAATATATTGAATATTTTAATCAGGCAGGCTGCACAATGAAGGCCAAAAACCTAACTTTTGCAGATGGACTCCAAAAATTATGAAACTAATTTTATTAAATATTCTTAGAAAGCTATATACAATTAAAGGTGAGTTAGGGTGATTTGGAGTTTTTATTTGCAAGATATGGGTCTGTGAAGTTGAGATTTTGGCTTTTTATTCTGTGTATAAAATGTACACTGAGTATTATTTTTACACAAACTCAATTTTGTATTTTTACTTACATTATTATCTACAACTTTCATGAACAAAGTTTCTTTATTTGATGAATAAATAATTATGTACAAAATAGGTGTCAAAAATGCATAAATAAATACATGAATAAATGAGGTATTTATTGTACACTGGCCCTTTCTCCCCCTACTTTATTCCTTGTCGACCAATTCCATGCTGGCCTTGGTCTCGGGGTTAGGGTCATAAAATATTTGCAATCTTTTATTCCTTTTTCTTTTCTCCTCTTTATTCTATAATTTTGGCATTAAAAACCTTATTTAGTGTATAATTAATACACTGAATGATGAATGCTATTATGTACAATTTGATGTTATTTACATGCATTTGCCGAGATTTTTGAGGCCAAAATGATAGAATAAAGGTGATGAAATGGAGATTCGTCAGCTATACTTAGGGTGTACTTTACCCTAAGTATAGGGGGGATGTAGGACTCTCGGGTATTCTTTTGATTCATTTTTACCCCTGTTTTTGCTGCCTATACTTAGGGATATTTTACCCTAAGTATAGGGGGTAGACCCCGTACATTCTTCACTCGATTTTCCCTTTATGTCCAGCATGCTATACTTAGGATTATTTGATCCTTAGTATAGGGGGAAAAGCCGAGCCCCTCTTGATTTTCTATTCTTTCATTCGTCTTTGTATATAGCCTTCCTTTCCACTTCCCTATACTAAGCACGAGTTATGTCTTCTTCACTGCTCTTGACTCTGAGGACATCGTTCGAGCTAAGTATAGGGGGTGTGTGTATATATTCCATATATACTTTAGCCATAACTCGTACTTTGTGTGAGTGTGTAAATAAATAAAAATGGCTAAAAACACCAAAATCCATAAAAATTAAAAAACTTTCCTTGTAAATAAACATTCTTTTATTGCACATACATAGCTATTGTACAAAACTATTTTTATAAAAATGTTTTCAAAAACTTTTTGTATAAAGATTGTGTAAATATCTTCTTATCAAAACTATGTATAGAGTACAAAATTTTTCCAAAATGTTTTGAAAATCAAAAGTTTGCAAAAACCTTGTGTAAATCTGTGTAAATATTTTGCAAAACTTGCATTCATGCATACATCCATGATTTCAAAACATTTTTCAAAAATTTTGCATTTGTGTAAATATTGTGTAAATAGCATACTTGTATATATTTGTATAGTTTTTCCTGGATTATAGTTGACATTTAAACTAGCCTGGAATTAAATTGGAAAATGGAGCTTGATTAAGATCTTAATCCACCTAATTCTAAGAGGAACCTTATAGGGGTTAGGGTTAAGGCTTTTTAGGTCCATGGTGACTTAATTCGTTAAGTCCACTAGGCTATGATCACATGTCATCTCAATGAGTCCAAGTAGAGCACTTAACAACACACACACATGACTCATATAGACAATGGCTTGACTTGGACCCGCACTTTACACCGAGCTCTCTACGGATGAGGTGGTGAGGAGGCAGTCTTCCTTGACTTGGGGTAGCATATGAGGGTAGTACTTCTAGGCGGAACCTCTCTTCTTCTTTTAGTGAAGGAAGTGCGTCTCATCTTGGTCTGGTTGCCATGAGGTCTAACGACAGGAGTTGTGGGTTGCAATAATGCTTCAAAAGAGGGATAGTCTACTGGCTCAAGAGGAAAAACTTCTTATGTACATATGTTGCACCTTGTAAATATGTTGTACAGATGCACTTGAAAAAAATGCAAAAAGAAAATAACTCCAAAAAAATAGTGGGTCTGATAGAAAATGATAATCCCACCGGAGTATGTATATAGTGCAATAAGCAAAGCTTGAGATTCATGTTCCATCTTATGTAGCTTGCAGCAGGGAGACTTAGCTACACTGGTTGAGCTCCCTAGGATACATGGCTACACTGGCCATGGTCCATTCTCTTCTTCCCCCTCTTCTTGAGCCAGTTGAACTTGAACTTAGAAGGGAATACCGTGCTCCTCGAGGAAAGATTGTCCAGACTAGGGTCATAAAGTTACCTTGTTGGGGAGGGTTGTCAAGTTACTACTTCTGAGGTGGAGAGTTATACTTCACATACACTGTACAAGGAAAGATGCATAGTCTTCAGGGTTTGTGTATGTAGACTTGTTCTGATCTGGATTGTTGAGGAGTCCTGGTTATAGATTAGTGGATCTTAGAGGCTGTTGAGTTTTAAACCTAAGTCTAAATAAGGTTCCGACACATTAATAATCCGAAGATCTGATCGAGCTCCATATTTCAATTTAATGAAAGCAAGTTTAATAATCAGTATTAATCCATGCATTTTCTCCTCTTTTTCTTTTTCCTTTTCACTTCTTTTTCAAATAAGTGTTTGCTAAGGGACTAGCAAAGTTAAGTATAGGGGGGTGATGAATACCCATTCATCACTCTCTATTCTTTTATTTTAGCTACAAAACCTATGCAAAACACATGTAGATATCTATAAATAGCAGTAATTGTCAAATAGCATGCATTGTGTAAATATGCATTATTAGCATGTTTTTGTGCATAAATAAAAGAATAAAGAAATAAAAGAAAAAGAGGGAGATATTTAGAATAAATATTGAGCGAGCTAATCCCAAGGGAGGGCTCAGCATGGGCCTGACCGCAAAAAGAACCCAAGTAGAGAGAGATAGGGAAGCTCATGTGTGTATATACCTATAAATAAATAAAAATTATTTTCCTCTTTTTCAAAATAAAATTGGGTGTATATTTATTTGTATATATTTGTAAATATAAAATTAGAATAAAAATGAGAAAAATAAAAAGAAATAAAATTAATTCCTCATTGTATATACCTACCATGTACATAGAGCTCCACATCTATTTATTTCCCCTTATAAATAAATAAATAAAAATCCAATAAAAATGTGTACATATTCCATATCCCATAATGTAAATAAATAAAATAAAAATCACAAAAACAAAAATAAAATAAAAAGAAATAAAATAAAAATCAAAACCTACATTGTAAATATACCATGTACATAGATGTATATATCTATTTATTTACTCCTTGTAAATAATTAATAAAAATAAAACAAAAATACCTTATTATTCCAAATTTTATTCTATAAATAAATATAATTTAAAATTGGAATAAAATGTACAAAAATAAATAATTAAAAATAAAAAATAAAAAATACATAGTGTATATACCTATATATAATAAAACTATATTGTACATACCATATTTTTATTTCAAAAAAATAAATAAAAATCACTAAAAATGGTTTAAAAATAAATAAACATTTTTCATGTTTTAAGTTTTTAAAAAATAAGTCATTTATTATTTTAAAATGGATTTTCAGATAATTATGGCGTGGCTGCACCCCATTGGTCCACGGGGGATGTTGACCCCCAGTCAACTCTCCCCCGCGGACCTCCTCTTTGCGGATCCAAGCAACCGACCCGATTTCTCCATATTACCCTGCTTGATCCGACCACCAAATCCTTAAATCCCGGGTCCTAATCCTTCCTGATACATCCGAGATACACGCCCGGGGATCTACATAGGGATCTGTGCTCCGAATTCCTCGCCCGATCCTCATCTAGCCGGACCCCTAGTCGTATATAACTCCAGCTCCGCCGCACTTTCCCAGCATCTTTGGCGTCACCCCTTCCACCCAGGACCTCCACCCGATTCCTCTGAGTGACAGCTTTGGATTGGAGTGTTGTATAGAGGCGGAGGAGCTTCCCGTCACTGATCCGGCAGCTTCTCGGTGTCGTGCGCCCCCCAGAGCAGCGCCTGAGCCTCGGGCCTTCGACAAACCTCGAGGCGAAGACCAGAGCTCCCCGAGCTCATCCCCAGTCGACTCCACCCATCTAGTAAACCTAATTCTTCCTAGTTTTCGTCAATTTTCGATTATCCCCAAATCAACCCATCGCCGTCTCCGATCAATTAGCGTCACCTCACCCTTCGATTCGATCATCAAACGACACCCACATCTTTGCAGACTCCTCTTCACGTTCTACACCCACTCACACCCCTGTCTCACCCCGGAGCAGGTCCCTCGACCTTCATCGCCGTCGCCTCGCCGGAGGTCGCCCATCTTGATGCACCAGACACCCATTTCGCCTCTAACCGGGTCGAGGCACTTTTCCCTCGACCCAGGAGTCCTCGTGTGAGGTTTTGCAAGTCTAATGAGTCCCATCTGAAGGTCTGGACATTTGGGCACCCGAGCTCCGAGCCTCTTCGTCGCCGGAGCGTCTCCAACGTCTCCAGCCTCATCGGAGGTATCCAGTAGCTGCGGACTACAGAGGCGAACACGTTCCACCTTTTAGCAGCTTCCGAGGAGGTCATCAGCGCGCACAGGAGGCCAGCGAAGATCGTCGGCGTCGAGTTCTTGGAGGACCTTCCTCAGCCGTCCATTCAGCCTTGAGCTCCAGTTTTGATCCACGCTGTCCACTTGAGGAGCAACAGACTACCGTTCGATCATCTGAGGTTGGATCTGGACCGTCCTTCCCGATGAAGGGATAGCCACAGCGTACCTTATCCGTCTGATCCTCCACGTGGTAAGCCATCCACCGTTCGATCATAGCCAGGGTCCTTCGAAGAGGCGCAACGCACTTCCATCGTCCGATCGCACACGTGGCGCGTTTCCAGTCCTTGGATAATAAGTGGGGTAATTTATACTTAGGCCCCCTCCTGTTTTGCATTTTCGTTTAGTCCTGTAAATATTTTCCGTAGTTGTTTTTAGTTTGGTAAAATTGCATAGAGGACCTGGATGTTTCTAGTATTTGCATTTTCATCCCTGTTTATGTTGGACATGTGCTTCGTCACGTGAATTTTTGGAGAAATTGCAATGTCTGGGCTTGAGTTTTTATGTGTTACTGAATGAAATATATGTTTTAATATTTGCATCCATGCCCCTGTGAACGTTTTATTCAACATGTGCTGAAATTCTTTGGGCATTTTGCACTTTCTTCCCTGGACTTTTAGCACGTGTTGCTAATAAGTCCCTGGAAGTAAGTTTTATTACATATAGGTCCTTCCGTGCCCAGTACACGTGCCTTGCGCGTGAGATATCAGAATTTTTGCATGAAGGACCTCAAACTTCTTGGACGTGTTACTTTTCAGTCCCTGGACTATAGTTTTATTGCGAATAGGTCCCTGTGCACTTTATATTTGTTTTTTATTTTAATAAAATATCAAAATTAATCCAAATTGCGTGAAAATTGGACACGTGGCTCCTGTCACTGTGTAAAAATTTTACCAATTTTTGGGTACATTTTTTGAGCATTTTTAGTATTTTTAAAAATTCAAAAACACCCATTTTTGCCTTTGTCCAGATTAAAAATTCCCAAAAAAAATAAAAACTCTTTTAAAAATTCTAAAAAATCCAATTTTGTCTATTTTTATGTGTTTGATTTTCTATCCATTTTTGGTTATTTTTGGATTTATAAAAACCATAAAAATTAAAAAAAACTCTTAAAAACTCATAAAAATTCTAAAAAATTATAGAAAATTAAAAAATTCACCATTTCTTTTCCTGAATTTTCTTTTTTATTCTATTTTTCATGAAAAATAACTCCAGGCTCTTTTAGGACCATTTTATATTTTAATTTGGTCCCCCAAGGTCGTTGCGGCCTCAATATTGTTTATGGGAACGATGATGTGTCTTACCGTATTGTTCAACTATTTCTTTATGCTCTAGAATGCTACAATCTTCAAATATATACATGATCCAAAACAGAATCGGGTGAAACTGCATAGAAGATAAATTTTCACCACTTAGATTTTGTCATCCAATATTAAGTAACGATAGTACACACTAGCATGGTAGAAATGCTGGCTATATGCATGCGGCGACAACAATCGATGCTCTTAATGGTCTATTTTCACTTACCTTTGATATAGCTGAAAGAATTAGATCATTATGACATGGATATGGTTTCTCAATTTGTTGAAGCAAATCATTGACTATACCAATATTTGCTTATTAGTGATCGATTTTCTTGATATTGTTAGTGATTCTTTGCACCATAAGAGGGTTTCAGTCATTATCATTACTTTCCACATATGCATCAAGATATACATCAAACTGGGCACAAGGTTCGTTCTATTTAGAATTGCTTTATGCAGCTGGAGAAGAGACATAGAAAAATAAATTCAATATCATGATGTAGGATAATTTTATTCCCAATAGAGGAACTTTTAATTGGATCTTAGCACATGATAATGGCGATCAGACCTATTGGGTGTTAAGTGAAAACAATAAACATCGATATTGACATGTGACCACAAATTTATCAGAAATATGTTGTAAAGGGAGCTCATGGATCGTCGATCGTATCGATGATTATTTTAAAGAGTTAATGGTTATTTTAATGAACGTCAAGAAGAATAAGAAATGATAACTATTAAGTTAATGAAGTCCTGCTTGAGAAAGATACAAGAGAAGCAAGATCATATCACGTTCACAGAATTACACCGGCACATATACAAGTGCAAGATCGAGATGGGTATGCGTATGATGTTGACTTAAATGACTCAGAAAGCGAACTTCATATGAATTTATATATACGAAGCATTTTGTATGACTACATGTCATAGCCAGAGGTTCATGCATACGAATAAATCTTGATAATTATGACACTTATTCCCAATATTATTCAAACAAATATTATCGTCAAGCATACATATATCATAGCCTAGACATCTCCGGTTCAGGAAGAATTAGAAACGAAATGGATAAAATATTTTTGCAACAGAAGTCATGCCAAATCTGCAAATAGGTATGACACAACCGATGAAGTTGTTCGCATAGATATTAGATAAGATCATCCCCTCAATTTTTAATAAGTAAATACTTCTGCTATATATTTTTATTTTTTGTTATTCTTATTAACCTAAATGATTATTAAATGACACATCTTGATAGATCACCTGGTCCAGCAAGCACATCAGCTTTGTAATTGTAGAGCGAGCATCGTTCTTTCGAGCCTAATAAATTAGTGATTATTTTACACAAATGTTGATCATGTATATTGTACATTTATCTTCAATGATAGTAACATGATATTTGTCGATTCGATTTTGTCGAGCACAATAAGATACTTAATGGATTTTTGCAAAAAAGGTGCAACTATATATCGTTTTTTAGAATGGTTGCATTTTCGTATGTTTTAAATATGAGGAGACTAGTAATGGATCCTGCATTGTCTACAGGTTTATTGGAGGGTTGGCGGCATGAAACATACACCATCCACCTTAGATTTGGAGAGGAAACTATTACTTACATGATATGGGTTTAAGTAGTGGTATGAAGGTCCTTGGTTTTGAATGTTAATAGAATAGATATTCCAAGCGGATGGTGGGAAGCAATTTTCCAAAACATGTTAGGTGACATACCATATTTGATAAAAAGTGGTAAATTGATACTTACATGGATACGAAAAACATACATCCACCAGGATGGCCCTTTGTTTAGGATTGATGATGAACAAGAAGCAACACACACAGTTAGAGGACTTATTTTTCTATCATATTGGAGTTAATGTCCGTGCAAATGACAACATGGATTTTGTACCGCTTAGGTAAGGCCTTATTTCTTATTACTATTTTTATAATATTCTTTTACTATTACTTAAGCCAAATGTATAACTCTAAATTTTCTACATATGTACTTACTCCATTTACTCAAATTAGAAGATTGTGCACAACTGCCATTGGGCGTTGCTTCTTTAGCGTACATGTATTCTGAGTTGGACAAGGACGTGAAGATCGAAATATCATGAATTTATGCCATTTTCATAATACTGAAAGTATGTCTTGTATGAGAGAACGTACAAGTATACAAAGAAGATCGCTTGCCCTCAGGTGTATAAAGAGTGAAAAGTTTTAAGGAAAATATATAGACTGCGACGGCTGCTTATTATCAAAACTAAATGGATACACGGAAAATTCACTAGGTAAACAATCCTATAAATTATAAATTATGTTTATCTGTTTGAAGACTTATATATGACATTATTGTTAGAGTTATAGATTAATTGGATGCCTTACAATGAAGAATAACATGTTAAATTGCATCCAATATGCACGAGTAATCAATCCACTTGGATGAGCAGAGTTCCTTTCATTTGTCATGATATTGCATAATACATTTGCCAAATCAAGTGATGCGCTAGTTCGAAATGCAATATGTCCCAGCTTATGTTGAGAGGACACACGTTCTCTCTCGATGAAATTATATACGCGGTGGTGACATATTAGATTTGGTCCTTATTACATTATGAATACGTGGAGTGATGGAGGGATATAGAAGACGACAGTCTTTGAGAATAAAGATGCTGACAATGATGCTTATATGAAATGGAATTGGAGTATAATGAGAAGGTGGAGACATATACAGAAATTACCTCCTACAATAACG
This sequence comes from Ottelia alismoides, assembly GCA_037367405.1. Lineage (NCBI taxonomy): Eukaryota > Viridiplantae > Streptophyta > Magnoliopsida > Alismatales > Hydrocharitaceae > Ottelia > Ottelia alismoides. The sequence goes on from JAZKJV010000765.1 coordinate 348,463, forward strand.
TATCATCCCCATGATCCAATAGAAAGAAGCCTAGTATGTAATCACTTCTTCTTTTCTTTAATATATATACCAATACCATAATTATTTTTCTTCTTATCAGGTGAACACGATTTTTTGTGGGAGAATCAGCTTGGATGAAATCCATAGATTGGTGAAACTGCCTTCAGACTCGAGGATGAAGATTGAAGGTCCAATTTCATTTTATGGTACAATTAACATGATGTCATTGTTGTACCAACTCCATCGCTATAAACATGTTCATGTGTCGCAATATTGACAAGAGCAACAAACAATTGAGGCTTCAAGTTTGAACATCTTGTTTAATTGGCTCTTTTTCTTAAAAAAATCTTTTTTCTCAAATAAGATATTAAAGATAATATGTTTCTTTTAGATATGGGGCTTGCATAATATTGTGGAGAAGCATACACGATATTCAGTTGTTCAATTTCTATTGGAGCAACACAGAGGACATTCAAGTCATACGGGGATGTTAGGGGCAACAACCTTTGGATAAGAATATATAGGATATTTGAGTCAAACACATATTGCACGATTGTTTTTCTCTGGAGAGTAGTTTACTGGATTATTGACTCAACAAGGTATTACATGCCCATCAAGTCAATTTGATTGTAAACCATCTCAACTCTCACCTCCCTCAATTTGATTCACAAGCTCTTCAAGCACAACTTGTTTGCTAGTGCATGTTTTGGTGAGATAATTAAATTTGAAAGCCTGATGTTGGATATCCATATGACAATGTCGCAACATTCTCCGTATCCATCTCAAAGCCCATCAATGGGAGTATGAATCAACGAGCCTACTGAACCTCCGTCAAAGTTCCCACAAAAATTGGTGATTGAAAAAGAACCACCAAACAAATGAGTCAAGAAGTAGAACTTCTACGAAAGTCATCAGCCATGGCACAACCACTCATGCACATTCCAACTTTTTCTGAACAAATGTCAAGTAGAAGAAATAAAAACAATTTACATGCGAAGATAACTAGAAGATGACATGAAGAGGTCAAGGAGGAGATTGAGGAGGAGGCCTATAAAAGGGTTTATAGGCAATGGAAAATTTAAAAATCAAAGTTTGTTTTTGAAGTGATTATGAATACATCTTTTTATGAAATTTAATGTAGTGAAATTTTAAAATCGAATGTTTACTTGAATTGAATAATCGATTCATGTGTTGTATTCGACAATTACTTGAATTGAATATTCGATTCATGTGTTGTATTCGACAATTATACTGGATACCAAAAAAATATACAAACACATATGTATTCTTAATAAATAGAGTAACTTGCATTACACAATATTATTTATATACAATATGTATTTCATATTTATATATAATTTTAGTACTGTTTATATTGTTAATTTAAATTTGTATTCATCTTACGAAAAAATATTTTTAAAAATATAAAAAAGAATGATTGTTGATGTTGTTTTAAGATGAAAATGTAATTGAATATGTTCTAATCAAAAGGACGAAATATATCGACTAACAAAACAAATTTCATATGTTTAAAAATTATTTATTGAAGAAACAAATAAATTAGTGTAAACTCAAACATATAGTTATTAAAAATATGATCAAGAAGGATTTTTATAAAGAGATCTTGAAGAAAATTTTGATAACAAAGATCCAAACAAAATGGAGCGTTAGACATGGAAATTAATCAGATGGTGGCTGAGGTGTTGATTTAGGCATGGATTCCTGATGAATTCATGATTCATCTCATTTATTCTTTCATTTTGTCTAAAATCTTCATTAAACTACATGTAAATAACAACTAATTCTCACTTATTAGCACAATCATATCAAATATTAATATTTCATATTTAACATTTATTTCAACCAAAAATAAAAGAATAAAGGTAAAAATAAAAATAAAAGGAAGAATGATGTAAATATGTGCATACTGGTCCTAATCCTGAGACCTAGTCAAATTAATGTGGCCGATAAAATAAATAAGTAGGGGGAGATACATATCTTAATTTATAAAAAATCTAAGAAAATATATATCACATGTTGTACATATACACATTATTCACCTTGTACATATATTCCTCTTCTTTATTTATCATTCAGATCACTCCAAATAAATTTATTTTCTCCATAAATATGTTGATGGTAATTTATATTAATTTATAAAAATATCACAAAAATTATCTAATGTATAGATAACATGGTATAAAGAACTGAATTGTAAAATGATCATTCAAAGCTAAATATCTACTTCGTATGAAATTAAAATTTATCAAACTCACTTTTATTGAATTTACAATTAATTTATCTTTAAAATGAAAGTAGTTTCATTAAAATTAGAGATAAGACGTGAAAGTCAGCTTTTTGGGGTATTGTAGTATCAAAATAATTGTATATTATTTCCTATTATTTTATTCATCGTATTTTCTCATTATTTATATTTTTATTATCTTCCTTAAATTTTATAATAATTACGGGGAAAATAAAATTTCTAAAGTTTAAAATCACCAAAGATAATTGTATATACCTATTATATATTTATAATGTACATATATTGTACATAATACTATTTATTTAATTTATTAAATAATGTTGTTAAATAAAAAATATATATTTATAATCCATAATTTATATTTAAAATAATAAAATATAAATTAAATAACTTATTTATCAAAATAAGTAATTAAAAATCAATAAACTATTATATACATGTAATTTACATATATAAAATATTATATTCGTATTATTTAACTAAATTTTCAATTATTTAATTTACTAAAAATTATAATTAAATTTTTTATTAAATTATTTATGGCTTTTACTTATATTATATATTAATTTAAATTACTTTATCATTTATTACTTAATTTACATTGCATTTTATTCATTTGTATAACTCTTTTTTCTTCTTCCCTGTTTTATCTTTTCTTCTTCTCTTCCCTCTCTGCCACGTGGCAGCTGAAGCGCCCTGCCTCAGCGGGAGCGCATCTACACACTCATTCTCAATATTACCCAACAACAGTCATAAACAACCTGCATGATATACCATTCATACAAAAATAATGACACAAGAAAGAAAATCTAAGTTTCCATTGATCACCAACGTCAACATAAGAATGAACATAAAATATCAGATGTCTCTTTATTACATCATAATTAGACGAAACAAAGGGAGATAAAGCAACTATAGAACTAAGCCTCAACCTCAACAATGTCCTACAGATGCACCACCGAAAATGCGAGCCTCCGTCTCTTGTTCGACACTTCCTGTTGGATTTCCAAAGAATGTAACTCATGAGTCAACTGACTCAGTAAGGATAAAATAAATTAAATCAAAAGAATATATGTAGGTAATGCAAATGCAGTAACTGAACAAGTTTAATGGAGAACAATATAAAAGCATCTAGTAATATACAATCAGATATAATTTAGGCCTTTAACTTTTACGTAACCAAAAATCAATTCCTTGACATATCTTAATCCTAAATTTCATTTACTTATCCCGGACTCACTCGTCAAAGGAGAAAGCTCGCACTAGGAATGAAGCCTGCAACACTCCACTCATAATGCAACCTAAAACCTCTGCGCAAGCGCGATCCTTCAGCTAGTCTAGTTGGTAATACTCTGACACTCGAGACGGGCATACATGCCCAATGAGTCGCAACTCTGTCAATCGAGTCTGCCGGAGGAGTCTCGCTCGCTCCCTAGTAAGTGCAACAAAAACGGATCCGTATGATACAATGCACATGTGCATCTACCTCAATTCCACCGGAGTACATACCACCACCCCACTCTATGATGCCCCTCGAGTGGGGTGACTCACTGTCGGCTCCACCGGACCACAAGGGTGGGCACCCACCTTGTGGTATTTATTCATTTGTCCCTCATCAACATTTCATATACTTACCTCAAATGTAATTTAATACTGAAACTTACAAAAAAAACATTCACCATGTCCGATCAGTGGTTTGGACGCTCAAGTCATCAATCATCCCATAAGTACACCATATTATATGATATGTTATGTCATATAATCAGCCATTTCATACACATGTAACCAATTGAAATCTATTGTTAGAACCCAGATATGGGTAAACCACATCCTGTAAAAAAAATCTGGGGAGAATGCTTAAGGGAATGTCAACCCGTGGGTCTACTGGTTTGGGATTTATATTCAAGAGTATAGTCGTTGAGTATAATCTTATAAGTTCACTGTAGTAATACAAGGCTACATCGAAGACAACCTGCACAACCATCTTATTTATTCCTGGCTCAACATCTCGATTATCTCATTTTATACTGATATCTGTTGACTTAATGTCTCATGATTAGAATAAATCCCAAAAAAAACGTTAATCCCAACACTTTCATAGACTGGATGGCTCAACACTTCCTATATCTATAAGGGCTTAAAAAACCTCCTAAATTGGATGGTTATCATAAATGAGATTCACCACTCCCACTTCTATGTGAAAAGAAACATCCAATAGTGGGAGATCTCATATAGATCTTCTTCTTTTATTTCTTTTGATGCAAACAAAATTAGGCATGAGAGTTCAGGTTGTAGGATTCCATTCGACACAGAAGTGCATACATGAAACTTTACATCCGAAGCATTATCCACATGAAGCAAAAAGAAGGAGTTTTAATGAGAGCCCAACAAAAAAAAATTCACCAGATCGACTCCTGCTCTCTCTCAAGTTCACATAGATCAATCTTGATCGTGTCTCACAATTGGTTATATATTGGACAGAAGGGAGAGCAGGGATTAAGAGTAAATGAATAGGATAGGGATTACTATATTGAAATCACAATACAACCCATGCCATCAAAATCATAAAGGCTCTAATGGAGCTATATATAGATCAAAATCGAGTGTAAGCCGCAGAAAAAGGGAGGGAGAATCGTACATGATAAAAGTATTACCCTAAACATTGTCGTCTAGATAAGATTACTATTCATTTATATCCGAAAACAAACTCGAGTCATCTACAGGAATACATCCATTTATGTGTGTATCGTCCAACTTGCAAGATTAACAACTATCTTATTAAAACCGAGATTTGATAGGGAGAAACTCGAGGTACCAACAGCAAGAGGGTGATCCATGGGGTAGGATCAAGACCGAACAATCAACCCCAAAAACAACTACCTCTAATCGTAAGATACGCGAAAATCAAAGGTAGAAAGTCAAGATCCGTTACCTATGTTAGCGTACGCCTCCAATCCGTGTTCTTGATTGTTCGATCAAGAATCCGGTGAGAGAGATACCTTTCCCTTGTTATGATGCTCCTCCTTTTTCTTTTGTCGCGAAGCCTCGGAGCTTGCACCAATCTCTCTTTGGTTCTCTAGAGAAGGAGAGGGAAAAGGGGATAAGAGAATGACTTGGGAGGAGGAAAAGAATGGGTTAGGGTTTGGAAAGGAGTAGGGATGAGGGGAGATGAAGGGTGTGGGTCTTTATATAGTTGGGGATTAAAATCTTAGTTTTAGAAACCCTAAAATAGCCTTAATTCGTACTTAACTTATCTAATCTCGTAACCATTAATCCCCTCAAAAATCATGACCCCTCTTCACCAAAACAGACATATCTCCCACATCCGAACTCGAAATTACGCGTTTTTGGGCTCGTTGGAAAGCTTGCGACGAGACGCTTCTTTTGAGTATAATATTTAATAGGTTTTAGATATTCAGAAAAAAATCCGAAAATTACGGGATGTTACATCATAACAACCTTAAAAACAGTCTCGTCCACCAGACTTAGGATGCAAAAGATGTAATCATAACAACCTAAAAAGGTTGGATCCTATCGAGTAAAAGATAACAACCTTAAAAAGGATGAAAGTAGCTTATATATTACCTTCAAAAAGGTATGGGTAGTCCCATCGCATATCCGCCTCAGGTTCCCAGGTGGCCTCCTTGGAGTTGTGTCGTTGCCAAAGGATCTTCACCAAAGGTATCTCCTTGTGCCTTAACTTCTTCACTGAACGATCGATGATCCGAACTGGTTCCTCCGGATAACTCAGGTCAGTATCCACACGAAGGTCATCATAACTAATCACATGCGATGGATCATGCACATATTTTCTCAAGTTGGAGATATGAAAAACATCATGCACACTAGCAAGGTGAGGAGGAAGAGCAATCATGTACGCAACTTTACCAATCTTGTCGAGAATCTCGAACAGTCCGACAAACCGGGGTGCTAACTTTCCCTTCACTCCAAATCTCTGAACTCCCTTTGTGGGAGAAACTCTCAAGAAGACAAAATCTCCAACTTCAAAGCTAAGATCAGTGCGTCGTCTATCGCTATAGCACTTTTGCCTACTCTGTGCAGTAAGCAATTTCTTCCGAGCTATCTTGATTGCCTTAGCAGTCTCCTCCAAATACTCCACCTTATGTAGAAGGTTATGTCCAATCTCCTGCCAACTCAGAGGTGTAGAGCATCGTCTTCCATACAATGCTTCAAAAGGAGCCATGCCTATGCTGGCATGGTAACTGTTATTATACGTAAACTCTGCTAACGGCAAATGGTCCTTCCACGACCCTTTCCACTCCAGCACACATGCTCAAAGAAGATCCTCCAGTGTCTGAATCGTCCTCTCAGATTGTCCGTCGGTCTATGGATGGTAAGCAGAACTGAGGCATAGTTGTACTTCTAAAGAACTCATGAATTCCCTCCAGTAGTGAGAGGTGAACCTTGGATCACGATCAGATACAATCTGCTTCGGCAGCCCATGAAGTCTGACAATCTCCTTAATAAAGACCACTGCAAGCTGTAAGGGAGTGCATGCCATACTCACAGGTATGAAATGTGCTGACTTAGTAAGCCTATCAACCATGACCCAGATGGCATCATGACTACTAGTGGTCTTAGGAAGACCCGTCACAAAATCCATAGATATACCCTCCCACTTCCACTCAGGAATAGGAAGGGATTGCAAAAGTTCAGGTGGCCTCTTATGCTCAGCCTTAATTTATTGACACGTCAGGCATTTTGCCACAAACTTGGCCACATCCCTTCTCATTTGCTTCCACCAAAATTTTTTTTCAAATCCTTATACATCTTTGTGCCACCAGGATGTATCGACAAACGTGAACTATGTGCCTCACGCATGATCTCTTCCCTCAATTGTACATCTGCTGGAACACACGATCGATTCACATTTCGTAGCACACCATCTTGATAAGAAAAGCCAACTAAGGTTCCTGCGATAGCCTTCTCCTTGAGTCTCTGCATACTCAGGTCTTCATGTTGCCCTTAGATGATTCGCTCAACTAACTCTGGACGAGAAGGGGATGGAACTATGACAGTCTCTCGACTACTCTGAAATGGATGCCAATCACTAAAAGCTGCAAGAAGATCCCATGCTTTAAGCTGAGGATGAGATTCACTTGAATGAGGCCTACGACTAAGGGCATCAGCAACCACATTCGCCTTACAAGGATGGTAAGAGATGGTGCACTCGTAATCCTTTAACATCTCCAGCCATCTCCTTTGCCTCATATTGAGCTCCTTTTGATTAAAAAGATGCTTGAGACTCTTGTGATCTGTGAAGATTTCGAAAGCAACACCATAAAGATAATGTCTCCACATTTTAAGAGCAAAGATAACTGCTGCCAGTTCCATATCATGAGTTGGGTAATTTTTCTCATGTGGCTTCAACTTTCTAGATCCATATGCAACAACCTTACCATGTTGCATCAAAACCGCACCCAGACCCTCCTTTGATGCATCAGTGTAAACTGTGAATCTGTCTGGACCCGACGGAATTGTCAAGATGGGAGCTGTAGTGAGCCTTTCCTTCAGTGTCTGGAAGCTATTCTCACACTCTTCTGACCAAGCATATGGCATCTCCTTCTTGGTCAGCTGGGTGAGGGGAAGGGAAATCTGAGAAAACCCCTTCACAAACCGTCTGTAATAACCGGCTAAACCAAGAAAGCTTCGGATCTTAATCACGTTCTTCGGTCGTTCCCAACTAAGGACTGCTTCGATTTTTGCAGGATCCACAGATACTCCTACACCTGAGATAACATGGCCTAAGAATGATACTTCTTGAAGCCAAAACTCACACTTACTAAACTTTGCATATAGCTTGTGCCTCCGCAAGGTCTCCAACACTGTCTGTAAGTGAGTGCCATGTTCCTTCTCATCTCGAGAGTAGATAAGGACATCATCAATGAAAACCACAACAAAGCTGTCGAGGAAAGGCTGAAAAACTCGATTCATCATGTCCATGAATGTTGCTGGGGCATTTGTCAAGCCAAAGGGCATCACTAAGAACTCGTAGTGACCATATCTGGTTCTGAATGCAGACTTAGGTATATCCACATCCCGAATACGTAACTGGTGATAACCAGACCGTAGATCAATCTTAGAGAAGATGGATGACCCTTGTAGCTGATCAAAGAGATCGTCAATGCGCGGCAAAGGGTAACGATTCTTGATTGTTACTTTATTCAACTGCCGATAATCTATACACATGCGCATAGATCCATCCTTCTTCTTAACAAAAAGGACAGACGCTCCCCATGGAGATGTACTAGGGCGTATGAAACCCTTCTCCAGCAGTTCTTGTAACTGCACCTTGAGTTCCTTCAGCTCAGCTGGTGCCATCCTGTATGGTGTCATGGATACTGGTTGAGTTCCTGGAATGATAGAAATCTCAAACTCCACCTCACGAGGTGGAGGAAGCCCAGGAAGATCTACAAGAAATACATCTGGAAAGTTCTTTACTATTTCAATCGCCTCTATTCCTTCCATAGGAGTTTGATTCCCAATGACATGAGCAATAAATCCTTCGCATCCTTGAGATAACAGACGATGAGCTTGCAATGCAGATATGCAGGTTACCCCTCTCGACGAGGTGCTTCCATCTAATATGAATTCTTGTAGCTCAGGAATCCTGAAAATAATTTGTTTTTGGAAACAGTCTAAACATGCGTGGTGATTCTCAAGCCAGTCCATGCCGAGAATAACATCAAAATCCTCCATCTGAATGAGCAGCAAGTACGCCTCCAACATATAACCTCCAATATAAACTGGGCAATCGGGAAATACCCGATGGACAACAGACACCTGACCCCCAGGTCCCTTAATAAGATAAGGGTTTGAAACTATGGTAGGCTCTCGGCCTAAGGTATCCGCAAAACTCCATGATACGAAGGAATGAGATGCACCCGAGTCAAAAAGAGCATGAGCTGTAAAGTCGCCTACTGAAATCATACCTCGTACTACTGATCCCGAAGCATGTGCTTGCCCATCGGTGATGGCATTGAGTTGTCCTTCTCTTCGTGGCCCACTGGAACCTGTCGTGCTTCGAGTCTGGTTGGGATGTCCCCTGCCATCACGAGAGGTAGAACCACGTCCCTGGTGCTGCAGACGTCCCCCTCGTACAGTACCTCGCATCTGTGAAGCTCCCAACGGACAGTTGGACCTGATGTGCCCCTCTTGGTTGCATCGGTAGCAAACACGTGCATCGGTTATGCTGTTCACCATTGAATGTGCTGGTCGTGATGGCTCGGAAAGTGCTTGCACCAAGGTAGGACCTCCTCCATGTGCGGACCTGGCAGACATGCCATGCCGGTAGGGGTGGATACGTTGTGCTCTTCGTGCTGTCGAACGATCATTACAAGCAGTCTTCCCATAATAGCTCGATCCTCCTTGCCTGGTTTGTACTGACCTGCCTTCACGCAAGTCCTCCTCCACTCGTGATGCAACATCAACCACTTCCTTCATAGTAACCAATCTAAGGGGTACTAGTCTCTCGCGAATTTCCTTACGGAGACCTCGAAAGAACTTGAATGCTTTGTCAACCTCAGTCGGCACAGTGCTAGCAGCATACTTCAGCAACTCCGTGAACCTATTTAGATAAGCAGTCACAGTCTTGTTCCCTTGCTCGAGTAGTGTGAACTCCACGCGGCGCTGCTATAGCTAGTATTCCGGATAGAAATGCTCCTGGAACGCCTCAGTAAATTTCTCCCAAGTAACCAGCGTTGTAATATGCGGCTCCATAGAACTCCACCATTCCTCAGCATAGCCCGCTAAGGAGTAAGTGGCAAGGGTAACCTTCTCCTCATCTGGTACATGTATGGTGCGGAATACCTTTTCCACACATTTCAGCCATCTCTCTGCCACATCTGGGCTTGTATTGCCCAGAAACTCTGAAACTTTCTCCTTGCGATATTTTGAAAATATGTCCTCTTGTCGCGGTGGTGGCGGTGACGGAGGAGGAGGAGGTGGTGGCGGCGGTGGTGGATCACCATCTCCCCCACCCATTCCGGACCCTCCTTCAGACGCAGATCTCGACAATCGCTCCTCGAGCATAAGTTGTCTTTGCTGCACATCCTGCAACATCGTCATCATCGCAGCCAACTGCTGCGCAATCTGATCCCTACGAGGCGGCATGATCTGCAAGTGTAGAAAAAAAATTGCAATTAGATCCTAGAGTAGAGATCATTAGTCAACCTTGATCAATATATATATATGTATATATATATATATTGACAGTAGTCAGAAGACTAATTGTCTGATGTATAATGGTATTTCTCCTACCATACAGTTTGCCTATGACTGATGGGGTAATTGGGCTCTGATACCAAATGAAATGCCCCGCTTCAGCGGGAGCGCATTTACACACTCATTCTCAATATTACCCAACAACAGTCATAAACAACCTGCATGATATACCATTCATAAAAAAATAAGGACACAAGAAAGAAAATCTAAGTTTCCATTGATCACCAACGTCAACATAAGAATGCACATAAAATATCAGATGTCTCTTTATTACATTATAATTAGACGAAACAAAGGGAGATAAAGCAACTATAGAACTAAGCCTCAACCTCAACAATGTCCTACAGATGCACCACCGAAAATGCGAGCCTCCGTCTCTTGTTCGACACTTCCTGTTGGATTTCCAAAGAATGTAACTCATGAGTCAACTGACTCAGTAAGGATAAAATAAATTAAATCAAAAGAATATAGGTAGGTAATACAAATGCAGTAACTGAACAAGTTTAATGGAGAACAATATAAAAGCATCTAGTAATATACAATCAGATATAATTTAGGCCTTTAACTTTTACGTAACCAAAAATCAATTCCTTGACATATCTTAATCCTAAATTTCATTTACTTATCCCGGACTCACTCGTCAAAGGAGAAAGCTCGCACTAGGAATGAAGCCTGCAACACTCCACTCATAATGCAACCTAAAACCTGTGCGCAAGCGCGATCCTTCAGCTAGTCTAGTTGGTAGTACTCTGACACTCGAGACGGACATACATGCTCAATGAGTCGCAACTCTGTCAATCGAGTCTGCCGGAGGAGTCTCGCTCGCTCCCTAGTAAGTGCAACAAAAACGGATCCGTATGGTACAATGCACATGTACATCTACCTCAATTCCACCAGAGTACATACCACCACCCCACTCTATGATGCCCCTCGAGTGGGGTGACTCACTGTCGGCTCCACCGGACCACAAGGGTGGACACCCACCTTGTGGTATTTATTCATTTGTCCCTCATCAACATTTCATGTACTTACCTCAAATGTAATTTAATACTGAAACTTACAAAAAAAACATTCACCATGTCCGATCAGTGGTTTGGACGCTCAAGTCATCAATCATCCCATAAGCACACCATATTTTATGATATGTTATGTCATATAATCAGCCATTTCATACACATGTAACCAATTGAAATCTATTGTTAGAACCCAGATATGGGTAAACCACATCCTGTAGAAAAATCTGGGGAGAATGCTTAAGGGAATGTCAACCCGTGGGTCTACTGGTTTGGGATTTGTATTCAAGAGTATAGTCGTTGAGTATAATCTTATAAGTTCACTGTAGTAATACAAGGCTACATCGAAGACAACATGCACAACCATCTTATTTATTCCTGGCTCAACATCTCGATTGTCTCATTTTATACTGATATCTGTTGACTTGATGTCTCATGATTAGAATAAATCCCAAAAAAAACGTTAATGCCAACACTTTCATAGACTGGATGGCTCAACACTTCCTATGTCTACAGGGGCTTAAAAACCCTCCTAAATTGGATGGTTATCATAAATGAGATTCACCACTCCCACTTCTATGTGAAAAGAAACATCCAATAGTGGGAGATCTCATATAGATCTTCTTCTTTTATTTCTTTTGATGCAAACGAAATTAGGCATGAGAGTTCAGGTTGTAGGATTCCATTCGACACAGAAGTGCATACATGAAACTTTACATCCGAAGCATTATCCACATGAAGCAAAAAGAAGGAGTTTTAATGAGAGCTCAACAAAAAAAAACTCACCAGATCGACTCCTGCTCTCTCTCAAGTTCACATAGATCAATCTTGATCGTGTCTCACAATTGGTTATATATTGGACAGAAGGGAGAGCAGGGATTAAGAGTAAATGAATAGGATAGGGATTACTATATTGAAATCACAATACAACCCATGCCATCAAAATCATAAAGGCTTTAGTGGAGCTATATATAGATCAAAATCGAGTGGAAGCCGTAGCAAAAGGGAGGGAGAATCGTACATGATAAAAGTATTACCCTAAACATTGTCGTCTAGATAAGATTACTATTCATTTATATCAAAAACAAACTCGAGTCATCTATAGGAATACATCCATTTATGTGTGTATCGTCCAACTTGCAAGATTAACAACTATCTTATTAAAACCGAGATTTGACTGGGAGAAACTCGACGTACCAACAACAAGAGGGTGATCCATGGGGTAGGATCAAGACCGAACAATCAACCCCAAAAACAACTACCTATAATCGCGAGATACGCGAAAATCAAAGGTAGAAAGTCAAGATCCGTTACCTATGTTAGCGTACGCCTCCAATCCGCGTTCTTGATTGTTCGATCAAGAATCCGATGAGAGAGATGCCTTTTCCTTGTTATGATGCTCCTCCTTTTTCTTTTGTCGTGAATCCTCGAAGCTTGCACCGATCTCTCTTTGGTTCTCTAGAGAAGGAGAGGGAAAAAGGGATAAGAGAATGACTTGGGGAGGAGGAAAAGAATGGGTTAGGCTTTGGAAAGGAGTAGGGATGAGGGGAGATGAAGGGTGTGGGTCTTTATATAGTTGGGGATTAAAATCTTAGTTTTAGAAACCCTAAAATAGCCTTAATTCATACTTAACTTATCTAATCCCGTAACCATTAATCCCCTCAAAAACCATGACCCCTCTTCACCAAAACAGACATATCTCCCACATCCGAACTCGGAATTACGTGTTTTTGGGCTTGTTGGAAAGCTTGCGATGAGATGCTTTTTTTTATTATAATATTGAATAGGTTTTAAAATTTCAGAAAAAAATCCGAAAATTACGCGGTGTTACAGCAGCTTTCTATTTGAAGGACATGAGAGGTTGACAATTTGACCTCCTCTTTTCCCCTTTTTATTATTCCTCTCTTCTTCTTCTTTCTTCCTCCCTTCTCCTGCCTCTTCCTCCTCCGTCCTCCCTAATGACCTAACAGAATGCTGGGACCATCGTCAACCTCGTCAAGCTCCACAAGTTTCCTCCACCACATCAACGTCCTTCTCTGACCCTGTTGAGATAATTGTTATCTTTTATATTGCTTATGTATTGTCTATTTTCTTTGTCTTCTTCTTGTAATTTCCCAATAGGTTTCTCTTCTATATAAGAGAATATTAAGACCACTCAGTAATGCAATTCTTTCTTTTCAACTCCACATGGTATTAGAGCGACGGTCCTAGATCAGAATCCTGACTTAACTCCATACCCCACCGCCAACCCAAGCAGTTGTCATTATTTCCTTCCACAATTACAACCTTCACGTGACATCGTCGGCGCCGTCTATAGCGGCAAGAGCGGCACCGCGGCACCACAACCACCACCACACAACAACAATGCGACACCACGGCATCGTTGCTACTCTCCGAGTGGCATTGAGGGTCGCCGCTAGTGATAGCGCTGCCTTAGCCCTCCGAATCACCGCATAGGGGCTCCACAAGCCCCCAACGATGCCTCTTGGGCCACCTCTAGGTTGCTACGACGAGTCGAGGGCACCGCCAACCCTTCCTTTATCTTCGCACGACTCTCGACAGTCTGAGTTGACCCTAAAATGGTCTGATTCTGATCGGAAAATGTGATTTCATACCTATAAATCGTGTTTTCTGGCCCTAACGTGCATCGAGGATTGGCGAGGATGGTTGTATGAATCTACATATACAATCAATCCTCCAAATGATCATGTAGACTTGCTCATATCGGTCTACTTCCCAGTCAAGTTCTGTTTTTGACCATTCTTCTATCATGTCAGAGAACAAGGGTGCCATTTTTTCTTCATCAAGTCCTTCAAGGGCCTAGCTCCCATCGTCAAGATGGATGGGACCAACTATGAGTTGTAGTTCCAACAGTTTCTCACCCTCATGCAGTGCAATAATAAGGAGCACATTCTGACTGAGCCAGAGCTGGCAGATAAGATTGGGGGCAATGCTTCTTGGAAGCAAGATGACGCGTATGCACGTATTTGGCTCTCCGAGACCCTCACCACAGTGATAGTAAATGATATTGTGAATTCCTTAGAGTTCTGCACCTTACATTTTCATGAGTTTCTTAGATCTCTTGGCATTGTTCACCAGACCTCATGTGCTTATACATTCCAGCAGAACGGTATTGCCGAGTGCAAATATCGTCACTTACTTGATGTGACCAGAACCTTATTAATTCAGAGTCGTGCTCCTCACACTTACTGGGGTGATTCAGTCCTCACTGCCTATTACTTAGTGAACCACATGCCCTATTCTCTGTTTAGAGAGAAGATCCCTTTCTCGATTGCGTTTCTCGAGAAGGATATGTTCCCCCTCACACCTCGTATGTTTGGCTCGGTTGCTTTTGTTCATGATTTCTCGCCTGGTCATGACAAGATCTCCCCGGACCTATCAAGTGTGTTTTTGTTGGCTACTCTTGTACACGTACCGTTTCTTTGATCTGCTTCAGCAAAAATATTTTGCCAGTGCTGATGCTACTTTCTTTGAGTTTGTCACGTATTTTTCTCCCGTAGGTGACAAACAAGCTGCATCAGACTCTGTTGTGGAGATCTACATGCCTCCTCCTCCTATTGTCGTACCACCACCTACACTTACCCCTACTCTACCACCAGCGCCACCATCACCACCTCTGCACCACATGCTCATGTGCCTACTCCTGGACCACCACCTACCTTTGTTGAGTTTTTTCCACATGTGTTTACTCGTAGATCTCGTTCTGTTCCCCCTATTCACATGCCTTCCCAATCATTCAGCATGCCTCATGTATGTAATGAGCACATTGTTTCTATTGATGACACTACTGAGTTGTCTATGCAGCATGATTATCTACAAGATGAGCAGGTGCCCTCTTGAGAGGGAAGCTTACAGGTTCATGACATGACATATGACCTTGATGTGCTGATTTCTCTGCAAAAGCAGAGACGTACATGTGCTACATATCCTTTGACAATCCATGTTTCCTTGAGCAGACTGCCAGATGCCTTCAGGAGGTTTAACTTGGCACTATCAGTCGTGGAGATTCCATGAATATATCAGGAGTCTATTTAGTACAATCAATGGTGTTTAGCCATGGAGAAGGAGATGATCGTGCTACACTCGTGTGGCACTTAGAGTCTTGTTTCAACTCCGGTTGGCACATCTGGTGTGGGGTGCAAGTGGGTGTTTACTGTGAAGCACCATGCAGATGACAGTGTAGATTGCTATAAGACGAGGCTTCTGGCATGTGGGTTCACCCAGACATATGGGGTGGACTGTCATAATACTTTCTCTCCGATTGCCAGACATTCTACTTTGTGTATTCTCCTATACGTTGCTGTGGCATAGGATTGGCCTCTTTTCCAGCTCGATGTGAAGAATGCCTTCCTATATGATGATCTACATGAGGAGGTCTACACGCAACAACCACATGGTTTCGCATTTGAGGGGGAGTGTCAGAAGATTTGCAGGCTACATAAGGCTATTTATGGCCTTAATTAGAGTCCAAGAGCATAGTTCCATAAGCTCTCGGACTTGATAGAGCAACAAGGGTTTGTGCAATCGACTGTCGATCACTCGTTGTATATACACATGGCTCAAAGGGGTACAATCATCATTTTTGTCTATGTTGATGATATTATTATTACATGGGATGATGAGCATGGCATTTAGGTTGCCAAGGATTTCCTAGATCAGCAGTTCGTGACCAAGGACCTTGGTAGTTTACGCTACTTTCCTTGGACTGGAGTTTGCTTGGAACCAGCGAGGTCTTGTGATGACCCATAGGAAGTACGTTACAGATCTCCTTTCTCAGACAAACATGGTAGATTGCAGATATACCACTACTCCTATGGACCCGAGCATGAAGCTCTATGATGATGACACTATGGAGGCCGGAAAGAGGAGATACGAGGAGCTAGTTGCCAAGCTCCTGTATGTGACCATTACCAAGCCAGATATATCATTTGTTGTGAGCAAAGTGAGTAAGTTTATGAAACAACCCATACATGCACATTTGGATGCAGTCTGTATAATTCTGAGGTATCTGAAGGTATCACCTGGCATGGGACTTCTTTTTAGCATAGGTGCATCCCTTTCAGTTACATCATATGCAGATGAAGATTATGCAGGGTGTCCCAAGGATAGGAAGTCTACTTCAGTATTTACAGTGTTCATAGGGACTTTCCTAGCATCCGTATAAGAGCAAGAAAGCAGACTGTGGTTACCAGATCTAGTGTTGGGTCATAATATAGGGCCATGGCACATGCTAGCACAGAGATGATGTGGGTTAGATCTGTTCTTACCGACCTGACTATCGAGGTGCTTCTTCCCATGCATCTCCAATGCAACAACCAAGCTGATCTTTTTCATTGCAAACAACCCAACCTTACATGAGAGGACCAAGCACATAGAGGTGGATTGTCACTACACTCGTGACATGATACAGAAGGGTCTTATCGCCACTACTCACGTCAGCTCTGGATACCAGAACATATGTACTTACTAAGGCCCTAACCAGAGGGCCTTACCGGAGATGATGTTCCAAGCTGAGCCTGATCGATATCTACGCTCCAACTTGAGGGGGAGTGTTTAGATATTTGTTATCTTTTATATTTCTTATGTATTTTCTATTTTCTTTGTCTCCTTCTTGAAATTTTCCCAACAAGTTTCTCTCCTATATAAGAAAGCCCTAGGGCCACTCAGTGTTGCAAGTCTTTCTTTTCATCTCCACATGCCCGTAATGCACATGTACATTCTTCAATCTCTACTCCTACTATAATAGACTTTCTCCCCCTCTACAGAACTCCATCCGCTATTTGTCTTCTTCGCCCACCTGTGAGCTTCGACGAGAGAGGGAAACTCATGACATGAGCTTAGTCTCCTCTGTCCATCGAGCGAGATATAAAGAGGAGTGCTGGTGTGATATGTCATCAAAGAATCGAGATCACCACTTACAATCATCAGATCAGAGCATTTCCAATCGAGCTTCGTCATTCAATCAACCACCTAGAGCAATTTGAACTGCATTGAGCCACTAAGCAAGCCACGTCCATCTGAGAATCAAGATCACCACTTATAATAATCATATTAGCATTTCTAATCGAATCATATTATGAAACCGTTGATCAAGTAGCAACATCTGAACAATAAGGGTAACGATTCATTTATGCATTGAGAACTACATTCGTCGCCTGGAGCAGAACTCGAGAGATTGAGGAAGAACACGATTCTCCCCATGTTCTACAGTAGCAATTTATCAACGTAAAGAGGCTCATTGTGAGCCGTCCGATTGAGACCATTTCCAGACCGTTACATCGCATCCAACGATCCATATTCGCTTTGTCTCCCAACAGCTTAAGGGTGCACGTGACCCACGCATGGGAGGCGAGATATTTTGGCACATTCGCAAATATTACCCCATACTTTTTTTCTATTTTCTGTGCAGGTCCACCAAATTGTAGTTACACGTGAGGTATTACGTGCCTCACGTGTGTTCATACACATTACATCCTCATGCTTTCTCTATTTTCTTATAGGTGTGGGTGCAACTGAAGTTCATGTGTGTCTGCACGTGACTCGTTGGGATTTTTGTGCCTAATATCCCCGCCGTTCTCATTAATTTCTCACGTGCCTTTTAAGTTAGGTTTTATTACATATCTACCCATATACAAGCTATTAAATAAATACCTATAAAATCTATAAAAAAAATAAAATAATCATTATTAAAATAAAATAAAAATACTTTTAAATACACAATAACATAATATATACATTATAAATTTGTTTTTAAAAATAATATCAATTTCTATTTTTCATAAATCAAAATACAAAAATACATTGGAACTCATAAAATACATATAATATATAAATACAATTTTAAAAATTTCATAAAAATTACTATACATATATTTTACTGTATACTAAAAACTACAAAAAAATCAATAAAAAATCCAATATAAAAACATAAATATTTAAATATACACCAGCACTTCTAAAAATCACCACTAATTTATAAAAAATCATAAAAATATATACAATACCTTATTTGAAAGGTATTTTCATTATCTATACATTATAAATAAATTTAAAAACTTTTAGTACCGTTTAATTTTTAGAAACCTAAATACCTTACAATTTTACATAAATACATTATTTTCAACTTTAAAAGCCTTTTAAAATCAAAACAAATTCTAAAAATTAATTAAAATTCCCTAAAAACAATAAACAACAACAACAAAGCCTTTTCCCACAATTAAGTAGGGTCGGCTATATGGATTCTTCGCCTCCATTCAGATTTATCTTGGGTCATTCCCGGCTTATATCTAAAAAACTAAGATCCCTTCATATAGTCTTTCCAACACTTTTTGGGTCGTCCTCACCCTCTCTTAGCTGGCTCAACATCCCAACACTCGCTTCTCCTAACTGGTGCATCTGTTGATCTTCTTTACAAATGACCAAACCATCTTAAGCAATTTTCTCGCATCTTATCCTCGATCGGAGCTACACCAACTTTCTTTCTTATTGCATCATTCTGAATCCGATCTTTACGTGTATGTCCACACATCCACCTTAGCATTTTCATTTTTGCTACAGCCATTCTCTACACATGTCTATGGTTCACAGGCCAACATTCAAATCCATAGAGCATAGCAGGTCTCAAAGCTGCTTTGTAAAACTACTTTCCTTTAATTTTTAAAGGAATCTTCTTATCACAGAGAACAGCAGAGGCTCCTCTCCACTTTAGCCAGCATGCATTTATTCTATTAGTAACATCTCCATAAATTTCCCCATCCTGTTGCAAAATAGATCCCACATATCTAAAAGAATCTCTCTTCCGAATGTTATTATCACCAATCTTCTCCTTCACCATTGCTTCCATCAAAGGTGCACTCCATATATTCCATCTTAGCCCTACTTATACGAAATCCTTTAGTCTCCAATGCATGTCTCCAAACCTCAAGCTTCTCATTTACTCCACCTCTAGTCTCGTCAATCAACATAATATCATCAACAAATAATATACACCAAGGTAACTCATCCTGAATGTGACTTGTTAACTCGTCCATAATCAAAGTAAAAAGAAATGGACTCGAAGCTGAACCTTGATGTAAACCAATGTTGATGTCAAAATAGTCAGTCTTCCCAAACGGGGTCCTTACACAAGATAAAGCCCTATCATTCATGTCCTTTATGAGGTTAATGTATAGGACATGTACTAGTCTCTTCTCCAAAACCCTCCATAATATCTCTTGTGGGACATAATCATAAGTCTTCTCCAAATCAATAAAGATCATATGGAGGTTCTTCCTTTTAGCTCTATAAATATCCATTGTTCTCCTCATCAAATGGATGGCTTCAATAGTTGAGCGACCTGGCATGAATCTGAATTGGTTTTCTTTTATGTTGGAAACTTTCCTCAACCTTCTTTCGATCACACATTCCCAAATTTTCATAGTATGACTCATCAGCTTGATACCTATGTAATTTGAGTAATTTTGAATGTCTCCTTTATTCTTATAAAGAGGCACCGCGATACTCCTCCTCCAATTTCCAGGCATTTTCTTGCTTCGCCAAATAACATTGAATAGATTCGTAATCCAAGTCAAACCACGCTCACCTAAAACTATCCATAGTTCTACAGGGATGTCATACGGCCCTACACCTTTCCCAGGTCTCATAACCTTCAAAGCCTCCTCTACTTCCTTTCTGTGTATTCGTCTATAGCTTGCACGATTCAAATAACTGTCACTGCTAGCTAGATCACCCAAAGTGATCTCTCTATTTCCTTCTCCAATGAAAAGTTTATGGAAGTACTACTCTCATCTAGTCTCTATGTCCTTCTGAGTAACAAGCATGTGACCTTCCTCATCCTTAATGCATCTCACTTGAGAAAGGTCTTTGGCCTTTCTTTCTCTTTCTTTAGCCAACCTGAATATATCCTTTTGGCTCTCCTTAGAGTCGATATTTTTATAAAAAAAACTTCATAAGCTTTTAACTTTGCTTCGCTTATAGCCTTCTTTGCTTCCTTCTTCGTTATTTTGTAGTTTGTGACAGTTTCCGTTGTTCTATCCTTAGACATAGCTTTAAAGCAAGCTCTTTTAATTTTTAATTTCTCTTGCACCCCTTCACTCCACCACCAAGCCTCCTTTTGACCTGGAGCTCCTCCCTTCGACTCGCCTAGTATCTCTTTGGTTACCTTTCAGATAGAAGATGCTACTGCCTCCCACATCTCGTTTGCACTACCGCTACAATCCCAAGATAAGTCTTCTAAAACCTTCTCCTTGAAGCATGATTGCTTCAGTGGAAGATTCTACCATCTAGTTCTAGTGATCTTAGGAACCCTCCTTTTCTTTACCAGGCCTTTTATTTGCATATCCAAGACTAACAAGCGATGTTGAGTTGTCAAACTCTCTCCTGGGATTACTTTGAGTCTTTACAACACAACCGATATCTTTCCTCAACGCAAAGTAGTCTATCCGTGTTCTAGTTGGCCCAATCTTATATGTAATTAAATGCTCCTCCCTCTTCTTGAAGAGAGTGTTTGCTATGAAAAGATCACATGCCGTTACAAAATCCAGAATGACTTTTTCCTCTTCATTTCTTTCCCCAAAATCATGTCCTCTATGAACACTAGCATACCCTGAAGCATCTTTTCCCACATGTCCATTAAGATCTCCACATATGCAAATCATCTCTCTTTGTGGGATTCCTTGTAAAATCTTATCATGATCCTCCCAAAAAGCTTGTTTAGTCCTTTCATCTAAACCAATTTGTGGTGCATAAACTGAGATGATATTCAGAATTTCTTCTTCAAGCACCAATTTTAGCAAAATAATCCGATTCCTGAATCTTTGCACCTCAACCACACAATCCTTCAAATCCTTATGAATAATCACTCCAACACCATTTCTACCCTCATCTTTACCTGAATACCAAAGTTTAAAGCTTGTCTTCTTGATCTCCCTTGCTTTCTCTCCAACCCATTTAGTCTCTTGAAGACATAGTATATGAATCTTCCTTCTTTCCATCGTATATCTCCAACAATTTTCCAGTTAAAGTGCCAACATTCCAACTACCAATCCGTAACTTCCCTTGCAATCTCTTTTGGACTAACTTCTTTACTCGCATGCGTCCATTATGCGAGAACCCTTGTAAATTTTGGACTGCATCCAGGAGGTGATGCAACAGAACTAGCTTAATTACCCTCATGCGTTCCTCATGCAAGAACCCTTGCAAATTTTAAACTACATCCAGCTACGACGTAGCTGCCCTTGCCCATTTTTCATTGCATTCGGATGATGCAACGCATCGCAAGTATGGAACGCCTTAACGAAATCTGTATGTTTGCTTAAATCCATGTTGAAAAGATCCTACTATCATGAGGCAACTTCCTAAATAGTATATTTTTTAAATAATATTTAGGAAGTTATCTCCGACTGTTTTACGCTGACTGGCGGCTACCTGACGCAACCCTCCTTATTTACCCGGGCTTGGGACCGGCCATGGCTGAGTTAAAATCAGAAAATATAAAAAAAGTCAAAACATAAAATCAAATACAAAAATATAAAATAGATACCTAGACTTCTTACATATAGATATATAAAACAACTTAAAACAATACAAAACATTAAATCAAATTAAAAAGATAAAAATAATTTAAAATCACTAATAGCCTACACTGTGGATCACTTTACTATTTACCCTAATTCATACAGTTTGCCTTCCTAAGTTTGACGCTCTCATATTTACCATATACACAAGTTTAGGAATATAAATAAAACAAACAAATCTTTTTCCGTGAATACCATTCGGTCGCCACAATGACATTGCTCTTCTTTTAAAGTAGTAGACCGATTGATATTTCACTTCTCAAATCGACACTGATCAATACATACCTAATCTTCATATCTATTTAATTATTTACAAATATTTTTAATAATTATTAAAAAATGTCCCGTCAATAGAGCTCTTTGCATGACACTTTTGAGCTTGTGATTCACGACCAAAGGACTAAAACGTAAGAGAGTTGCTTCACAACATCGCATTACCTTAGTAAACCAAATGCAATTTCTCCAAATAAGTAACAAGTGCGAGGCTCGCGTGGTTCGCAACTTTGCATAAAATACTCACATCTTGGGCACGTGCAGCTCGTGCATGGTATAAATAATGATGGGCACTTTTACATTTATACCTCCAAAAATATTCTAATCAAACACAAACACCCTTGCTGAAATACCCATCAGATCTTTACATTTTTCGCTATTCAAACAAAACCATCACCATACATTGATCGAATATATACCTTAGAGATCGTACACTCTTTTTTCTTTCAATTATTCGGATGTGTTTGTAACCCAGGAATCTTTTTGGTAAATTTTAGAGAATGTTAACAGAACATACACACTAACACCTCGAGAGTTTGTGAGATTTGAATCTGGATCTTTCTTATCAAAGTCAAATGTTAGACCCATAAATTGCATCATAACGGAAGCTAACTTAGAATTTCGAATATTTCTAATATTAAATCATTTTCTTTACACTTAGTGGATTGTTACATGAATTCTTCTCTCCAATTAATATCCAAAGGGCTTATAAAATATTCAAAAATCTTAGAGAAATTAAGTTTTTTCACCATTTTGCACCTATATTTATATGTTAAAATTTATGGTTTTTAAGCTAAAAAAAATATTGACGACATGGAAGACTCGGTAGAAAATGCTGTAATAATCTAATTAGTAAGATCGGATAATTGTGAGCAATAAATATCAAAAACATTTCTCAAATTAACAAGCATGGCTACTAAATTAGATTTGCTCATGCGATCTAGTGTATGTATGTTTTTATCCGATTCGCTACCATGTCTATTTCGAGTTGAGCCGAACATAGTATCTACCTAAAATGTATCCATTACTTTCTCTTTATATGACATTTTCAGCCATATTTAATATTATAGTATGTATATATAGGAAAACGGAGTACGCTCCCACAAAGCATGTAACTTACATGCTCACACACTTTTTCCTCGTATTTTTTTATTTTTCTGAAATGAAACCTAGTGGAATTTAGATCACAATATGTCACCATGATGTCATTCAAAATTCGACTTAACTCGAGACTTATATCCCCTCCATCAAGACTGTCAAATTTTAACGATCTCAAATTTTCTGAAATTGACCCTCTTTAGATGAAAGTGTCAAAAACGTCTGTTTCACATGAAATTTAAAACGCATATTCCACTTATTATTCTAAGGGTTCGTTGATTACCGGAATACCTCATGGTAATCCGGTTTACCTCCTGCATTCCGGGTCATTACCGGGTTGGAATTCCATCACAAATCAATGTGACATTATATCACATTCCTTATTCTAACTCTCTATCAACCCTCATAACCATCATAACAACTACTATTCACAGGAGGTTGCACCAACCCACCCCAACCAGTAAGCAAATGATCCCTGAGTAAATCTCCCCAGGCTTCATTTTTAAAAAATAAAAAAATCACAGAAAGAAAGGTAGGAGCACACTCTTATATGCTTCCAGCAGGGAGCATACTCATTTAACCCTATATATATATATATATATATATATATATGGATTTAAGGGGGCTGCCCCCTAGGGGCTGCCCCGCCCCATATTTCAGGCATTTTTTTATTTTTTTTTGAAAAATAAAACCATCTATATTCATCCCTATATCCCTCCTACATGCCATTCGAATTTCGTCAGAAACAGAGACTCCTACGGCCTCCATCTTGATGGTGTCGATTTAAAAAATCCTGTTACCGTTAAAAAATGATTGTCTAGATGGAGGTCGTAGGAGTCTCTGTTTCCGACGAAATTCGAATGGCATGTAGGAGGGATATAGGGATGAATATACATGGCGACATTTTTTGAAAAAAATAAAAAAAGCGCCGAAAATGGCGCGGGGGCAGCCCCATTAACCTATATATATATATATATATATATATATATATATATATATATATATATATATATATATATAGGATTTCCTTCAAATAGGACTTGGTCCTTCCATTCCTAAGGAAGGCCAGCATCTTTTTGTATAAAACAGGATGACTTTAGTAGAATACATATACAGTTTTGTATTATAATGTGAAGTTTTAATGTTTGTATTATAATGCGCAGTTTTGTATGCGGCTTTGTATTTATAACGTGCACCTATAATACAAACTTTATACGTATTCTACTAAAGTGTTCGTGATTTATACAAAAAAGGGCCGGCCTTCCTGAACTCAGGAAGGGACTGCGTCCTATTTGAAAGGGCCCCTATATATATATATATATATATATATATATATATATATATATATATATATATATATATATATATATATATCAAAACGAGAAAGGGAACATGTTGATAAGTTGCAGGAATTTGCATTTTCATCACCTCCATCAACTGTTGATGTGTCTCGGGATTCACATCCATCAAAGCCTCTTCATTTGGAACATATGTAGGTTAGTTTCTTGCGACATATGAGTGGTTGTGATTGTGAGGTGATGAACATGGAAGTTGCATATAGATGATGAGTTGCATACTCCCCATCTTCTTTTCCTAAATGCAAGTTGTCCAACACATAAATATCTAACCTTACATGCAACTTGTTTCTCATATCGCTCGTATCAATATCAAATATGTAACCAATCTCGACTGTGTTCCTTAATCATCTAGTAATTCAAAGCGAAGGGGTGTTGAACCTAGGTCACATCGTGAAATCAACAATAAATCTTGACTTTGGGTACAACGTCCCCCCCCCCCCCCCCCCCCAATCTGTAGGTTAACTCGAGACTACTGTCTCCTTAAAAGTTAAAACATATGCGTTGCTTCAATCCTTCTTCAATCGTTCATACACCGTCCAACAAAGTGGTCTTTCCACAAAGTAGCAACAAAACATATACTTTGTAATGTTTTATTCATTTTCACATGGGTTTGATCTCATTCATTTGTAAATCTATTTACTTGATCACAGATATTTCTTAAAAAAACCTCCATTCGAGAAATAAATAGTAAATCTCGATGCTGGATCCCACAAGGTAAAATAGATTAGAGAAGCGAAACAAAAATGCATTATACGAGGTCATCGAGCATAGATTCTCAAACGATATGGTAACACATATTTTGTATCCATCAATATCCACGTCAAGATATTTATATTTCTAAAATACATAAGGATCTAATAAAACCTATACATAATACCTCTTTTACAGGTGCTACCATTTGAACCTAGACTTTCATAGGGGTACATACGCAAAAAGACTTCCTGCCATCTTCCGGATCGCGATAAAGCTCGCGGAGAGAGAGAGAGAGAGAGAGAGAGAGAGAGAGAGAGAGATGATCTACAGGAAGTGGTCTCTGATGACGATGCCCTTCGCGCTGGTGGGCGGCGCCGGCGTCGTCGCGCTCGGATCCGCGCTCCTCTTCAAGGACAAAGCGGTGAGGACATCCATCGCATTCTCTGCTCGTTTAATCCATAGTTATGACGTGTTTAGCAACGATTTTGATGGCCATCGTCTAAATGCGCATGATTTTCTTTACTAACGCCCTTTCGTCTAACGGATCAATCGTGTTTGGCAACAGCAAATGTCTGGAAAAGTTAGTAATTTTTCGACAAAATTTTAGAAATGAAAATTGCACATATTTAAGCGTAAATATGTATGTAATAGATGGCTCCGATAGGATTGGCATAACATTATGTTACTACAAATTTGATGTGTTCGTTTTAAATGGGTTCAGAAGTCTAAATCTATATAAGATATATGTTTTGCAGTTCTCATACGATTAATTGAAATGCTAGAATGCAGTCAAAAACCAGTCGAAAGTGAATGGTTCGGAGTGAAATTGTGATGTGACACTATTAGAAAAAGAGATACAAGTGTTAGATATTCAAGTGAAATTTTCTTGGACACTCACGGAGCTTGCTTAGGAAGCAATAATATCAGAGAGTACAAACATAAGTGTTAATAAAATCTCAGATCCAATACCTCTCGGACCTAGATCTGGACCATTATGGGGAAAAGCAGGCACTGATAACTTGTTGGGCTCAAGCCCAATCGGACTCATTGAGAACCACTCAAAATGTTTAAGCACAAGTTGTCAAGCAGTAATCCTCACCACTTATAATCCACTCTCATACTTTGTGAGTATTAGATGTGTAACTATGTTTGAGACGTTACAGATTCAGTCTCCATTTGAAAAGATTATAAACAAAATCAGATATCATGTAGTCACGATGCCTTCAGTCATAATCCATTCGTTTGACCTAATGTAATGCAGAGTATCGTTTTTGGGTTTGACCCAATGCATTGCAGAAACTCTTTTTGTGACCTCCATGTTAAATAGGGGTCAGCTACTTTTAAGTGATATGTATGTGGTTGTAATATAAACCCCCTGAGGTTAGGTCTCACATATGTATCCTATGTACCACTGATTTGTTCATAGGAGAAGAAGCTCCATTGCCACCGTCAAGGACATGGCGCAATTAAAAATGAACTTCATAATCTGTGTGTTCTGCATTTGTCTCTTACTTGCTCATTTGTTTGGTTTGTATTTGATTTCCTCTGCCTGTAGTCACTTTGTAGAGACACCATCTCCAGATGCAAAGTGACAGTGAGTGAATTTGGCTTCGGAGGCATCGCAACCTCAGATTTTGCTAAGGGGAGAATCTTGGCATTGGTGTTTTGTGAAGGGGAGGGTGGCATTTCAAAAGTCATTTAAAACACTTCATTGAAACTGACATTCCAGATGCCGGTTTTAAGGGAGTCCCCAATCATCTCTATTCTTTCTTTGGGTAATAGAAATAGTGCTTTTATCGATGATCTTGTTTCAATAACATAAGACAACACTTACTTCATGTTAAAAGGCCATGGCTGATACTAGGATATCCACAGTACTCGATAGATGCATTATATGATTAGTAAACGTTGCCAATGAGATACAAAATCTTCACCTGAAGATTCTGAACTTAATTGTCTCCTATGCAGTCCTTCTCTAAATCGTATATTATAACAAGGCGATTAGACCTGTTTAAATTTTGTATGTTGGCTACTTTCAACACCAAAGGCATGGAGTTTGCTGCTTAACGATCTGTACGGATTTCACCTGTTGCAGGTCTCATACATGGAACAATTCCGTCAGGAAGGTGAACTGCTGCGGCTTCAGGACCGCGAGATGATAGCCAGGGAGAAGCAGTTGATGAACAGTTAAGGCGGTTTCAGTCTGCTTGATGGCTAGTTTTCAAAGTTTGGGACTTCCATGTGATCATCACTTGAACATTTCCTTTTACTGCCAAGAACAGCGAATAATGTCGATTTTGTATTAATGAAACTATTTTTACCTTTAGACAGTAATATGTTGATGTTTGCTTGCTTTTAACCTGATGCATTCAAGTGATGAATCCTTGAGAATGCTAAAGTTGTTCATATCTTTGCATAAGGTGTTCTCCTTTGATTCAAGTTCTACTTTTGCTCTTTTCGTTGGAAGCAAAACCACCGAAAGGCGATGCTTTAATTGATTAGACAAGGATCAAAACGACCAGATACTAAAAAATAGCACATGCAAGACTTCAATCTTTCATCGACATTCTTAAGCCTCTGACATAGTTAATATGGGGCAATTATCCATTGTTCGACGACATGAAAATCAACCCTTGAGTGAGCTACCACAGCCTTTGGATCTTATGGGTTATGAGTCATGACCCGATTTGCTTGGGTGGGGGTTTATCTCCTACTTAGCTGACTATGTAGGCCAAAGGTTAAGGGAATGGTTACTTGACATTTATATCTTCTCCAACAACCAACTGCAAAGAATCCCTAACTAAGGGACCTAGGTTTTGTTTGGTTGCAGGGTTACTCACCAAATACAATATGGATTGCTTGTCATCACCCATTATCAAGTGTTCTCATCATACAAAATTAGGTCAAGAGCTAGTGAGACCTACATAGGAATTTATAACATAAAACCAAAAGAATTTATGAAATATGGATATTTACATTGATACCCTTGTAATCTTTTTCAATTATACATGAGAACTCATCTAAACTTTTTTGTTAAAAGGCAGCCCATATAATCTTTGTAATATTCCAAAGGTTAGCTCGTGCTGAAGGGTGTATAACGAGTTGAATGAGTTGAGTTATCCCCTACTCAAACTCAAACCTAAAAACCTCTGCTGAAACTTCGAGTTGGGGATAGATGACTTGAACTTGAACTCGTTGACTTAAAGTTAGCTCAGGAGTAGTTGACAAGAAATATCCACATATTCTTTATGGCGAGTTCTAACTTATAACAAGCATGTCCACATAGACACGATACTAGTCATTTTTTGGTCCACAAACAGTATGGACTAAAGAATCCCATTGCAATAAAAAGGTTTGAATGATCATATACCATATTGACAACATGCGAGAAAAGCTCAATAAATATAGCATGGTGGGGTTTGAACTTGTAAACTCCAACCATTCAAGCGTCCACAGGAACAACCATGTTAAGTTGCATATCTATATACCACTTTGTAAGCAATATAAATTATTATAAGTGCTGTATTGCTTATTAAGGCTCGAGCTCAGCTCATTAGACTTCTCGAGTCAGGCGTGTGAGCTATTAATAAACTGAGTGAGTTGAATTTTTTAACCTGATCTTTCCTATACTTATGTAAAGAATTCAATCAAACCTTTAAGTTCGACTAGAGACTAAAAACTAACAAAAGAAGTGAAAAAATTATCAAATAAAAATGCATATTTTTCGGTTTCTTTTTCCTTTCAAATCTTTTCTTCTTCCCTTTCTCAATCGATAGAGTTAAAGGTATATGAGGAGGCAAAGATTTGACCAAGGATGACACCTATGGCAATGGTTACGGCATTGTGGTTTGACAATGCACCTCTCCCGCATGACGTCAACCATCTATCGTCCGCCCACATGTTCTCCCTTCCATTGCGCAGTAATGCTCTCCCTTCGTGACACCAGTGTTCCCCTCATGAGACCTTTTCGTCGAGCACATTGCATGTTGCTACTCTCGCAACATCGTCCTCCCTTGCGTGGCAATTGGGCCTTTATGATGTCGTCGTCTCTCACATTGTCAATGTTGCAAGAGGAATGATTTTGATGTCCATTATTTCATTGATCGTGACAACTATCTCATATAAATTATCTATTACCTGTTGGATACCTATACTCTCGAATGTGGTAGATATGTATTGGTTGGTAAAACAACTGATGTTGATAATAGTACTCTCAAATGCAAGAATTGCTTGTGGGGGTTGAAACCTTTATTCGATCGTCTAATCTTTGATAGTTTGATGTATACATACTATAATATTGGGATGTGATGAACACACTCTTCACCACTCTTAATTAAGAAGAATTAGTGCTGGTTGTAGTAGGTATTTAGCTAGAATAATCCCAAGAACTATCTTGTGGTCCACACAAAGCGGGACTACTAAGTTGTTGTGATGACAACTCTCAAAGACTAATGGACTAAGCAACAATCAACCTACAATAGAATGAAATCAAGCAAGAAAGTATAGATGTGGATCAAAATTTATTATACCCTTCAATAAATGTGTGTATAATGACAAGCAAAGTAGGGATCAGACACATGGGGACAAGTCGGTGTAACATGTATATTATTTATAAATAAATAATCAATAAATAACAAATATTTATTTGTACAATATTCACTCAGCGAATCAATTCATTAATGTTTTTGTGGGCTTTTAGTTAAATAAAATAATCCACTTCTCCTATATTTATAATTATATATTTTTTATTTTAAATTTTATAAATTTTATTTTATTTTAATATTTTTTTGATTTTAACGTCCTTTTATTTTTCACATATAATAAAGGTGTATATATATGTAATATGTATAATACAAGGACTATATAATAATAAATAAATAGAAAATATACAAAAATTAAGAAAAATACTTAAAAAGTCCTTTTATTTTTTTAAGGATTTAAAATATTAGTATGGTATTTATAATAATAATTAATAATAATATTAAATATTTGTAGCAATATTATACAATATAGGTTATTATAATTGTAACTATAACAAAAAAAACTAAATATGCAGAATAAAATATTTTTTTAATATTTTTCTAATATTTTTGAGATTTTTAGGGATTTTTGCTAATTTTTAGGTATTTTTAAAGTCTAAAATAGTAAAAAAAGCAATGATGAATTAAATAGGTCAGATTTTTATGATATTTAAAAATACCAATTATAATCAAAAAATCTCAAAATTGATTTTAATATGTAATAATAATATATATAATTTAGAGACAGAAGTAAATATTTTTGGATTTTTAGAATAATTTTTATAATTTTTATGAGGATTTGGAATATTTTTATTTTTTATGATTTTATTTTTCTATTTTAGGGATTTTTGGTCCGAAGGCACAAAATATAATAATAAACAAATAGAAATTTTCTTGGAATTTTTAGAGCTGCTTTTATATTTTTTGTAATTTTCTGTTCAGATAGTAAATAAATATATATTGAATTTTGATAAATAATAAAATGCTTGGAAATGCAAAATTAAAAACGTGACGTGAAAGTGTATCATTGCAGGCATCGACATTAATTTTTGCAAAGTAAAAAATCAAACTGAATCTATTTTTAATAAAAAGAAACATAAAAATAAAAATACAGCAGTGGTAGGGACCTGTTAGCAATTAAAAGTAAGTTAAAAACACTTAATAAAAAATATAAAATCTAGGGGTACAGTTGCAAAATTCCAACAAATATATATTACACGCGACTGGCAGGGGTATATTTGCAATTAAATTAAAAGGCAGGGTGTACAATACAAATACCCAAAAGTTTATAACTAAAATTCAAATTTATAAATTAAATTTTAATTACAAAAACCCACAAGGGTATATGTTTAAAATACCATGCTCGTGTGGGGGCCATGTGAGTTGAGCTAACAAGGACCTAAACGTGAATATCCAAACATTTGAGGGTCTTCTCACAATTATTTACAAATTTTTTACAACTATAGAAGAAAATTTAAACATTGAATGTTAATATACAAAAGGGTAGGGGTTTCTCAGATATTTACCCCCACATCATGCGAACAGACAACCATGATTCCGCCATGTGGGTGCACTTAAATGCATCTGACATCCGAAGACGTGCAACACTTTGGATATGATCCAACGGCACTGTTATAACATGGAGCTTCGGCTGGATCTAATGGCATGGAGGCGATGAGAAAGAACTCAGAAGAATAACCGCTTGTTGTTCCTTCAATCGACGATATCTCACACCTCTGATCTCCTCCCGAGCGGCCAACGGTCTCTGATCGCTCCTGGGGAAGTTCTGCGTCGATTGGTGCCATCAGGAAGGTCCGGGCCTCACAGGGAAGAGACCCGGAGCTCGATGAAGTTCGGAGCACTTGGGAGTCTTCTTTGACCTAGGAATCGACCCTCTTCGAGTCCTTTGCAGTTTGTACCTGCAGAGGAAGACTCTAGAATTCGAGGCGACTCACCTCAACCCAAATTGAAGAAGATGCGCAAGGAAATGAGGGTGAAAGGAGGAGCTCTGGTGAAGCGTAGAGGAGGAACTCCGATTCACTGATCCTGGAAGGATTAAGTTAGATCGAGGGGTGGAAAAGATGTAGCAAGTGATGGGGAACGAGATGGACATGGATTGGGGGGGTCGGAGTACGACGAAACATGGCTGGAGCAGAGAGCTCCGGCGATCAAAAATTTTGGAATTTACATTAGAGATGCAATTAAAGAAACCTGAGTTACGGTTACACTAAGGATTGAAAAAGCAACATAAAATGCTAAAAAGAACAGTTCACACCTGGGTATTCCAGGGAGTAGGGACCCTCGCCGGAGTTGCGAAGCTTTAGCGGTGGTGGACTGACGAACCGGAAATCCAGCCCTTTAAGAGTGCAGGATTAACACTCGGATGTCATCATAGACGGACTGGATTCGGTCCGTCAAAGACCATCTAATTTGGTATATCAATGAAATCAAATGGTCATGTATTTTTATTTTACTTGGTAAGTAACCAAGGTCAAACTCAGGGACACGAGCCTCTCTCATGATATTTAGACTCTTATTAATCTTATTAATTGTTGAGTTAGAGAATAATAGGTCAACATATGCACGAAGACAAAACAACAATGCATCAAGAAAATATGGAATTATGCATTTTTATTTGGTTTTTAATCATGCAAATATATGCAGTTAAAATGCAATGCAAATATGCCCTAGATCAGAAATACTTGAGCCATTTAAAAAGAAGTCAAATCAGGATCAAATAATAAAGCTATCTTCATTAATGTAAAAATTAGGCTTGAGAAGCATTGAAATCAAGACACTTAGCCAATAAAATAACACATCAAATTTCGTAGTGTCAAATCTAAAAGACAAGCATGTCATAAAGAAGATAATGAAAAGAGCTTCAAAACGCCACTGAAATCGACTCAATCGGAGCTAGGATGCTCAAGATATGCACGAGTGAAGTCAGGGGCATAAACGCAAGAAAACATGGAAGATAAATAACAAACAGGTCCCTAGGAGGGACTAAAATGAAAATACAAGAAAATTCGGGACCTTCCATGTAATTATCCCATACGTATAGGGGTATTTTTGCAATTATGAGAACCTACGAGGGTATAAATGTAAAATACCCACTATGCACATAGTCGACACGTGATTCCATGACCTATCTGTAAATTTGAAGAAGTCGGTGGGCCTCTGTAAAATTTGCCTAGAGGGCACGTGATATGCACGTGCTCTTCCAGGCTCGGTAGACTCTGAGGCTCGGAGGAAGCTCGGGTAGCTTTGGCTAGCCTCGGAATGGCCAAGCCTCCAGGCTTGGGCTTGGAATAGGTTCGGAGCACCGAACCTACTGGTCTGGTGCTGAGGCTCGGGGCAGCTCTGGCTCTGACGCGTGGACCCTCGAGAATCGTCAGATCTCGAGGATCCGACTGTTCCTGTAAGCAGCAAGAAGTGGCGACGTGGATTCTACTCAGCCGTTGGATGAGCTCCGAGGAGGAGCATCCAACGGCTGATGCTTCTTCCTCCTCGGTTGCGACTGACGGCGATCTCCGGACTCCGATGAAGGAGCCCAAATTCCGCCGCTCTTGCTCGGACACGGTGGACCTCCCCGGAGCTCCCTTGACGTGCGTCGAGGTAGCTGGAAGCTCGGGGAAGACGCCGGACCTCCTGGATCAGACCATCGGAGCTCGGATGTCGGCGGCGAGGTTGACGAAGTCAGCTCCAATGGAGCTCCGGCCATTGCAAGATTTGAAGACCTGCATGGTTAATCAATAGCCGAAGCATCCTAGGACGATGATGGGCGCGGGTTGAAGTTCTATGGTTGGTCATGATGGGCTGAAGAAGGCGGCGACCAGCTTTCTTCTCCGGCGAACCCGAAGGAGTTGGGTCGGAGGCGTCATGGGGTGTGGAGGAAGAAGAGGGTGAACGGAAGGTAGAGCGCAAAAGGTGGAGGTGAGGCGGAGCTCGAGAAGTGATCAATGGAGGTGGATACAAAGCGTATGAAGCAAATAAAATAGGAGAATTAGAAAGAAAATACAGAGGGGGATCTAGAAGAACTTACCTGAGATTTAGACGGAGCGGGGCCTGGGCTTGAGGTTCCATTGAACCTCTGGTCATCGCTGAACTCCCCCAGCTACGTGGAGCAGCTTGGCGGGATTCAACCACCGCAGTCCTGGCCTACCATGGCCAGGGGTCGACACCGGAGAGAACCACCGTCTTCGCGCTCCTCGCCGCCCCCTCGCTGTCACCGGGGGGCGGAGGCTTGCTGGGTGACTCCTCGCGTAAAGGTGGACGGGCGTGGATGGTGGAGGAGACGAAGTATTTGAAGGGCGTAGATGGCAGTTTCGGTGGTGATGGGATTGACTTGCGTGGGAGATATGGAGTAGTGGAGATGACGACGTGGGTGGAGTGACAGCTCGCTAGGGTCGTGGTGGATCGAGCAACGTTGTGGAGGTGTTGGCGAGTGGAGATGGTGAGCGAGATGACGGGGAAAAAAGGAAAAGGGAAGCTGGTTTGTGAGGTGGATAACGTGGGAGTGAGGGACGACCGAAGGTTGACGATGAAGCTTTGGCTGTTGGATCTTAAGATCCAACGGCTGTAGGACGTGCACTAAGGGAAGGTTAGGATTAGATCGATGGGGCGTAATCGAAGGGTGAGTGGCATGCCACGTAGCGTGCTAAGAACGCAGCGCTAGCGGGCGGCAGAGATGAGATCAGGATTGCGATCGGATGGTGGAGATCACAACAGCAATGGACGATGGCGATTAAAGAGGTGAAGGCGAGATCGAATGGCACACAAAGTGCCACGTGGCGGGCGGAGCTCAAGGCGCCAACGGGCGGCTGTGATGAATTTTTGGATGTGATCGGATGACGTGAATCAAAGATTGCGCATGGAGATAGTGGAACCGTTGGATCAAGAAGAGATCCAACGTCTGTGAGAGAGGGCGACAAGGGCAAAGGGGTCGGGCCACGTAGCTCAACCAGAAAGAGCCACGTGGCCCAATCAGGTTATTCGGAGAAGAAAAGTGACATATGAGAGGGTATATGGCCGAATTTGGAAAAACTCAAAACATGAAAGTTATAGATCTTGATGAGATCTACAATTTTCAATTGACCAAAAATGAAGATGAGGTCATTTCAGGGCAAAAAATATTTTTGAGGGTATTTTTAAGGCTAAAAACACCACGTATTTTAATTTTGACATTTTTTTTGTATTTTTAATTTTAAATGACTCTGATAATTACAAGACTTTATCTGGTTTTTATTGACACACATTTAAGCAAGGGGGTTAAAAAAGGCAAATTAAGATGATGAAATCGAGTTTCATCATGGACCACCTCTCCTCCTCCTTTCTCCTCGTCGACACCTCGAGGGCACTCCTACTGTCACCAGGAAGCACACATGCATATAAGATTGGGGTTACCAGCTCATAGATCAAATCAACAAGGAGGGAATTGGGTTTTATTTATAGACAAGGTGGAGGAAGCTCTTTGACCGAAGATACTGGCCGACTCAAGGACAGTAGATTGGATCTTTGGCCATGGCCTGATTTAGGGAATTCAATCTCTGGAAACCAGGTGGCACGCCATGGCAGATCATCATGAAATCAACGGGAAAAATGGAGCAAAAACCCGGATCCTGACAAAGTCGTAGCTCGAGGAAGAGAGAGGGGGTGTTGACCTAGGTCAACACAAGAAACGATCTGGTTGGTCTACGTGGACCAACCGGATAAATCCAAGGCATGCATTTTAAAATGAATAATAATTAGTAAATGGATTAATTAATTTTATGTTATAAAATAAAAATGTTTATTATTTTACGTAGTATTTAATTCCTATTTTTATTTATTTTTTATGGGGTTGTTTATTATGAATTAATATTTGCATGCATAATCATATGTATATTTACCTATATATTGTATATTGAATATTTTATTTTTATTTTTATTTTATTATTTTATACACTTATTTATAGATTTATTACTTACTTAAATACACATAGATATATTTTTATGGCATTTTTCTGATATAATATATACATTTAAGTAATTATACCCATTTATTATATAAGTATACATCTACACAATTCATCTATATATTTTAGTATACATATTTATTTTAATTTATTTTAGTTGTTTTATTCTATTTTTATTATATACATATATTATAAATATTATTTACAAAATTATAAAAATATAAAATAATGAAAATATAAAGAATAAATAAAATGATTATTTTATTCAGGTATATTATACAAGAATAGGGTCCAAAACCTAACTTTTGTATCTTAACACCAAATTGAATGAAACCACCTTCAATAAATAGTTAATAAAAAGTTATATATAAGTAAAGGTGATTCTGATGTATTTTGAGTTCATATGGAGAAGGTATGGGTCTAGGAAGTTTGGATTTTGGATTCTTATTCTAAGTGTATAATGTACATTGTGTATTATTTTTATGTGAAATAAATTTTGTATTTTCTATATATATTTATCTACAACTTTCTTGTACAAAGTTTATTGATTTGAGGTATAATTAACAAAGAATAAAATAGGTGTCAAAGCTAAATTATATGTCAAAATAAATTGGGATTTTTATTGTTGTTTTTGACCTTTATCTCCCCTACGTTATTCCTTGTCGACCTGGTCATCATGATGCTTGAGTCTCGGGATTTAAGGTCGTAAAATACCTTTGGCCTTTTGTTTTTTTCATTTCTTCCTTTATTCTTTTATTTTGACTTTAAATATAGTACTTTATACAATGAATACAGTATAAATAATGAATGTTATTTTGTACAAATTAATGCTATTTGATAGGGATTAAGGACCAAAATGAAAGAGTAAAGGTGAGGAATGGAGATTCATCATCCCCTATAATTGCCTTTGCTAGTCCCTAGCAAACACTTATCCCTTAAAGTGCAGAAGATAAAATAAAGAAAAAAAGAAATAAAATGGGTTGATTTTAACTCTTAAACTTGTCTTTACAAAATCAAAGTTTGGAGCTTTAGTCGGACCTTTGGATTTTTAAGTTTGGTCGGAACCTTATTGAGAACCATACTTGAAACACAACAACCTATAGGACCCACAAGACTCTGCTCAAGTCTCTTCAAAAGCCAATTCAGAACACTTCGACATCATACGCAGTCCCTTATTACCATGAGTCTATCTTGTTTAGTGTGTATGATATTTAGTTCTTCTCAACTGAAGCGATAAAAGTCAGTCTTCTCCAACATGGTGACCTTACTTCCCCAATCCAACAACTCTTCCCTTGAGAAGCGGGGTATTCCCAGGGCCGTCCCTGAGCCTTGTCTGGGGGTGCAATGGCCCGGGGTCCCGCAATTTTGGGGGCCCTAGTTACGTATAATTAGATTTTTTATTATTTATTTCAAATACTAGGGATGAAAATGGATCGGATACAGATTAGATATGTCTATTTCTATATCTATTTCTATATCTATATTCGTTTCATCTCCATTGAATATGAATACAAATTCGGATATGCATTAAGGAAATCGTATCCTTAAAAATACAAATACGGATATGAATAAGATATTTATAAAATCCGAATACGGATCGAATAAAGAGCGAACTCGAAAACATATTAAATAAAGAGCTAATCCAAATATGAACTAATGAAATAATGAATCCAAATATGGATCCAATAAATATGGAATCTAAATACAGATCTATTAACGATCACATACGAATACGAATTGATATTTAATCAAAGTTTACAATGATTTTAAAAAAGATAATGAAATATAAATAAGTTGCATCGCAACAAAAGGGATCGTCGAGGTAGCATGTGTTCTTAACTAGAAGCAAAAGCGGATATAGTTTCGTAACTTTTGTTTGTGATCATCCCCAAATAAAATGAAGTTATTGATATCATTGATATATTGTATTATATAATATATAATATAAATATAATAACATGGGGTTGTGTCTTGTATTATATTATCTAATATATAAAATAATATTAAATATTTTATTCTGATATCTGGATCCGGATCCAGATCCGGATATTCAAGCCATTACCATATCTGCATCCATATCCGAAAAAGTTTGCAATCCATATCCATACCCGATCCGTATTCGATTAATATTTGGAAGCTGATATCCATATACGGTAATTTTTTCGAATACTGTAAGGGGATATTCGGATATACCCGTATTCGTTTTCATCCCCATCAAATAGCAATCCAATGTCTAAATGGCTACACATGTCCATTAATTATTTATATTTGCATGTGTCATTTGACTCTTCATATTCCTAAATGCCTAAAAAACCTTTGGGTTCCCCAATGTCACATTAATATCTTAAAAATTAAGACCCCACGTTGAACTTAAATGTGTCCTTGGAGACAAATATGACCTCCTCTTCTAATCATTTGCGATTTCCGCCACTGCTACAATTTCTCCTGCTTTCAATTTATGACTAGTTCTTGTTATTGGACATCCACAAATCACGACCTCAGTTAATGATATTTTTTATATTTGTGCATTGTATCTTTTCTTAGATCCACAAATCACTGTTATTTTTTTGGATTCGCACATCTACTCACCATATTTGTGTAATTGTAAATCATCTCTTATCTTTTTCTAAGAAATTACAAAACTGAAAGTTATTACACATGGTAAGGGATTGGGAATGTAGCGTTAACCACTTGAATTGTTGTTATCTTTTTTACAAAAAAATCATCTCTCATTGCTCAATCACATGGCATACGTTTCCTTTTTCAAAGTTTTTATTGTCATTATAATCAATTTTATATTTGTGGTATGAATATTTTATGGTTGGATTGTTAATAACGATCAAATAATCTTTTTAGGTAACTTATTTTGTTTTACATAAAACTAAATCTTTATTATTTAATTTATGTTTCGAGATTAACGCTAGTTGTGATTGAGAAGTTATTTTATTAACATATATATGTTTGGATCTTGGATTGTTAATAGAAATTATCAGCTTGGCCTGACTACCAATGTCAAATAAAAAAACTGATGACTTGATTATTTTTTCCATAAATATTATTTTATTATCTGTTTAAATTATGCATTATTTTTATTGTAATTAATTGTTTAGTGCTTCTTGCTTGAATATTATTATTCTCAAATCATAATTTTTCGGCCCATATGATACGGAAAATAGACATTAAGAGATGAAACTCTTAATTTTTAAATATTTTTGTTATTGTAGTCAATAGATATATGTGCTTCTGTGTTTGAACGTTCTCAAAAATCCTAACTTAAAAAAACAATGTCGTACATTTTTTGCTAGCTATTGCCCATAGCTTTTGTTTGTATTTACGTTCCTTGAGTGGCATTATATCCATAGATGTCTATTTCGATTGTAGAAATTATTTTTTATAATTTTAATTCATTACCTTGTTTGATGCTCGTTGATTATGAACACACATAGTTCTTTGTAAAATTCAAAGAACTTTATTTATAAGAAATTTAGAAATTAAAAAATTAAATTATTTTGTATAGGGGCCCTTTTCTTCTCTTTTGCCTAGGGCCCATGAAATATCAAGGACGGTATTGGGTATTCCTTTCTAAGTTCAAATACAACCGGCTCAAGAAAAGGGGACGGAGAGGATAATGGATGATAGCAAATGTAGCTACCTATCCTAGGATGCTTGAGCAATGTAGCCAAGTCATCCGGCTGCAGGCTCACAAGTGTTTTGACTTTGAAGCTCAAGCTTGCTTATTGACTATACAAATATATAATATTCTGATGGGAATCGATTTTGTTAGTTTGCTCGTCTTTTCTTTTTGAAGTTTTTGATTTTTCTATTTTTTGAATACTATATACAACAATATTTACATATGGACTTTTTCCTCTTGAGCCAGTAGACTATCACTTTTTGAAACATCATTGCAACCCACAACTTCTATCATTAGACCTCGTGGCCACGGGATCGGGTTGGGGTACAATAGCCACAAATGTGTGACTTCCGATGTTTCCATTGGCATATTTCTCATGCCGGCAAATCCATCCCTCTACCACTTCAACTAAGGTAAGCAAAGTGCAAGGTGCAGGTATGTAAGATAGGTCATTATCAACAAGAGTCATGTATGTGTTCTAAAATATTCTACTTAGGCGGGCAAGATGACCCTGAACTAAGTCTTGTGGTCTCAAAGAATCAAGTCAAGTAGACATGAAGTATCTCAATTCCAGTTCCTTTTAGATTCCTATGATTAAGTGGATTAAGGTCCAACCAAGCTCCAATCTACAGATTTTATTTAGACTAGTTCATGTGTCAACATCAATCCGAAAAATGCAAATGTTTTGTACAATGCAAGGAAAATATTTTCGTGATACAATTTTCTGGTTTTGAACTTAACTTCTTACGGATTTTTTGAAAAAGATTTGCAATTTTTTATACAATTTTGAAAATATTTTGCAAATTTTTACAGATATTTGGTTTTGCAAATTTTCAGTGAGTTTTGAAAACACAAAAGTTTTAGCAAATAATTATATGTATATTTACATGGGATTGCATCTTGTTGTTTACAATAGCTATGTTTTTAGGAATTTACAGGTACGTATATACAAGGTTTGTGAAGGATCTTTATTTCCTTGAATCATGTAC
This sequence comes from Ottelia alismoides, assembly GCA_037367405.1. NCBI lineage: Eukaryota > Viridiplantae > Streptophyta > Magnoliopsida > Alismatales > Hydrocharitaceae > Ottelia > Ottelia alismoides. Next base: position 389,100 of record JAZKJV010000765.1, read on the forward strand.
ACAGTTCTCAAAATACTTTGAAAATATTTTCACAAACATTTTGAAAACTTTATTTTGGAAAATAATTTGGAAATTAATTTTTGCAAACATTTACAAAGTTTGAAAACCATTTTGCAAAGACTTTTCAACAGTATGTATAGATTTTTCAAACTACTTTTGCAACCACTTTTGAAATCATTTGCAAATAGATTTTCAAAACATTTTATTCACACAAGGGAGAGAAATTTTTACAAACAAAATAATTTTATAAAGGTTGAAAATATTTTACAAAATATTTTCCAACAGTTTTTAAAAGATTTTTCAAAAAAATCCAACCATTTTTCAAACATTTTGCAAAACATTTTGAACTGGTTTATTACCCGAAATTACAATGAATTTTGTATGTTTTAATTTTTTATTAATTAGCCATCTTATTAAAAATACGAAAGTACGAGCTATGGCTAACGTATATACAACGTATATATGAACCCCTATACTTAGCTTGAGCTATGTCCTCATAGACCAAAGAGAAAAAAGAAGACATACATCGTGCTGAGTATAAAAGAGTCTACACTGCAATGACTGAAAAATAAAGAATGAATCAATGATAAGTTGACCACCCCCACCCCTATACTTAGAATCAATTAATCCTAAGTATAGCAGATTGTACACAAACGGGGATGATCGGGGATTAGCATATATGAAATCAACGGCTCGACCTTTCTCCCCTATACTTAGGATAAGATATCCCTAAGTATAGACAAAAAACCAAGAGTTGAGGAGACATGCAAGGGGTCGAAGAATGAACAACTAGACCCACTCATCCCCTATACTTAGGATAAAGCGTGTCCTTAGTATAGCAATGATGACTAAGAGGAATGAAAGAAAGAAAGAAAACGATGAAAAGAAGAAAATAACAAAAAAAAAGAATAAAACTATACACAAAGTTTTAATATAGCATTGTTTGAATCTTCTGATGTTGTTGTAGCAGTGGAGACTTCTTCGTTAGTCACCAACTGAACTGAGTCGACAAGCTAAAAATGTATCATGCTCGAGATAAGGCTTCAACAACTGACCATTGACAACAAAAGGTTGTGCATCATGCGACAAGTCTGGTATCAAGATGCTTTCGTTGCCACACACTTCTCTTACCATATATGGTCATATCCATTTACTCTTTAATTTGCATGTGAATATCTTCAACTTTGCGTTGAATAACTACACTTTCTGCCCATTCTCGAAGGTCTTTCATCTGATGTGCCAGTTGTGCCAACATTTAACCTTCTCTTTGAACATCAAGCTGTTATCATACGCGTAGTCTCAGAATTCCAAGAGTTTGTTCATATCCACTTTTCATTGATGACTACCTTTTTTGTGACTCTAGATTGCAAATGTCCACTATCCACAATGATTTATGAATTAATTAAATGGGAAAATGGCAAGTCTTTCCATATAGAAGACGATAAGGCGACATGCCCAGGGGAGACTTGTAAGCTGTTATGTATGCCCATATGACAGAGTCTAAGAGTTGGGACCATTTCTTCCTATCCGGCTTTACAAGCTTCTACAAGATAGTCTTGATTTCTCTGTTGGATAGCTCGGCCAAGCCAGTGGTCTGAAGATGATAAGGATATGCAACTCAGTGCTCGATGCCATACTCCTTTGTTAATCCCTTGACCTCTTTATTGATGAAGTGAGTGCCCTCGTCTGATATCATAATCTTCAGTATCCCAAACCGTGAAATGATGTACTCTCTCAAAAATTTGCACATTGTATGACTATCAGCGGCTCGGATGAGGATAGCTTCACCCCAACGACTCACATAATCAATGACAAGAAGGATAAATTCAAATCCTTGACTGTTAGGAAAGGGTCCCATGAAATCAATGCACATGCATCAAAGACATCTGAAATTTGAATGAACTTCAGGGGCATAGAGTTTTTAGCAGTAAGGGTTCCTCCTATTTTTTGACAGTTAGTGCAGCATTTGACATATGATGCGACATCATTGAATAGTGTGGGCAACCAAATACCACACTACAATACTTTCGCTACCGTTCGATCTCCAGAGTGGTATCCACCATATTTGAGCGAGTGACAGTGCTCGAGATCACTATGATGCTCCTCCCGAGCAATGCACCGATGCCAAATACAGTCTACCCCTTTCCTGCATAAGACCATTGGTAGAAATGATTGGTGGATAAGAACTTGTCCTTCCTGGTTCTTGTCCAATCTTGTGGGACTGCACCTGATACGAGGTAGTTCGCAATATCAACATACCAAGGGAGAGATGTCACAATGAGAATTGATTCGTTAGGAAAGTTTTTTGTGATGGGTGTACCTTTCAGTGGAGGCTCTTGACATTCAATTCTAGAGAGGTGATCTGCTACCACATTCTGAACTACAGGTTTTATCCTTGATTTCCAAGTCTAACTGTTGGAGGAGAAGGATCCATCTGACCAATCTGGGCTTCGCATCCTTCTTCTGCTGTAGATACCGGATAGTAAAGTGGTCAGTATAAATTGTGACTTTAGATCCAAGAAGGTAGGATCTGAACTTCTCATGGGTGAAAACCACAACCAACAAGTCTTTCTCTGTAACAATGTAGTTTCTTTAAGCTCCGTCTAATGTTTTTGTTGTCATAGTGAATGGCATATGGCATCTTATCTATTCTTTGTACCAAAACAACCCCAACTGCAAATTTTGATGCATTTGTCATGATCTCAATGGAGAGAGACCAATGGTGTCTGTAGGACGGGAGCATGAATGATTAGCTCTTTTAATTGTTTGAATGATGGAGGACCTCTTTATCAACATTAAACTCGATTTCCTTGCAGAGTAGCTCAGTGAGAGGTCAGCATTGTGACTAAAATCCTCAATGAATTGTCTGTAAAAGCTAACATGCCTTAGGAATGACCTCACACCCTTGATATTTTGAGGTGGCTCTAGATTAGCAATAACATCTACCTTTGTCGGGTCGACTTCCATGACACGTTTAGAAATGGCGTGACCCGAAGTGGCTCTTTTCCCGTGATAGCACAAGATTTACTCCACAACATTTCTGAAGCACATGGTCTAGGTACTCAAGACAGGAATCGAAGTTGTCACCATAAACTGAGAAGTTGTCCATAAACACCTCGAGAAAACTACCAACCATATCGGGGATAACTGCAAGCATGTACATTGGAATGTTGTAGGTGCATTGCACATACCAAAGGCCATTCTCCTGAAAGCATAAGTGTTGAACGGACAAGTGAAGGTGGTCTCTTGGTCTTCTTGGGCAATTGTTATTTGGTTGTACCTGGAGTGCCCATCAAGAAAAAAGAAGCACTCCTTGCCATCCAATCTTTCTAACACATGATCAATAAATGGCAAGAGGAAGTGGTCCTTCTTTGTTGCGGCATTCATGCAACGATAATCTACGCACACACCATGATGTTGGTACCCGAGTAGAAATCTCCTCTCCTCTTTCATTGGTGACCACGGTGATCCCTGATTTCTTCAGAACTACATGCAAGGGACTCACTCATTCAGAGCCAGAGATGGGATAAATGAAGCCTGCGTCACACCATTTCGTGATTTCTTTCATGATGACGTCTCACAAATTGGGGTTCAGACTTCTTTGAAGTTCTTGGGACAACTTGTCATCATCTTCTAAGTAAATGTGGTGTGAACACAAGGTTGGATTGATCCCGCGGAGGCCTGATACGCACCAACCAAGTGCCTTGTAGTTTTTTCTCTAGAACCTCGAGCAGTCGAGTTTCCTTATCCAGGGTCAGCATGCTGCTGTTGATGTCCAGATACATCTTTTCTACACCCGCAAGGAAAGCATACTTGAGGCCTACAGGAAGTTGCTTTAATTCAAGTTCCGATCGAACTTGCTTCTCGAACACTTCAGAAACAATGCTCGTAGCTGCTTAGTTTGCCAATATTTTGGAGGTACTGTTCACCTCGGTCACTCGTGGCTTAGTTGACAATGTATTGACCATATCATCAAAGAATTCATCATGTTCAGAGTGTCTTGAATTTCTGAATAAAAAAGGCTCATCAGTGAGTAAGAATCGGTCTCCCAGTTTACATTAGAGCATGTATCGACTGTGCTTTCTAAGTCCTCCTCTGGAGAGAGGATTTCCTAGATCCATGCATTCAAAGATAAATCTGTATCTCTGATTTCTATAATAATGTCACGGTCTGCTACAGGCAGTTCTGCTCAGCTTTCATCAGATACAACTTTCAGCTCATCGATCATCTCCATGGTGACTTTGTCACTGCATGAGATGAATGTGATCGTCCCATACCCATAATCAACTACTGCATCGGCTATTCAAAGGAACAGTCGACCAAGGATAATAGGTGTTTGAAGCAATGGGGCAGGTGAGTCCATTTCCAGGACAACAAAGTCCATGGGGAAGTGCATATCCTTCACCATCATAATAACATCCTTCAACAACCCTATGGGTCGCTTAATGGATCGATCAACAACTGAAGGATCATGCATGTCGGCTTGAGCGGACCCAACCCAAATTCTGTGAGCAATGAGACATGCATGATGTTGATTGAAGAGCCACAATCAAGAAGAGTTCGCTCTAATACTTGATCAAAAATCTCACTTCTGGTCAAAGGCGCTCCTTTGTCTGTCTTTTTTAAGGAAGGTTGCTGATGGCATTAACTGTAGCCATGGTCAATATGTGCTTTTCCACTTTGTTGCGTTGGTTCTCGCAGGGTTGATGCTTTGATGTACATGCCTCTTTCAATCCCTTCTTAATTGTAGGCAGTATTTCATGGCTTTCATTAAAGGCATTTCCAAAACCAATTCCGAATAATCTCCTCAACTGAGGGGTTGGACAATGCACTTTTCTTTTTTTTTTCCATTTTTTTGGATTTTTGAATAACATCGGGAAAAGGAACATTCATAGAACTATAAGCATTGTTCTTATGTACATCAGAATCAACGTTTACAAAAGAATGGCTAGAAGAAGGTAAGCCGTCATCCAAAAAGGTAGGTGATGCGGGAAGAAAAGCAGGAAATTCGGCTTCATCAATCGGCACAACTGTTGGTGCTGGCGTCTCCTTGATTGTCTCGACTCCACCTTTGTTGTTATTCTATTTTTTTAATCTTTTTCCTTTTGCTGATTTTTTAGTCTTCTTACTGGTGGTGGTGGCTGGTTGTAGCCGGTGCAGCTCCTCCGTCTTTTTTCCTCACCTGGTCTTGCGGCTGGCACCGCTGATGCAGAAGAGGATGATTCGCCTGACGATGCTTTGTTCTTTCCCCTGAAGGCGGTAGATGGTGTCAAAGTCCTACCGCTCAAGAGAGTAACATCATTATATAAACAAAATTATGGTTGTTTGTCTCTGTAGGGTTGGAAGGGACATCACACACTATCTGCCCCTTTATTTTGAAGTTATTTGGGCTAGCTTCGACCTGCACTGTGATCAGAGTTTTTGTATCGGTTAGGTCATCGAGCTTCTGGCTCATCTTAGTAAGGCTCTTCACTAGCTGGGCCAAACAGTCGAGGGCATGGTTCACGAGAGCTGCCTCAGATGGTTCAATGTGATGATCGTGCTGAGACTGTTAATTATGAGAAAGCTGCTAGTTGTTGCTCTGATGATGCTGAGGAGGAGGAAGCTGATATTGTTGATATGGAGGAGGAGGAGGAGGAGAGTACTGCTGATGCGGAGCAGCCATGTAAGAGTTATATGACTGACGGTATTGCGACTGCAAGGCTTTGATCCGACGGCCTCCGAACCCCCACGTGTCAACAACAAGCCTCGACCCCAGTCTTGAGGCGTGGGCCTCCCGGACCTCCTCTCGTCGCCACATGTAGCTCAGGAACTATGAGCCGCAGCTTTAGACCCCGAGGCACTGCCTTGGGACCACCGCTAAGCCTCGGGGACTTGAGCCTCCGCCTCGTCCACCGAACCAGACCCAAAATGTGACCAACATGTGCTTTTTGGGAGACTTGCACCCACACCCTTGTGCTTCCAGGGAATCGCGAAATCACCCCCTACGCTTGAAAGACACATGCACGATACGTGCCCGCCTAGGCAAATTGCAAAAAATCCCAAGCAACAATGCATAATTACAGATAAGTCTTCCAATGACTTAATTGAGAAGAAAAACATTGATTTTATTGCATTTAGTTCCTGGATTTTGTTTATTGCATATCTTTCTCATAAGAACTCCGACTTTCATGCACAAGATGTCATTTTAAATCTTATTCCATGCTCTATCATTTTGTATAACTTGTGGACAGATCTGAAGTTATTTATTGATAATTATTATTTGCGGATCTTGTTTACATATGCATGCTCAATTATCAATATATTTTTGCAATATCTTTCTAAGAAATTTTTTAATCTAATCTGTAGGGATCCATTTGAGGAGATTTAACTTGATTAATTCTCCATTTATAATTGATCATATTGTTTGAGAAACTAATCTCTGCGGGGGTCAAAATTGAGGAGGAATTAATATATTTCCTCGATACTTTATTTGAGGAGATTTTATTGTGAATAGCCCTCTCGTAGGTTATCGTTGATTAAATCTTTTGAGGAATTCGATATATATTGCTTGGGTTTAATCAAGGAGAAATTAATTCCTTTACATTTTACGCGATAAAAATCCATTTAATCAAGGATCACTTTACAAGGAATTTCGAGGATAAATTGTATCTTTTCATTAGCAATATTATTCACAGACTCATCTTTTTAGCCCACATCCCGATCATCAATGATAAATATTTCTTGAGTTTAGTTCCTCTTGATATGTGAACTTATTTTGAGGTTACTGATTAATTTTATTTGGGGTAAAAATTCTAGTCACAGATCCCGTGCTCAATGGCCATCTTTGTTTATTTGGCATCGCATTTCCATCTCATTTTTTTTCATTTATTTTCGATTTAATTTCTGACACAGATATTAACCTTGCTCTGAATTAAATTTTTAAATTAATTTGAAACCGTGCAACCAAAAATCATCGTTCCCTATGATTGACCTGTTGGACATGCGAGCCCACGGCGAGCCATTATGCAATAAATGTTATTGCAAATATCATTCCCTGATCTGAAATGAAGAATAACTAATTTGCTTAATAGGTCCCTGAGTACAATTAGGATTATGTACCATGGTCATCTTAATGATCATACATCTGTTGATTTAAATATTGAATCATAGAGGCTAGTGTTTGATGAACATCTAAAGAGTTAGATTGAGGAGTCATCAAGCACCATCAAATGATTGTTGAGAGATGATCTCCAGCCTGAGTAGGAGATGGCAATCCTTTTCTCATTTAGGCTGATATCTGACCGACCTCTTGATGCAGGTCCTCTGCATGGGAATAGAGATTCGGAGGTGTCAGATTAGTTGAGTCAAAGGGTTGACTTAACGAGATCGAGATAACCAAAGACCTATGTTGAATACTGTCACAACATAAGCACACATCCTCTGACCAGAGATATATGTGTTACTATATGTCTGAGTGTGTATATTTGGTAGATCAATAGGTTGATGACCTAACCAAGGTCTATACACCGGCGAGCTGGTGTGCATGTAAGGGCATATGAGTAATACGATCTCTCAAAGGGATCATACAGGTTCACATGTGAACCGGGAGACATGAGCTCACTCATGAGGTATTGGGACCGATCAAATTCCATGCATGGTCGTCATGCTTTGGAAGCATGACATGAATTTGAAGGTAATATATATGCTTTGGGAAAGCATATGATCTATACCAATTACCAATGACCAAGATTGAGAAACTTGGTGATCAAACCCTGAAGATGACAGTGTAAAATTGATCTATATCTTCAGGTTGATCATAGGTCTTCCAGTATGCAGGATGTACATGTGTTAGGAATACCTGAGGGTGATTTCATCATAAACGATTTTATAACCATGACGCTTCCATTCCGAGGAAGTGATGAAACAAGTTTGGATTTTAGTGACTCCTCTTAGTAGAGAAGTGACATGATCTTTATCCATGTATTGGACATTGGTCTGAATGAGATTCAGATGCAATGAGAAGATTAGGTCTATGACCTTGATTTAATCAAGCATCTGTGGGAGGTCCATGAGATCTGGATTTGAGATGTGATCTCAATATCCAAGTCACTATACGTGGAACAATACAATCGCCATGTCCTTATCTCCAAGTATCTGAGGAGAAATCACATTATTCTTGAAAGGGTTCAAGAATAAATCCGTAGTTGAATTATATCTGAGCATTAAGAGAATGATAATTAAATGTGATTTAATTATCTTGATGCATGTAGAAATTGCCCAATATAATTAAGCGTGGTTTAATTATTGTGGATAAGAATAATGCGTATAGCAATATCCAATTATTCATAATATATTATAAATGTGATTTATAATGTATTAGAGAGATCTAATTATAATTTATATTTGCTAATTAATTATTGATGTGTATTGGATACACATTGTGTAATTAATTAAAAATGTAAATTATATTTTATTTTAGGTTGTGAATGTGATTCACAAAATTCCAATGGAAAGATTGCAATATTCTCAAAATTAATTATGAATTATTTTTAAAGAATAAATCCCAACAAAAGTTGTTGGAAAATTAATGGATATTTTCATGGAGATATGCAATCTCATGAGATTTCATGAGAATGCCTCCACATGGAAACATGTGGACGGCTACCAAGTCCTATATGGAATTGGTGGTCGTCCACCATGTTTCATGAGAGATGATTATCTCCATGATGATTGTCTCCTTAATTATTTGATTTAATTTAGGACTGAATTGTATTTGATTTATCAAATATATTTGATCTAAATTATATTATTAGTTGTTGGCTTTTACCAACAACAATCTTGACCATTGGATTAAACATAAATCAATCTCATCCATAGATTTATGTGTCCCATGGATTGAGATCCATGGATCCCAAAACTCTATAAATCGAGAGGCATACCATGCTCTCCAGGGTTATGCTTTTGAAGCACATCTCTCTTCTCTCTCTTATTTCACACGTCAACCCTCTCCCTCTCTCTTTGGTGGCCGACCACCAAAACCCTAGAGGAGAGCTTCATCGTCGCCTTCGTCGCGGCACCACTGCTTTGACGTTCTTCGGTTCTTCGTCTTCTTTGGAGTGTTACGCTCACGAAGAAGGCGTTCGATCTCGTATGACCAGATCAGGAGTTCATCGTACTTGGATCAACTCGTTGGATTGCGGGGATCGCGCGACTCATCCCCGCGCTTGCAAGCTTCTTCTCCGACGATCGGACTTGAGACAGGAGGTCTCTTTTCGTAGATACTCAATCAACCATGCTTCAAGAGGTATTCCTTTATACTTTTTGTGGTTCTAGATGAAACGATTCGAGAATTTTTTTTGGATCATGTGGTTTCATCGCATGAAAATTTTTAAATTCTGCTGCATAGAACAACTAGTACGACTAGTCGTTCTTTGTCGTATTCGATACAACGCTCACGCTTCCGTGATGCGCTTGAGGATTATTCCATATCCTTCAAGTGGTATCAAAGCCAGGTTGAAGGTTTTGGATACGATCCGCAAACCTAGGACAACTTGGGTTCGTTAAGGTTGCGAAAGTTTTTATCGCATTTGATTTTCGCACATCTGTTTATTGAATAAATTCGGCCCTGTTTAAAATGTTTAAACACGAATTAATCACTTGGATTTTGTTTCCCATTAAATAAGGAAACCATAGGATCTGAGTTTACGTAATTTGGATTTCGTTTGCTCGAGATATGGTTGTTTTAATGAACATTTATTCACTGTTGCGGGAACTGCGAATCTTAACATGATTAATGAGTTAATTACTGTTTTGATCCGCCTCTAAATGCATGAAATATCACTTAGGTTTTGTCCTAAATCAAATTAGCAATCTTTGAAAATTGATTTTGTCTAATTTAGATTTAAATTGATTGAGATATATTAATTTTAGTAAGTAGGGGTCACTGCTGAAATTACAGTCCTAATCAAGAACCATGTGATTGTCAATTAGTGAAATTAATTGTTAATTTCATGAAATAATTATGGAAAATATTTTAGAAATATTTAATGATGATTATTTCCTTAATTGACTTGGCCTCAACCAATAAATTGATTAGATTTGATCTAGATCATAATTGGAAACACGATCAACAAACAACTTGCTTGAATATGATTGGGAATTTGTCTAGCAAATTTCCTTATAATCAAAAAATATTTTGATTATTACTATATGGTATAATTTCATTGAAGAACCTGTGATCATCTCAAGTATAAAGTGATTGGCTCGGTATTATTTTTTCTCGAGGCGGATATGGTGTCTAGTCGGGGATCGCTGGGGTAGCGGGTCGCACCGGTTGCGGTCTGTCCCACTCCTACCGACACTGGCCATGATAGCGGGTAGGGAACGAATGATGCCTGAGAGATCATGATGTATTTTTCTAATTATTAAATTTCGAATTAATGCGTACTTTGAGATAATACCATATATTCAATTAAAATCAAGTTTGTTGATTGAATTGGATTGATAATTAATTTAATATGATTAAATTAATTATATCCAATTAAAAATACTCTATTATGAATAGATGTGTATTTCTCTTGGAAGAATTAATTATGTGAATATGATTCATGATAATTAATTAAAATTTGAATATGAGGTGGAGGATCACATAAGTGACATCCATGGTCTCCCATCAAGGAGAAGGGTTCCGTCGCCAGATATTGTATGTAGGAGATGCATGTTCGAAGTGACAGCTCCTGCATACTATCCATTTGGATCGGGCTCTTCGCTTCTCGAAAGAGTAAGGACGTATGCGTAGTGACGCCAATATCGGGTCCTCATATTATTGGGGTGATATTGGATTGCGCATAGCGAGTTGTATTCCTGTTGACGGTTGGTTCAATTAATGACGGGTCAACATCACCTTAGGGGTGGTGGTCCCGGGTGTTAAAGACCGAATTAGGAGATGCAAGTTGGACTTGCAAGGTGGAATGTGTTCCCGCTTCTTTTTATCCGAGTTACAGGTTCTCATATTATTGGGATGTAACAAAGATAAGGAAGGAGATCCCAAATCTTGCATGAGATATATTGGTAAGTATATCTCTTACATTGAAAGTGATTAAGGGAATGAACTTTCATTGTTGACAAGGCAAGACAACTTTGATATAAAATTCCTAAATCGAAGTAAAATATGTATATATATATAAATATATACACTTATGCAAATTTCTTATTTCAGATAATTCTTTATTAAACCCACTTAATATTATACTCAATAATAATCAGTAAAATATCATGGATTGGATCCATGATTAAGATATTGTACTTGTAGTTGGACACGTATTGTATGTGGTTGCAATGTGCAAGTTTCCTCATAATAATGAGGAGTGACAATTAAATAAACAATAGGACTACAATCCTAGGGTTTGTATGTCTCCATAGTCTTGATCTCTAATCGAATGTACTTTGGAAGTGACATGTCGATGATGACCGCAATTGTCAAATAATCCTTATAAAATTCTAAGAAGATGTTCTGGCATACATATGTGCTCTTAACATTTAATCATGAATGAAATGGTTCACTGCATTATGCAGAATGGTGGCTCTATAAGAGATGATGTGTTCAAAATGTTTGAATACCTACATGAACCTAAGTCTTTAAGAGTTAAGATGTTTATAGATATGATGAGTGTCATCATCCTACTGCATATACTCTAGTCATTCATGAAACTTCATAATGTTCATATTGGATGAATTAAATGAAGCATGTACAAATGTTGAAATGCTCTTATATTGAAATCTTTTGAATTTAGCATAAGAGATCCTTCGTCTAAAGCAATGGTTGTTTATAGATAAAGGGAGCGCAGTGGAAGCATGGTTTGGACCCAAGTAAAAAAGGAGAGTCAAATAGTTGACCGTGCTTTTGTGACTTCCATATGACATCCAAATAGTTGGATGAATGCCGATACTGCAATAAGCTGATGTATAGATAGTATGACTATCAAGTCTATCTAGATCCTTAGAGAAGGACTTAGATAGTGCATCGAAATAATCTACATTTAATCATTGAAATTGACTTTCTTATTGGATAAGATAAAAGTCTAATAATTGTATCTCATTCTTGTAATGACACCTACAATTAGTTGCATATGTATTAGAAGACTATAAAATTTAATTTTAAGGTTTAATAGTCATCCACATGGACATTAGTGCAATTGTTGCAAAAATCTCTATTGGATAGATGGACTTGTTATTTTCAGTGGGAGAGCCCTTCGTCTTAGAGAATGTCTCTATGACCTAGATATTAGAAGGCATTCACTGTTTATTTCTAAATGTTAGAAATAAGCATGAATTCTGTAATAGACCTATCATAAGGAGTTATGATGGAGATATTTCAGATAGTAATCTAAAATCTAGTGGACTCTACTAAAATTAGAAAATTAATGAATGGTTCATTAACATTTCTAATACTGAAATTTAAACCTTAAAAGATCAATAGGAGGATGAAGATCATTTGACAATGATCTGGCATCAAGCCTTGGACATTTGTCTATTGATGTGATCAATAGATTAGTAAGAGGTGAAATCTTGTCTGAAGGTTCAAATCTTACATACTTGTGAATATTGTATTCAAAAGTAAAAATGTCCAATACATCCTTCCTTGGAATGGTGTAAGATGCCAAGGTATTCAAGATCTCATACATATTGATGTATGTGAATCATCTATATCAGAATAAATATTGTGCATATGTGATATCTATTGATGATTATTTATGATATGAAATTTCTTCTCTTCACTCAGAAACCTTTGAAATGTTCATAGATTTCACAATTTTGGTTTAGAACTAAAGTTTGAAGGAAGATTAAATGAATTTGATCTAATCTAGGTAGTCCTTACTTTTTAGATGAATTCATAGAATACCTTATAGACATATGAATATCATTTCTATCTCACTCCTCATAATAAATCTAAACTCAATAAGACTTGTATGGAGATACAATTGGATCATGTATGACATGATATGATCAATGATGAATATTAGCATAATTATCTATTACTTTCCGAGGTATATATGTAGTAGAGACTACAATATATATCCTTAATAAGGTTCCATGCAAGTAATCTGGAATCTGGCACTGGAGAGTGCTACTTCATTAGGAAAATAAAGGATGGTATTGGATACCTACTTTATGACCTTGAGATTCTTAAAAGATCTCATCTCTTAGAATGTGATTCTCAGAGGATGACTCTCTTGAGAATCAAGATGAAAATGAAGTCAAGGAACTCATTTAATCTTGAAAAGATAATGAGGCTCCTGAAATCGGAAACTAAAAGAATAATTGAAGATGAAACACTAATACTTCTTCAAATAAGTTTGAGGATGTATTCTATGTAAGTCTGAAAATGATCAGACTTCATGTGGTGAAGCTCCTGAGGATCATGACATGGAAAGAAGGATGTTAGCAATAAAAGTCTAATGTAGACTTCATATACAAGTGTTGTATATAAACTCTCGAGGATCCACCTATATGGGTAAGGCTCATTAAGGTGTAAATGGATCTTCAGGAGAAAGAGGGAACCTGATGAGAAGGTAGAGACCTTCAAAGCACGATTCGTAGCCATGAGCTACACACCGAAGAGAAGACATCGCTTGCGATAAGACTTGCTCTTCAATGACCATGCTTAAATCCATTAAAATATAGCTAACCCTAGCTACACAACTTGACTTTGACATCTTCAAGATGGAAGTCAAGATTGCATTCTTCTATGAATACCTCACTGAGGATATTCACATGAAGTAGCCCCAGGGTTTCATGGTTGAGAAAAGCAAGGTGTGCATGCTAGAGAACTCCATCTATAGACTCAAATAAGCTTCTTGTAGTTGGAACAAAAGATTTGATGAAATTATAAATGTTATGATTTCAGATAGAATCTTGGTGTACCAAGTGAAGCTTAGTGGGAGTGCCATTGTGTTCATCATGCTAAATGTAGATGATATCCTAATCATTTAAAATGATATATGGATAATGATAAGTGTTTTATAACTGGTTGTTCCATATCTTGAGATATGATCTCAATGATACCTCTTAGATCTTATTTCTGAAGTTATTCATAAGCAAAGAAAGAGGGTATTGGGACCATCGCATTAGTGGTACACCTTGGACATATTCCATTTTCTGGAAAATTCTAAGAAGGCTTCTTTCCCTTAAGATATAGTACTGACCTATCTAAGGGATATCACCTCAAAGAGTTGAGGATGTGAATGCTAAAACTGCTAGCCCTTGTGCATCAGTTCTGAGAAGCCGGGTATATACTAGATGTGTACAAAAGTTAAAAATCTGCCATGCACTGGGAGTAGTAAATGTTACTAATCCTACTAAGGAGATAAAACACTTGATTGCAGTAATAACAATATCTTCAAAGATGAAAAGATTTTTTGAGATAATGATCTCAAAGTCTTATCTTCAAGACTTTAAGACTTTATAGATAGTGATCTAAAAGGTCTTAATTATGGATACCTTAGGAGATAGAGATCTCCAGGACTAAGGGTATTCTGATAAGGATTATGGAAATACTTGTTATAATAATTGTTAAGCTATAGTTTCAAGGACACTGTAACTGACAAGATTGAGTATTGGTTGCATAATATGCAACATTCGCATTGGATGCGAGCACTGTTACCTTGGGATATGCAAGTGCCGTAAAAGGACTTGGTATAGTCTCTTGGAAACAATATGACTAATCAGCTTACCTGGCTATTTTCCAAATAGCCTATGATTGTCACATGAGTGCGGGTTTAAATGATTATCCCATTAATGGCTCTTTAGGCTAGCGGGAGATTGTTGGACATGCGAGCCCACGACGAGCCATTATGCAATAAATGTTATTGCAAATATCATTCCCTGATCTGAAATGAAGAATAACTAATTTACATAATAGGTCCCTTAGTACAATTAGGGTTATGTACCATGGCCATCTTGATGATCATACAGCTGTTGATTTAAATATTGAATCATAGAGGCTGGTGCTTGATGAACATCTAAAGAGTTAGATTGAGGACTCATCAAGCACCGTCAAATGATTGTTGAGATATGATCTCCAGCCTGAGTAGGAGATGGCAGTCCTTTTCTCATTTAGGATGATATCTGACCGACCTCTTGATGCAGGTCCTCTGCATGGGAATAGAGATTCGGAGGTGTCAGATTAGTTGAGTCAAAGGGTTGACTTAACGAGATCGAGATAACCAAAGACCTATGTTGAATACTGTCACAACATAGACTAACATCCTCTGACCAGAGACAGATGTGTTACTATATGTCTGAGTGTGTACATTTGGCAGACCAATAGGTTGATGACCTAACCAAGGTCTATACACCGGCGAGCTGGTATGCATGTAAGGGCATATGAGTAATACGATCTCTCAAAGGGATCATACATGTTCACATGTAAATCGGGAGACATGAGCTCACTCATGAGGTATTGGGACCGATCAAATTCCATGCATGGTCGTCGTGCTTTGGAAGCATGACAAAAATTTAAAGGTATGATATATGCTTTGAGAAAGCATATGATCGATACCAATTCCCAATGACCAAGATTGAGAAACTTGGTGATCAAACCCTGAAGATGACAGTGTAAAATTGATCTATATCTTCAGGTTGATCATAGCTCTTCTAGCATGCAGGATGTACAGGTGTTAGGAATACATGAGGGTGATTTGATCATAAACGATTGTATAACCATGACGCTTCCATTTCGAGGGAGTGATGAAACATGTTTGGATTTTAGTGACTCCTCTCAGTAGAGAAGTGACATGATCTTTATCCATGTATTGGACACTGGTCTGAATGAGATTCAGATGTAATGAGAAGATTAGGTCTACGGCCTTGATTTAATCAAGCATCTGTGGGAGGTCAATGAGATCTGAATTTGAGATGTGATCTCAATATCCAAGTCACTATACGTGGAACAATACAATCGCCATGTCCTTATCTCCAAGTATCTAAGGAGAAATCGCATTATTCTTGAAAGGGTTCAAGAATAATTCCGTCCCCTTAGATGCAAACGGTTGTGGATATATCCGTATCTGATCCGTCACCATATCCGTTTAATACATATTTTGACATCCGTATATGTATCCATTTTAAAATGGATATAGATATGGATATCATTTTGATATTAGTAAACATCCATATCCGTATATCCGTTTTCATATATAAATATAGCCATAGATTTATTTATAATCATATATAGCATAATTATTTAGCTTATTTTATCATATTTGTATAATTTTTATGATACAAACACATTTAATAAATTTATATCATGTGTTTTCCATCCAATTCGTTAATATTTAAGTTGTTTCTATAGAGTATTTCTAACATTACTATAATGCGATTAATATCCGCTTTATATCCGTATCCGTTTTTTAAGGATATGGTAAGATAGTTTTAATATCCGTCAATATCCGTACCGCATCCGTATTCGTATTAAAAAACGGATAAGGATACTGTAATACCTATATCCGTATTTGTATCCGACCATTTGCATCCCTACTTGCAGCTCCAAAACCTACAAGAGTCGGATATGGAGATTTAGAGCACAAGTTCGGGTTTTGGGCTCTAACCTTAAGGCTATGTCCTTACCCACTCATAGTTTGAAGGTAAGTACATCCAAGGATCTGAGTTACTCTCCCACAAGGCAATGATATTCGGTTCTTATCCATTTTTGAATTAATCAATAGTGGTTAACAATCCCATGTCTTAAATTTAGTGATCACTTACTTTGAAGTCTAATATCAAGCACGTCTACCAGATAGACCTAATTTCCTTTAATCCTAAGTGAGAAAACACTGAGGGAGAAGTCGATAAAGCCGATGCAAATCGATAAAATAACAATACTTGCTCAGATATAAATACTCACAGTGATCCTCGTAATCTCCATGCAATATGATAAATAAAATTGAAAATTTTAAGCTATATGAATGCATCGGAAAACTGCTCGTAGAAAAATAGTTCTGTTAGTGAGTAGAGAACATGTTAATTTTGGCTAAGTAGAACATCTAGTGCATCTATTAAGCGAAGGTGTTATCCTAGGACTACAAGTGCAACAAATAAACCATGTAATCTCTAATAGTTGCAGTACAGTTCTAGATCTACGTCAAGCAGCAAACAAAAAAATGAGCACGATTGGCTGTGTCCAAAGTCTGGATACACATACTAGTCTTCAAATGAAGGCCGCTGTAAATGAGCAGTTATTACGAATTATATACAAAATGATGTCTGAAAAATGAAAATTTAATCTAACACACACACTCTATATATAAAAATAAAAATGTCTTCTTTGTTCCTCCTCAACAAGCTCGGTCCACAAAATCGCCCGCCTCCAGTCTCCTCGAGTTGCACTGACTCTTGAAAAAGCTACTCCAAGTATACCGGATCCCTCACATAAAAAAGAGATTTATATTAGAGATTTACATAAAAATGATAAAAAAAGGAAAAATAAATAGAGAAACATGCACAAGAAAGTTGAGGTCAGACTACCTAGGGGTGGAAAACTAATGCACTAAGTTGTTTAAAAATCAAATCCTAAATCATATACCTTTCTAACAACAATATCGTTTGATGAACATGCTCTTCACCACTCTTAATTAAGAAGAAGTGACGGTTGTAGTAGATAATAAAGAGCGGGTTATCAAAATAACCACGTGAAAAAATGTGAATTAATGATCCATGCAATCAATTGTTTATTTTACTTGGGCTAGTTTCAAGGTCGAACTCATGGAGATAATGTCAATGTCTAAAATTAATTTTTAAAACAACATGAAGTGTTAGGTTTTTAAAGAGGATTTTCACGGGGTTTTGTATTTTTGCAATTTTTTATGGATTCTTAAATAAAAGAATGCTACGAACTTGAAACAAACTGTGATGAATGATTTTTTTTTATTTTTTATGCAAGAAAATAAATGAAATATGTGAGAGAAAATAAAAATGCTATTATTTAGAAATGTTTTTTGAATGCAAGGGTGATGCAACGAAACGAGCATGCCAACAAATTATTCTCAGTTTTAATCCCTAAACCCATGAATTTCATAGAATGATTGATAAATAAATACCAAATTAATTAATCAATTACCCCATTTTTTTGGATTTTAATGAACAATCAAAATTCAATTTCAAGAATATTTGTGCTCATAATTGACAAATAGATCTCTTAGTTTTATTGACGTCCAAGATATCTCAAAAATAATAAATTCATTATTATATATGGTAGAGAATGAATTAAGCCTCAAAACGACTTAAGAACATGAAATTTGGATCACATATGCTCAAGTTATCAATAAAATAGTTTAGAAACATAAATGAAATAGAAACAAATAGAAATGTTCTCAAAATATGCCATCTAGGGATCTTTTGCAATTCCTGAAAGTCGACAGGGCTCTTCTTGAAATTATCAACAAATAGGGGTATTTTTGTGAATCCTAGAAGCACTAAGGGCTCTTCGTTTAGTAGAAGGGTTGGGCAGGGTTGGGTTAACCCAACCCGGGTTATCCCTCAAGCCAAACGGCCCAATCCTCCTCACAGTTTACTATTCACAGGGGTACCCCTGCCCAACCCTGCAACCAAACGAACCTTAAAGAGGGAACCAACATGCCGTTGGATCTATAATAGATCCAATGGTTGTGATGATCAGTGCATGGACTAAGTGCGGGGTTAACCAACGAAGGAGCGGGTTTGACCGAGGGTATGAGGTGGGCGAATGGTTGTCTATCATTTGTGCAAGACTTCGACCAGGACTATTGACCATGCATGGAAAATAGAGAAAATAAATAAAAATAGCAAACAACCTCGAATGAAAAATTTTATCAAAATGAATAATGTAGATCTAACTGCATTCTACAATGTTCATGAAGGACTTAAATGTAAATGGAATCAAATGTGAAAGATATGATTTTTGTTGATATTTTATGTAATATAAAATATTGTTTTTTATCTTTTGTAATTTTTGTTTGGTCTTCTGTAAATAAATTATGCATGCAATAAGAAATATGATGTAAAATAATGAAATGGACACAAATGCAAAATTTTAGATTTATATAAATTAAGAAAAGTCAAAAAGAAATTGAGAATGTGAATTATATACAAGTGAATTGGGCTGAATATACAAAGTCAGAGCTCATTTTTATGCCTTTTTTGATATTAATTTGTAGATTTTTATTTTTTTTTCACAATTAGTTAAAACATGAGAGGAAATAAATAAATGGAAAAGAAATGAATAAAGAAGTTGAATATGTACATGAAATACCGAGTCAAAAATCAGTGAATATGCCCAATATATAGTTTGGTCCCAAAATTCAAGTTTCACAAATGAACTCCGATTCTTTTGAATTTGGTCTTGATTTGTAGATAATTGAGTGTACATTAGTTCAGAAGTGAGTAGAGTGAAATTGAGCATTGTTTGTGAGAGATATCAACACTTACTGCATTTTGTCCTTGAATTAGGATTTTGGGCTTATTTCATATATATATACAAGTTAGTGTTTTTTAGATTTTTTTATTGATTAGTATTATGATATGTACACAATGGAGTTTATTTTATGCTATTTGGGGTTAGTATGAATTAAACTAAAAATGGGTGAAGTTAACTGAATATTTACAAGTGAATATTAATGCAATATGAAATGCTAATTTATGTAAATTATTTAGAAGTGCATGAATGCTAAATTGCTAATTATAAGAAACACATGAATGCATCTAATTACTTGGGATGAATGTTTGTTTCAGCTAATTAGAGTGATGAATCACATACTCATCAGGAGGGTGATGAATCCTCGACTCATCTATCTTATTGCCCATTCTAAGCTCAACCCGCTTAATAAATAAACCCAATAAACCCTTCAAAATCCTCAAATAAGTATATTTATTTTTTTATGTATAAAGTAGGTTAATTATTGTACATTAACTACTTAATAAAACCTTAATTTGGCCTTTGTATATAGTGTACATATTGTACACATTCTCTTCATTTTTCACTTATAAAAATACCTAAAAATAGTTTAATATGTATATAAGTTTTAATTAAATAGTTCTTTAATTAAAACTTTAAAAAATATCAAAACAAAAAAAGGTATGCAATGCATATTAAATACCCACCAAAAGTACAAGTGTGCATATATGAGGTCTTTTGTGTTTTTGTTCTTCATGAAAGTTGTAGATCTCATCGAGATGACGACTTTTATTTTGAATATTTTTTATTTTGAGTCCACTTTTTTTTATTTTTGATTTTTTCTTTATTTTCTAATTTCCTATTGGGCCACGTGGTCGCCCTTGGGCAAGCCGTGTAACCCGATCCTTATTTCCCTACTACATGCCACGCATACCCTCTTCATTCCATCTCACCTCTATAGGCACTGTTGGATTGCTCGAACCAATAGGCACCCTCGCGGCTGACCCACCGTCATCCTAAACCCATAAGGTCCATTGGATCTCAAGATCCAACGGTCACTGCTCCTCGTCAACCTCCAGCAATCGCTCCGCTCCCACGATCTCCATCACAACATCTCCTATCCCATTTTCCTCTCAACCCATACATATCCTCATCAGTCCCTCTCCACTCCAGTCGATGCCCGAGTCCTCCCTTTCTCTCGTCAACTCCCTCACCAGAGCCCACCACATACCCTCAACTGCTCCCACTCGCTCCTTAAACCACCTCCAACTTGCTAGCCCTCTCCTTAAAACATCGCCTCTCTCAGCCTTCTCCAACAGATCCTCCCTTGTGTGAGAATAGTACTACCCCCTTCCTTTAGTTGACAACTACTGCATTAGGGTCGAGAGCTGACTCCTCCTTCTCCGACGAGATATGGTGCAGCATCTCCACCACTGTAACTGTCTCAGTGAGCTTCTTGAGCTCAACACACCAGTCTCATGCTTCAAGCACCGACCATGATCTTCATGAAGCTCCAACATAGGCTCTTCCTTCCCCCTCTGATCCGCCTTCTGTGGCAGATGATGTGGAGGGATGGAGGGGGAGCTTGTGGTGGCAGGGTTGGGACAGAGAAGGGCTCCAAAGATAAGGAATGGTGTTGAAGAATGGGGAGAAAGGAAGGAAGAAGATGTGGGTATCACTTGCGCCCCATGTAACTTTATTTTGATTATATTGGATCCTTGATTTAATGTTTGTTCAAGAGAGAATGGAATGAAAACTAACCCGAGGGTAAAAGAGTTAGTAGATTCCTTAGGATACGACTATTATTGTAAAAAATTGGAGCAACTGTAAAAAAATCATAAGTGCACAAGTGCAAATCCCGACACATATATAGATCAGCTGGAAAATTCATAATATTGATGTCATATCCTCCTCATGTGTTCTTTTATTGTATTATGAATCCCCAACTCTATTTGGATGAGAAAATTGCGATGTTGCTTGTGTAACCAAACAACTTCCCTAGTAATTACAAACATACTCCAGTATTCTACCTCTGCACTTGTTTTGGTGACATTGCCCTGCCAACTCAACTCCCATAGCTTATCGAAATGGAAGTGAGTGAGTCTGAGGCCCCCACCGGGACAACACATAAAAAGCTGCTAGCTTGCAAAGGTTCACATCAAAAAGTCACTTGACTGTTTTTCCCTGCATTGAATACTAGTTATAGGTAGTCCCAGGCAAGTGGTTACCAAAACACTTTCAAAATTGACGAATCAAAGTTTCCTAGGTAGCAGTAAACAGAAGAAAATTGTGACGCCCCCGTCCTCCTAGGATCTGGGTACTCGGCAAACCAATTCCACATTATAATCATATAACATTCACAAAAGAAGGAGAAATAGCGCAACACATTGGAATTTAAAACTTTTACTTCTCATTCAACCTGTTCACAACAACCTGTATTTCCATCCATTCATTCCATACACCAATTACATTAAATTCCATTATCCATTTCCATGTCCATAAAAATACATGTAAGCATAAATATAGATGCCCACGATTATACATTACATTCCATGTCTCTCAAAAAGAAACTAAGTAAAGGAAATAGTAAAAGAACTATCAACCATTGTACCACAAAAAGGGTGAAGCTGGACAAAAGATGGTGCCTTCAACTAGTCACTGCTGCGGACCTACGGATCCACACGTAGGTACGTTATGAGCAAAGTTGCCCAGTACGATTTACACAAAACTATACAAAAAGAAGTGCATGATATAATTTAAACATGTGCAAAAGTGAAAGAACTGGGTAAACAGATCTCACAAAGAGTTATATTTGTATCATTATTGTCTGATCTGGATATGGATATGAGTAACCAAGCTTCGTGGATAGTCTGTGGTCTTGGTCTGGATGAGACCTCACACTATGACTCTAAGGTAAAAATAATACTTAGGGTTGAGGTGCCTACGTAGGTATGCGGTGGGGTACAATGCATCCTAACTAAGTTTTCAACACGCCCACTTAGCTCCACTTCCCAATTGTACTTCCGGTTCACAATTTAGTTTCTAACCCGCGAATCACCGCGACAACCCGATCCTCCTTATACCAAGGAGACTGATATCCCATTCCCAACTTAATTAACCGCATTTATCGGAACTCCCCTCTTAGCGCTCTCACTCGGAATACCAACCAATGTGGCCTACATTGGCCCTACACGAGTGTCAACTTTAAGTGACAAGTGAAACACTAGCCGACCAATCATGACTACTTGGTCCGCGCTCGAGCACCAGGCTAAAACACATAAGTGTCGAGGCCAACACCGTCAGATTAGCACCTCGGTGTGCCAAGCAACATGTCCCCCAACCATCGCAACTACAATAACAGTTGGCATCGCGGTCATCTAGGCTTCTATCCGAGGCCCCAAGGGTGCATGTCCAATCCCTTGAGTCACCTAACTCCATCTATCCATCAATTTGAATGGATGGGGCTAAATGATCCCCTTATATTTTAAGAGGGAACCGTAATTCTGCCATAATGGTACTAGTACTCAGGTGTCCTTAAAGCCCTTTATCTTCCTTACTCTACCCCGTGTTCGTGAGATATACATATATAAGAAAAATACCTTTCTCTTCTTTTTCCGACAAGGGGTTATCCAAAAAGTAAAGATTCTGTGATAAATAGAATCTTTAGGCACATAGTTAATTTGTCAAGCACAGATATTTTCTCAAGCCTCACTAGCCAAAAAGATGGGTGTCCTCTTTGACATGGAAATTGAATAAGAAGGTATCTCTATCCCAACAATAATATATACACACACCTTTAGTGAAACCTCTTTCTCAGGAAAAGACACACAAAGAAGCTAAACTTCCAAAGGGCCCTTACACCTTACACCACCATGGCACCACCCTCCACTTGAAGAGCTGCTACAAGGATCAAGTTCATCTGTAGACAAGTCATTAGCACACCTACGTGGAAG
The DNA here is from genome assembly GCA_037367405.1 of Ottelia alismoides. Classification (NCBI taxonomy): domain Eukaryota; kingdom Viridiplantae; phylum Streptophyta; class Magnoliopsida; order Alismatales; family Hydrocharitaceae; genus Ottelia; species Ottelia alismoides. Next base: position 412,461 of record JAZKJV010000765.1, read on the forward strand.
GGAAGCAAAGAAGAATTTTGCTCTTGTCTTAGTAATAGAATAATAAGATCCACGTTTAAGTCCCTAGACATGCATCTAAGTCAACCCACTAAAAGTGATGCATCTGTAATTACTACATGGGCAAACATTCCAGGAAAAATCTCCGCAGTTATTCCGAAGCAAAATTGAGCATTCTTTTAAAAGCAGTACACCACTTGGGAGGACCCTTTCACTCCCGTTGGATGAACCCACAAGACACATCTCTTTCATCCCAATTCAAAGAACCAGCCACAATCAACAATCAAAATTTTTCCAGGACCCAAGTTTCCATCACACTATGTTGGTTCCAATATGAAGACATCAATGACCTATTCCTTTTTTTTTTCCATCGGATTACAAGGAAATGCACCCATTTATTATATTAACAATATAGTCATTGAGGGCTAAGATAACAACGATGCCCTATATAAACCCAATAGATTCATAATGTTAATGCCCTAACCATTCACTCCATTCCGTGTTAAAACCATGTAATCAATAATATAATCGCTAGTATCCAAATGATCAACACCATGAAACATATAACTTTTAATCATTCTAACACATCCAAGCTCTTAAACTCCAGTTAAAGACACATATACCACATACAGCCTTCATGACAATCATCAACGTCCAAGTGGAGATGGGTATACAAATTTATCCAAAGGACCCATCTTGAACCACCGACACCCGTTGATATTCATATTCACCAACCATCATAACCACAATGCAAATCCCTATGACGAAAAACCTGCAACCTTATCTGCACACAAAATAAGCAACCACCAACATTCTTTCCCATTTCGGACAACATTAGTAAAAAAATGAAAATCACATGATCCATCTTTCTTCAAATCCATGCAGAAAAATATTGGCAACGAGAGAAAAGGATCATCGCACCTATAGATCCGACCAAAACGAATAGAAAACAGGGGATGTGCGTGAGAGAGATACGAGGAGACAGAGATCGAAGGATCTGTTACCATTTAAGATTTTTAAGCATATACACATACATAGGTTCGACTAACACGCATGAATCCGGCATCAAGAGGAAGAAGACATCGTACCTCAAGAAAACCCGAATCCTCGGAATCTTCACCCATGAAGAACGGCAAGATCGGTACCCTGATGATGATGCAAAACCGCACACGGGGATGCCTTTGACTTTCTCTACGTGGGGATGGTCTTGGATCGCCGATCCGAGGCGCTCTGACGAGCTCCGACGGAGCTCCGGCGAGGAAAAGGGGATGAGGGAGAGGTGATGGTCGAAGGGGAAGGGGTTTGGGCATTTTTGGGGGAGATGCGGGTGGTTTTATTGGGTTGAACCCGAGTTCGGATCCGGGTTCGGATCCGAAATTGAACTGGACCCGGTCCCACTAAAACGACCTTAACTTGAGCTCCCAAACTTGGATTTTTGCGTTCTTGGAGTCGTTGGAAAGTTATCGATGAGCTCTACGCAATGGAATAGTCAAATAATTTTTTTGGATATTAGAATAAAAACAGATTTGCAATCAAACTCAGATTCATCTGAAATTTGCGGTTAAGCCCATGTTCAGGTTTCGAGGTTTTCACATCATAAAAATCTCAAAGGAAGTTTCGTCCCCGAGACTTCATATGATTATGGTTGATTTCCAAACCCAAACTCATTGTGTCAAGGCCCCACTGAGGGAGAGTCCATAAAAACCACAAAGAGAGCGAAACCCATAAAAATCTCAAGAGAAACTTGATTATGATTTCAATTCCATACCTATGAATAAATGATGGTATTTCTTCCTCATGTCCGCCTCAGGTTCCCACGTCTCCTCCTCGATGTCTTGACTTCACCATGAGACTTTGACTAACGGGATCTCCTTCCGCCTCAGCCTCTTGTCGCGTGGTCCAATATCTGCACCGACTCTTTTGGGAAAGAGAGGTTTGGCTCCACAGCCAGGTCCTCCTAGCTGATCACGTGTGGGGGGTCTCGAACGTATTTCCGCAGATTCGACATGTGTAACACATCGTGGATTCCCTCGAGGTGTGGGTGAAGGACTACTCTATAGGCTACTTTCCCAATACAGGTCAAAATCTCGAATGGTCCTACGAATGCGGTGCTAGCTTGCTCTTGGCACCGAATTGTTGCATGCCTCTCATTAGGGCTACACGTAAGAATACGAAGTCTCCAACCCTTGATCATGAGAAACGCTTTAGTCACACATGAATGACAAAGAATTATACCTGTTAGGGTACGGATGTAGGATAACATACCTGAAACTCAAGGTCTCTACGCCGTTGGTCGGTGTAACTCTTCTTACGGCTCTGTGCGGTTAGCAATTTTTTCTAACAGTCTCCACCACCCTGGAGGTCTCCTCAATGATCTATGGGGTGAACATGGTGTTGTCACCCACCTGTTGCCAACACAAAGGAGTGGTGCACCGCCTCCCGTACAATGCCTCAAATGGTGTCATGTCTGTACTGACGTGGTAGCTATTGATGTACGTGAACTCAACTAGCGGAAGGTGATCCTTCCAGGATCCCTTTCACTCAACCGTGCATGCTCGTAGTAGATCATCCAAGGTCTGAATGGTCCTCCCAGACTGTCCATCTGTCTGTGGATGGTAGGCTAAACTCATATGTAGCTCTGTCCTCAAGGCTCTCATGGATTCTCTACAGTAGTGTGATGTGAAACAAGAATCTCTGTCTAACACTACTTCCTTGGGTATCCCATGCAACCGAATGATGTGCTGAACGTATAACTTGGCTAGCTGTACTAGTGTATATATCATGTTGACCATGATGAAATGGGCTGACTTGATCAACCGGTCAACTATGACCCATATCGCATCATGCCCTCCAGGGGTACGCGGCAATGATGTGACAAAATCCATGGAGATGCTCTCCCATTTCCATATCGAGATGGGAAGAGGCTGCAGTAAATCGGGAGGCCCTTGTGTTCTGCCTTCACCATCTGGCAAGTAAGACATCTGCTAACATGTTCAGCTATGTCCTTCTACATGCCTTCCCACAAAAAGTGTTGGTGGAGGTCCCTGTACATATTGATGACACATGGATGTATGGAAAGTCTCGAGCTATACGCCTCATCCAGGATCTCTCTCCTCAGCTCCTCGTCATCGGAGACACATACACAGTCCCCCTTTCATACGATGCATTCACATACTCGAAATCCATTGAATTCATCCTTCAAACATTTGTGGTACAAGTCTTGAATCCTCTGATATGTTTGTTGCCCTTAGACGATCCTTTCCCACACGCTACTATGCTCGGTTGGTACTGTCAATGCATCGGATGTGCCCTCAAATGGATGCCACTCACTAATTTTAGTGAGCACATCTCAAGTCTGCAACCAGGATATCGAATCCTCAGTGTATGGTCATCTACTTAAGGCATCTGCTACCACATTCTCCTTACCGGATGGTAGGAGATGGTACAATCATTATCTTCTAGCAGTTCCATCCACCACCTTTACCTCATATTCAGCTCATTCTGATCAAAAATGTATTTGAGACTCTTGTGGTCAGTGAAGATCTCAAATGCCACCCCATACAAATAGTGACGCTATATCTTTAATGCGAAGACTACGGCCGCCAACTTCAAATCATGAGTGGGGTAGTTGCGTTTATGGTTCTTCAGCTGTCGTAACGCGTATGCCACAACCTTTCCACATTGTATTAACACTGCACCCAAGCCCTCCTTGCAAGCATCTGTGTATACATTGAAGTCCAAGGTACCAGAAGGAAGGGTGAGGATGGGCGCAGAAGTCAATCGCTCCTTGAGTGTTCGGAAGCTCAACTTGCATTTGTCGCTCCAAACAAGTGGGGCATCCTTCTGTGTCAATCGGGTGAGGGGTAGAGTCAACTGAGAGAACCCTCTAACAAACCTCCTGTAGTATCCAACAAGGCCAAGGAAGATGCAAATCTCTGTAACCATCTTGGGCCGCTCCCAAGACACCATTGCCTCTATCTTGGCGGGGTCAACTGACACCCCGGCCCTAAAATCACATGGCCAAGAAAATCCACCTCAAAAAGTCAAAACTCGTACTTGTTGTATTTAACATACAACCGATGCTCTCGGAACGTCTCCAGTACGATGCAACGATGAGACTCTTGCTCATGTTCATCATGAGAGTAGACTAGAACATCGTTAATGAATACGATCACAAATTGGTCCAAATGCGGATGGAAGACCAAGTTCATCAAATCCATGAATGTGGCAGGTGCATTCGTAAGCCCAAATGGCATCACCAAGAACTCATTGTGGTCATATCTAGTACAGAATGCAGACTTCATTACATTGGCTTCCTTGATCCTCAACTGATGATATCCCGACCGCAGGTCAATCTTAGAGAACACTGCTGCTCCCTGCATCTGGCCAAATAGACCATCTATCCTGGGAAGTGGTGACGGTTCTTGATCATTCTCTTGTTCAATTGCCTATAGTCTATGCATAGCCTAAGGGATCCATCCTTCTTCTTCACGAATAGGACTGGTGCTTCCCATGGTGATGTACTGGGGCGGATGCATGAATCCATTCTCCATCCGCTCCTGTAACTGCACTTTGAACTCCTTGAGCTCAGCAAGTGCCAACTTGTGTGGAGGGATAGATATTGGTTGTGTATCTGGTAATAGAATGATCTCAAACTCTATCTCCCTTTCTGATGGTAATTAAGGTAATTCATTTGTAAAAACATCAGGAAACTCACGCACAACTCTAATATCCACTATCATCTAGTCATATATCGCCTACTACGTAGGTAAGGCAGTCTACACAACCTTAGCTGAGAAATTGGTGTGCCCTTAAGGAGGAAATGCATTCGATCCCTCCGTCAGATGTGTTGCTTGACTTACGAGAGACATATGGACATGGATGTAATTATGCTATTCTCCTTTGGACTCGTGTTGGGTCAGAACACTTTCAACACTATCCATTATTCGAATACCAATGAGGAATGGTATATGTGGAATGAAATGGAGTACCACTGCTCTGATAAAAATGATGTGAGCTATCACAATTATGTCCTTTTCTTCTATGAGTGTTTATGATTACTAGTGCCCAATTGCTTGATTTAAACATTTTCCTTTGCCCAAGGTGGGATATTGCACTTAGTTGTCTTTTAAGGTATTCTTCCTTTTGTATTGTGATTGTTGTAGACCACTAATTATATATCATTTCCTTTTTCGTTATCTTCTTGTCATGCATGTTTTCTAGATTGAGATTCAAGGAAATACTTTGTGGCTATAATATGCGTGGGAGAAACTAATCGACTCGAGAGATCCTTATCTGTCATATCGGCGTGAAGCCTTAATCAACTATGTTCAACTACAAATATATAATTCTATAGACCAACAAAGAATGTGCATGTGTGCAATCATATATATGGCCTTTCAAATGGGATGGTGTCTTTTGTAATTAAGGAAAGCTCGTTGTAGGGGTTGATAGATCTCAATATAACAATTTCATTCATTTTCCTTATTCAAAATAGTATTTTGGTCTTTCTAGTTTAAATTTCAGTTTCATTTAATATTTCAACATACCATTTTGGTTGTCTTAATTTGGCATCTTTTATATATATATATATATATATATGGGATTCTGATGACACGAAAACCGACACGGTCGAGATGTGTAAAATAATATGCAAGTGTCGTCGTTCTCAACCACGTGATTCGGTCAACGAGAAAAATATTTAAAACCACTCAGAAAAAGATAAATCAATGAAACAATATAAGTGGCTTTTCGCTATTCTTTTTACCTGGTATAGCGACCAGGGTCGAACACAAGGAGCACGTTTGAAAAACTAAGTAGTCAAATTTCAGAGTTAATTTTTTAGTGGTTTTTTATTTTTTATTTTTTTTTATTTTTTTAATAAATAAGCACAAACAATAAAAGAAACACAAACACACTCTTTTTTTGTATTTTTCAAAGAAAATAAAAAATATACAATAAAGTTCAAAGACAATGTTTTTGATTTTTTAAAAATATTAAACGACAATAGAATGCTATGAAAACTTTAGACAATATCAACACGCATGTCAGAAGCATAAACAAATTTTCTCAGATTTTATTGACCATGCAAATATATTTATTCTGATAAAAAGGTCAAGCAGTAAAGAGTCTGCAGCACATGGGTTAAAATGCAAATAATTAAAGTCTCAGCATGTAAACATAAGAAAAATAAATATGCGAAAGAAATTGCAATTTACCCAACAAATGCTTTGACTTCAAGAGCGGAGGCTGTCTTTGTAATTTTCAAAAGTTCAAAAAGACTTTATGTAATTTTTCCATTAAAACAAGTGCTAGGGTTCCCTTTCCTGTGTTCTTCACAACGTGGGAGGAGGAATGGAGCCGCCGCCGTCTTCTTCTTACGTGGTGAGGATCGCGCGGCACGGCAGAAGGAGGGCCGCGAAGGAAGCTACTGGAGGCCGGGTAGGGGGGCGCGACGGCGCCGCGGACGGTGGAACGCGGAGCAGTGGAAGCGGGGGATCCTACGCGGAGGTGGAGGAGGCGGTTGCGCGCCTCCGCCGGGCGCCTGGAGGGGAGAGGGAGCAGCGCCCGCGGAGGGGAGAGGGAGCAGCGCCCGCGGAGGGGGCTGGAGCGGGCCGCGGCTTCGACGCACTGGAGCGCGGGACCGCGCGCAACAGGAGGAGAGCGGATGCGAGGCGCAGGGGCGCTGGGCGGCCTTGGACTGGCGGTGGCGGCAGAGGGCCGACGCGACGCCTAGAGAGAGCAAGGCACGCGACAGGGCACGCGATGGAGGTGGCTGGGTTGGCACGGAGGGCGCAGCGGGTCGGTGGCGCGATCTGGTGGAGGGATCCGCGCGGTTGTCTTCGGCTGAGGGCGATGGAAGGGAGGCACGGGGGCGCCTGCGCGGAGCGGTTGCGTGTCGTTGTGGGGCAGATCGGGGGCACTGGCGGCGCCGCCGCCCTCTGAAGTGGCGCGGGGATGCCGAAGGCCGCCTGTAGCGGTGGCGCACGGCCGAAGTTCTGGCGCGCAGCCGCGCGCTGAAGCCGGCAGGAGGAGCGGGGGTGCTGGCGGGCGGATGCGGCCGGGGCCGCTGGGTGGCTGCGGCTGGGAACGCCGCCGGCTCCCAGCGATTATTTTTTTTATTTTTTTTTATTTTTTTATTCTGTAGCTGCAGGAAAATGTTAGAGGGAAAAAATGTATTTTTTTAATTTTTTTATTATCAGAAATGCAAACAGGAGCAAGAAGGAATCTTTTTTATTGTTTGTTTTGTTTCTTTTTTTATTTATGTTTTCCTGCAAAACAAAATTTTAGAAATGAAAAGAAGAACAAAAATTTTATTGTTATTTTTTTATTCCTGAAAATAAAGGTTAGAGATAGAAGATAAATAAAAAATTTATTACTTTTTTTTCATTGTATCCTGCAAAAACAAAGATTAGGAAACAAGATACAAAAATTTTATATTTTTTTTATTTATGCACAATAATGGGATGTGCGAACGGGCGGATCTCGACAAGATGGAAGAGAGATCCGTGGCTCCGGTCACCGTGCGTGACCGGAGGTGGAAGACCGTGTGAGGTAGAAGTTGAAATGTGGAGATCACGAGATGAGATGGTAAATCGGTGTCGGAGGCGAATTATGTGGAGAAATATTTTGGGATTTTTAATCTTAAAACTACTCACTACTCCTATGCTAAAATCTAAACCTACAATTTACCTACGAGAAACGACAAGTAAAAGTGGATCTCACCTCGGGGTTTGGACACGCCATGATGGCCTCGACGAAGCTCAAGTCGCTGTCACCGACTGGATCGGAGGCTAGGACCCTCTTCAACAAGAAATCTCTCGGAAACTGGGCTCCTCTCCGCCAAAGATCGATCAAGTGTGAATGAGGGAGGAGGAGCCCATTAAAAAGAGACAAAAATCAAAAATGGAAATATTTACAAAAATGGAAAGTTATTAGTGGTAATTTAAATAAATAAAATAATTAAATTAATTAATTAAATAAATAAAAACGAAATTCAGATTTAATTAAAATAAATAATTTAAATAATTACCAAAATTGAATTTGCCACCTTAATGGTGGCCATTAAAGGAATGAAATCAAATCTAAAATAAATGGTAAGTTATTAAGTCACTTAATTCACATAAATCTAATAAATTAAAGAAATTAAATATAAAATTCGTAACTAAATAAAATAAATTAATTAATATTAGATATTTAATTTTTTTGGTGGATTTTATAAAAGGAAGTTAATTATATACATATCTTGTACACATATAATACAATATATATATGTACAAATAAGGAAATATTTTTATAAAAGATTTTTTTATCTTATTATTTTTTTATTTTATTTTTAATGAAAACAATATTTATAATCTATACATTATGTAAAATAAATATTAATAATTATATACAACAAATATATGGGTAAACTGCACAATACACCCTAGAAAATCGACTTTTTAATCGTAACTCCAAAAAATACAAAACCACAGCCATTTGAAAGATAATTTAATTTATAGTATGATGGAAGTGAGTTTGGTTCAATTTGAGATCGTATGGAGCCGGAATTGATGTTTCAGTTATCGCATTACGGCTTTTTCTAGGTGTAATTATTTACAATATATACAATATTTTATTTCACAAATATTTTTATTATTTACAACATAGTTTTATTTACGACTTTTATTTACAAAAGTAAGTGGTTTGAGGTCAAATTATGTACAAATAAAATAATGTAAGTTTTATACAAATATACATGAAAAGTATGTACAAGACATTTTTTTGATTTTCTGACAGAAGACCTTATCTCCCCCTACTTTATTCCTGGTCGATCAGGTCAAGTCTTGACCTTCTCTCGGGGTTTGGGTCAGTCTGTATTTATTGCATAAATACTTCTTTTTCTTTTTCTTTTCTTCTTTATTCTTTTATTTATGTACAAAAAGTGTTAAAAATGTATAATTAACAAATGCATGAAGAATGGTAATTTTATGGAATTAATGGATATTTACAGGTATTTGACTAAGGAAAAGAGGCTAAAATAAAAGAATAAAGGCGATGAATCGTGGATTCATCATTCCCCTATACTTTACCTTTGCTAGTCCCTTAGCAAACACTTATTTGGAAAATAAGTGAAAATAAAAATAAAGAAAAGAAAAAGGAAAGAAGTTAGAACGATGTTGACTTTCAAACTTATCTTCATAAAAATGTAGTCTGGAGCTCTGTCGTACCTTTGGATTATTATTGTGTCGGAACCTTAATGGGACATGGAATTAAAACCTAACAGCCTCTAAGTTCCATAAGACTCCTATTCAGGTCTCCTCAACAGTCAGATCAGAACAAGTCTACAGACACAAATTCTTATGACTATGAATTCTTACTTGTACGTGTAAGTGAAATTTAGCTCTTCATTTCAAAAGTAGCAAAGATTCAGCCTCTCTCAACAAGGTAACTCAAATAACCCGGTCTGGCAACTCTTTCCTCGAGGAGCGGGGATATTCCCTTCTAAGTTCAAGTACAACCAGCTCAAGAAGAGGGGATGGAGAAGAGAATGGACGGTAACCAGTGTAGTTACCTATCCTTGGATGCATGACCAGTGTAGCCATGTCACCCGCTGCAAGCTCACAAATATATGACTTTGAAGCTCTTATTCTTTTTTTTCACTTGTATATACACTCCGGTAGGCATTTTATTTTTCTTTCAGGCCTGTCCACTTTTGGAGATTTTGCATTTTTTTCCTTTTTTTTCTTTTTTTTGAAATATATACAAGGTGCAGCATGTACATAAGGAGTTTTTCCTCTTGAGCCAGTAGACTACCCTCTTCTGAAGCATTATTGCAACCCCACAGCTCCTGTCTTTAGACCTCAACATCATCAGACTAGGTTGAGACGCACTTCCTCCCTAGAGGAGGACGAGAGGTTCCGCCTAGATGTACTACCCTCGTATGCTACCCCAAGCCAAAAGATTCTGCTCCCTCACTACCTCATCCATGGAGAGCTACGTGTAAAGTGCAGTGTCCAAGGTAAGCCACGGTCTGAAAGAATCATGTGTGTGTTGTTAAATGTTCTACTTAGACTCATCAAGATGACATGTGAACATAGTCTTATGGACTCAAAGAATTAAGTCACTAGGACCTGAAAAGTCTTAACTCCAAATCTTATAAGGTTCCTCTGAAATTAAATGGATTAAGGTCCAACTAAGCTCCATTCTTCAAATGTATTCCGGACTTAGTCAAAATTTCAAAATCATCCTGAAAAATGCTCATGCAAATGCAAGAAAATATGTACATGCAAGGAAAAGAAAACAAAATCTTTTTGTGAAACAATTTTCAAAATTTTGAATTTTTTATGGATTTTTGAAAAGTGACGCATATGCAAAAGTTTTTTTAATGCAAAAAGTTTGTAATATATACAAATATATACAAGAATTTTTTTATAAGGGAAAAGATACATATATACACAAGAGTGAGTTGATTATTTTACAAGAATAAGATGAAAGGATTTACAACTTGAGTAATTTATACAAGTATATACAGAGTTGATTTTTTTACAAGTTTTTTTTAAAATTTTTTTGAGTATTTACACAGTGTTTTAGCCATATTAAAAAAAATAATATATGAAAGTACGAGTTATGGCTAAAGTATATATACAATATATATACGACACCCCCCTATACTTAGCTCGAACTATGTCCTCATAGTGATCAAAGAGCTGAAAAGAAAGACATAACTCGTACTTTGTATAGGAAAGTGATGAATCCACATTTCATCATCTTTATTCTATCATTTTGGCACCTAAAACCCTAGCAAATGCCTGTAAATAGCATTAAAAACCATCATCTTAGCACCCATGCATGTGCATTCAGATTGTGTATAAATCACTGTAATTAAGGCCAAAATTATAGAATAAATGAAGAAAAGAAAAAGAATAAAATATTGTAAATATTTTATGATCCAAAACCCCCGAGACCTAGGCATCTTGATGAATAGGTCGACAAGGAATAAAGTAGGGGGAGATAAGGTCAGAAATACAGTGTAAATACCTATACAATCTATTCATTCTTTATTCATTTTGGGACCTATTTTTGGTTCCACTTTTTGTACATCAAATGAAGAAACTTTGTACATGAAAGTTGTAGATAGTTTTATAAAGAAAAATACAAAATTGATTTCACAGAAAAATAATGTACAGACAAAAAGATATGGTCTGAATAAGAATCCAAAATCCCAACTTCCCAGACCCGTATCTCACAAACGACAACTCCAAATGCAGTGTACTCACCTTTAATTGTATATAGAATAAAATAATCTACCCAATGGTGGTGGTTTCGCATTTGGCGGAGTTACGGTCTGAAAGTTGAGTTTTGGACCCACATTGTACCTTGTACAGATTAAAATATTCACTTTATTCATTATTTATCCAATTTTATATTTTTATAATGTTGTAAATATTACTTATAATAATTATGTACATTAAAATCAGAATAAAAATGTAAATAAAACTCAAAATCAAAACACTTGTATAAAATACATAGGTATATTACCTGTACTTATACCTATACTTTCTATATGTATATACAAAACAAATCATAAAAATAAAATAAAAATACATTTGTGTATATGAAAGTATTTTATAATTTTAGAAAATAATAAACAAAAATAAATAACTTAAATACACAAAATAAAAATAAAATACTAAAATATATAGATAATATACCTATTAGGGGTATAAACGTAAACTTGTAAAAATATCATTCATAAAAATAAATAAAAAGCGGAATAAAATACTACATAAAGTTTTGAGCATTTTTTATTTTATAACTTTTATCTAATTCGGCTTAATTCTATTTTTTATTTAATTAATAAAACATTTCAGGGGATTTTTCCTGATTGGTCCACGTGGACCAATCAGGAGAAGGCGCCAGTTGACCTAGGTCAACTGGACGTCCTTCGTCCACTGTAGCTCTGACGCGCCTGGTTTTTGCCCACCTTGGTGGATTTTCCTAGGTCGCGCCGCTCGTCCTTTGCCGCCGCTTCCTTCATGAAAGTTGCGCCGCTCTGATCCATCTCCATCGCCGCTCCATCAGATCCACTCAGATCTTCTTCCTCCACCCGTGATCATGCCTCGAAAACACGCACTCAACTCCCTTCAAATACCAACCCCCATCTTCCTTTCTCGGGTTGAACCGCGAATTACCCACGATCCTTCCCCCTTGGTCGAGCTAAAGGTACCCAGAGGTGACAGCTCTGAGCTCCAGGCTTCCAGGCGTCGGGAGAGCACCTGATCGTCGCGCGTTCCAACCTCCGGCGAAGCTCTGCCGTCGAGGTAACCACCCTCTGGCCCTAGGCCATCGAGGCTGTTCTTACCCTCTCTTCATCCCCTTCCAGTTCCTGTTAGTTTTAGGATCATTTCGCCTATCTTCATTCGTCAAATCGTCCATCGAATCGTTCCATAGACCACCTCGCCGGAGCGCAACTCCGGCGAGCCCACATCTCGCTTTCCACGCTACCTTCGAGAGCCACCCGAGGTCGAGGCATTTTGCCCTCGACCTCTCTAACGTTTTGGTGCAGGTGTTGAAGTACATTGAAGCTCCTGGAGCTATTTTGCCCTCTCGCCGGAGCACCTGGAGCCTCGCAGCTCCGCCACCTCCGCGCGAGAGCACCGGCGTTCGCCGGTGGATTTTGAAGCCTCCAGACGTCAGCCGACACCTGCAGGAGCATCCTCGGCCACCTTGCAAGCGCCAGCGTCGCCGTGGTCGGCCGGAGGAGCTCGGAGAAGCTCGCCAGACCGGAGCTCCTCCGTGTTCTTCCATCGACCTCCGGGACCGTCGGATCAACGAGGAGCCTCCAGATCAAGTCGCGGCCGTCAGATCTTGGCTTGCCTCCACCGTCGATCTCTTGTCCAGATCTGATCTCAGCCGCTGATCATCGAAGCGTCATCGGCCGTTCTTGTGCTGCCACGTGTTTAAGTGGAACGTCTCCAGCCGTTGGATCACGCCTTGACGCCCAACCGTTGGATGCACGCCACGCGTCACTTGCCGAGCGCAGGAGTGAGGGTATTTTGCATCCCGACCCTCGCGATTTTTGTATTTAATATTTAGTCTAAAAACTTTCGTTTGTAGTTTAAATATTCTGTAATATTTGCAAAACAACCCATAGGCTTTGTTTATTTGCGTTTGGGTCCCTCGCCACGTCACCTCACGTGACCTGTACACGTGAGGGGGTGGGCATTTTGCAAGGATACCCTCGGTTGTTTGTTTATTTCATCTAAGTCCATGAACATTTCTGTTAAGTTGTAATATTTTGGAAAAATTGCATTGAACCCCCCTGAGCTTTGTAATATTGCAAAAATACCCCTCCCAGGCGCGTGCAAGTCACGCGCCCTGGTGGGTAAGTTGCACATCTACCCTTGCGGGTTTGGATATTAATGTTTAATCCGTGAAATGCAAGTTTTAGTGTAAACTTTTGTGGAAAAATTGCAATCGTGCCCTGGATGTTTCACTATTTGCATGTATGCCCTTGCCAGCACTGTTTGATGATTGGAGTCTTGTTCTAATTAATTAAAATATCATTCTAACTCCAAAAATTCCATAAAAATAGACTTAAGCTCCTGTGCACCCATACTTTAACGCCACCTATTTAGTTTTTGATTTTATTTTGTTTCCATATTTATTAAAAATCAAAAACTTGCTATTTGTGCACTGTCTAGCTTAGAAAATACCAAAAAAATATCAAAACACCTCTAAAAATTCCAAAAAAATTACCTAGTGTCTATTTTATCCCATTTTAGTGTCAGTCCAAAAATCATTAAAAATTTCAAAAGAAAAACACTAAAAATCGAAAAACACTCAAAAAACTTCAAAAAAATATAAAAAATAGTAGAAAAACCCAAAAATTGCAAACTCAGCTTCTGTTTCTTCCTTATTTTGTTACTTTTATTAGAAAAATAGTGTGAAATATTTTTGCTACTGGTTGGTATTTTTAAATTACATTTTACTCACAGCCAGCCCTTATTTCCACTGTTTGCCTTATTTCAGACTTTAAAAATACCAAAAACATCTTGAAAAACCCCCAAAAATCACAAAAACAGTAAAAACCTTAAAAATACCAAAAACATTTATTTTCTGAATTTTTGAGTATTTTTGCACATTTTTATAAATATCCTACCTTGCCTTGTATTATATCCCCTTGTTTTCCAATATTTGAAAAAGAAAAAAAATATATAAAATATAAAATCTAAAAATCAGAAAATCAAAAATCAAAATACAAAATTAAAAATATAAAAATAAAAAAAAAATATAAAAATTAAAAACCCACAAAAATTGTAGTTGCTTGCTTAGTGTAGACACTTCACACACTCACACACTTGTGCATTCACTTGCTTGGACTATACTGTTTGCTCCCTGTGTTCGAACTCTCTGCATACTTGCCCTTTACATCTTTTGTGCAGAGTTAAAAATAAATCTTAACTCACACCTGTTTTTCATTGCTTGATTTGCTTGTGGGTTATTATCTGACCATCTCTTTTGTCTTCTTGCGAGGGACCGCGGAGCGAGGCGGGTGGCTTAGGTGACCCGACGCAACCTTGGGACGTGGAGCCGGCTTTTCTTGAGCCAAGCCGGCAGGAGAGAGCAAGGAGAGTGAGAGAGTGGCCTAGATTAGTTTTTATTTTTTGTGAGAGAGTGATATTCAATTAATTTGTAATAATACAGGTACACAGGACTTGGACTTGGACACTTAGACATTCGGGCCTAATTTCCGGGTGTTTGTTCACCCGGGGGCTCACCGCGGTTTTTGACGAGTTTTCTTCGCTTGTCATTTTCCGGTTTTGTGTTTATTTTTTATTTTCTTTTGTGGATTGAGCTCCTAGATCTAGGTCCTGCTTGACTCGAGTAGAATAGGTCCAAACACCTAATAATCTTTGCATGTTCCTATAGATACGTTTTGGACTTAGACTAAATTAAACAGTTAGCAAGTAATTCCCAAATCCACGCGCCGCGAGCTCATACCCGAACAAGCGCTTTCTCCTACTCCAAATGTGTTGGGCAGAGGAGGGGTGAGCCAAGACCGGACACTCGGATTAGGAGTTGCTAGTTGACTTGTGGTTCTTCACGCTAGCAGTTGCCTGTTCTAGGACGATTTCCGCTTGCATACCGGCATATAGTATAGGTTTAAAAATTTCTGCTTTGCATCCCGCATGGAGAGAGCTGGGATTCGCTGTAAGTCTTCTAACTTTGCACGCATCATTTAGGCACAAAGGTGAGATCTCCATCTTTGTGCCGACTTGCACGGCTTTTCCGACTCTTTTCTCCCTCTGTTTTTGGACAAAGTAGGACCAAAAAGAAAATACAAAAACGTTAGGCGCTTGTTTGAATTTACTCAAAAGAAGCGATAACACCAAAAAAATTAAAAAAGGGACTGCTAAAGAAAACTTGACCAAAATAAAAAAGGTAATTGGATTCATTGCTTGGGGTGAGTAATACCCTCACTTGTATTCAGGTTGCATGGGAAGGTCTCCTTCCAAGTGAGGTGAGCGCTTCGTAAGGATTAGAGCCAAAAACCCAGCTTGTGGCTGCCTTGTGTATCGCCTGGATTTCCGAAGTATTGGCGCTTCTATCGTACGTAGTCGAGTAGGGCTTGGTCACCATTGGTGACTCACTATTGTGTGAGCATCGACCTCGTCCGAAGTATCGAGCATAGGCCACGCCTTCACGGGGGTGTCTGTCTCACCGGCTGCGTCCGAGTAGGTTCTTGCACGCTCACGGGTGATTCCGTTGCGAGCGAGTTCCGAAGTATCGGTTTCGCCTATTGGCTTCCTCTCTTATTCTTTGGCTGAGTAGGGATCCAGGAAGGGTTACAAGGACCTCAACTGCACAAGCTACAGGTTACACAGGAGGAGGACAAGTACGGGATACTTTTCCGGCAGTACTCTCTCTCCTATAGGCGTAGCGTTCTAAGGACTCGTTAAAAGATAAATTCCTGAATCAAGCTAAAACTGAAAAGATAAAAGCCGAACCTTCACGGCTTCATGTGTTGAGTTGGTGAACTTACCCTTGCTTTGTGTTTGATTGCTAGATTTATCTAGGTCAAGATCAAAAACACCGCACAATCGTGCGCAATTTTGTTGCATCTCATTTCATCCCTCTTCCCTTGCCCTTCCTCTACTCTTCTCAATAATCAAGATGATGGGACGGAGATCTCTTAGGCCGACCCTGTCGGCACCGCTATCCCGCACTCCTCCCTATTCATCTAGGAATACCTCGGAGAGTCCGCTCTCCGAGCCTGAGTTTACATCCACCCTGTTCCCCCTCGACCACCATTCCCACTCTCCTTCCCTCAGTCCAATTGTGTCAGAATTCAGTGCATCACAGAGTTCGGCCCATTCTACAGCACCTGAAATGGCCTCTTTTGCATTTTCAGAACATCCAGCCATGGCAGACAGAGGCGAGCATGAAGAGGATCATGAGCACCCTCCATTCCTATTTGATCAAGCAGCCATCAACAATTCCTTGTTAGCATCCCTGGAGACTATGCAGAGACAGATTCGTGACCAGGGCACATTCATGGGTGACCTTATGAGGGAAATTGCTCAGATGAGAGAGAACCGAGCTGGCGGTGGCGGCGGAGAAGGAGGAGGACCCGATGCAGGAGGAGGCGACCCAGACGGTGAGCGACCGCCACAGACCATCATGAGGGAGCTGCACAACCCAGCTTCATCCCTTACTCACCGATGGATCAGACTCCCACCTATCCATGGAGACTTCGAGCTTCGGCACAATACAATTCAGATGCTACCCAAGTTCCATGGGTTGCCGACCGAAGAGCCGCACCTCCATCTCCAAGAGTTCGAAATGATATGCAGCACCATCCATGATCGGTTGATAACCGAGGACACAATCAAGATGATTGCCTTTCCATTCTCTTTGGCTGATAGAGCCGCATATTGGCTCAAGCATCTTGGGCAGTTCGTCGACACTTGGGCAGATCTCCGGACCGCGTTTTTGAAGAAATACTATCCTCTCGGCCGGACCAATGCAGCTAGAGCTATGATTAGCAATTTTGTCATGATCCCAAATGAACAATTTCATGAAGCTTGGGATCGATTCAGAGAGCTCATCGACCGGTGTCCACATCATGATATATCCAAGCCCAATCTGGTGCAGAGTTTCTTCTGTGGGCTGACACCGGAGCTGCAGGGGCTTGTCAACGCCTCTTGTGGTGGATCCTATTTTTCTAAGGGTGAAGATGATGTATGGGCTATCTACGAGGGCATGGCAGAAAATTCTACAGTGATGACTCAGGCCCGTGTCTACACCCAACAAAAGCCACCACAAGGAGGCGGATCATTTCATAGGATCGCTCGCATCGATGCCGGTCCCAATACATCGTCGGTAGCCGCAGCCCAAGCTGAATCAGCAGCAGCCGACATGGGGATCATCAGTGAGAAGCTGGACCGCATGGAGATCCTTGAAAAGAAGCAGAACCAAGGCATGGCCCAGATGGACCAGATCGCCAAGACAATGAGTGACCTAAAAACTCAAATTCTCTGTATTCAGGAGGCGCAGGCCCATTCACAACAGCCTCCCAGGTCACAGGTTGCTTCCAGCAGCAGCAACCCCAACCAGAGCTCTATCTCGTACCGTCAGGTGAATCACATCCAGGCAGAGCCGGTTCCGTTGTTGCAGTACCACCCAGAGCAACCGCCATCTCAGGAGACTCAGATGGTGGTTTATCAGCCGGAGCAACCACTGGCAGTTCTTCCTCCACCCTCCTTTGAGCAGGAACCGTTGATGGAAGTCAACGGGATATGGTATGACCGATACCCTCAGCCCGCAATTCGCAGGGATCACCCCGGATTCCGTTGGGGTAATGGTGGATCCACATCCCAACAGCATTCTCCTGCTCAAGGACAGCAGAGCAGCCAGCCACAACAACACCAGCAGCCCCAGTATCACCAGCCCCAGCAGTATCAGAGTGGTCCTCGTCCCGCCTATCAGGGACAGCAGTGGAGGCAGCGTCAGCCGCCTCAGCATTCTTATGCCCAGCCTCCCCCCCAGTATCACCAGTATCAGCAGCAGCAGCCCCATGTCCAGCAGGGACAGACATCCGGTTCTCAGGGTCCAGCCTATGAGAACCCAGCCCTTGACGATCTTGCCCGCTTGCTATCTGAACAGCGAGCATCTTTCAGGCAAGAAATGGATGAGTTCCGACAGGAGATGCGGGATATCATCAAAGGCAAGGCCGCCATACCCGCTCAGATCGAACCCAATCCTAATAACCTAAAAAGAAAATCTGAGCAGGTAGAGTTCACAGAGTACACCTCTCCTAGTGATGATCTGAATGACATATCTTATTCCTATTATGATGCTAATTTTGTTACTACTAGGAGCGGTAGGATGCCAGCCGGCGGCGCCTCTTCTGAGCGACACCCAGAGGCAGGATCAGGAGCGCCAGAGGAGCAGAGGAGCGGTGCTGATGCCGCGACAGATGATGATGAAGACGGTGGTGCTGATGCCACCAATGATGGAGTTCAGGACAACGGTGCTGAGGCCGTTGTGATACCAGATGCAGACGGTGGTGCTGATGCCACCATTTTGGGAGAAGAACCAGAGCGCGGTGCTGA
Source organism: Ottelia alismoides (assembly GCA_037367405.1). Taxonomy (NCBI): domain Eukaryota; kingdom Viridiplantae; phylum Streptophyta; class Magnoliopsida; order Alismatales; family Hydrocharitaceae; genus Ottelia; species Ottelia alismoides. The sequence goes on from JAZKJV010000765.1 coordinate 431,060, forward strand.
TGCCGCGAAGACCGGTGCCGGTGGTGGTACTGAGGCCACCACCTCTACTTTTGTTGAGCCATCTTCTGTGATGCCACCACTTTTTGTATCTAGTGACTATGGGAAGAAAATCAAAAACAAAAATATGAATAAAGGAAAGGTTCCCGTTCAAATTGCAGATCCATATGTGTTGCATGATGATATTTGTGTGGATTCTCCATCTTCACAGGCACAGGGACCGCTTCCTAGTCCTCCATCTGAGGAGGCACCTACCATCCCCTTCCCTGAGGCACTCCGCCGTGCGAAGGGGAATAAAAAAGAAAATCCCAAAAAGAATCAGCAGGTAGAGTTCGGCAACGAGATGATTGACAGATTTCATATTCAGCTGACTCTACGAGAAGCGTTTGAGCATATCCCCTTCTTCAAGAAGAATCTGAAAGAAACAACTACTGTCCGAAGAAGGAGGAGGCACAGAGATCAAATCCATATGCTCACGCATAACACTTGCTGCGCCATTCAGAAAACATTGCCAGCCAAGCGACCGGACGCAGGAGCTCCCTATGTCAGATGCGAGATTCAAGAGCAGCAATTTGATCGTACTCTATTAGACAGCGGCTCCTCAATTAACCTCCTTCCGGCAGCCTTACTCAAGCAGTTTGAGTTTGGCCCTCTTCTTCGAAGCAGAACCGTCCTTCAGTTTGCTGATAGGTCGATTAAGAGGCCGAAGGGGTTATTGAAAGACGTGGTCGTTACCATTCAGGGCCTGAAATTCCCCGTGGACTTCGTTGTGTTGGACATGGAGATCCCTGAATCGGTAACTGATGCCCCCATCATTCTCGGACGTCCATTCTTGGCCACAGCCAAGGCGGTCACCGACCATGACAGTGGGAAGGTATGTTTTCACGTAGAAGGCGAAACCATACAAATAGAGACGATCGAAGAGATCAGAGCCAGAGAGGCAGAATGCTCAGAGCAGTCCAGCGAAGCCGAGCAGATGACAGAGGAAGAGCTAGACATCCACCAGGTTTGTGACTTTGAGATGACTGATGATGAATCCAACTGGAAAGATCCCGTAGCACCGACCCTCGCCTTGCCTACAGATTCACTGTATCTCAAGCTCATGGCAGTCGAGAGCCGGGAGAGCGCATTCCTGGATGAGAATATCTCTGAGGCTGACAGTGTCGTGATAAGTGGTGCTGAAGAATTTCAATCTTGCTCATCTTCTTCTGATCCCTCGGATTCAGACATAGACTGGGATGACTTCGATGACTATTTGCCTTGTCTGATTCCTTCAGAGCCGACATCCATGACAGAGTGCGAGCCAGTGCAGTTTATTGATGATCCATCAGGCCGCACTTCGTCAGAAATTCATGCAGAGCGAGAGTTCTCCCATGCAGACCTGGTCGCCTTCACGCAGACATACCAGAAGCCAGATCTGCCACCCCCCAGCTGTCCTGAACGGAAACCTCTGCCGCAGTCAATGAAGTACAGATTCCTTGCTGGAGAGCCAGACATGTACCCAGTCATTATCTCAGCAGATTTGACTGGAGAGCAAGAATCTCGTTTGATGGAGGTTCTTGAAAGAAACCGCAAGGCAATCGGTTGGAGTATAGCTGATCTCCAGGGGCTGAGCCCGAAGCTGTGCTCTCACCACATCTATCTCGAGGATGACGCTAAGCCATCGCGTGAGTTCCAGCGACGGCTGAACCCGAATCTTCGAGACGTAGTCATGAAAGAAATTTCCAAGTGGTGGAGCGCCGATTTCATCTATCCCATCTCCGACTCTAAATGGGTAAGTCCTTTACATGTGGTACCCAAGAAGACGGGTATCACTACAGTTGTCAATGAGTCCGGAGAGGAGATCGCTACCAGAGTACCAACTTCTTGGAGGGTCTGTGTGGACTACAGACGATTGAATGAGGCCACCAAGAAGGATCACTTCCCGCTACCATTTATTGATCAGATTATCGAGCGGTTAGCTGGGAAGAGCCATTACTGTTTTCTTGATGGGTACTCTGGATACAATCAAGTGGCCATTGCGCCCGAAGACCAGGAGAAAACGACATTCACCTGTCCGTTTGGGACTTATGCTTTCAGACGGATGCCCTTTGGTCTATGTAACGCCCCGGCGACATTCCAAAGGTGCATGTTGTCCATCTTCTCGGACATGGTGGGTGACTGTTTAGAGGTCTTCATGGATGACTTCTCGGTCTATGGCGACGGGTTCGACGCTTGTCTTGACTGCCTAGACCGTGTGCTGAAGCGCTGCATTGAGGTCAACCTTGTTTTATCCTGGGAGAAGAGTCATTTTATGATGACTCAAGGGACGGTCCTTGGTCATATCGTCTCCAACAGGGGCATGGAGGTCGATCCGGCTAAGGTGGACATCATCAGAAAACTCAATCCGCCGTCCAATCTGCGTCAGTTACGGTCTTTTCTGGGGCATGTCGGTTTCTACCGACGGTTTATTCAGGACTTCAGTCGAATTGCCCGACCGTTAACTGACTTGCTAACCAAAGACACCGAGTTTATTGTCAATGATAAGTGTCTTGAATCATTTGAGACTCTCAAAAATATGGTTGTTTCAGCTCCTGTCCTTCAGCCACCCGATTGGTCTCTCCCATTCGAGATCATGACGGATGCTTCAGATTTTGCCGTTGGGGCTGTGCTTGGACAGAGGAGGGATGGATTACCGTTTGCCATTCACTACGCCAGCCGGACCTTAGATGCCGCTCAAAGGAATTACACTGTAACTGAGAAAGAGATGCTGGCCGTGGTTTTTGCTCTTGATAAGTATCGATCATATATTCTTGGATCTAGAGTGACAATATACACTGATCACACCGCCATCCGGTATTTAATGGCTAAGAAGGATGCCAAAGCACGTCTCACCAGATGGATCCTTCTACTCCAGGAATTTGATATTGAAATTAAGGATAAGCCTGGAGTCAAGAATGTGGTGGCGGATCATCTCTCCAGATTGGAGAATCTTGAGGAATCTGAGCCCAGCGCACCTATCACAGAGACGTTTCCAGATGAGGCGATCTTGGCTGTCACCTCACTCCCATGGTATGCTGACTTTGTAAACGATCTTGTTGCCAAGACAGTCCCTCAGGGTTGGCCCAGGCAGAAACTTGAGACCTTCCTAGCTAAGGCCAAGTTTTACCATTGGGAGGATCCCGTCCTTTATCATGAAGGAGGGGATAGTATCTGGAGGAGGTGCATTCCTCAAGAAGAGCAGCATAGCGTCCTCACATACTGCCACAAGCTTGAGGCAGGAGGACATCATTCAGGAAAGAGAACAGCACAGAAGGTGCTTCAATCCGGCCTATGGTGGCCTACTCTCTTCAAGGATTCTGATGAGTTCGTGAAGGGATGTACTGACTGTCAGAAAATGGGAACCTGCGGACAGAGAGACATGATGCCCATGCAACCCATTCACTTTTGTGAGGTTTTTGATGCATGGGGGATTGATTTCATGGGCCCATTTCCTAGGAGTCAGGGATTCGAGCATATTTTGCTCGCTGTGGATTATGTCAGCCGATGGGTTGAGGCCATCCCCGCCCGAGCCGCAGATGCTAAAACTGTTTGCAAATTTTTGAGGAAAAATATCATTTCACGGTTCGGAGTACCTAGAGTTCTGATTTCTGACGGGGGGTCTCACTTCATCAATGACAAAGTCAGGGCCCTTGCAGACGAGTTCGGCATTGACCATCGGGTTGCCACACCTTATCACCCTCAGACTAATGGTCTTGCCGAAGTATCGAACAGGGAGATAAAGACTATCTTGCAGAAAGTTGTCCGCCCAGACCGAAAGGATTGGTCACAGCTTTTGGACTCGGTCCTGTGGGCCTATCGGACATCTTTCAAGAATCCATTAGGGACATCTCCCTTTCGTCTCGTCTATGGCAAGCCGTGCCATTTGCCAGTGGAGATAAAGCATAAATCTTTTTGGGCAGTTACTGAGCTACTTTTAGATCCCGAGAGTGTAGGAGATCAGAGACGAGCAGAATTGGCAGCCCTGGAGGAACTAAGAGACACAGCCTTTTCCAACAGCCTACAGTACAAAGAAAAAGTGAAGACATGGCACGATTCGCATATCAGCCATAAACAGTTTGAGCCAGATCAGAGAGTATGGTTGTTTGATTCCAGGCTAAAATTATTCCCAGGGAAATTGCAGAGCAAGTGGAAAGGTCCGTACGTGGTTAGGAAGGTACATGACAATGGCAGTATTGATATATCCGAACCGTCATCTTCGTCCACCTTCCGCGTCAATGGTCAACGCCTAAAGATATATCGAGATCATGATCCACCGACCATTGACGTTGCCCCCATTCTTCTGGTATGAGATGTGTCCTTTGACTCTCATCATCTACATCTCATACATGGTGACCAAATTCTATCTTCCGATGTACAGCTCCATCTGTTTATATCACTCTGTTTTCTGTTGATTTAATTTATTTTCTTCTTTTCTTCTTTTCCTTTTATATCTCCTTTATCTATCAAAAAGGTGCCGCCCTTGTAGACAGTTTTCTATACTTAGGACGTACTTTGTCCTAAGTATAGGGGGGTTGGCACCCCGAGATTTTCTATTCTTTTCGATCCTCTCCATTGTCTCCTCTCCTTGTCTATACTTAGGGATATTTTACCCTAAGTATAGGGGGAGACAATCTGAGTACGATCTGTTCATTCCCACCCTTGACCCTCCCTGCGTTGTGTACAGTCTGCTATACTTAGGATTATTTGATCCAAAGTATAGGGGGGACGGTCAACTTCTCATTGATCCATTCATTTATTCTTTAGACTTGTCTATACTTAGTACGAGTTATGTCTTCTCTTCTCTCTCCGATCTATGAGGACATAGCTCAAGCTAAGTATAGGGGGGTCGTATATACTACGTATATACTTTAGCCATAACTCGTACTTTCGTATTTTCCTAATAATATGGCTAAAAATTCTTTAAAATTCATTAAAAATCCTTAATAAAAAGATGTGATTATTCCTCAAATTCTTTTTGTATTTACTGATTAATAAATCAGGTGAAAATGTTTTTTGCAAAATGTTTGAAAAATAGTTTGAAAATCTTTGTGAACATCTATTGAAAACTATTTTGAAAATATTTTGCTTCATGTTTTCAACCTTTGTAAAAATGTGTGGTTTGTAAAAAATTTTCTTTTCTTTGTGTGAAGTAAAATGTTTGAAAAATGATTTGCAAATGGTTTGAAAAATGGTTGCAAAAATATTTGAAAAACCTATATATACTGTTTTGAAAAACCGATTGCAAAATGATTTTCAAATGAGTGTACATGTTTGTAAAAATGTTTGTAAAAATTATTTTGGACTATAGTTTTCAAAAAAAAAAAATTATTTGTTTGAAAAACCTTGTGTCAAATAAGTCTGAGGAATACTAACATCACACCAAAATCCACTAACTATATATAGATGTATAAAATTGATCACTTACCCTGTAAATTCTTAAAATCCACTTCTTGTATATATAAGAAGCACTCCCGTGTACATATTTTCACCTAATTTTTAGCCAAAACTTTTTGTTTTCAAAAATCCCAAAAACATTTGCAAAACTAAAATCCAAAAACATTTGAAAAATCTTTTTGAAAAATTCAAAAAAAATGCATCTGCATATGCATCATCATCCTATTTTCAAAAATCCATAAAAAGTTCAAAATCTTTGAAAATTGCATCACAAAAATATTTTCTGCATTGCATTGCATAGCATTCGCATTTTTCGGATTGAGTTTGATAGTTGAACAAGTCTAAGTAAAATCCGGAGATTGGAGCTTGATTGGACCTTAAAATCTACCTAATAACAGGAACCTTAGAGGAACTGGGTTTGAGGTACTTCAGGTCTAGTTGACTTAATTCTTTGAGGATAACGGGACTTAGTTCAATGGATTCTTGACTGCCTAAGTAGAGTATTTCGGAGCACACGCACGACTCTTGTTGATAATGACCTAACTTGGACACCTGCACCTTTCACATAGCTCTCCATGGACGAGGTGGTGAGGAGGCAGTTTCCTTTGGCTTGGGGTAGCATATGAGGGTAGTACTTCTAGGCGGAACCTCTCTTCTTCTTATAGTGAAGGAAGTGCACCTCAACTTGGTCTAGTGGTGATGAAGTCTAAAGACAGAAGCCGTGGGTTGCAATAAAGCTTCAAAAGAGGGATAGTCTACTGGCTCAAGAGGAAAATTTCTTGTATATATGCTGCACCATGTAGATATGTTGTACAGATGCAATTGAAAAAAAAAATGCAAAAAGAACTCCAAAAAAGTGGTGGGTCGGATTGAAAATTTAATAACCCCACCGGAGTGTATATAGTCCAATAAAGCAAAAGCTTATGTTATCCATGTTACATCTCATGAAGCTTGCAGCGGAAGACTTAGCTACACTGGCTGAGCTTCCAAAAGTCTATACTTCTTCCCCCTCTTCTTGAGCCGGTTGCACTTGAACTTAGAAGGGAATACCCCGCTTCTCGAGGAAAGAGTTGCTAGACCGAGGCATTAGAGTTACCAGGTTGGGGGAGGTTGTTTCTTTGTCACTTCTGAGGTGGGAGCTACATATCACTTACACTGTACAAGTCAGATTCATAGTCGTAAGAGTTTGCGTATGAGTTGAAGTATTTCTGACCTGGCTATTGAGGAGACTTGGACAGAGTTTTGAGATACTCAAGGACTGTTGGATTTCAAACTTGGTTCTCGTTAAGGTTCCGACCGCACTAAAATTCCAAGGGTCCGACTTAAGCTCCAAACTTTGATTTTGCGAAGACAAGTTCGATAATTAAACTTAATCTAATTTTCTTCTTTTTCTTTTCTTTCTTTTCTCTTTTTGCACTTATTGCATAAGTGTTTGCTAGGGACTAGCAAAGGTAAAGTATAGGGGGATGATGAATCCACATTTCATCATCTTTATTCTATCATTTTGGCACCTAAAACCCTAGCAAATGCCTGTAAATAGCATTAAAAACCATCATCTTAGCACCCATGCATGTGCATTCAGATTGTGTATAAATCACTGTAATTAAGGCCAAAATTATAGAATAAATGAAGAAAAGAAAAAGAATAAAATATTGTAAATATTTTATGATCCAAAACCCCCGAGACCTAGGCATCTTGATGAATAGGTCGACAAGGAATAAAGTAGGGGGAGATAAGGTCAGAAATACAGTGTAAATACCTATACAATCTATTCATTCTTTATTCATTTTGGGACCTATTTTTGGTTCCACTTTTTGTACATCAAATGAAGAAACTTTGTACATGAAAGTTGTAGATAGTTTTATAAAGAAAAATACAAAATTGATTTCACAGAAAAATAATGTACAGACAAAAAGATATGGTCTGAATAAGAATCCAAAATCCCAACTTCCCAGACCCGTATCTCACAAACGACAACTCCAAATGCAGTGTACTCATCTTTAATTGTATATAGAATAAAATAATCTACCCAATGGTGGTGGTTTCGCATTTGGCGGAGTTACGGTCTGAAAGTTGAGTTTTGGACCCACATTGTACCTTGTACAGATTAAAATATTCACTTTATTCATTATTTATCCAATTTTCTATTTTTATAATGTTGTAAATATTACTTATAATAATTATGTACATTAAAATCAGAATAAAAATGTAAATAAAACTCAAAATCAAAACACTTGTATAAAATACATAGGTATATTACCTGTACTTATACCTATACTTTCTATATGTATATACAAAACAAATCATAAAAATAAAATAAAAATACATTTGTGTATATGAAAGTATTTTATAATTTTAGAAAATAATAAACAAAAATAAATAACTTAAATACACAAAATAAAAATAAAATACTAAAATATATAGATAATATACCTATTAGGGGTATAAACGTAAACTTGTAAAAATATCATTCATAAAAATAAATAAAAAGCGGAATAAAATACTACATAAAGTTTTGAGCATTTTTTATTTTATAACTTTTATCTAATTCGGCTTAATTCTATTTTTTATTTAATTAATAAAACATTTCAGGGGATTTTTCCTGATTGGTCCACGTGGACCAATCAGGAGAAGGCGCCAGTTGACCTAGGTCAACTGGACGTCCTTCGTCCACTGTAGCTCTGACGCGCCTGGTTTTTGCCCACCTTGGTGGATTTTCCTAGGTCGCGCCGCTCGTCCTTTGCCGCCGCTTCCTTCATGAAAGTTGCGCCGCTCTGATCCATCTCCATCGCCGCTCCATCAGATCCACTCAGATCTTCTTCCTCCACCCGTGATCATGCCTCGAAAACACGCACTCAACTCCCTTCAAATACCAACCCCCATCTTCCTTTCTCGGGTTGAACCGCGAATTACCCACGATCCTTCCCCCTTGGTCGAGCTAAAGGTACCCAGAGGTGACAGCTCTGAGCTCCAGGCTTCCAGGCGTCGGGAGAGCACCTGATCGTCGCGCGTTCCAACCTCCGGCGAAGCTCTGCCGTCGAGGTAACCACCCTCTGGCCCTAGGCCATCGAGGCTGTTCTTACCCTCTCTTCATCCCCTTCCAGTTCCTGTTAGTTTTAGGATCATTTCGCCTATCTTCATTCGTCAAATCGTCCATCGAATCGTTCCATAGACCACCTCGCCGGAGCGCAACTCCGGCGAGCCCACATCTCGCTTTCCACGCTACCTTCGAGAGCCACCCGAGGTCGAGGCATTTTGCCCTCGACCTCTCTAACGTTTTGGTGCAGGTGTTGAAGTACATTGAAGCTCCTGGAGCTATTTTGCCCTCTCGCCGGAGCACCTGGAGCCTCGCAGCTCCGCCACCTCCGCGCGAGAGCACCGGCGTTCGCCGGTGGATTTTGAAGCCTCCAGACGTCAGCCGACACCTGCAGGAGCATCCTCGGCCACCTTGCAAGCGCCAGCGTCGCCGTGGTCGGCCGGAGGAGCTCGGAGAAGCTCGCCAGACCGGAGCTCCTCCGTGTTCTTCCATCGACCTCCGGGACCGTCGGATCAACGAGGAGCCTCCAGATCAAGTCGCGGCCGTCAGATCTTGGCTTGCCTCCACCGTCGATCTCTTGTCCAGATCTGATCTCAGCCGCTGATCATCGAAGCGTCATCGGCCGTTCTTGTGCTGCCACGTGTTTAAGTGGAACGTCTCCAGCCGTTGGATCACGCCTTGACGCCCAACCGTTGGATGCACGCCACGCGTCACTTGCCGAGCGCAGGAGTGAGGGTATTTTGCATCCCGACCCTCGCGATTTTTGTATTTAATATTTAGTCTAAAAACTTTCGTTTGTAGTTTAAATATTCTGTAATATTTGCAAAACAACCCATAGGCTTTGTTTATTTGCGTTTGGGTCCCTCGCCACGTCACCTCACGTGACCTGTACACGTGAGGGGGTGGGCATTTTGCAAGGATACCCTCGGTTGTTTGTTTATTTCATCTAAGTCCATGAACATTTCTGTTAAGTTGTAATATTTTGGAAAAATTGCATTGAACCCCCCTGAGCTTTGTAATATTGCAAAAATACCCCTCCCAGGCGCGTGCAAGTCACGCGCCCTGGTGGGTAAGTTGCACATCTACCCTTGCGGGTTTGGATATTAATGTTTAATCCGTGAAATGCAAGTTTTAGTGTAAACTTTTGTGGAAAAATTGCAATCGTGCCCTGGATGTTTCACTATTTGCATGTATGCCCTTGCCAGCACTGTTTGATGATTGGAGTCTTGTTCTAATTAATTAAAATATCATTCTAACTCCAAAAATTCCATAAAAATAGACTTAAGCTCCTGTGCACCCATACTTTAACGCCACCTATTTAGTTTTTGATTTTATTTTGTTTCCATATTTATTAAAAATCAAAAACTTGCTATTTGTGCACTGTCTAGCTTAGAAAATACCAAAAAAATATCAAAACACCTCTAAAAATTCCAAAAAAATTACCTAGTGTCTATTTTATCCCATTTTAGTGTCAGTCCAAAAATCATTAAAAATTTCAAAAGAAAAACACTAAAAATCGAAAAACACTCAAAAAACTTCAAAAAAATATAAAAAATAGTAGAAAAACCCAAAAATTGCAAACTCAGCTTCTGTTTCTTCCTTATTTTGTTACTTTTATTAGAAAAATAGTGTGAAATATTTTTGCTACTGGTTGGTATTTTTAAATTACATTTTACTCACAGCCAGCCCTTATTTCCACTGTTTGCCTTATTTCAGACTTTAAAAATACCAAAAACATCTTGAAAAACCCCCAAAAATCACAAAAACAGTAAAAACCTTAAAAATACCAAAAACATTTATTTTCTGAATTTTTGAGTATTTTTGCACATTTTTATAAATATCCTACCTTGCCTTGTATTATATCCCCTTGTTTTCCAATATTTGAAAAAGAAAAAAAAATATATAAAATATAAAATCTAAAAATCAGAAAATCAAAAATCAAAATACAAAATTAAAAATATAAAAATAAAAAAAATATAAAAATTAAAAACCCACAAAAATTGTAGTTGCTTGCTTAGTGTAGACACTTCACACACTCACACACTTGTGCATTCACTTGCTTGGACTATACTGTTTGCTCCCTGTGTTCGAACTCTCTGCATACTTGCCCTTTACATCTTTTGTGCAGAGTTAAAAATAAATCTTAACTCACACCTGTTTTTCATTGCTTGATTTGCTTGTGGGTTATTTGTTGACTTTAGTCCGGATTTAGTGTGGTCAACACACCGACTGAGTTCACGCTTTGTGTTGAACTTAAGACCACCTACTTCTGGCTAAATCAGAAAGTGAAAAGAATATTATACTACAATGACGAATAAAAGAAAAATAAACAATAGAAGCCGGTGATCCCCCTATACTTAGGATCAAGGAATCCTAAGTATAGCAGACTGTACACAAGGGGAAAACCGAGGAGATGAATATACAGAATCTACCTCCCCTATACTTAGGGTAAAATATCCCTAAGTATAGGCAGCAAAAAGAGGTAAAAAGAATCCAATGAATAATCACAAGTCAGGCATCCCCCCTATACTTAGGGTAAAGTGCACCCTAAGTATGGAATGATCATGAGATGGAGATGGGGTGCAAGACAGAAATAATGTATGATATGGACAGATGATCTATACAGATGTGAGTCGATCAATGTTGAGGTGCCTCTCAACAAGCGCTAGAGTTTACGCCCCTAGCTGGGCGCAAATGTTAGGATAACGTTGTATCGAGGTTCAGGACGACATCTGTCAGGCGAATACCGTACTGTTGTTGTCGTCTCGGTGGGAGAACAACAACGGAGTCAGGAGGGTCAAGAGAGTAAATGATAACACCCAGGTAATCAATCAGGCGGGTGTTTGCTACCGAATCAAGATATGGGCAGATGAAGTCGGGCTCCGGTAGCACAAAAGAAATCATCGGCTCAAGGTCTATATGGAGTGAAAGGGCAGAGCCGAAGAAGTCGAACGTGGAGAAGGAAGGATCTGTCTAGAATCCTCCACGTTAATCACCGTCTCAAATAGATATGGAAGATCATGATCTGGAGACTCACTGGAAAGGTTGATATCCGATGCATGGTATGTAGACAAATCAGTGAAATCATCGCATACCTCAAAGATCGGGTCATCCTCGCGAGGGTCGTCGAGGAGAGAAACATCAAACTCATTATCAGAAATATCAAAATACTCGGTCTCGTAATCCGACAGATCGGATGCATTCTCAGAAAGTGAGACCGAGTACACATGGTCCATGGCATCCTCCCGCAGATAACCCTCGGGGAGTAATGCTGAATCATCAGGGAACTTGGGATCAATGCTGCCAAATGCCATGTCCTCCAAATATGTATTGACCTCATCAAATGGGAGGACACATGGCTCAAATATGGGACTATGAAGGTCTGTCGAATCAAAAATCAGTCCCTCATCAAGCTCTCTACGCTGAGATGAATCCAAGTATATCTCTGAATCTGAGGAAATCTTCTGAAGACCAGGCACTGAATCAACTGCGTATGGATACTGGAAAGATTCAGAGGATGGCTGAGATGTGGGTTCCTCCTCTATCTCTTGGGATCCTAGCAGATCTAGAATCGACGAATCTTCTACGTGACAGAGCGGGGCTGGCTCAAAATCTGACTGTAAATCCAATTGGTCCTCAACCAATGTCCGGCTCTGAGAACTCACAACAGTAGGCAACACATCCATCAAATGAGAAGTAGTAGCATCCATATCCTCTGATTTGTGTGTGCTATCAAGATCGACATGGTGTGTCACACACTCAACAGTTGTCATCTCTCCCTCATGTGTTGTCCCGAATAAATCGTCTCGTGTATATGGAATGTCTGAAATTGAATCCAAGATGGTCTCAACTAAATCCAGGTCAGGACTGTGGTGTGAACCACCACACGAGGTAATGACATATGCAATCTGCTCTGCGGTCCTCCCCCTCATGGCGATATGGATAAGGTCAGTTATCGAAAATCCATGATCCGGAAATCGCCTCACAAGTTCTCGTAACCTCAACCATGAATCTATCAACGGCTTCTGTGGGTTAACTGAAAAATCACGAATACACGACCGCATCATCTCTGCTCTACACTGGGGGTAAAATTTCTTCAAAAATAATGATCGTAAATCTCCCCATGTAGTAATCTTCCTTCCCAATCGTCTGTGCCAACTCTTGACTCTATTCTGAAGTGTAAATGGGAAGGTGATCGGTATCATTTCCTCAGAAGTTATATCAGAATATGATCGTGATACACAAATATCCTCAAATTCATCGATATGCAAATATGGTTCCTCGTGCACATCCCCTAAAAACTTGGGCAGTAGATCAATTAACTCTAAATCCAGGACGAATGATCTCAAAGTAGAAGTGGACTGTACTTCATGATCAGTGTACTCATCCATCATCTCATGATTAAAGTCATCTAAAACATGCCACTGCCTCATATGATCGCCTATGGGATGCAATCTCATCTCAGCAAGGTGAATGCCCGGATATCGTGTTTGGTCAATCTGGTCTCCTCGGACTTCACTCACAGCACATCCCGAATGGGAGGGTGGGTAGGGAGAAGATAGAAAATCAGATGGAGTTCTGACCTCCTAAGAAAGTGGGCGGGAATGATGGGCGTGAGATGTAGAAGCCGTAAAATTTGGCTGGAATGGAATGCGACCCATCATGAAGTGAAGAAAATGAAGCGCAGGAGGGTAGGAGAGTAGAAAGAGAGATAGATAGAAGGAAGAGATGAAAGGTTAGAGATAAAATGTGACTGCTAATGATTTAGAGAGGATGAACGTAATCGACTCACACCAAAGACATACAAAATACAAAGCAAACCCCCAGTTCACCAACTCAACACAAAGTGAAGACCGTGAGATTTGGTCTTTTATCTTTTCAATTTTAGAGTTAGGTGATCAATCAAAGTTGTACAAACACTTAGGAGGCTTGAATAGGATTTGGGCACTACTCCTTAGTGTGTACGTGAGCAATTCAAAACGCAGACAATGAGGGGATTGCTCTCCCAATACAATGAAGTGGTCAATTACGTTTAATTTTAGAGTCAAGTTCAATTAACAGCCCCAAATTTTTAATTTTTGATTTTGTATTTTTTTGGATATTTTCAATAACAACGCCTAACGAGCTTTTCGATTTCCTCTTTGAATGATTTGAGTCCAAGAAACAGGGGGAGGAAGTCAAAAATGTCAATGCACGGTCAAAAACTATGATGCATGCAGAGATAGAAAATGCATACCTTACTCCAGCACTTTACATGCAATATGATCCGCGTAGAAATTTAAATACAGAAATTTAAACTACCTAAATGATGCAAGCGGAAATCCGAGCCCTAAGCAGCAGTTCTCCTCGAAAGAACGTTTAGTCAACCACCAACCTTCAATCCAAGAGTCCGGTCTCGGTCCACCCCTCCTCCTCTCGACAAATCGAGTTCAGGAGCAGCGCCTGGCAGGGTGGGCTGTGGCACGTAGGCTCGAAGGTAGTGGATCGACTATTTTATTAATCTTTTTATTGTTGGTCCTTACCACTCTATAGGTACAGGCAGATTTATTATGGTGTTTGGATCCTATTTATTACGTCACAGTCAAGAAGAAAATCCTGAGGCTAGGGGCTCGAAAATCGCGTGAATCAACAAAAAAATGCGAAAAAACAAAACCGACGAAAAACAGCGGTGAGATCCCCCAAGTGCACCGGCACTTGGCGAAACAGACCCCGAATAATGTTTAAGTCCAATAGTTCAAAAGTTCCTAAATTATTACAAGATAAATTGTTCTCTCAAGTAAAATGAAACTTCTTCTCCTCTCTGCTCTTCCTCCTGTACGGGTCCTCTAAAAATGTACTTCAAGTCGTCCAAGCAGTACCTCGCACAAAAATCAGAGAGAGAATGTCAGAAAACAATTATAATATAGAAAGACAAATAGAAAAATGACTACAAAGCTGTGCTCCCCGGCAACGGCGCCATTCTGATGACACGAAAACCGACACGGTCGAGATGTGTAAAATAATATGCAAGTGTCGTCGTTCTCAACCACGTGATTCGGTCAACGAAAAAATATTTAAAACCACTCAGAAAAAGATAAATCAATGAAACAATGTAAGTGGCTTTTCGCTATTCTTTTTACCTGGTATAGCGACCAGGGTCGAACACATGGAGCGCGTTTGAAAAACTAAGTAGTTAAATTTCAGAGTTAATTTTTTTAGTGGTTTTGATTTTTTATTTTTTTTAATTTTTTTAATAAATAAGCACAAACAATAAAAGAAACACAAACACACTCTTTTTTTTATTTTTCAAAGAAAATAAAAAATATACAATAAAGTTCAAAGACAATGTTTTTGAATTTTTAAAAATATTAAACGACAATAGAATGCTATGAAAACTTTAGACAATATCAATACACATGTCAGAAGCATAAACAAATTTTCTCAGATTTTATTGACCATGCAAATATATTTATTCTGATAAAAAGGTCAAGCAGTAAAGAGTCTGCAGCACAGGGGTTAAAATGCAAATAATTAAAGTCTCAGCATGTAAACATAAAAAAAATAAATATGCGAAAGACATTGCAATTTACCCAACAAATGCTTTGACTTCAGGAGCGGAGGCTGTCTTTGTAATTTTCAAAAGTTCAAAAAGACTTTATGTAATTTTTCCATTAAAACAAGTGCTAGGTTTCCCTTTCCTGTGTTCTTCACAACGTGGGAGGAGGAATGGAGCCGTCGCCGTCTTCTTCTTCGGTGGCGAGGATCGCGCGGCACGGCGGAAGGAGGGCCGCGGAGGAAGCTACTGGAGGCCGGGTAGGGGGCGCGACGGCGCCGCGGACGGTGGAACGCGGAGCAGTGGAAGCGGGGGATCCTGCGCGGAGGTGGAGGAGGCGGTTGCGCGCCACCGCCGGGCGCCTGGAGGGAGAGGGAGCAGCGCCCGCGGAGGGGGCTGGAGCGGGCCGTGGCTTCGACGCACTGGAGCGCGCGGCCGCGCGCAACAGGAGGAGGGCGGACGCGAGGCGTAGGGGCGCTGGGCAGCCTTGGACTGGCGGTGGTGGCAGAGGGCCGACGCGACGCCTGGAGAGAGCAGGGCACGCGACGGAGGTGGCTGGGTTGGCGCGGAGGGCGCAGCGGGTCGGTGGCGCGATCTGGTGGAGGGATCCGCGCGGTTGTCTTCGGCTGAGGGCGATGGAAGGGAGGCGCGGGGGCGCCTGCGCGGAGCGGCTGCGCGCTGCTGTGGGGCAGATCAGGGGCGTTGGGCAGCGCCGCCGCCCTCTGAAATGGCGCGGGGATGCCGAGGGCCGCCTGTAGCGGCGGCGCACGGCCGAAGGTCTGGCGCGCAACCGCGCGCTGAAGCCGGCAGGAGGAGCGGGGGTGCTGGCGGGCGGACGCGGCCGGGGCCGCTGGGTGGCTGCGGCTGGGAACGCCGTCGGCTCCCAGCGATTATTTTTTTTGTTTTTTTATTTTTTTTATTCTGTAGTTGCAGGAAAATGTTAGAGGGAAAAAACGTATTTTTTTAATTTTTTTATTATCAGAAATGCAATCAGGAGCAAGAAGGAATCTTTTTTATTGTTTATTTTGTTTCTTTTTTATTTATGTTTTCCTGCAAAACAAAATTTTAGAAATGAAAAGAAGAACAAAAATTTTATTGTTATTTTTTTATTCCTGAAAATAAAGGTTAGAGATAGAAGATAAATAAAAAGTTTATTACTTTTTTTTCATTGTATCCTGCAAAAACAAAGATTAGGAAACAAGATACAAAAATTTTATATTTTTTTATTTATGCACAATAATGGGATGTGTGAATGGGCGGATCTCGACAAGATGGAAGAGAGATCCGTGGCTCCGGTCACCGTGCGTGACCGGAGGTAGAAGACCGTGTGAGGTAGAAGTTGAAATGTGGAGATCACGAGATGAGATGGTAAATCGGTGTCGGAGGTGAATTATGTGGAGAAATGTTTTGGGATTTTTAATCTTAAAACTACTCACTACTCCTATGCTAAAATCTAAACCTACAATTTACCTACGAGAAACGACAAGTAAAAGTGGATCTCACCTCGGGGTTTAGACACGCCATGATGGCCTCGACGAAGCTCAAGTCGCTGTCACCGACTGGATCGGAGGCTAGGACCCTCTTCAACAAGAAATCTCTCGGAAACCGGGCTCCTCTCCGCCAAAGATCGATCAAGTGTGAATGAGGGAGGAGGAGCCCATTAAAAAGAGAGAAAAATCAAAAATGGAAATATTTACAAAAATGGAAAGTAATTAGTGGTAATTTAAATAAATAAAATAATTAAATAAATTAATTAAATAATAAAAAACGAAATTCGGATTTAATTAAAATAAATAATTTAAATAATTACCAAAATTGAATTTGCCACCTTAATGGTGGCCATTAAAGGAATGAAATCAAATCTAAAATAAATGGTAAGTTATTAAGTCACTTAATTCACATTAATCTAATAAATTAAAGAAATTAAATATAAAATTCGTAATTAAATAAAATAAATTAATTAATGTTAGATATTTAATTTTTTGGTGGATTTTATAAAAGGAAGTTAATTAAATACATATCTTATACACATATATTACAATATACATATGTACAAATAAGGAAATATTTTTATAAAAGATTTTTTTATTTTTTTTATTTTATTTATTTTATTTTTAATGAAAACAATATTTATAATCTATACATTATGTAAAATAAATATTAATAATTATATACAACAAATATATGGGTAAACTGCACAATACACCCTAGAAAATCGATTTTTTAACCGTAACTCCAAAAAATACAAAACTACAGCCATTTGAAAGATAATTTAATTTATAGTATGATGGAAGTGAGTTTGGTTCAATTTGAGCTCGTATGGAGCTGAAATTGATGTTTCAATTATCGCATTACGGCTTTTTATGGGTGTAATTATTTACAATATATACAATATTTTATTTCACAAATATTTTTATTGTTTACAACATAGTTTTATTTACAACTTTTATTTACAAAAGTAAGTGGTTTGAGGTCAAATTATGTACAAATAAAATAATGTAAGTTTTATACAAATATACATGAAAAATATGTACAAGACATTTTTTTGATTTTCTGACAGAAGACCTTATCTCCCCCTACTTTATTCCTGGTCGATCAGGTCAAGTCTTGACCTTCTCTCGGGATTTGGGTCAGTCTGTATTTATTGCATAAATACTTCCTTTTCTTTTTCTTTTCTTCTTTATTCTTTTATTTATGTACAAAAAGTGTTAAAAATGCATAATTAACAAATGCATGCAGAATGGTAATTTTATGGAATTAATGGGTATTTACAGGTATTTGACTAAGGAAAAGAGGCTAAAATAAAAGAATAAAGGCGATGAATAGTGGATTCATCATATTCTTTCATCAATATTCAATGGGTGGTTTTAGCCAATATCAAAGCAATATCGTGCTCCACAAAATGAAACTTCCCTTTGACGAATGCTAAAATGCCTAAGTTAAACAATGTGAATTAAGTTGCACTTCGACTCTTTAGGAACTCGATCAGAACTGTATAAATATGTCTCTGCGGAGAGGTGTTGTTTGTTTCTTTAACCTGGGTAAGACCCGGGGTCGATAAAGAGACGTTTATATTTAGTGTCTTAATCCCGGATCAATTAACTAGTTTGATTAATCTAGGGTCTAATAGTTTAACTTGGTACAATGCATGGATTTTTTAATCAATTGTTTTTATGGAAGTTAAGATGCACAAAAAAATGGAATGCAAATGTGATGAACACAATCACAAACACAAGATCGGGATCCTTAAATAAATTATTAATATCAAGCTAAATTGCCACATAGACTAATATCTAATTAAGTGTAATTTTAAGCTCCAATTTCAATATAAAGTTCAATGCACATAAATCTCTGATTCCCTAATCTCTTAATCTGTTTTCAATCTTAAATAATGGATTTATCAATGACGATTCCGAAAATGTCGCTTTTAAGAATGTGTTTTTATCGTGTCGTGCGTTGTAGGCAGCAATCGGAATCAGTCAAGAAAATACCACAAATAAGTTATTCAATTTTTAATCTCGTGGCTTTATGTTTATTTTACTTGAGCAAGTCCCAAGGTCGATTACAAGGAGGCAAAGGAACAACCTAGAATTAAGTCTATCAAAGTGTTCGGTTTTCGAGGCGGTCTTTTTTTGGAATTTCCAATGCAATAAAGGATGCAAAATGCAAATTTGGCCTTATTTTAGGGACTAAAATGTAAATTTCAATCAAACGATGTCCGAAAAATACGAAACTTGGCCACAATGTAAATTATGATAAAATGGGTGCACTGTAATTTTTTTGGAATTTTTGGATGCAACATGAATTTTTTAGGGATTTTTAAATGCAAACAAAATGATTTTCAATATTTAATTTTAATAAATATCATACCTACTTATTTTCAAGAATCAAAATTATCTGAGATCTATCACTAGGTGACAAATCTCAGAAAAATCCTAAACCTCGAAAATGTGGGGTTTAATACCTATTAAAAATTAAATACTAAAAGATGCAAAATGATTTTTACAGGACAAAATATGCATCCAAATGCAGATCTTTTTGGGCACAATGTTAAGAATAATTAACTCTACAATATGTGATTTTTCGGGGATTTTTAAAGCAATGGTTAATCAACTGTGAATTTCAGAGCGAGAAATGGGTAAAATATGCAAATCTCCACAAAATAACTATTTGTTAATTAACCATCAATCACAAAATTACCCACAATATGTCAAAGTGTAGAGAATCAATTAACCAACATCATGCTATTTTTTTGATAATAAAATAATGTAGAGAGAAGGTTCAAAACTAAGGGGGAACACAGGGGTATAGATGCAATAAATGTAAATAAAATAAAACTGCAGAGGACTGAAATGTAAATACCAATACCCTTGGGGGTATTCTTGCAAAATCGCCACTAGGTCACGTGACAAGCACGTGACCTGGTCGGTGGGGGCCTGCGCGTAATATGAGGTTCTTCCAGGGGGGTTTCTATAAATTGCCCAAGGGAGCACGTGCACAGCACGTGCCCCTGGGCTGTTGCTTGCTGGGGAAGTCCCCCACGCACGTGCCCGGCACGTGCTGGGGTCTCGGCCAACCGGACGGCACAAGGCGAGGAAGAGGGCTCGTAGGCGGTGGGAGGCGGCGGAGTGCCGGCGATCTTCGAGGCGGCTGGTGAATGTCGATGAAGACCGGAAGCTGGAGGTGAAGCTCGATGAAGTGGTGGCGGAGCGGCGTGGAGTCGATGAAGGAGGAGCTCCAAGCGGAAGCGTGGAAGATGGTCGTGGCCGACACACGACCGTGGGGCGTCGGTGAAGCTCGAAGCGGAGGAGTGGTCCTGCGGTGCGGTGGCGATGGCGGAGAAGTACGGTGCTCGGTGAGGGCGTGTCGGTAGCGGCGATGAAGGCGATGTCGGAGGAGCTTCAGGCGGAAGCGAAGGCGGCGAAGTAGCGAAGTCGTGGGCTCGACAGCAGCGGGCTGGAGCAAGAGCGCGCGCGGAGGTGGCGCTGCGACGAGGGCCGATAGACCCTCGGATCTCGCCGTGAAGGCTCCTCGCCGGCGCTGTCACCGCGGCGAGGAGTTACTTTCGTGCAGTCGGCGGATGAGGTCTCTGGAGGCGGCGCTATTCTTTAAATAGGAGAACGGGATGAGGCCGGCAATGGGGGTTCCTGGGGATGGGAGATTCGAGGGATTTGATTGAAGAGGAAGATCGGGGATGAGGGAAATCGGATGGATACGCGGGTGACGAGATTCGCGGGGGGGGGGGGGGGGGGGGGGGTTTGAGAAGGCGGCGTCGAGATTTGGCCGCGAGATGCGCGACGGCGATGGGCGATGTGCGGCGGAGAAAATCGCGGGTGGCGGCGATAATTGGGGAAGGAGAGGGGGGCGCAAGGTGGACGACGCACAGGCGCCGTCCGATCGAGTTTGATCGGACGGTGCCCGTCGCGCCACGTGGCGTCAAAGAGAGGGTGCAAGGGGAGCGCACGTGCAGAGCACGTGCCTTGAAGGCACGCGCGATGCACGTGCAGCTATTTTTTTAATTAAAACCGATATATAATAAGCCCAAAAACGGCTGACATGTGGCGGCACCAGGTGCTGCCACGTGTCAGCACCAGAAAATTCGCAATTTAAATATCTTGTAAAATCGAAAATAAATAGTAAATGACCTCGGATCGAAAAACTTTCTTCACGAAAATTGCTCGGCTCGATGAGATCTACAACTTTCATGAAGACATCAAAACCAAAATCGATCATTTGCACAAAGTAAATTTTTGGGGTATCCTATGTACATAGAATACCTTAATTTTTGGTTTTCTAAATTTTTTTGTCATTTTTAATCGCGATAAAAACCCGAAAAAATTACGGTAAAATCAAAGATAAATAAAGACACATTAATCTAATTTTTTTGGATTTTTATTAATTAATAAAATATATACATAAAATAAAGGTCAGAAAACCGTGAAATATACAATGCACAAAAGAGGCCCAAAACCCCAACTTTCACATATGAGCTCCGGTTCACTTGAACTTGGTCTTGTTTTGAAGGTAATTGAATGTACATTAGTTCAAAAGTAAGTAGGATTAAATCGGACACTGGATGGAGAAGATATGTGGCTTTTAGTCCGAAAATCCTGAAATTAGGGTTTGGTTTTTTTGGTCCACTTATTTGGGTTAGTTATTTTTTTGTATTTTTTTCTTTTATTTTTGTTAGTGATATGTACACAATGGAAGTGGTTTTGAGTCATTTGGAGTTAGCATGAATGGGTTTAAAAATTAGGGAAGTTAGGCTATTTACAGGTCATTTTGGCTTGGGATTTTTGGCTTCTTATTTTATGCAGATTTTTGTGCTAAAATGCCATTCTTATGAAAACATGCATGAATGCTAATTATGCAAAATAGATGCAAGAATGCTGTTGATTTTTAGGGATTTGAGCTTAATAAATGAGATTTAGAGTGATGAATACGAGATTCATCAATCAACACACATAAGAGATCTAATTTCATCAATAATTTCTACATGAATTAAGATTTTCAGGGCCTATTTATATGTAATTATTTGACCTATGTGCTAAACATGACAACTAAAAGAATGTTACATAATCGGTGAACTTCTCTGAATTATAAATACTTATCTAAGCTCATTTTAAAGAGCATAGTATGCAAATAGAAAGAGAATTAAATGAGGTTTCAAATAAGATCAATTCATACAATTTAGATTTCAGATGCTCAAGTTATTAACAAAAGAGTTTAGGGGTCTTTTTGCAATGAAAATGTGAATAAAAGGAATTAAAACTAATTAAAAATCAATGCTAGGGCTAATATGCAATGAAATAACCTGTAAGGGGTCTCTTGTAAGTTTCCATAGGCACGCACATGTGTTTATGCGATTAGGAGGAAGGCGGAAGTGCATGGGCACGATTTGCCCAAATGCTCCGCATGAGACACACCTGGTTGGACCCGAGTGCAAATGAGAAAAGCTCTGGGGCATGCTCTGTAATTTGCTTGTCTACATGATGCCTACACGTGAGGACAAGGCTCGGGCGGTGTTTCGGCTCGGGGCTTTGGTGTGAATCCACATGGAGTGGTGGTGTGCGCTTGGGTGCTCCGAGCCTGCTGGTGCGGAAGGGGTGGCCCGAAGTCGATCAAGCACCGTAAGATCAAAATGACCTGATGGCCCATATCAGACACAAGGTAGATGCTTCAGATCCTTTGTAGGCTTTGATCAGATGTCTAGGGATGACACTCTTAAAGGCCATTAGATCGGTATGGGGCCTTGATCTAACGATGCATGTACCTCCTTACTCCTCCGCGGTGGCTAATCTCAAGCGGAGCTCTTGTGATCCTTCCCGAGCCCTTCTTTGAACCTGCTGCTGAGATGGTGATCCAGAAGGCCCGAGGGGACCCTAACGAAGATGGGTGTGATGTTGTCGGGCTTCAACGATGGTCGAAGAAGCGTGGTGATGCGTGCTCGTCGAAGGCAGAGGAGGAGACTGGAGGGGTGCTAGGAACTCTGATCAATGAAGGCTTGTGGTACATGCAGTGGCTAGGAAAACCAAAAGGGGGTGAAAGGGAATGGAATGGGAGCCCAAGGAGGTGGTTGGAGAGGGTGCCCGATGAGTTACAGGTCTGTGCAAGACCTGGAGGCGGAGCGAGGTAGAGAAGGATCTGGAGAAGGGCAGCGTGCTCAGCGAGGTTGGGCAGAGCGTAAGGAGGTGTAGTGGGTCTTGATGGTTTGGAATGGAGGTTGATAAATATGTGATTTATCATCATATTATTTATTTATTATCTCTCTAACTTAAGCAATTCAATAAAATGCAAAGCTAATTAACTAACATTAACAATTAACCCTTTGTAAATAATTAACCCTAATCAATTTATATAAATAAGTAATTAACATGCCCTTTTTATGTATTTTATTAATTATTAAAATAAAAATATAAATATTGCACATATTTGTTTTGAAAATAAATATAAATTAAAAATATAAAAAAATCTTAAAATAAAATTAAAACAAGTATTTTTAAATCCTTAAAAATACTTACAAAAATATAAGTATGTACATATAACCTATTTCGATTTTTTGTTCAACATAAAACATGTAGATCTCAAAAAGATCTACAATTTCATGTTTTACACCTTTTCATTTTAAGCTTGTAAATATTTGTTTTTGATTTTCTTTGTATTTATTCATTTTATTTTTTCCATTGGGTCACGTGGCTCCCTCTTGTTGAGCCATGTGGCCCGATCCTTCAATGTTACTCGCCTCTCTTTTCCACTGTTATATCACCTCTGATGGATTGCTTCAGTAGCCTCCGTTCGCACCTCAATCTTACCCGTATGATCAGATTATATTCATCAGAGCCGCCAGCATCTGCCTCCATCATGACCTTTGGATCTGGAGATACAACAGTCCCATGCCCTTCTTCCTCCTCTAACCGCTCCTTCACAGCACAACAATCGTCCCAACTACCCTTATTCTCCACGATTTCCCAACCGCTTCATGTCAACTCTCCACATCACTCCACCTCCCTTACATTGACCTCTCATCGCTCTTCTATGCAGTCACCACCACCTCCACAATCCCCCTCACATGCTTCTAGGACCAGGAGTTGAAGTTGACCAATAACCACCTGGACCCGTTGCTCCTCCCCTTCATATCCACCACCTCTGCCCATCGCTCTGACTGTCCATGACCCCTCTCCCCCCCTCCGGGACAGGGGGAGGTGGAATTGAGATGCAGCCATGGTGGAAGCCTTTGGTGAGACCCATGGTCTCAGACCATGCCATGACCACATCCGGCCGTTGGAGCTGCTCCCAAAGGCCGGGGAGTTCAACGAAGACAGGAGCCCCGTTAGGAGCTCGACCCATGCCCCCGCTCCAATTCACGACACTCTTCATTCCCAGGTAATCTTCTCTCGTTACTTTTTTTTGTTTTCTCTGAATTGATTAGCACCATCCAATCGACCTCACCTCCAATTGAACATTCACCCATCTTCGCTGGATACCCCCGATCCACGTGGTGGGTCTAGTTCATCTTCTCCCCTCTTCCAGAGCCTCCTCCACCTCATGCTTTCTTCTCCGTCATGGTCGAAGGAAAACCCAATAAGGTCTCACTCTTCTTCACCACACAAACCCTCATCTTACCCCCAGCACGCATCGCACGCTTCGACTATCCGCCCCTAACCTATTTTACATGTTGTTGCTTCAATGGTTAGAGAATTTGGAGCTTCTCCATTCTATAGGCTCTGCTCCGACAAGGTGGTGTAGTCTCGACCATCGAGCCACCCCCATTGCATATCTTCGTCGGCCGCCCATGATCCTTCGTCAACCTTCAGATCACACAGTGGAGCTCAGAGGAGGAATCTGGAGGTCGTCGGAGACCCATCTGCACCGCCACACCAGGGAAGAGCTTGGGATAGCATATATCATTAGATCATCCTTGATCTGACGGCCTATATGTCATGCTGGCTTCAGAGCCAACCCAAGAGCTTCGGTGGAACCGAGGCTGCTCCAGACCCACTCGGGCCGCCCACGCGACCCGAGCAACCTACACCGAACCAAACCGCACCCAAAGACTCCACCTGCATGCTACTTACATGTCAACCCAGGAAAAATGCATACACGCCTGCCACTTCTCCATATTTGCAGACAGGTCCTAAGCGCGGGTACCTCACATGGCGTGACTGGGTATTTTGCACAGGGACCCCGTCGCTTCTTGAGATTTACATAAAGGTCCCCACGCTCCATGAATTTTACAGGGAAGGCACTTGCAGTTTTTGTTTACTGTAAAAATCCCATGAGGGGCTCGTTTGTGATGTTTCCTTTATTTATTTTATGTTTTTCTTTCATTTATGTCCTGCACTCTTTTTTGAATATCTTAATCATGTGAACTTTTTCGATGATTTTAATTTCATTTCAAAGCTTATTTTATCATCTATCTAATGACATATTATATTATCTGATTTGACACTTTAAAAGTAGGATTATCTAAAGATGCTTAGTGTCATTTGCTTTATTATTTTAATGTCATGAAGTGAATTTGGATATGTTTTGATGCATGAAATGAATAATAAAATTACATGATCCTTATTGCTCAATTATCTGACTAATTTTGGGGCATATGTGTGCATCAGTCTACGTGTGCATATAATATCATTTTGTAGCATTCTGTCTTTAACTTAACTTGCATGAAAATCAACTAAAATACATTATGTCCATGCACCATGTTCTGCATTGTATTGTTTGTTTATTGACCTAGATTGAATTAATAGTCACTTAACTTAGGTATTAAGATCTGATTGATCACATTAGGTAGCTCGTGTCCTGTGTTCGACTCTGAACTTCATAGGTTAATATATTTATTAAAATCAAGCCTCCACCTCGCGGAGATAATTCAAGCTCAATTTCTAATAGATCGCTGATTGACCGCGCTATAACTCGACCGAAATAACTTAGCCGATCAACGATTTATATAAATCATGGTTAATTTATTTTAGCAATCGATCAATGAAAGGATATAGTTGTAACGGTAAAGTAAGGGCGCAACTCGGGCCTGTTTGGTTGCTGGGTTGGACTGGACTGGGTTGGGTTGGAGTACCCTTGTGAATAGTAAACTGTGAGGAGGATTGAGAGGGTTGGAAGGAGGGGTATACCGGTGTATCCCAACCCAACTCAATCCAACTCAGCAACCAAACATGTGCCCTAATTGAAAAAAAAAAGAGTAATGGCACAAGTGTAGTTGTGGAGTACACAAATTTAAAAATACCATTTGTCTAATACGGTGAGCACGTTATTAGAGCCCACCTCATCTTCACGAATCTCAATGCACTAGAGACTCGCAGCTCTCCACATCGCCATCTATCTCGTCGCCGATCTCCGCCCGTCAA
The DNA here is from genome assembly GCA_037367405.1 of Ottelia alismoides. Taxonomy (NCBI): domain Eukaryota; kingdom Viridiplantae; phylum Streptophyta; class Magnoliopsida; order Alismatales; family Hydrocharitaceae; genus Ottelia; species Ottelia alismoides. Next base: position 456,906 of record JAZKJV010000765.1, read on the forward strand.
ATCCGCCGTTTCTCCGATCTGATGGCCGCTGAGAACGCCGCAAAGGCCCCTGAAGAGGCCATCTCCGTCACGGCCACGGCCACAGCAGCGACGAAGCAGAGGTCTCCTCCCAAACCCTAATCCTAGAGTTCCAGTCGTTGTCGTTGCATGGTCTCGTGATTAGGGATCCGAATCCCGATCATACGGCCAGTGAAGACGTTTTTTCAGGCGATCCCACTCGAAATTACTATTCTGTGTGCGATCTAGATTTTCGTTGTTTATGTTGAGAATCTAGGGTTTCCTTGTTAAATGCTGTATCTATGGATAAGATTGCAGATATGAGAAGTTGATTATATTGCGAGATCACGTATTAACCAGGTAGTTAGTTGATTCGGATGATCTGTTGGTGAAAAACATTTTTAATTGTGTGCGTATAATGTGAGCTACATTGTCTAAATGTAAATGTTGAAAATAAGTTAGGACTAGCATACGTTTCAAACAAAGATATATTACAAGAACACCGGACATGGAATTCACATCCCTCAGGAGTGTGTGGAATGTTATGTGCGGAAAAAATAACACTTAACAAGTTATATGTATGCGGAGTGATAATTATTTAGGATAATGCAATTATGAAAATATTAACCAATCGATGAAGAAAAACATCCTTTGTTCATCTTTGGCAAATTTTCATCAACAAAATGCGATTCATGTTCGGCATAAACATCTTTGCTGAAAGAACTGGTAATATTTTGTTCTTCTAAGAGATGGTGCGATTGCATTGTTAGCTTTGTTGATGTTAATTGCATGCTTATTTGATTCATACGAGAGAGATGGAGAAGTATACACTATTTAGTGTGGTTTATATATTATTGAAATATCAGTTTTTGGTCTTCATGATAGGAGAGGCACCAGGATTTGAATCTTGTTCCAATAGGCTCTTGTTTCCTCTCCATCAGGGGTTGAAAACTTGGAATTATGGTGAATCGATGCCATGTTTTAGGTTTAATAATTTAATATGCTTAGTGAACTGTTATATCTGACAATTGAATATGTTTATTGAGCTATTGGAACAGTCTTTGGATCTCATGTATGGCCTATACATCTAGATAGCATCCACAGTCTGCAAATTTCTTTCTAGTTGATGAATATTTGACATCTTGCATTGGACGTGATTGGTTTTACTCCTCGTGCACCTTGTCATTTGCTATGTTGGGATGGCTTATTTTGAACATTTTGCAGGAAAAAGAGAAAGTGGGATGAACCTGCTGAGTCACTGGTGTCTGCCGGACTGATCATACCTGGTGCCCTGCCATTGGGCACAGGGGTTATTGTTGGAGGTCCTGTTTCAGGCTTAAACCCACTTATGTCTGGTGTTACCCAAGGCTTCGTTCAGATTCCTTGTGGTACATCACCTCAGTTGTTTCAGTCGCCCATGATCCCACAGAATACAGCTGCAGTACTACAGAAGCTAAACTTAGTGAGTGAAATCATTTTTCTCTCTCTCAGAAGTTGAAAATAAATGCAAAAGAATATGTATTAGTTTCTTAAAAAGAAATAATTAATGTGCTACATCTCTGAACCACTAGCTACTGTTATGATTAATGAAAATGCATTTAATATATAAAAAAGCATAAAGATAATATTTGAATAAAGTAAAAACAATATCATGAACAAATATTTAGACTGTTCCTGATGACTCATTTCCGTCTTACGTTACAAGTGAAGAGAGCCAAAAAGGGCTATATAAATAATACCTATAATGATGCTATGGTATTTTTGTAGAACCCTTCAAAAATACAAGTGCTCATTGTAGACACAGTAGGATTAAACTAAACTCTAATTATAAAATGGGTCCGCAGATTGATGGATGCAGAGTTTGGGAATGAGCGGGGAAGATAAAAGAATATTATTAGCCTTGCAGGTTGTGGACAGAGAGTGAGGATGAGGGGTCCTAAGAAGAGGGGAGAGTAAGAACGAAGACAAGAAATGAGAGTCAAACTCCAGTTTCTTCTCACTTTAAATGTCCCTCTCAAAACCATGCTAGCTCCTTTATATAGGAAATGCTTACCGAAGTTAGGGATCTTAGTTAATCTCACTTTATGTATTGAAACAGATTAATACAAACTAAATAAAACCTTAATATATTCTTAATGATTGCAAAATTCAGACCATAAGTCGTATCATTTCTTCCCGATCAAAAGATTCTTCTGACGGATTGTATTTCATCCATAAATGAGCTCTTTTAATGTTTTTTCCACAATTTGAAACTGGAGTTTTCCTTGATGAATTTTGGAAGTGCTATAGACTTGAATGCAATGCTAGGATGTTCTAAACCTTCTTGATAATTTGAAAAATGGAGGGTCAGACTGTAATTCTATATACTCTTGATCTAGTAATGCAAGCTCCAAAAAATGCTGAACATGGACTTGTTATAATATTTGTGTAACCATGTGACAATAACTAATGTTAGAATTTTGGGACCATCATTGCTATTTTCCCAAGATCCTACCTAACATCTAATTCTTTCCCCAACCTTGTCTCATGTCTATTGGGACGACAACCACATTAATTAAGTGGTCATGGGGTTTCTTGGGCTTAGTTTTACTAAGCTTGGTCTCTACTCTCTACATCGACAACAACCACATTGAAATGATGTGATAGCAAGGGTTGTTCTGGCGGTGTTGGGGCTAAAGGGCGTCTCTATTGTAAAACTGCGTGGAGGCGGCTGGCGCAGTGAGGAGGTGGATGATGGGAAATCATTGGAAGGCGAGCGTATGGAGGGAGCATGCATGAATCGTGCATTGGGAATGGGGTTTGGTATGGCAGTGTATGCACGTGCCCCTAGTAAGGATGTTGATGAGAGAAATGATGTGCTGGAAATCAGAGGTGGGGTTGTGCACGAAAGGTGGCAATGCGAACTTTGCAAGTGAAATTCCTCTATGGCCACAAGTTGTGGTTGTTTGGATGGTGCCTATGGCAATGGCTCGAGCACTGATGAGGTCTGTGCAGTTGGCCATTGTTAAGTTATTGCTTATGGCTATTGTCAGGGTACCGTGCAGTGCGGGTGACGATGCAAGTATGACAACAAGTGGCAATTGATGCCTTGTTTTTATTTTCATCTCGGAGTGCTTTCAGATCTTGGCGACTATGCAACCGTGACAACATGTGGTGATTGCTGTCTTCTTTTTATTTTCATCTTGGAGTGCTTTCAGTTCTTGTTGTATGGCATAAAAAAGGCTTGTAAAATAGAATGTGTTTTTCTTCTAGGACTCTCGAGCCTTCATTTTTTATGAAAAGACTTTCCACTTGCGATCGTAGGAAGATGCACACTCTATGCTTTGACCTTTGTCTTCTTGTATTGCTCAATATCATCTGGTTGTTAGGATGTATAAGGGTTTAAATATCGGTTTCAGATATCGTATCGATACACTGTCGATACGAAATTTCGATGACAAAATTTTGATGACATTTCGCCCATATCGACCACCATTTGTGAAGAAATGACTGGAAACTGCCTTCATATCGCCATTTCGCTCGAGATTTCGGTACCTTGTCGAAACCAAAATTTCGCAAAATCTGAAACCATGGGATGATTTGATAATTGTGCTCTGGTACCAATTGATGCAAACTAAATTAGAAGATAACATGAGAACAACGAAGAAAGTGACTAGTCTGTAGCCTGTGGAGAAACGAGGATAAAGGGTTGGTGTTATTGAAGAAAAGAAAGAGTAAGTTGAACAAAGAGGATTTGATTTTATAATTTTCATTTTTTTCATATCTTACCCTCACCAAACCTAAAAGGAACAAGTAGGATTACAAATAAAATGACAATCAAAATTAAAATCCAAAGTAAATCCATCTATTCAAATAAATTAACTCGATTGATTATTAAAATTAAAGATCCTTAATTTATCTAACTTTATTTTGAAAAGTAAAGGATTGCCATTATAAGTTAATTGTCATCCATAATGGTTTTAGGGAAAGGGTACCTGCCGAAAAGCCAATTGGGAGGTGATGGGATGTCCAGGCAGTCTCACATCCTCCTCACAGAACATACAAAGACAGATGGTCGACATCCTCCTTGCCATTGTTACATATGATTAAGGGCAAGAATATCCACCAATGAGGCCCATCGCCTTTTATAAGCTTTGGTTACTGTTGGGAAAAGTGAATGAGATGATCTATTCCATAGCCCTAGGCTCTCTTATATAGGAGAGTAGCCTATGGGTAAATTACATAAAGAGAATAGCAAGAAAATAAAATAACAAAGAGATACAATTATTCTATATGCGTCAACACTCCCCCTCAAGATGGAGCATAGATATCAATCATGCTCAGCTTGGACGCACACTTCTGGAATGGGCCTCTAAGTAATGCCTTGGTGAAGATATCAGCAGTCTGATTCTCTGATGTGACGTGAGATGTAGCAATGAACCCCTTCTGAATCATGTCACGTATGTAGTGACAGTCGACCTCAATGTGCTTGGTCCTCTCATGAAAGGCTGGGTTATTTGCAATGAACAAGGCGGCCTGATTGTCACATTCCAACATCATAGGAAGAGGTATATCAAGACATAGATATGCAAGTAAGGATTTCACCCACATCATTTCTGTGCTAGCCTGGGCCATAGCCCTGTATTCGGATTCAGCACTGGATCTAGCTACCACTGTCTGCTTCTTGCTCTTCCACGAAACTAGAGCATCTCCAACATAGACTGCAAATCCTGATGTTGACTTCCTGTCCTTGGGGCATCCTGCATAGTCTGCATCCGCACATGCCGTGATAGAGATCTCCTTTACTTTCTTAAATAGCAAGCCTGCACATGGAGATGATTTTAAATATCTCAGAATTATGTGTATTGCATCCATATGGGCCTGACGTGGTTGCTCCATGAACTGGCTCACACGACTCACTGCAAATGATATATCAGGTCTAGTGATCGTGACATACAGTAGTTTGCCTACCAGTTCTCTGTACCTTCTCTTATCCACCTCTTCTGTGTCATCATCATACAGCTTCATGCTAGGATCCATTGGTGTCGTAGCAGGTCGACACCCTAGCATACCTGTCTCACTCAGTAGATCTGTAACATACTTCCTCTGTGACATGACCAATCCATATGGATTTCTAGCAAACTCCAGCCCCAGAAAATATCTAAGGACTCCCAAGTCCTTGGTGACAAATTCGGTCCCCAGCCTTTCCTTTGCCTGCTTAATGCCCTGGTCATCATCACCTGTAATCAAGATATCATCAACATAAACCATGATTACAATAATACCTCTCGCCGTCTTCTGTACAAACAAGGAATGATCAGCATTGGAGCGTTTATATCCTTGTTTCTCAAAGAGGTCTGAAAGCTTCTGGAACCATGCTCTGGGGCTCTGCTTGAGGCCATAGATGACCTTATGTAATCTGCAAACCTTGGAACACTCCCTCTCAACAGCAAAACCAGGTGGCTGTTGCATATAGACTTCCTCCTGCAAGTCTCCATACAGAAATGCATTCTTCACGTCCAGTTGATAAAGTGGCCAGTCTCTAGCAACTGCAACTGATAACAGGATCCGTAGAGTGGAATGACGCGCCACAGGGGAAACGTGTCAAGGTAATCTACCCCATATGTCTGTGTGAAGCCCCGTGCAACCAGGCGTGTCTTGTACCTGTCAATGGAACCATCTGCATTGTGCTTAACTGTAAACACCCATTTGCAACTCACCGGGCTGACATCTGGAGGTATAGGAACCAAACTCCAGGTTCCTCTAGACTGAAGTGCCGCCATCTCTTCTTCCATTGCTAGCCGCCATCTAGCATCCTGCAAAGCATCATGGTGGTTCCGTGGAATGTCTGTAGCTGAAAGTGCCAATGCAAACGTCCTGAAGTCTCCAGATAGCCTCTCAAAAGACACAGCTGCTGATAATGGATATTTGGCACAGCTTCTCTTCGGCTTGCGTAGAGCGATTGGAACATCCAGATCATCTGTGTTATCACCATGCTCCTGTAATGCATCCTGCTGAGAAATGTCGTCAGATCCATCAACATTAATATTTTCATTACATACCATAGGCGAGCTAGTTGACGGGTCAGGACCATGAGCTGGAGGAGGCCTGCGGGTGTAATGGAAGGGTAGCGGGGATACTAGTGATGGCGGTGGTGGTGGCGGTGGTGGTGGCGGTGGTGGTGGTTGTGGCACTGGTGATGGTGGTGCCATGAATACGGCATCAGGAGATATAGGTGGTGGCTGCATGTTTCCGGATTTTGAAAAATACATAACAGATTCAAAAAATGTAACATCTGCACTGATCATATACCGCCGACGCACAGGATCAAAACACTTGTACCCCTTTTGAGTTCTGGAGTACCCCACAAAGACGCACTTGACAGCCCTAGGAGAGAGCTTGTCAGTACCAGGCGACAACTAATGGACAAATGCGACTGACCCAAACACACGAGGGGTAAGAATGAACAAATCCTTGTCAGGGTAAATGAGTGAAAAAGGAATCTGTTCATTCAAGACAGACGAAGGCATACGGTTGATAAGGTAACATGCAGTAAGGACTGCATCACCCCAGTAGGAGTACGGAACATGACTCTCAATAAGAAGTGACCTTGTGACATCAAGAAGGTGGCGGTGTTTTCTTTCAGCAACCCCATTCTGTTGAGACATATGAGCATAAGATGTTTGGTGAATAATTCCTTTTGAGGAGTAGTAATTGGCTAGAATGTTGGTGCACAACTCTAAGGCATTATCACTTCTCACAATCTTGACAGATGTGGAAAAAACATTTTGAATTTCATTAAGAAAGTGGATAATAATATTTCCTGCTTCAGATTTATTTTTCATTAGAAAGACCCATGACGCTCTAGAGAAATCATCCACAAATACAATATAAAACCTGTGTCCCTGATGATCGGGAACACGACTCGGACCCCAGACATCGACATGAAACAACTCAAACTTGGAGTTACTACTCCGACCTTGACTACTGGGAAAAGACGACCTGTGATGCTTTCCCAACTGACATGCCTCACACTGGATAGGTGTGTGAGGGAGACCATAGGGTAGAACTAGACGCAACTTCTGAAGCGGTAAATGACCAAAACGCAGATGCCACAGGAGAGGAGATACTTGTCTAGCAGGAGAAGATGTGGTTCCGGCAAATGGGGTCTGGTTCAGACGGTAAAGGCCTCCTTGCTCATAGCCATGACCAATCACGTTGCCCGTACGGATGTCCTGAAAAATCAAAGAAGATGGATCAAAAATAGCTCGACAATGGAGATCCTTCGTAATCTGACTAATTGACAACAGATTCATAGAAAAATGCGGTGCATGTAGGACATTCTTGAGCTGCATAGAAGATGTCAATCTAATCTCCCCCTGACCCGTGATAGGGGAGTGTGTGCCATTGGCAATCACTACTGTCCGTCCTGGAGGGATCTGAGTGTATCCTGTAAGTAGACTCTGGTCGCCACATAGATGATGTGTAGCGCCCGAGTCCATGATCCATGGCAATGTATCAGATCTACTACTGTGGAGTGCAAGTGTACTACCTGAAGTACTAGTAGATGCAGAGGCAGAAGCAGCAGCATCAGTATGACTCTCTGTAGTCGGTGCTGGACCAGATGGTGGGATAATGCCCCTGAGGCGGGCAACTAGATCATCAAATCGTTGGTCCAAGGTAGCAGCAGATGGTGGCTCTATCTGCTCAGCGGCTCGTGCAGATGCAGGGAATCCGTGCTCCGAATAGCATGTGTCTTCATTATGTCCGACTCGGTGGCAATATGTGCATGTTGGCCTAGTACGGCCACTCCTTCCACGAGGTCCACGTCCACGGCCCTGTTGATGAAATCCGCGGCCTCTGTTCGCCGCCATGGCTGAGGAATTCTGACTCACAGTTGCTGAAGGTACTGTGATCCTACTCAATCTGTGAAAGGCTTCCTCCATGGGAGGAATAGTCGAATCTGCCAAAATCTGAGACCGTGCTGCCTCATACTCTGGATCGAGTGCAGCGAGAAACACACCCACCATCGTCGCATTCCTGTATGTCTTCTGCTGTTCTGGCGTGGCGGTAAGGGGCATGAAGCTATAGAGCTTCTCGAACATCCCTCTCAGTGATGTGTAGAGAGAATGTAAAGGACGACCATTCTGCTTTATTGTGAATATATCATGTTGCAGTTGCAGGATCTTCGTTTCGTTCTTTGCCTGAGAATATGTCGCCGCCAGGATATCCCACATGTCTTTGGCTGTGGGTTGATGTAGAATGTCATTGGCAATTTCGATAGCCAATGTGCCAGATAGCCAGACCTTGGCATATGCATCATCTGCCTCCCATGAGGCATGGACTCCAGTCTTCTCTGCAGGCTCAGGTTCGGTAAGAATGTGCTTCTTACCTGTAGACTTCATTATACTCATGAGCTGCATTGCCCACAGTTCATAGTTCGTACCATCCATCTTGACAATGGGCGCTGGACCACGAAATGCGCCAATAGACGGAATATCTGCCTTGTTGTCTGACATACTGGAGACGGAAGACTGGAGCGACTGACAGAAGATAATCTTTGTCTACAATGACATAGACGGGATTAGTTGCATGTGTAGACGTCAAGCAACTATCCCCATGAATATGTGCGCGCTACGGTCTGGATACGATCTGGATACGCGCGCACTGAGTTCACGCGCAGAGGCGACAAGAACACGTTACCCGCGTGTGCAACTGAGACGAAGAGATGCGCACAGTGCGCTACTGCAAAGCGCACGGATCTCGCGCACCAATGCGCACAGATGCGCACCAATGCGCATAGATGCGCACAGGAGCGCGCAGGTGCAGGGCTGGTGCACGCAGGCGCTAGGGCTGGAGCGCGCAGGCGCCAAGGAATGCGCAAGGGCTGCGCAGGGGCTGCGCAAGGGCTGCGTAGGGGCTGCGCACAGCGTGCAAGGGCTGTGCAGGGGCTGCGCACAGCGCGCAAGGGCCGCGCAGAGGATGCGCACAACGCGCAAGGGCTTCAGAGCGCGCAGGGGATGCACAGATGATGCGCACAGGCGCGCACGGCAGAGGCGGCGACGTTGGATGCGCGTCGATCGAGAGAAGAGAGAGAAGAAGAGGGCCGACGGGTGGGGTGGGTTAGGGTTAGGGTTTCGAGAACTCCGGTCTAGGACCGTCGCTCCGATACCATGTTGGGAAAAGTGAATGAGATTATCTATTCCATAGCCCTAGGCTCTCTTATATAGGAGAGTAGCCTATGGGTAAATTACATAAAGAGAATAGCAAGAAAATAAAATAACAAAGAGATACAATTATTCTATATGCGTCAACAGTTACAATCATCTTCCTCCTGATCAACCACAACCAAATCTTGACTTTGATAGAGGTCTTGACCCTCTAGTCCAGATATATCTACCAAGGTTTTAAAAATCGAACCGGATATCGAACCGAGCATGTATCGGTTTTTGATTTTTATGATCGGACCAATGGGACGGACCGATCGAACCGGTGATGACGTCAGCAATTCAAAGAAACCAGAAAAGACCGAACCGTTATATTGTTGGTTTGGTTCCTATGGTTCAACCGGGTCGAACCAAGTTAGACCGGTATATCATACAAATAAATACGAAAAATGCTACATCATATCTTTCAAGAATTTGTTTACTCTTGTCCTTCCAAGTTCTTCAAATAACACTTATACCCTTATTTTCAGTACAATTGCATGTGACCTCTATATTTCTACAAAATCAATAGTAGTGGCCTTCTATAAGTACACTTGTGCTCCCATTTTATAACAATATAATTATGATATTGTGAATTTTTTAAGAAAATATAGGAGCGCAAGTGAAATTGCTTAAAAATAAGGGGTATAAATGTTCTTAAAAAACTCGAAAGTATATAATAATCATATTTCATAAAATTTATATAAATACATATATGTGATGTTAAAAATTAATAATTTTAAAACTATTTGAACTCTAATTAACGACAAGTATGGTTAATTTATTGCTTCTCGTAGTATGACCATGACAACTTCTTCGTTTGTTATTGTTATAAATGGGCAACCGCATACACAATGTGGGAAGATAGAGGCAATGCTCATATGGCATGAAGGGACAACAATAATGAGTCATTGGCACAAGTGAAGGAGAAAAGATAAAGGGGTATTATAATGTAGGTTAGAATGAAACTAGATTGTAAATATTTCTGAAAAGTTTGTATTATGTTGATTTATTGGAAATTATTTTTTGTCAAAAAAATAGATGATTGAACTGATGGTTTCGTTCAATTGGTTCAACCATGTTTAAGCGGTCCTATCGGGTTTTGACTGGTTTTTATTTTCTAAATAAAAACCGGGTGGTTGGACCGTTTTCCCTCCGGTTCTTGGTTTAACTGGTTCAACCGGTCGGTTCGATTCGGTTTTTAAAACCTTGATATCTACAATCCCTTAAAAGAAGTTGCTCCAGATTTTAGTATCTAGGGGTAACCTCTTATACACGGCTGTGACAGAAGCATGTTCCCCTCAGCCCCTCCCATTCTTAGCAGTCTCAAAGCCAGATGTTGGTCTGAATTCAGCAGGTAAGGACAACATATTGGTGAAATACAATGACGGGCATCGAAGAAGCAGGTTGCACGAGCAGGGACCTAAGCTCCATCACGTCTCTGCTAGACCAACAGTTCGCAATAGAAGTCGGAGACTTCTTAGCAAGTTTCATCAACCTCGAAAATACCCCCTCCTAACTAACCCAACCCACTCAAGCAACCTGAATTTGAAACGATTTTATTTTAATAGTAAAATAGTTCAAACTGCACCCACTTTAATGATCTTGTGGTAGTGCAGTGTGTCTACCACCCACAAATCAGGGTTCAAATCCCCCCTTGTGGGGGTTGCGTTAGGTAGCTGACAACCAACGTAAAAAATAGTCGGATCTTTCAACATGGATTTGAGCAAGATGTCCATGTAGTCGACCCTACTTAAAGTGGGAGAAAGGCTTCACCATATGTTTAGCAAAATAGTTCAAACTAATTATATTAAAGGTTGCAAAATTCGAACTCTGGATTTCATTAGTTTGGTAGGAGGGGCGGATATGCACGGAACAAGAGGGGAGGGAATATAAAGTTAGGGTTTCTCAAAATCAGTGTTTAAATCCTACTGCTTACGGGTTGTACCATGATGATGGGTTTCTCACTAGGGATTAAAGATTGATTGGAGATGCACAAAGCACCTCTAAGAGAAGCACCTCTAGGAGCAAAGATCTTTAGGTTGCTATTGGTAAGGTCCACGGTGATGATAAATGTTTTTAGAACTCTTTTGCTTAATACAACAGATGACATATATTGCTTTCAACCGGAGGATAAAATTTTCTCAAAAAAACATCGTCGTTTCTTATTATGCCATTTTACTAAAGATGCGGAAAAATGTTTGGAGGGAGGCCACTGGGTCAACACAACTAGCATCGAGCTTTTTTGAACGTCTTTTACTAATAATTCTTCTCCATCCAAAAAAGAGTGGTTGAAACCTTTTGTGTCTTTGCGAGCATTGTGGTAGGCTAGGAAGGTTACTATTTTGAATATTCCATGGGATGAATTATATAGAATGTTTTAGCTCACACTATATTCTTGTTTGTTTCTTGACCGTTGCTCTAGTTTTGGTGGATACTTGATATATTTTATGGGTGAGAGCCTACTTAGGGTGTTCCCCCTTGACGTCAAAAAAATCTCTCATTGACGTCGATCGCTTAAATCTTAACACGATGCTCTAAAGAATAACATCTAGAAGTTATAAGTTGACCCATAAACTTACTTTAACGTGGTGTATCAAGTAACTACCCTAGATTACATTCTAATAAATAAGAAATCAAGTAAATCAGAGGCTCTGTTCGACTAAAATCCAAATAACCAATATTTGGCAACTTGATGCTTAATCAATGTTCAACTTTCAAATTCAATATGATTTGAACTGATTTAGTAAGTACATCAGATCAGATTTTATCTTATCCATGTATATTTGTAGAGAGATCAAGTAAATATAAACTTCCACCACAAGTAAATCTTTTTGTAGATCTATTTTACACAATTGATGTTCTGGTCAGTGAAGTAAAATTAATATGATTAAACAGTAGTTCACTTAGGATAGTGATTTCTTTATATTTGAATATGAGCTTTTTTTTTTCTATTTTGTAGGCAACATAAAAGTTGGTTTGACCTCAAAAAACATAAAAGTTGGTTCTCATCTTCTCAATCTCTTGTTAATTTTTTATTCCTTGATTTGATAATCCAAAATATTTATTGTTCTCTGTCTCCCTAGGTGTTTTTTGTTTGTTTCTTTATATTAAAAACGTGGACCTTCATCATGCAACTTTAATTCACTTAATTTTGAGTTTTGCTCCTTTCTTACTTCCAGCCCAAGATTCAAGATGAGGTTATAGCGCGTGAAATTGTAATAAATGATGCAGAGTCTACTATCCGTTACAAACTTACAAAACGCCAAACTCAGGAAGAGGTGCACCTGATTGTTTCGTCATTATTATTAAGAAATATTGCAAACTTTCTGAATACTTATTATAAACGGGAACACTGATTTTACAGATACAAAAAAGCACAGGGGCTGTTGTCATAACAAGGTTAGTTTTTTGGGGAACAAGTTTAGTGTTTTGGAGGATATGCATTCTGATTCCACGAAAAATGGAATCCGTTCATAATCTTTTTTCGCAGAGGTAAATATCGTCCTCCAAATAGTTTACCTGATGGCGAAAAACCACTTTATCTTCACATCTCAGCTGGTGCGCAAGTAAGTGCTGAGTTAGGTTCTTATATTCTCCCCTACTAGCATCTGGTTTATATCTTTTAGCTTATGTAGTGGTGCTTGAGCTTGCTGATTTGTTTTATTCTTTCATTTCTACAATCTTTTCCTTCAGTTTTTATTGCTTTTAGAAAATTGGATTTTGCATTAAGATATAAAATCCACACTGTTCCCTGTATCAAATTGTGAATACCATTTCTTAATTTTACGTTAATCTGGCCGGAATGGTTTTGTCAGACTGTAGGTGTTAGTTTACATTTTAACTGAATTTTCTCCACAGACAGTCAAACTTCTTTAATAAAAAAATGGCGAAAGCCTTCTCCCACTATAAGTTGGGTCGACTACATGGATGCTTGCTCAAATCCATGTTGAAAGATTCAACTTTTTTTACGCTGGTTGTCGACTACCTAACGCAACCCCTGTAAGGGAGGATTTGAATCCTGGTCTTTTGGGTGGTAGGCACACTGCACTACCACCAGACCATTTAACTGGGTACAAACTTCTTCTTTAATAAAGGTACAAAATTTCTAAAATAAGTATACAAGCTTGTTTTTATAACAAAAAAATTGCAGTCATGTGCTATACCTCCACTTGAAAAAATTATAATGTTTCTTTTCTATGTGCCCTGGCTTATCATGTGATATGATTATTGTTAACTGTTGATAGAAGTAGAGATAGGATCTTAATCAAATTAATGTATCTTGTTTGAGTTGTTTCTGATTTAATGATTTTTTTGTGTGGAACTTATTTCTTGCATATGAACAGCTTTTTGGTTGGAATTTTGTTGAAAATTCCGATTCTCATTCAAATGGACTTCAAATTTGTCATTTGATGTTGGGGTTTTTTTTGTCAATTGGGTGAAGAATATGGATTTCTGCACTTTTAATTTGGGAATATAGATGGATAGAATTTTTTGTAAGCTTGGGAGTTGACCCAGGTTAGATTTGTTCGGCGATGATAAATCCATAACTAAATGCGTTGTTATTGCTCTGTGTGATGATAGCTTTTTGGACTGGAACAATAACCCTTTTGCTGGTGATCCTTTTTAGTCTAAAACCCCAATGCTCTTGTCTCAATGATGACACGAGGAAGGGGCAACTCCGCGGTGTGAGCATGCATGCATGTGCATTGATGTGTATGCATGCCTGAGTTGTGCATTACCTGGTGGTTTTTCTCTCATAATCTTCTTTTCCAGTTAAAAGACACTGCTGAGCGCATTAAGGCAGTTGATCTTGCAGCTTCAATGGTTGAGGAAATTTTGAAACATGGTCATGCTTTCCAGCCTGGCCACTGTTTCCCTCAAGCATTGAGTATGGGGGAGCAGGTACCATTTGTTTGTTTCTTTTTTGTTTTTTGTCTGTTTATAGAACCTTCTTTTTTCTTTCTTTCTTTCTTTCTTATTTATAGAACCTTCAGCTTTGTAAACAGGTGCAACATCCTTTAAGCACGTGTGTATACCTTGGCTTTGATCCGGATCCTTCATTGAATATTGCAGCCCGTATTCGTGGACCAAATGTATGTTTTTACATTGTTCATGTCTTCAGAAAAATCTATTTCCCGCATTAGTTATTTATTGCAGTTTGTTTTGTATCTTTATGGCTTTAAGAGTTACTAATGTCTGAGCTCTCCCTGACATCTCCGTACAATTGGGAGAGATTGTTTTTCTGCTGGTGGTGGCTCGGATTTGTGCATGCAGGACCAGTATATAAGTCACATTATGAATGTAACAGGAGCAACTTTGGTGCTCAGAGGGCGTGGGTTGAGGCATCCTGAAAGTTCAATCACGGACGGTAGGCCTTGAGCACAAATGTGGTATATTTTCCTACTGAGTGGAGTTATTCAATTACGTGTCATTTTAATGAACATTACAGAAGCAGATCAACCTCTTCATTTATTTTTATCAAGCACTAATCCGAGAAACCTGGAAGAAGCAAGGATCCTGGCAGAAAATCTCCTGGACACTATATCCATAGAATGTGGCATCTCCAGGTGATTCTTTTGTTTATGCATGCTCTCGAGTCTCGATTAATGAGGTTCAATGATGAAGACACGAAATCATTACAAAAACCAGTCACAACAAGTTATATAATATAATCTCCTTATTCTTTTAGTATTTAATTAATGGTACGTTGTCCTATTATCTTTTGCAGAATGGCACCGTCTAAAGTGTATAATGCAGTTCCACCCCCTCAGCAGTTGTTGGTTGGTGTTCAAGGCTCAACAACTGACTGTAATGTTAGTGTTAACCCTGTCAGTTCATCTTCCACCCTTATCCCTTCAACAGTAACAAATTCTGATGTGCTCGCAACACCTACAAATGCAAGTGCTAGTATGCCTACCACCTCCACAGTAGCAAGCGCCCATTTTCCTATGCCACCCCAACCGAACTTGAGTTCCTATCCCACTCCTACATCTACAAAGGGCACTAGCTATACTGGATATGGTGGTATATACCCTCAGGCTACACCATTACAGCAAGTTGCTCAGGCACTAAGAAATGCACCAGCTTCAGCATTTTCATCTGGTACCACTGCTACATCATCAGTCAGTACATCTTTTACAACAAACCCAAGCACTCAGAAAAATCCAAGCACAGTTGTTGAAGTAGATCGACGGTCACAACGGCGGAAGTTTCAAGAACTACCGGCTATGGCATATGGATCCTCGGCGGCTCTTCAGGTATTTGAAATCCCCAATTTTTATTTAGGTAGTCATTTCCGCTATGGACAGTCATTCTTTGACTTTTCCAAATAAAAATGCAATATCATTTCTTAGCAACGTGAGTTGTGAAATGGGAAGCGTCTTCTAGATTGTACTAGACAGGGACTAGGCACTTGTTTCTGCCTTCTATATTTGGCTCTTTGTATAAACAAGCCTGAAATAAAATCACTAGACATGGTTGAGTAGCTTGAAATACTGATACACAAATGATACTGAGATTTTGTGTCTGCTTCACGTCCTTAGACTTTGTCACTGGTATAAATTTGATACAGTGTTGCCCTTGTCTGCACTTTTGTCAAATATGTTGATCTCGTATGCTCGATATATAATTTTATCTGCGAGCTGTCTACTTTAGTTTATTCCCTCACAAAAGAGCAGCCTGGTAACAACTCTTTCTATGTCTGGGGTCCGTGAAGTTCACGCTCTATTTGAATATCTTGTTCTCCAGATATACTAGTGCTAGATTGAAATTTCTGGACACTCCAGGACTCTGATTTTGACAACTATTGACTGATTGTATAGATCTTGAGGGACATGTGGCAGTTACGATCACATTGTTATGTTTTTGAAATATAGAAATGTTTGTCACTGATTCTCTTAACCACCATATGGTTTAATTACACAAATGCATCAAATGATTTTTCTTCAAGATTTTATGCATTCACTTTCTGAATTGCTGCTGACTTTACTACTGTTATTCCAGGTATTTTCTCTGACCTTCTCTGAAGCTGACAGGCTGGTACCGGTCTTTGGACCTTGGTTTTAATTTTTCACAGGGTTTTCAAGTCTGGAGTCTAACAAGATGGGACGCTTGCACATGCCAGCTCTGGGATATGGCTATAGGGGGTTCACTTATTCTTTGAATTGGTTATGGAACACGATAAAATTAGATTCTCCATAAGTTCCAAGTTTCCTGATTGTAAGCTTGGGATAATAAATATCTGAAATTCTTCTAGCTCCTCATGCTTTTGTAACCTGGCATACTTGTCCTCTTGCATCCCCGAGTTTGCCAATAACACATCCTTGGTAATGTTTTATCGTTTAATTCTCGACACTTGTAACCATGTTTCTTCTCTCATACCCAGCGTTAGTGGAAACACTATTTTTACTCTATATTATGGTTGGCTCTTCAATGCAATAGGTTTTTATTCTAATGGTTTCCCTACTCAACCTCTTTTTTTCCCTAAAATTTGTGCTTCAACGTCCATCTGTGGGGAACTTCATTTCACAGTACTAGATTTTATTGTCTTCAACGGTTATGCTCGTTTTCCCATTGCCTTGACTTTTTCCGGTAATTTTCTCTTGTCGGTAGATGCTTCTTCACGTGGTTATATATAATCGTTGCACCTCTTTTACCTGACTTCCATGGTTAACCTCTATCTACCGGGATATTTTCATTCTGACCAAGATTTTGATATACTTCCATTGTGAACAATTGTACTTCTCGACTCTAACCTTAACATTGTTCTGGGTTGTCAACGTGTATTGTTTTTCAGACCTCACAACAGGAATCCGAATTTTTGAAGCCAGGTGCTGCTGCCTATACTGACGTCGCCAAGAGGGACATATCATCTATGCCACCGCCGAGGAAGCCGGTGCAGCCTGCAGCCAACGGGGTGCCCCCACCTCCGATCAGAAGTATGCCCATGCTACCTACAAGAAGTATGTCGCCGCGTACTCCAAAGAGCATGTCACCACCTTCGACAATAATGCCACCACCCCCATCCCCAAAACTGGAATCTGCCGTGCCGAAGTCTGCACCAACATCGCTTACTCATGATCTGAAGCAGAAACCAAGTGCAGAAGCTATCCCTGGTATTTAATTTCTTTCAACCGATGACTAGTAGTATCACATACTTGTGGTTTAATTCAATTAACACCGTGTCTGGTTTTCCAGACCCTCTTCTGAAGTTGATGGAGTACGGTGACGATGACGATGACACACCCGATGGGATGGGTGATCAAGGGCTTTCCAGAGGTGTGCCGGTAGGAGGGGCAGCAGCGAAACCCTTCTGGGCTGTTTGAGCCTAAACGCTTAGGTCTACTTGAATGTGAAACCATTCTGGTGCTGCATCGGTGATTCCTCTGGGTCTGCAGTGTCTCGCTGCATGGGTAATTTGCTGCGTAACCACACCATCACGGGGATATTACTACCGACAGTTACAGGGAGGACTCGACAGAAAATAGTTCTCCCTCAATGTGCTGGTCCTTGTATCCATGGAGCACAGCTAGAAGGCCATTTGTGGTTAGGAATTTTTTAAAGGTTATGGTAGCATTTAAGGCTCAGTGTCTTAGTGGATCAGATTTAGAGTTGTGGCTGTATCTTTATTTTGATTTTGCATCAAGCAGGCGAGACCACGCCTCTCGCGATGGGCTTGTATATGTATTCCACTTGCATTGAAAATGGTAGTTTTGCATGAAGTTGAAGCATCTCCTCACGGATAAACCTCGGTAAGAACTGAATGGTTCGGTTGCTGATCTCTGGGACATGGTCAAATCAGCTGGTCGAGCTTATGCGTAAATTCGGAGCCCTATCTGATCATATCACCATATGGTCGGTTTCAGTTCAGAAGCTCTGCCATGCTGATCAGACTGAAATAACTGTACCCTGAAACATTTTTCTGTTAGGAAAAGCTTGCATTTGATTATGAATCTGATTGTTTGAGCTTTTGGGTTGGTCTGAGGTTAGATCATTTTTTCAACTGGAAAGTATTTTTTTAGCAGTGGGATTGTACTGTTGTGCATCCATTACTTGCAAAAAAAACTATGTAATGTAGTTATAGTATCTAAAGATATAAAAATTTATACATGTCTATATCCACAAGAAAAGTTATCCATGTCCAAATGGTATTAGTCGATTGATTTAAAATACAGTCGTCGGGAATGGCTTGAGGTAGGGTGTTGAGTTTAGGATTGAAGGATTGCCAATTGACTGAATACATTAGACAACTCAGGGTGGAATTAGTCATTTGCAAAACAAAGCAGTCAGCTAATTGGCTTTCATTTGAGCTTGCTTGTGTAGAAAAGGATATCTAACTCAAGCTTTTCTTTGGATAGTAGAAACTAGAAAAAGAAGAAACCTTTCCACCTTTTTGCCTTTGCTTTACTCATTCTTGAGGTAGAACTTTTTTCAATGTGCCCTTGTTATTGTTGAGAAGCTTCAAACTAGTATTTCTCCCTAGACTACTGAGCTTTCATGATTTTGGCATTTTGATTACCTTAGAATGTCATTTGTTAATTCATGCTTACTATGATTTATTCTTCTTAAACTCCAACATTTAACCGAAAAATTGTTTGTTTTTTTCACAAAAAAAAGTCTTACGCTTTGTCACTATCAAAGCTAATTCTCCTTTATGTAAATATTAACATTTTAAGGGTTTTCTTCCCCTTATTCCATGATTAATTACGTTCAATTGTTCTAGTAATTTCTCCCGCTATGAAAATGGTAATTATTTATATTTCTCCTAATGCAACAAATTGATACATACATACATACACACATTCTCATGGTCTTTTTTGATCTAGATTATAAATTTAAGATCATGTATATAATTTACTGGACATCTCTAGTCACTTTTAAATTACTACATTTTTACATTAAAGTAAAATATAGTACTTAACTTTCTTTATTTTAATGCTCATCGGTGTTCCAAAAGCACATTTTTAGAGTCATCGATATTCTTATCTTTGTTTTGACGAATTTTAATGGTTGCATTACCATAAAGAAAATCAAGATAGAAATGATGACATAATTTTTTGACATATATAAAATATTAAACTAGCTTCATAGCGCATGCCATTGAGATTGTCTCGGCAAATCCTTCTCCCATTATAAGTAGGATCGGCTACATGGATTCTTGTTAAAATCTTTGTTGAAAGATTCGATTATTTTTTTGCGATGGTTGTTGACTACCCCACTTCATGGTTGTGGCTTTCTCATCTGTTAGTGTTGGGATATATGTAAAGTGTTTGCAGTTTCTTTTTGACCTTTAACCTCACTATTCCATGATATATTTTGTCAATGAACATTTTTTCTTAAGTAGGCCCTCTTGTTATTGCATTATAAGTTTATAACCTCACTAAGTTAGCAAATTAGAGTGATCCTCTGCTGTGCAGCATAGTCTACTGTACGAGTAGAGCTGCTCAATCATGATCGAGCGGTTCACAAAATATCTGGATTTTTGTGTCCCTTTGTGTGTGAACCACTCAATCATGATCGAGGAGCTCTGCTCGGTACAGCAGGCTCTGCTGTACAGTATGCTCTGCTGTACATCAGATGATCCATTCTCGTCAGCAAATAGCTTCTAGTCAAGATTTATCCAGTTCCCAGTAAGCTTTGTGTGTGACTACCCTTTCATGTTAGATTAAAAATTTCCCTTCCCCAATTTACCGCAGAATATCTGTACAAACAAGGAGAAATCCCACTACAGAGGTCCCTTGAACGGAACCATCCATGTGGTAGCAGCTGGAGGAGGTGCCAGCCTTCCTTGTCAAGTTCACTCCACTCCAGACCAAATGGAGCATCTTTAAAGATTTCGACTACGGATTTGTCGAACTAACGGCATGCAATCATCCTTACCTGCTGTTTGAGTACAAGAAGAGCAGCGATGGGAAAAGTCTACGATTACTTCACAATCAATCGTGGATACCGCGACATTCTTGCTTGCACGTTTGACAACTGCCCGAGGACTACTCTGGCATCATAATCCATTCTGCTTTGCAGATTTTTGCTGGTGAAAATGATGACATAATTTGAAACAATTTGCTACTATGCTGTCTTTTTACACAGTTTGATAAATTGTGATGGCTGACGTTTGTGTTAGGGATTAGAGTCATATTAGGATTAAGAATCCTAATGAGGTAGGACTCTTAATCCTAAAATAATTGAGTTGTATTCTATTTGTAGTCCTATTGAGAATAGTAAAAAAGTAGGATTTCTTTTTTTGTTGTTGTTCAATAGAGTCTCCTAAGGCTGTATATATAGAGCGCCCTAGTGTTTAGGGTTTACACAATTAGACTATTCTAATCCCAGGGTTTAGGGTTTAGCAATTAGACTCTCAACACTCCCTTTCAAGCTGGAGCATATATATCAATCATGCTCAGTTTATTACAACATTTTTCAAACTGTATGCGAGCAAGTGGCTTGGTAAACATGTTTGCAGTCTGATCTGCCGATGAGATGCCGTGAGTTCGAAGTAGCCATCTCTGTATTAGATCTCTAGTGGTGCGTTCGTGGAACAAAGGGTTGTTGGCTATGTGCATTGCTGCGCTGTTATCGCATCTGAGCTCCGTAGCATTGGTAGGAGTAATATGAAAATATGTGAGCACGGATCGAATCCATACTCATTCTGCAGCAGCATGAGCCATGGCTCTATATTCACTCTCAGCACATGAACAAGAAACAACTGCTTGTTTCTTATTTCTCAAAGTTACTAGATTTCCTGCTAGATAGGTACAGAAACATGTGGTAGACTTTCTATCTATCATGCATCCTCCATAGTCTGCATCTGAATAGGCCATGAGGTCGAAGTTATTGCCTTTGGTGAATAGTAGACCTTTCCATGAGAGTTCTTGATGTATTTTAGAACCATCACGCATGCATCGAAGTCAGCTGAAGTGGGGGAGTCCACAAACTGGCTCAACCTCCCGATTGCAAGGGAGATATCTGGTCGAATAATGGTAAGGTATAATATCTTACCCACTAGGCGTCTGTATCGACTAGTATCTTCAATGTCGCATGACTCATAGATGTGTCCCTTAGGATCCATGGGCATATGTGCTGGCTTGGATCCCAACATCCCTGTTTCCTGAAGTAGGTCGGTGGTATACTTTCGTTGAGACATGACTAATCCTCGCTTGGACCTTGCAATCTCAATCCAAGAAGTACCGAAGTGGTCCTAAGTCTTTGACTACGAATTATTCTGCAATTTGTGTCTTTACTTCAAGAAAATCATCAAAGTCATCTCCCGTGAGGATAATATCATCAACATATAAGCATAACCACACTTCCTTTTCCATTCTTTCATATGAATAAAGAATGGTCTGCTAAGGATTGGATGAAACCCAAGTTCTCTAGTACCTCTGATAGTTTCTGGAACCAAGCAAGGGGGCTCTGTTTGAGGCCATATATAGCCTTGTGTAGTAGGCACACCTTCTGACACTCCCCTTGAGCCTCGAAACCAGGAGGTTGTTGCATGTAGAGTCTTGGTGGGTTGGGTCTGATACCAAGTAGAAAATTATGATTTCTTTATTGTTGTTGTTCAATAGAGTCCCCTAGGGTTGTATATACAGAGTACCCTAGGGTTTAGGGTTTACACAAATTCTAACCCTAGGGTTTAGGGTTTAACAATTAGACTCTCAACAAGAATAGGACTATGGAGTTTGTAACTGGGCTATATATAGAGGGGTGTAGAGGCAGTGGCAGACTCAGGATTCCAAACTAAGTGGGGCACAATGAAAATTAATAAATAAATAATATTGTAAGAAAAAAATAATCAATATAAATATACATGTGCATAGAGACATATAAAGAGATGGTTTGCACATATTAATTTATGATAGTGATGGAAGATAAGATGTCGGATACTTAACCTCTTTTTTATTTTAAAATCATGATTTGAATAGCATGCTTTTAATTCATAGAAAATATCAGAATATGCAATAAAATAGCTACAAAATCATGATCAATTAAATAATTTTAAAGCAACCAACTAACAGCTACAACACTAAATTACGGATTGATAAAAAAATTGCTTTCAATTGCATTATCCAATTAGTAAATTGATATTTGTTTTGCTCAAACACACACACACATGCTTACGAAGTACGGAGATATTGTATTATTGTTACATGCATTGGAGTTGGAGACTTTTGAGTGCATGACCGCGATGTTTAAAGGGAGCTGAGAGTGCCAGGATGTCTTTTACTCCTTGCTGTGGCACGTCCGGGATTGGAGAGAGAGACGAGACCATGAGAGAACGGAGATGCCCGGTGTTAAGATGTGAATTTAGTTCTTATTGTAGCATGTCAGGGACTCGAGGGGGGAGGTGAAGTTCTGGGATGCAACATCACCGCATGGGAGGGGACTTGGGGAAGAGAATCGACCTAGAGAGAGATGGAGAGAACGGTTCCAATTCTAAATTCTTGGATGATGGGGGGCACATGTGAGTTTTCTATTCCTAATTCTCGTCTGATGGAGGGGCACAACCACATATTGCCACATTTTTAAAAATTTTAATGGTACAAAAATAAAAGGAATTTGAGAACTCATACTCAATGTGTGGGTCCGCTCGTGGGTGGAGGCATTACCTCAACACCACTACAACAATGTCAATCCTAGAGAGGGGAGAGAGAGAGAGGGAAGAAAGAGATGAGAGAGCAAGGGAACGGAGAGAGTTGTACTCATTCTAATTTACAGTGAACTTTCTTCTTCGTTGGCCACGACGGGTGACCGACCACCTTATATCTGGTTGTTCTTTCTTTCACATATTTCCGTGGTGGTGATCTATTGTGCATCCATATCTAAGGATTCATCCGATATCGAGCAGAGGCGATACATGGTAGTGTCCCAACAGTTTGCTTGCAGAAAAGAGAACACATGCATGTTTTATGTCTAACTTAATTGCTGTTCAGCTTCCATAGATTATTATATCCGTGATTTCTTTTAGCACTGCAGATACAAATATCTATTAAGGATTGGGATGTATAGATATTATTGTACAACAACTTTGGTCTTTCCACCTTAACTAAAGTTGGTTACATGCATTCTATGCCAATAGTAATGGCAGTGTTACCTTGGAGACCTTGTTGAGCGGTTGTAAGGTAGATGAATTTGGTATTCATTAGACTCTTTTCTCAAAAAGGAAGCCACCATTAATTCTTCTCGGTCTTAATGATCAATTTTACTATTTTCATTATAATTGTGGAATGTTTATAAACTTTGGTTGATTGTTGCGCATAATCCAATAACCTTGATATTTGACGATGGTTGTGTTCTCTAATATCTACCCCATGACAATGAACACGTTTCATATGAAATCAAATTTTCTAAGGTTCTGTTTGTTTGGAGAATAAGCATCGGAATAAAGGGTCAATACCCGTCCAATACGTTCCCAAGAATACGACTATTCCCAATCCACATCACATCATTTCACCTTATCCCTACCTTTATTACTATCTTTATTCCACCTTACCTACTCTTATTCTATCTTATTTCATTATTTCTATCTTTCCATCCAAATAGAGAATAGAGCCTTATTCTCCTTATTCCCATCCTTATTCCTGCTTATCCCCGAACCAAACGCCCCTTAAGGGATTGTTCGCTTGAGGAATAAGGAGGGATATCGTTCTTTATTCATCTCCCTCTATAGATGATCAATGTTTTGGTTCAGAAGTCAAAATGAGGGATAATGTTCCCTCCTTATTCTTCCATAACATGCCTCTTCTGCCAAAAAAATACAAATAACTATCACTTATCTAACATAATGCCCCCATCTCTCTTTATTCTCTCCCTCCTAACGAACAGAGAATAACAAATAGCTACCACTTATGCCTCATAATTCTTTCTTATTCTCTCTCTCCAACCAAATAAAATAGTGTATTATCCCTCCTTATTCATTTTCCTTATTCATTTTACCGAACGATCCCTTAGGGTCTGTTTGGTTGATGGGTTGGGGTGGTTCGGGGTAACCTGATTAGAATAGTAGCTATTTGGGATGGTTATAAGGGTTGGAATAAAGAATGTGATGTGATGTCACTATGATTTGTGATAGAATTCCATTCCATGAAAAGAAGGGGGTAAACCGGATTACCCCAGATAGATGCATTTCCCATGGTAGATGTTGCATATAAATAGAGGTCTTCGCATTTCTTATCCTATACTAACATCATACATATGTCTAGCTGTAGAGATGTGCTAATGTAAATAAACCAAATGATAAAATCGTTGACCTAATATTGTTCCACCCATCAGATGTATCCTCATTTGAGAGTCTAGCCAACTTTTCTTGTTTCTAGTGTACTAGTATAGTATTTCCCCTCGATACTAATAAATTGCTTAATGCTAACCCTTTGCATGGAGTCGACTGGTGTTGCTGAGCTATCAACATAGTGGGAGCAGCAACTCGATTCCTAACAAGTTCTACAATATAGCTGCTTGAAAAACTACCTGATCAGCTTCTCTATTCCTGTAAAGAGAAAATAAAAGAATTTGCGGTCGTTATATCGACCATGTAAGTTTTACCAGAAAAGATTAATGTTCAGTTAATCTTCTTTTATTTTATTTATACTCCTAAACTTAAGTATATAGCAGTTAAACACGGGAGTGTCGAACTCAAAGAGGCAAACTGTTGGAAACTGGGGTAAAACTATAAACAAACTAAGGTAAACTGTTTCTTAATTTTTATTTTATTTTTTTAAAGAATTTTCTGAATTTTAATTGATTTTTAAGAAATTTCATATTGTTTTGTGAATTTTAAGGTATTTTATGATTTTTTTATTATTTTAGAAAATATTTTATAATTTTTATTTGTTTGATTTTGATTTTATTATTTTTATGAGTTAACTTGTTTCTCTATTTTTATGGGTTTTTAGAAAGTTTTTTTAATATTTTTATTGATTTTGAATTATTTTTAAAGTTGAAAATTGAGTTTTTATTGGAAACAGATTATTATTTTCAAAATTTAAGAGTAAAAACAGTGAGAAAATATTTTTTAATAGAAAGGTGATGAAATTATCTTTAAAATGATATATTGTCTGTATTTATACGATGTTTTATGAATTAGTTATGTATTTTTGAAATTTTTACATATTTTAGATTTTTACGCATTTTATATTTAATTTTTATTTTGTTTTTAGTTTATTATGAAAAATATAGTGAAATATATCACTAGGAATTTTTGTTAGATTTTTAAAGGTTTTTTTATATTTTTTTATGATTTTTGTATTTTTTTTTATATTTTTTATTTTTAAAAAATGGTTTATTTAATGCTAAGAAGTATTTTTATTTTCAAAACGTATTTAGTACTTTATATAGTATAGGGTATTTATATGTATTTTTATTATATTTTTATTATTTTGTATTTTATTTTAATATGTATATTGTATGGTATATATGGATGTAATTTCCTGGAAAGTATGGGATGCTTGAGCAAATCGCAAAAGCTGGAGGGTTCTGCACGCAAAATTCACAGGAAACACGTGCTTGGGAATAAGGTGGTTCCTGAAGCGGGACCTGTTTGTGATTAAGCCAAACGCCGAGGGTGCGTGCGTAAAGTTTCCATAAGACACGTGCCAGGCACGTGTTTCACGCCAGTTCTGCACCTGTACGTTAATAGTAATAGTTCTGATAGTACCATTGTAATTTGCCCAAAAATATAGGGCTGCCCACACGCGGGGTGCGTGTGCCGAAGTTAAATCAGTGGGGCGACGACTTCCAACTAGGGATGAGCATTGGGCTGGGCCGGCCCGGCCCAGCTCGAAGCCCAGCCCAAAAAGCCCGGCCCGACCCAGGCCCAAATGAACATCGGGCTGGGCTTGGGCCCAATATTTAGGCCCAAAATTTTTTTGGGCCGGGCTTGGGCTTTGCTCAGTCCGGTCCGACCCGGCCCAAGGACCTGACCCGAAGAGGGCCCAAACCATTTCCCATATCATACACGTATGAAAACTCCCACCTATTTCATGTATACTCCCTTCCTGTATCTCAGCTTCATACAATGTTTATAAATCAAGAAAGTCAGGCGTGTGACATATGAGTTGCTGATCATTGTATTTCAATTCAGTATTAATTTTCCTTAATTAGTCTTTGTTTTAGATTGTATTGGTTATTCTTGGATTTGTTAGTATTTAGTTTTCAATCAGAATATTTTCTATTATTGAACCTTTACCCAATATGGGTCTTATGCCCATTTTTTAACATGTAAGGTCTGGTGCACCTATTGTTAACTGCTAAGTTTGTTTCACTCTTTCAGTTTATATACATGTGAGACATTCATGGTATCCGACATTGAGTGCACGTGTAAAAAATGAGATATCATCGGATTTGGTAGTATCGAATTTTACTTGTTTCACAAGTATTATGGCACATGGTTTAAACAAATTTAGCTTGTGTAACTTGAGTTGAGATTAACTTGAAACAAAAGACTCAAAATTCATAGTCTCTAACGGGTGGCGATGGGCCGGCCCGGCTCAAGCCCGGCCCAAAGGAATTGGGTCGGGCCTGGGCTTGGGCCGTTCAAAAAAAATTTTGTGGGCCTAAGCCCGGCCCAAGGCCCGAATTTTTTAAGCAGACTTGGGCCTGGGCCCTTCAGGGCCCGGCCCAGCCCGGCCCATGCTCATCCCTACTTCCAACTAGGGATAACATGTGGTGTATTCTCGACCGTTAGATCTCCAGTATATCAGACGGATGTGAATGCATCTGGAGGTGATACTGTTCTTCCCTTTTTTGTTTCAGGAAACGACGGATGTAACTCCAGGCGATGAAGTCGGCTGGATGCAACGATGGATTCGGATCTCTAGTAGGATCTTCCGATTGTTCTTTAAGGCGGTGACTCGATACGATGCTCCTCCAGACGAAGTTTCATCTTTGGTCGCAGGTGGATCATTCAGATAGGCGATGCTTCAGCAGTGGTTTTTCAGGGGATTCCAGATCTGCTTGCGATGAATCACGACGATCAAAAATGTAGCAGCGATGGTGGTTTCAGGTGAATTTCCAGGCAACGATTGTGGGCGCTTGCGTTGAGTCCAGCGATCAGGTCGGCCAGGCTATGATTCTTCGATTCCGATGGATTCAGACGTTGACTTTATGTTGATCGATCAGGGATGATGCTTCAATCGCTGATGACGTTGATTGAACCGCTTTCTAGTGCTCCAATAGATGATGACTGAAAATAGATCTCCAGGTGAAGGCCTCCAAAGCTACCAGAAGGAGAATGACTCGATGATGATGCCTCGACCCTCAACAAAACAAAGATGGGTGAGTGGAATCCGATCCTTAGCGAAATGAAGGAAATAGATCGAGATCTCGGATCCGTGAAGATCTGAGTTGAACATATTCTGGAAGAGATGATGTAGAACTGGAGATTGGTGGATGAGGTGATTACTCGGAGTTGAAGATGGAAACGTTAAGGACATGAAGGGGATCATAGGAAGAGCTGTGCTGAGATGAACGCAATATAGAGAAACAGAGATGAATGACAGGAAATGGTCAGAATGGAATGGAGTAGCTACGGAAAACGGAAGGAATCGTGTAGAGAGAGAGAGAGAGAGAGAGAGAGAGAGAGAGATTGAGGACGAGGAGAGAGAAGCTAGAATTCATTAAGTAAACCTGGACGTTGAAATGGAAGATGCGTCTGGGATTGAGCTTCAGAAAGATTGGAGTCTTCGCCTGCAACCTGCGGCGACGCGGAGGCTTACCAAGTATTTTAACCAAAATGAAAGAATAAAGGTAATGAATCACAGATTCACCATTCTCATATACTTTACCTTTGCTAGTCCCTTAACAAACACTTATTCTATAAATAAGTGCAAGCAAAAAGAAATAGAATCATGAAAATAAAAGAACTTAGAACATGATTGTTTCTTTAAACCAAATCTCACTTCACCCAAAATCTGAAGCTTGGATTCAGACCTTTAGATTAATAGTGTGGTGGGACTCTATTAGAATTAGGATTAAGGCCTAAACCAAGCTCCATCTCTCGAACTTAGATCTATTTAGTTCAAGAATCGGACTTGTTCTGAAAAATGCTAATGAATGCAACAATTTTTTGTGAGGTGAATTTTTTGGATTAATTTTTTAAAGTGAATTTTAAAGACTTTTGCAAATTTTTATTGGATTTTAAAACTTTTCAATTTTTAGGGTCTTTTTGAAAGAGTTAGTGGATTAATTCCATTTACAAAAATTTTACAAGGAATTTTGTATATTTTATATAGGATTTTATACAAGTTTTATATACAAGTTATACAGCTTTTATACAAGATTTTACAAGTATTTTATTTTCAAGTTTTTAAGGATTTTATCAAAGAATTTTACAACACATTTTTATATACAAATTTTTAAGGCATTTTTAATAAGTCATATTTACGGTTTTCTTGCTGCTTTTAAAAATCCAAAATATACACCATACTTTTAGATAGCCATATTATTAAAAATACGATAAAGTACGAGTTATGGCTTCTAAAGTATATATAGCATATATATACGACAACCCCCTATACTTAGCGTGAACGGTGTCCTCATAGTGACCAAAGAAGCGGCAAAGGAAGACATAACTCAGGCTAAGTATAGATCGGTGAAAAGAATCCTATACTACAATGATTCAAAGAATAACGAATGAGGAATAGAAGTCGATCATCTCCTCTATACTTAGGATCAAGTGATACTAAGAATAGCAGACTCAAAATCTAAGATGATCGAGGTCAAGAGAATGTACACACTCAACGGGTCGGCTTGTCTCTCGTATACTTAGGGTCAAATATCCCTAAGTATAAAGACGAAAATCAAAAGGCGAGGGACAAACGAGGGAGCAGACAATACCCAAACCTACAACAATCAAAAAGGAAAATAAGCAAGATTACCCCCTCCCCCCAACTTAGGGTAAAGCACACCCTAAGTATAAGCAACGACAAGGGTAATAGAACAAAACGAATGAACACAATGGTGTCTACACCCCCTATATTCAGGATAAAGCACATCCTAAGTATAACAAAATTCTAGATCAACCTAAGGGTGTAAACGGAGGAAAGAATAAAATCGAAGAGACATATGTACAAGCTAAAGAAATCTAAAGAGTGGCCTTCTTGCGCGATCGAGGAACAATGGAATTTACAAGAGTTAAGTCGACATCAGGGTCATCCTCAAAGATATCCATATCTGAATCAAAGAATTCCTGATCTGTGTCGACCGGTGAAGAGCGGCCCAGATGGCCGAAAAGATGAACATAACCTACCTCTGAAAACTGCTCCATAGTCTCCGAATTGGACTCAAGAAAAAGGTCAAATTCTGCTGCGATCTGATCAATCTCCTCATCAACTAAGCCCTAATCTGAATATGCATGAAAAGAAGGCTCAACAACTTTGCTACTAAAAGGCCTGGAAGGAGGATCAACAACCGAAAGGGGTTCGGCCTTCGTAGTATGTGCCACTAGCGGTTTCGTCTCGATGACATAGATATTGTGCATCTCGTCAACACATCTCCAGACATGTGTACTCGGATCACCAAACGATGTGCTCTCTAAATTTTCCTCTCTGGAGAGGAAATCTCAGATTTTTATAGAATCAAAAGGAATATGATCATGTCATATCTCAAATGTAATCCCACATGTCTTTGATGGTCTGGAAGCACATTCATCTACTGACAAAGTCTCTATTGGCTCAGATCTCGGCACTGTGTTGTTGTAAGGGAGCATAACATTGTCTGTCCCATAATCAATAACGACCTTGGCTGTACGCAGAAAAGGTCGACCAAGAATAATAGCAGCATCCTGTGATGGTATCGAAGAGTCAGAGTCTAAGACAACAAAATCCACAGTGAATTTTGCACCTTGTACCATCACGACAACGTCACGAATTATACCCTTCGGCCTCTTGACCGATCGGTCTGGAAACTGAAGAATCATTCAGGCTCGCTTGAGAGGCCCTAGGTAAAGTATCTCGAAAAGATGGAAGGGTAAAATATTCACTAATGACCTATTGTACAACAAGGTGTGCTCGAACTTGTGATCTGAAATCTCACAACTGACAAATGTTGCTCCCATATCTTTCTTTTTCTTCCTGGGAGATGTGTGCTGGATGGCGTAACAAAACTGCGGATCAGGTTACAACAGAGAATAGATGGTGTTGATCCTGACCACCTCCGAGCGTGAACTCCACCGGAGACACTGGAGGTGCCCCGCCAATAGTGTACCTGAGAGCCTAGCCGCAGTCCCCCGTGGTACAATTGCCACTGCCACCACTGGGCACGCACCCTGTCCGAGCCTAGAACCTCTCCGACCACCCTGCCAGCGCCTCCAGCAAGGCCGACGCCTCCAACTAGACTCCAGCCAGGCTGAAAGTCTAGTTGGTGTCGGTGATGCATAATCTGTCATGTGAGATGCAATTGGCGGAGTAATTAATGATTTTAGTAGAGGAATTTAGGCTAAGAGACCAAGGTGATTATTGCTATAATCTTCATGTTTCATTTAGTATGCAAGATAATGATTGTGATTAGAAGTGGAATGGTGCAAGTAATGGGAGAGTTATTTCTAAAGGATGGCTTAAAAGTAGATGAATGTGATTTGTTGCATCTGGTGTCCGATTTTCGGTGGAGGGTGTGTCATTAAGCCTGTTTTGAATTTGGTCCAATTCTACCTAAATTGGAAACATCTCATGCTCCCCTCAAACTTTTGGAGGGGTTTATTTATTTTTGTTTTTTATCACATCATAACACATGTAATATTCTCTGATTACACCACCATCCTTACAACGTTCGAATTTACATTCCAAGTGAGCATCAACTAGTGGAAAAAAAGCGAGCAAGTAGGAGGAGGATGGCGTATAGATAAGGCGAGTGATTATATAGGGCAGGGTAGAACAAGTGAAGGAGGAGGAAATGAGCTAGCCTTGGTGATAAGTTTGGGAGGATGGCTGGGGATGATGATATGCTGAGAGCTTTCAAAAGGATGATGATATGCTGAGAGCTTCTACCACTATACTGTTAGAGGGGTTCTTTGTTCTGGCATGTTAGAGGGGAAGGAGACGGGTTGAAAAGTTGAAGGAAATTTTTGCAAACAGGGGGGTGGGGGATTCCAGCCCTGGTCTTTCTGAAGTGGGAGTCGATGCTTCTACCACTATACCATTAGAAGAGATTCCAAAGTGAATCCTCGTCAAAACTGCGGTGTGAACCGTCACACGAGGAATTAACCAATGTCTGCTGATTTGCGGTCATCCCCAGATAAAATATCTGAGCGAACTCATCTCTGGAGATCCCGTGATCAGGGAATCTCCTCAGAAGAATCTGAGATCGGACCCACATGTCCTGAAGTGGCTCATGGGGATCATCTGAAAACTCTCTAATAACCGATCTTATAAAGTTAGGTCGGCTAATGGGGAAAATTTCCTCAGAAAAGCTACTCGAAGTGTACCCCCGCTAGCTCTCTCCTTTCCCAAATCTCGGAGCCATCTCGCGGCTCTGTCCTTAAGTGTCAAGGGAAATGTCTTCTTCATAGCGTCCTCAGGTGTAATTTCCGAGTAAAATCTCGTATCGCAGATCTCCTCGAACTCATGCAGATGCTCGTACAGTTCCTCGTGCGACATCCCATGAAATTTCAACATCAGTGAAATGAAGTCTGAGTCAATCAGGAATATTGCTAGCTTTGATGTAGAAACTGACTTAGCTCTTAAAGAAGAAGATACAAGCTGCTCCATCTGCACTCCTATCTCAGCAACTCGTGGACCCGGATCTATCATCTTATCTGAAACTGGCTCGCGGGTCTCATACATCTGCTCAGCTGTCACCGTAACTGAAGGCTGACTTGATGGAGATGAAAAGAAAGGGATAGAAGGAGATGGAGAAGATAGGAAAATAAAAGGAGAAGATTCTCCGAGGTCTAAGTCACATTCGGAGAAGAACAGAGGACTTAACTCGTGTTTGAGACACGAGACATCTCGAACTGACCTAGATGAACGGGTAGATGCGCCTGGAAGCGATGCCATAAGAGACAGCCTAAGTGATCATCTACCCATCATCGTGATGAGACATATGACTCCTGATTGATTGATTCAGATAGATCTGAGATCTGAAAGATAAAGGACTCACACCACAAATCAAACACAAAACAAACCCCAAGTTCACCAATGCAACCCTGGTGACGACCGTAAGAGTTCGATCATTTATCTTTTCAATTTTAAGGTTGTTTGACAAACAATCTTCTCATAGATTAGCGAGATCAGATAGGTGTCCGAAACTTCTATGGCATACTGTCTCAAGTTGTCATTAGAATTCACTTAGTCTCAGCCAGTATGGGAGTAAGTGCATACCATTTCTGGATACCTGTGTTACTTGAGGACGGAGCCTTACATAGGGTCCTCTAAACCTCCCACTCTGCTAAGTACACCCGGACTGTTTTCGGCTACCCGAGAGTACCCACTGAAGATAAATTGATTAAAAGCATGAACTAAGTAGTACTTCAGAAGAAGTCCAGACTCTGGCTCTACCTTATATGTCGTCTCTCACTCGCTGAATCTGGAGAGTGTACATGCGATGCAATTTCAGGAGTTGCTCTCCCAAAACAAATGGAGTCTTTACATTTTGTTTTAGGATCAGATAAAATTAGCAGTCCCTATTTTAATTTTCGGTTATCACTTTTTTTAGTATTTTCAGAAAGATCGTCTAACGTATTTTTTTTTCTTTTTGGGTATGCCCCTAGATACAAGCACCTACGTGTCATAAGCTAAGCAAGCATCTAATCTACGGTGTACAGAGAAGGGGAAACTCGTAAAATCCTAACAAGCACATAACTCGAAAAGTCGTGGAAAACCGTCGAGAAAAACAAGAGCGAAAAAGCCATGGTGGGTGGTCTGCTTTCTCAGGAATACAACCCTGAGAAAAACAGAACCCGGGAGAGAGGTACAAGTTGGGATGCCCTGAGAAAGCCCTTCCTACGAACAAAATTTTTTTATTACAAGAAACTGCACTAATCGGCTTTGCAGGTCTGTCTCTGCTGCTCAACCTGTGCTGCACAAATCAGAGCAAAAAGCTGTGAGGTTAGGAAATAAAATGGCGAAAAGAGAAACCCTGAACTTAGGTCTACGGCTACCCTAGTGCTGCCTCCCTGGCAACGACGCCATCTGAAAAACTATCTGATCAGCTTCTCTATTCCTGTAAACAGAAAATAAAATAATTTGCAGTCGCTGTATCGATTAGGTGAGTTTTACCAGAAAAGATTAATGTTCAGTTAATCTTCTTTTATTTTATTTATACTCATAAACTTAAGTATTTATCGGTTAGGCAAGGGAGTGTCGAACTCAGGAAGGCAAACTGTTGGAAACTGAGGTAAAACTATAGAAAAACTAAGGTAAACGGTTTCCTAATTTTTATTTTATTTTTAAAGAATTTTCTGAATTTTTATTTTATTTTTAAGAAATTTCATATTGTTTTGTGAATTTTAAGATATTTTATGTTTTTTTATTATTTTAGAAAATATTTTATATTTTTTATTTGTTTGATTTTGATTTTATTATTTTTATGAGTTAATTTGTTTTTCTATTTTTATGGGTTTTATAAAAGTTTTTTAAATATTTTCATTGATTTTGAATTATTTTTAAAGTTGAAAATTGAGTTTTTAATGGAAACAGATTTTTATTTTCAAATTTTAAGAGTAAAAACAGTGAGAAAATATTTTTGTTTTTTTTAATAGAAATTAGATGAATTTATCTTTAAAATGATATATTGTGCATATTTATACGATGTTTTATGAATTAGTTATATATTTTTGAAGTTTTTACGTGTTTTAGATTTTTTATGGATTTAATATTTAATTTTTATTTTATTTTTAGTTTATTATGAAAAATATTGAAAAATTTCACAGGTAATTTTTGTTAGATTTTTAAAAGTGTTTAATATTTTTTATGATTTTTGAAGTTTGTTATGTTTTTTATTTTTTTAAAATGGTTTATTTAATGCTAAGAAATATTTTTATTTTCAAAATGTATTTAGTACTTTATATAGTATAGGTTATTTATATGTAATTTTATTATATTTTTATTATTTTGTATTTTATTTTTAATATGTATATTGTATGGTGTAGTGTATATTGCTATAGGGTAGGGATGTAATTTCCTGAAAAGTATGGGATGCTTATGCAAATCGCAAAAGCTGATGGGTTCTACGTGCAAAATTCACAGGAAACACGTGCTTGGGCACATGGTGGTTCCTAAAGCAGGATCTGTTTGTTATTAAGCCAAAGGTCGAGGGTGTGTGCATAAAGTCACCATAAAACACGTGCCAGGCACGTGTTTCACGCCAGCTCTAGACCTGTACATTAATAAAAATAGTTCCGATAGTACCCTTGTAATTTGCACAAAAATATCGGACTGCCCACGTGCGGGATGCGTACGCCGAAGTTAAAGCGGTGGGGCGGCGGCTTCTAATTAGGGACGACACATGGTGTATTCTCGACCGTTAGATCTCCAATAGATCAGACGGTTGCGAATGCATCTGGAGGAGATACTGTTCTTCCCCTTTTTATTTCAGGCAATGATGGATCTAACTCCAGGAGATGAAGTCGGCTGGATGCAACGATGGATCCAGATCTCCAGTAGGATCTCTCGATTGTTCTTCAAGGCATGACTCGATATAGTGCTCCTCTAGACGAAGTTTCGTCTTCGATCGCAGGTGGATCGTTCAGATAGGTGGTCTCCAGTAGGATCTCCAGTAGAACCACTTTCTAGTGCTCCAATAGATGATGATCGAAACGATATCCAGATGAAGGCCTCCAAAGCTACTAGAAGGAGAATGACTCGAGGATGATGCCTCGACCCTCAACAAAATAGAGATGGGTGAGTGGAATCCGATCCTTAGCGAAATAAAGGAAACAGATTGAGATCTCGGATCCGTGAAGATCTGAGTTAAACAGATTTGGAAGAGATGGTGTAGAACTGGAGATTGGTGGATGAGGTGGATACTCGGAGTCGAAGAGGGAAACGTTAAGGAGGGGAAGGGGATCAGAGGAAGAGTTGCGCTGAGGAACTGAATGTAGAGAAACGAAGATGAATGACAGGAAATGGTCGGAATGGAATGGAGTCGCTACGGAAAACGGAAGGAATCATGCAGAGAGAATAGAGAGAGAGAGAGAGAGAGAGAGAGAGAGTAGATAGATTGAGGAGGAGAGAGTAGATAGAATTCGGGAAGCAAACCCGGACGTTGAAACGGAGGATGCGCATGGGATTGAGCTTCAGAAAGATCGGAGTCTTCGCATGTAACGTACGACGACGTGGAGGCTTGACACGTGGCGGAGATGGACCTCGACACCGACAGCGATCTCACCTGAACCTGTCTCTCCTTCTACAACGGGGTTGACGGCCGCTGTCATCGGCTCGCCTCTGGAGCTCCAGGGGATTGAAGTGGTGCTAATGGCGGATATAATAGCCGGAGAGGGTAGAGGTCCTTAAATAGAGGAGGAGAGGGGAAGAGGCGGTTGGGTAAACGGCTTAACGGCCAACGACCGGCCGTTAGGCTGTTGGCGGAGGAGAGGAGAAGAGGGCGGCGGCGTGGATGAGTTGGAGAAGAATCGAAGGATGAAGATGAAGAAAGAGGAAAGTAAGAGAGAGCAAATGGGAGAGAGAGAAAGAGAAAAGGAGATAAATAAAATAAATATAATTAATAATTAAATTAAATTAATTAATAATTTCGTAATTAATTAAATAAATAATAATTAAATATGATTGATAAATATTTAAGTAATAAAAATAAATAATTAAGCAGATAATTAAGTATTAATTAAATGAATAAGTATATAAATAAATAATTTATTAATAATTAAATAAGTAAAAGATATATATATAATTAATTAAATTAGATTTTTTTTATTTATTTTAAATATAAATAAAGTATATAAATTAATCTATATAAAATAATAATATATTACGGTACATTGTACAATATACCGATACAGACCCGAAAACCGAGTTTTTGCCCTGCTTCCCGCTCATTCACTTTCCAGTTCGGAAGTCTACCAAGGGTGTGAATTCCTTAAAGGAGGCCAGGCAAGGACAGAGATAGGTAGGCATTCTTGCCTGGAGTCCTCAGCTTCCGTAGATCAAGCAAGCAAGCTAGACTGACCTGCTGCTTCGACATAGCGCTACTCTGATTTTAACGAAACTAGTGTCATTTTGTATATAATTTAATAACATAAATTTTAAAACTGAGTTTGCCCAATTCGGAGTTTATACGACCGAGTTATGCGGTCCGAAAAATTTAGGTAGCGGCTTCGAGGCTTCGAGTTTTATTGGTATTTTGACATAATTGTATTTTTATATTTTAATACATTTTTAGAAAATTTTAGGAAAATAAATTAAGTTAATCGGGTTTACGGTTAATTAATTAAAAATACGGGAAGTTTCTACATATTGTACATATATAAAACATGCCCCAAACGTCAAAACTCATCGTTTTTTATTCGAATATTTTTTTGATATTTTTAATAAATAGTACTAAGTATGAAACTGATTTTAAAAGTGAGTTTGGTTAGTTTGGATTTTTCTATAAATAGTTATGAACCTCAGAAGTCGGCTTTTGCGGCTTTTACGGTTCATTGCGGTTAATTATTATTATATCGTATTATTTTTCTGATATTTTTATAAAATAATATATTTTATGAACAACTTTTATAAAAGAAGTGTTTTGGTTTGAATTTTTCTTGACGATAAATAAAATAGGTGAAATATTTTCAATATGAAAAATGGATAAATTATATTTTTGATCTTTATTTTCTTGATATTTTTATAGGTTAGGATCCTTATCTCCCCCTACTTATTTCTTTTGTCGACCGAGCCAATATTGACTCGGTCTCGGGGTTTAGGATCAATCTGTATATATTTTATATCTACAGCCTTCTTTTCCTTTATTTTCCTTTTTTTTATTCTTTTATTTTGGATAAAATAAGTGTTAAATATATAATATTAATAATTATGGTTCGAATGATAATTAGATAGAATTAGTGATTATTTACATGTATTTTACCAACGATTTTAGTCAAAATGAAAGAATAAAGGCGATGAATCACAGATCCATCACTGCTCATGAAGCCCATATCCATCTACTTTGTACTTGAATTTTTGCCTAGAATCTTTAACATAAACTTGCAAAAGATCCATGATATCATCTTCTTGTACAATTATCCTAACAAGTAACGTTGATAATAACACCAAAGCAGCATAACAAGAAGAAAAGAAGTCTAGTAGATTGGATGTATGTGAATGTAAATGATCACTTTTACCACAGAAATCTCAAATTAGTATGAAATGATCATTTGTAATTATAGATAAAAACATTTGTAATACAAGTAAGATCACTTCGTATTAATTGAAATAGTTCTCTCTATGAAAATGAGCATGTCTACTAAGAACATGACATAACAAACTTTTCCTTGATCTTTGCAACAAATAATTAGTTGCACAAAGTAAGAGTTGTTTTTCCTATAAACTCCTTAAGCATTACGCCTAACAAAATTTTCATTACTATAGTAGTGGCAATGAACTCTTGGTTGCCACAATTCTTTGGTTGCTATTTTTGACAACGGATTTTGTGCAACAATTGAACCATCACATATCAAAGTTCTTGTTACCACAATTACAAAATCTGTTGCCATAATTGAGTTTTTTGTTACAATTTATATTAATCATTTCTAAAGTAAATAGATAACATTAGTTATATGATTCAATGCCAACAATATATTGACTAATACAATCTACATTATGGATTTCAGGAATAAAAAATAATTTTACAATGAATAATATTCATTGTTATAAATTTAACATCAAAAGATAAAGCAACGAATCTCCAAATTATTCATTGTTATATCTCCATTTGGTAGTAATATTATAGTATTTATTCGTGTATACAATTGTAAATCGTATTTATAGTGTTTGATTGCAAATGAAAGACATACTTACATAAGGGCTTTCGTACGCAACAAATAGTACGATCACATGTACACATGAAGATATAGTACCCATATACACCGAAACCAATTATACATGTAGTTAAGACACAATGTTTAAATGGCTCCATGTAGCTTGTGCAAGCATTTATATAAATCGATATCACGATATACCTCCTTATTACTCAATCTAATCTGTACTAGACTCATGGGCGGAGGGGGGCGGGCGGGTAGGGGTGGCCCCCTTCCAAATTAGGAATCACATGTATTGTGGTCCTCAAATTCTCCTTTTTTGTAAATTATCCTTCAAATTCAAAAATTGTGTATGTAAATTAAGCAATGATCCCTCCAATTCTCCCAATATCGGATGCTAGTCCTTTTTTGGGTTTCATTCTCCTTTAACGTTGCAAGATGCAAATGTTGTTCACATAATGCTATCATTAAAAGTTGAAACAATTATTGTCTTGCAAATTTGCATCAACGATGTGCACATAAACTAACTACTTTCATGAATCAATTATTTTCTGTAACGGCTGAATTCCTTTTTATATTAATTACCATCGCATTGAATTTCAATTAAATGGGATTTATTAGGTTATTATTACATCCCAAAAATGCTATGAGAATTGAGAATTCACCACTTATCATTGTAAATGAGACGGGGAAGAGAGGGGAGAGAAAGATATAGAGAGAAAGAGATCTCACGAGAGATTCATCTTCGTCGAAGGAGTTGGTGGCGTCGAATCAGAGAAGGAGAATATGGATACGTGATCGGAAGGAACCGCATCTACCGCGATGGGGAGAGTCAAGCTTTGGACACGAGGTATGTATCGGCTTAGGATATTGATCTTTAAATGTATGTATCGGTTTCGTAGGTTAATATGTATCTAAAATAACTTGATTTTGAGTAAGTCATCGGAATGTATGCAGCGAATACATAGGATTGTCATGTAAGAGTTTGGTGGGTTACTGTTAAATTCAAATGAAACGTACAGAGGACGGTGAGATCCAAAAAATAATACACATATGAAATACTCCACTCTTTCAATATGCTGTGAACTTGGACGATTGAGAGAATAGCGCCCCTGTAACATATATGAAGGTCCCTATTGGATCCCCACCATCGGAGTCCAACGTTTCCAGATTTCGACAGTCGTACCAGGAGTTTCTCATTCAAAGAAGTTGCGAAATTTTTAAGAGTTATCTTGAAAAGATGGTATCATTAGTGTTGCAATTTTACCTTTATTTTATTTTGATATTCTATAATTGCATCCACTCACATTCATGGAGGCTTATGCAATACAAGAATTTAAGTAAAGTTTAGAGATATAGGTATTAGAGAGAGAGAGAACTGATATCTCATGCACATCTAGCCTTGTTTTGATCCTTAATCACATTGCACATACCATTTATTTTAGATGAATACAAAATGAGAATATGCAGTTTTACATTCTGACTAATGTTCAGATGTAGCGTAAATCTTAACCAACAATTAAACTCACATAAGTTTTTCGTAGAGTAGTGCGAGCATCACAACATAGAGATGAACACAAAACCTTGAAATTATGGTAATAACGATTTCTCAAATTCTATCCATAGTTTTAGTTAACATATTTCTACTGATTTAAAAGCCTTCTTTTATGGTTGAAACGTAGACATACTTTTTGATGAGATAATTCAGTTACAAAGATAAACAAATATTTGTTAACCATCCATTTAATCCACGTTGTCAACGTCTTTTGTTATTCTATGAATAATCTCCTATATATAACTTAAGATATAATGGTCAT
The DNA here is from genome assembly GCA_037367405.1 of Ottelia alismoides. Lineage (NCBI taxonomy): Eukaryota > Viridiplantae > Streptophyta > Magnoliopsida > Alismatales > Hydrocharitaceae > Ottelia > Ottelia alismoides. The sequence goes on from JAZKJV010000765.1 coordinate 496,811, forward strand.
ATTAATTTCTTTATCTGTTATGTTATGGATGCGTAAATTTGTAACAGATACATTTTCATTTTTTCAGCATTAATAAGATAAGATATTTTTTTATGTATATCACATCAAAGGGTGATCATTCAAGTTATCAAGTAATAAAAGTTAATAGTAAGATGTTGGAACTGAAATGTTCAAAGGAAGCACTATCGCATGGAAAAGGAAATGCTACTAAAAGAAATGAAATTTCCTTAAGATGAATAATGACATGATGACGATAAGCGGAGCTAAGTACTACACCTAATGGTGGGAGCCACCTCTAAAATTCAATTATCATAGACCCAAGGGGCAATGTTGCAAGGGACATATGGTTGCAAGGAACCACATAGGCAAAGCTAAGTCCTCTACAGTTGTAACTACACTGTCATGTATGTTATGTTCATGGACCGCTAGTGCCAGCAGTAAAGCCAGCAAAGTCGCCTAAGGATTAAAAATCAAGACAATTCTAAACACTCTATAAGTTAAGGTATATGTGCAATTATAACAATGAGTCTTATCAGTTTAAGATCTTATATGAAATTATATTAATGCCAAGGTTTATATGCAATTATGTTAATGTTATAGCCATATGTGTAATTATGTTAATGTCATGGACATATGTGCAATTATGTTAATGTTAATGTATATGTATAAATATATTGAAAAGTCATGCAAGAAATGACTTATAAAGGTAAACCATAACAAGTATGCAAACAAATGGTTTATAATGGTAAACCATTATAAGTATGCAAGGAAATGATTTATAATGGTAAACCATTACAAGTTATGAAAGATATAGTTTATAAATGTAAACCATTACATGTAATGCAAGAAAATGGTTTAAAAAATGAATAAGTCATTACAAGTTATTGTAAGAAATGGTTTAATAAAAGTAAACTATCATAAGTCATGCAAAGTCATCTTAAAGGGGCTAACATGTAAAGATATTTATGCGATAAAAGAATCATATACACGCCACGAATCTTATCAAATATGCTCCACAAGATGAAAAACATGTATGCTAAATATATTCTTATGCATATTATATGTGTGTGCCTATGGATATGAAAGAAGCTAAAAATACATATGCTAGGGAACATAGACATGCATGAGAACAATTAGACACGTAATGATATTTTTTCCATGAAAACTCAAGTACACATGAACTATGACGGGTTAATATAATTCCCATGCATGGACCCCGATACATACTAGACATTAAGCTCATGTAAAAGTATGTTTATTTATTTCAGGTGAAGAACATGTTTGACCAAGTACTCAAGTTCGTGTGGCTGACTCAACGAGGCATTCAACGTGGTATGGATAATTACATGGTTCATGGTGGATATCTTTATGTCCACTGGAACGGAGAGTCACATTGTGAAATTATGTAGTTTTTTTTGCAAGTATACCCTTGTTGATGTTGTAATAATGGAACTCCTGCTTGAATTGAATTTTATAGTTCCTTTTGAGAATGATTTTTGTTGCTCATTGATTACCATGCATGAATCAGTAACGGTTCAGTCGTACGAATTAATGTCGAATGCTTCTGCCGGTCAGCACGACTTATTCCCTTACATTTTCACCGTTGCGAGAAATCCCCCAACAAACTTTTAATTCAAGTTGTTCTGACCGTGGGGTTCCTTCATCCGCACAACACTAGATGGTAATTTAAAAAAATACGCTAAATTTTCTTAAATTTATTCGACGAAAATTTGACTTTTGAATTTGTGGTATTAGGATTAATGATGGCATTTAATTTGATTTATGTTGAATTGATCATTGATAAGTCTGATCTTGAAATTTATAAATTCATATGGTGTGTTATCTATACATACCTTTTACAATTTAGGATACTAATAACACTTGTTTTTCCTTTAGACTAGTTAAGCATTAAGTCTAACAAAATTTTTATTATTATAATAGTGGCAATGAACTCTTGGTTGCCACAATTCTTGGTTGCTATTTTTAACAACAGATTTTATGCAACAATTGAACCATCACATATCAAAGTTCTTGTTGCCACAATTACAAAATCCGTTGCCATAGATCATCTCGCTACTTGATTTTTCCATGACTTTCTTAGTTGATTGGTTAATAATATAGACTTAGATAAAACTACTTATACTCTATATATTAAGGTAATTTATTCAATAATCAATTTATTTATAAAAGAATTTTTTTCGTTATTACAATGTTTGCCTAACTTGTGGTGAAGGAAATTTTGATACTTTATTGTCATAACAAGTTTATTTTGTAGTTTACTCATAGAAGATTTGTCATAATACGAGAAATTCTCACAAACAAGGTTGATCCATTGTCTCATTAGTACGGCTTAAGCTCGATAAAACCTAAGCTCAAGCTAGCTCTTATTAGCTATAATGAGTTCGAGTTCGAATTCAAGTTCGAAAATCACTTTTGAGTTCGAGCTCGAACCATAATCTTAATTCGAATCAATCATGAAATCAGTAACACCAACGTTGGTTTCTTTTATTTTTAACGTGGGTTCCATTTCCTTCACCATTAGGAAAGAAAAGCCTATACCTTTTATAAAGATTTACAAGTTATATAAACCCATTGGTGCATCATTGATAATAAAACGTGGGTTCCATTTTCCTTTCCAAAAAGGTTATGTCCATCTTGAGTTATAATAGATTAGTCTAATGAAAATTAAATAAATTAAAATTTGCTTAGGATTCCGATTTCGAGAAGGAAGAATAGTATCAAATGCAAAACATCTTTGATTCCCAAATTCCGCAATATATGTCATAGCTCATATAACGAGCATTACCCATTGAGTTTTTTTGTTACAATTTATACTAATCATTTCTAAAGTAAATAGATAACCTCTGTTATATGATTCCATGCCAGCAATATATCGACTAATATGATGTTCATTGCGGATTGAAGGAATCAAAAATAACTTCACAACGAATAATATTCATTGTTATAAATTTAACATCAAAAGATATAGCAACGAATCTCCAAATTATTCATTGTCATATCTCCATTTTGTAGCAAGATTAGAATATTTCTTCGTGTATAAAACTATAGTGCTTGATTGCAAATGAAAGATGTACTAGCATAAGGGCTCTCGTACGCACCAAATAGTACGATCACATGTACACATGAAGATATAATATCCATATACACGGACGCAAATGATACACGTTGCTAAGACACGATGTTTAAATGGCTCCACGTAGCTTGTGCAAGCACTTATACACATCGATATCACGATCCACCTCCTTATTACAATTGAATCCTTACTAGACCATGCTTGCATATCATTTATAGTTAATATATCTTTTTAGCAAAAAAATAAAAGAATACAAGGAAATTTATTGTCTTTGAATTATTCTTACTAGTACGTAATCCAAGTTGGAATGCATTGGGGTCCATGTACTAAAGGAGAATTGCAAGTTGCAATTTTTTTATCTAATGAAAATTTGTTAACATGCAAACAAGTAGTAGTTGTTGCCATTAACTACACAACATCCAAACAACTTATTGTTGTCGGAATTGATTATGCTTGAATGTATTGTGTGGTTCCTATCAAAAATATTCTATAACCTCACAAAACAAGATAGCTCATCTCAAAAACCACATGTTAGGGGATATCTTGATGTGATGTTGCCTTGGAATTAAGTAACATGATCCCACAGGTGAAAGGGAAACATAATGTTTTGTCTTATTATATCTTTTAGCATAATTAGGAGACATAGATGGAGGACTAATTATTTGGTTTTCTGTGCACTTTAGTTGCCAGGATACACTGGTACCTTGGCATACCTCTAGCTCCAACTTTGTATTCATGGATTGGGGTTGCTTGTATTAAATTTACAATTTCTTTGGTATAATATTTTTTATACATGTTTAAATAAGATTATTAACATAAAAAATATATTATAATCATTAAAAAAAGTTAATATAATACATAATCAATGTCACGTCACGTCACATCACAATTATCATTCCAACCGTCCTAACTAGGGATGCAAACGAACGAATACAAATACGAATTCAGGTCATACCATAACCATATTAATTTTATATTATGAATACGAATACGAATACGAATATTATACGGATGTAAAAAATCAAGATCCATATCCTCAAAATACGAATACGAATACATATACGAATCTTTTACGAGCGGATGCGAATATCAAATGAATATTGTAATAAAAAAATATATAAGTGTACCTGATTATTTGGCAATCACTTCCGCATTACTTCCATATTATGACTTGAATATGAAATTTAACTTAGTATGATATAATAATATAATAACGAATAATGCAGTAAAAGGGTTTGATGGAAACAAATAAATATCTTGCAAAGTAATGATAAAAAAATAAAGTTGCAGACGGTATTCATAATTTTCCTGCAAAAATTGAAGTTAACAATCAAGCAAGCACAAATAACATTCCAATTCATTTAATCGCATTACAATTTCCTGTCTAAAAAATCTTCTAATAAGTTCAACCATATTCTAATTCTTTCTAACAAAATATAAATACACAAAAAAACATTACAAGAATATGAATTTAAGGTTTGTTACCAGATCGGTTGCAAATGGAGGCGGAGGGTGGCAGTGGCGCAATGCAAGGGGGCGGAACCGCCGGAGCAGAACGGGTGGCAGCCGGTAGGGGCAAGGGCGGAAGGGGGGCGGCAGGGGCGATGCCGCAGGAGACAGGACGGAAATGTCTGGATGACCCAAGGAGCTATTTCCCGCCTTGAAAAAGCAGGCTTAACATAGGGAAGATCAGCTTTCGTCTATTTCTTACTACTCGAAGCAGTTAAAACCCGGCCAGCAGGAGATGCGAGGGGCGTGGGTACAGAGAATGTGTGATGAATGAAGAAATGCCAAGGTGGAAGCAGAATAAAGGTCTTTATGACACTTCGATTGACAGGTTCTTTTCGTAACTTGAATATATAATCAGTCCCTGAGACATTTGTTGATGCGCTGCCGCGCTAGGCGGGAGGTGCAGTAGCCGGGCTGGGCGGAAGGGAGGCAGAGGGGGCGGAAGGGTGGCAGGGGCAAGGCGGCAGGGGCAGTGCCGCAGGAAGTGGGGCTGTCGCGCTACGCGGGAGGGGCGGTAGGGGCTGGCGGAAGGGGGACGGAAGGGCAGCAGGGGCGGTGCCACAAGGGGAGGGGGCGGAAGGGCGGCAGGGGCGGTGTCGCAAGGGGAGGGGCGAGTCTCGGACCAGGAGAGAGGTCAGGCCATGGGGTGGGGTTGCTGTGAAATTTTTTTGGGGGAAGAAACCCTAGGTAAATAAGTAAATAACCCCTTAACCCTAAAATAAGTAACGAATATTCGTATTTGTAACCGTATTCGTTATCTTTTTCGTATTCGTATTCGTATTCACTAACTAAGGATTCGTATTCGTATTTGTATCCGCAAAAAATTCATTTCGAATATTCGTATTCGTATTCGTATTCGCCTGTTTTAGAAAAGCAAGATCCATATCCTCTTAAAAACGAATATGGAAACGAACGAATACGAATATAACCACATCCGTTTGCGTCCCTAGTCCTAACCCTCCAAAAGCTACTATTCGCAGGAGGATACCCTAAACCAACCCAAGAACCAAACATGCCCATGTGTGTTGGAAAGTTTCTTAAAAGAATCCCCTTAAAATGGGCAACTATTAGATCCAATTGCATATTTAGGTCTAATGATCCTTTTCTTCGTTTTTACCTTTGAACTTTGGGAGTTAATAGCATTAATACTTAATTATGAGAAATACAACGATAATAATTGCAGTGGTGCAATATCAATTATCATCGCTACAACAAAATTATACTATAGTGATGTTTTTTTCAAAATCTGTCGCTAAATTAGACATTGTTAAATATATAACAATGATATTATTCGTTGTGAAATGATTTTTCGTACTTGAAATTAATGACGAATATCATATCTGTCATTATACCATTAGCAACGATCCACATAGCGACGCTTATTCGTTGCTATTTTTCAAACTTCTAATTAATCATCGGTAAATTTTGAACTAAAAAAATAACGACGAATACTTGATATTTTGAAAAATAACAATGGATAAGCGTTGCTATGTGTTTTTTTTGCTAATGATATAGCAACATATATACTATTTGTCGCTAATTTCACTTACGAATCGTAATGAATAATATCGTCATTATATATTTAGCAACAGCTAATTTAGTGACAAATTTTGAAGAAAAAACGTCATTACAACTCAATTTTATTGTAGTGTATGTTTATCATATTTAAAATGGTATTCTTCATTATTTGCTACAAATTTTTACAACCACTTAAAAAATGCTATAGCAACCATTTATGACATTGAATGTGAATTCTGACGTATAATATTGTAAGCATTGCGCAAAATTCGTTGCTAAAAGTATAGTAGTCAAATATTTGCTGGTCGATTGGGTCATGAAATTTTTTTATCATGTCATAGTCGACAAATTCATCCACTACAACAAAATTGATCTATAACAACGAATAGTTTGAATATTCCTTGTCATACCTCCTGACGTTAAATATATAAGAATGAACTATATGCGTTTTGAAATTAACTTTTATTCTTACACGTTTAATGTCATATTCATTACTAAAGTTTCATAAAACAATAAGGATGAAAATAGATCGAAAATGAGCGAACTTACATTTTTTAGGTTCGATTCATTTATTAAATCGAGCATAAACATGTGTTCAGATTAGGTTCATTTATTTTCGAACCGAATCTGAATCGAAGCTCTTTTTAATCAAATCGAACATAAGCGAATATCGAACTTGAGAATTCTCTAATAAGAGCGAGTGAAAAGAAAAGAAATGGAAATATATATGTGTGTCTATAAAAAGAATAAATATTCACTCAGTTTTTTTATCTAACTCTTCTTCATCTTTTCAAAAATCATATTAATAAGGATCCATCTCTTTGAAAAAATAATTATAATATATTTTTATATATGTTCAGATGAGGGTAAGGAATAATATTGCGATATGCGATAAGTAAGGTTTATATTTGTTTTGTTGGTTTGAGGATAGAGAAGGGAAAAGTACTAGACACATAGATGATGGATGTTGAAACAATGATGTGATTATCTATTTTGAGATATTTTATAATGAGATAATACCTACTTATCCCGTAAATATTCAATTATCTCCATATAAAGTTCACTTATCCTAGAATAAAATCCACTTATCTCAAAATAAGATCCTCTTATGCGGATAAGGATTTGTAAATATGTGTGAGTATATGTTTACCGAACTTTTAACGAATCGAACCTGAGCGAACCTATGATTTTTATTTTCGGTTCGTTTATTTAATCGAGCCTAAACTTGTGTTCACATTCGGTTAGTTTATTTCCGAACCGAATCTGAATCGAACTTTTAGCGAGCCGAACCTAAGCGAATATCGAACTTGAGAATTTTCTGACACCCTAGTTCTACGTCTACCTGCTAATGGTCAAGCAATGCCACATATTGATTTATGACAAGCATTCTGCTCCTACGATCGTAGCCAACAATTTGCTCTATTACCATTACTAATGATAAGTGATGTGTCATGTCGCATCTACAAGAGTGAAAGACACGTGATTGATAACTTAAACATATGGATGATTGCCATGATCCAAATCCAACAAGTGTTCATGATCAACTTTCTTCTCTGGTAATCCAGAATCTTGATGATAATTGTTAGGGTTTTTCTATTCTAATGCAAGAGATTAGAAAAATTAATCATCGTTAGAGGTTTGACATTTGAACAGTTGTACCATTAGGTTTTGAGGCATGTTAAAATAGAGTCCTAGTAATAACTAAAGTCAACTTTGTACTTAGGCATTAAATCTTTCTAAATTTCACGTTCCATTACTAATCATGCACTCCACTATTCACACATTTACCATATTTCACATCTTACAGCTTTGACATATATCCATTTTGATGGAAAATTAATTAGCCTAATGCATCCATGGAGTACAACCTTGTGGGGAACTTATGTTTTTTTTTATATTTATTTTATTTTATTTATTTATTCTCATTTTGTTTAGAACGAATAGGATACTTACCACTTGCTTATATGATATGTCAATTTTGTGATAGTCGTAAGTCAGCGGATTTGCCAATAAGTTCTTATCCAATCCATTAGGATTCAAAATGTGTGGATGACCTAACTCGATTCTTTTTAAATTATTCATTTTTTTAAATTTTATGTGAATCCTGAATTGTAATCGTCGACATATCGATTGATCACAATGAATTGCTTATGTTTTCTCCAATATTTCAGATTTAGGGTTTTTTACGTTTGCGTCTCTATGAGATTTTGCAATTACAGCTCTGCATCTATCTTTTTTACAATAACACTTCTTTTGTATTTTTACAAAATTCATAGTCTTGTCCTTGTGTTATTGCATTCATGCCCTTATTATCTTAACGTAAGAGCTGTAATGTGAATATTTTAAGAAGGGTTAGATGGGGCTGCCACCTGTGGCTGCCTTTGTGATATTTTTTCGTAATTTTTTTTTGAAAAATATCACCATGTATATTCATCTATATATCACTCCAATATGTCATTCGAATTTCGTCAGAAATGGAAACCCCTTTGCCTTCTATCTAGAACACGTCGATTACAACAATGTTTAGACTGTTAAAATTACTTGTTCTAGATGAAGAGCATATGAGTATATGTTTCTGATGAAATTCGAATGACATATTGGAGGGATATACATATGAATATACATGGTGATATTTTACAAAAGAATTTAAAAAATTACGGAAAAATGGTATGGGGGCAGACCCGTTTTTTTCGTTTAAGGATACAACGGTGAAATTGTTACTGCAAGTCAAGTAGGGGCATATTTGTAATTGCAGAATCTCGAAAGGGCATTAAGTGTAAAAACCATTGAATATACAGACTCAATTTCCACTAATTGCAACAAAACTTAACATATGTATTATGATTATTACATTTTTTTACCTGATGCTTAGTTCAATTTCGTTGGTATTAGATTTAATATGTCATATTTGGTAGCATGTGAGTGGGCCAAAAGTATTCACTACTAGAGTGAATGCGAACTTGCACTTCAATGTAGGATTAGAACTTTGCTAACATCCAAATATGGTTGTTGTGGTGGTGGTTAGCATAACTCCAATTTGTCCATATTGTTTTTTCCTCCTAAATTTAATTTCTTTGCTTCGGATTTTATTTTTAAAGGATATTTTAGTAGGTTTATTTTTGGATCAATTCTAAGTGTATATGCAAAGATATCTATATAGATTTCGTGCATTTTATGGGTATATGTACTAAACAATGACTTGTGGGTCAACTTTGCATTTTTTCTAGAATTTGTACCGAAGGTGTGAGAATATCCAAACTTCCCTTTAATGAGGGATAGAGTACCACTGATCACAAACCACCCCTGAGAAATGCCATAACTAGCATAGCCGACCAACCTTGTCTAACTACTCGACTAACCTAAAATGCATGGGATCTGAGATGTGCTTAAAGTCACTTCGACAAATCAGTGGCCAAAGAAATCATGATCCTCGCAAACATCCTCAATGATCTAGAAGATTACGATGTTGCTTTCGCTACTCAACGGTTGAAAAGATTTCAATGCCCTCGAGAATCTTGAAGATTATGGCGTTGTTTTCATAGGAAGAGAGCGGGGATTTGAAAAAAGAAAATACTGATCAACCATGCCACAAAAAGTTGTGATATTGCTCACCACCAAAACAACCATTGAAACATACAACCAACTTTGAAAATAGGGTTAAGCTGCGACTTTCCTGGTCCAAGGAAATATGTTAAAACCACATAAGGACGAAGAACCTCCTCCATGAAAGGTGACCAACTATTTTTTCTATATCGCCAAATATTGAGTCCTCAACTCTCCAAGGAGAGATTGTGAGAGATCAATCACGGGCAACATATAATGAATTAGAGACTCCTCTAGTCAAGACATGCACCATGATAGTGCAAAAACATCATTGTCTCTATGATTTTGTACTTTTACTATCGTTTTCTCTTCTCTATTGTTTGGTGATATTGCTTCGCATTCTTCCATGGAAATCCCTGAAAGGGAAGCACAAGGGTGAAGGAATAAGAATAAACATCCTATAGAAAGCTATGCACCTCAAAGTAAACACAATTGATACAAATGATACTCACATAAGGTGTCGCCATACATCATGAGGATCTATCAATTAGAGTGCAAATCGATCTGACTAAAGGAGAACAATCTCTCCATCGAGTATACCATAAGGATTTGAAGATGGGATGTTCTAGAACTCACTTATTACGTAAAACCAACGATAATTGTAGGGGTATGGGGTTGTGATGCTCGTGTCATGTTGAACCCTAATCCAATGAAGACAAGGTACACATACTCATTATCGAGGATCTTGATCATCCAACTAATAGTATCAAATGTAACAAGGCACTAAAAATAAACAAGAGGATGAAGTATCCAAGTCCACATTGCTAACTTTATTACAACAAACTCCAAGTATGGGAACAAAAAAGACTAGGAAATGACTAAAAATAGATGATAATAATAATATAATCTGAGTAAGTGAACTACTAGAAAAAAATTACAACAAAAATTAATGAGAGATCCACCCTACCCTAATGGTCCTTTGAACTGACCCTCTCTCTTAATGACTATGGAAGATGGGGAGAGGACTAAATTTGTTATGGTCATCAATATGATGAATATGATAATTAAGAAGAGGTGAGCTCGTAACCACGAAGATTCTTTTTTAAATTTAGTGCCAAGTTCCAGTACTTCTACACACAGAAATTAAGCTACATGTGTCTAAGTTTCACGTTCTTAAGCTCGTTGGAATTGGCTCGACAAGATACTTCTGTTAAGTATATTATTGATAATTTTTTATGATAATGAATTTTGTGGAACTCAAGACGTTACATCATAACAACCTTGTCCTTATGATGTCTCATAACAATTTTAAAAAATTAGCCACATTATTGTTGATTATAATAGTGTTAAAATGGAGTAAATTAGGATTTAAGAATTACCTTCAAACATATATGGATGATCTTCTCCGTCAGATCTCTTTCTCCCTCAAGGTAGGAGAAGCTAGTATCTAATTACAAACTTTTTTTAGAAGCACATATGTTAGTGCAAAAAGGTAGAAGTATAAGTGTAACTATAAAATTCGGAAGGGAATAACTGTAAATAAATCATTTAGCACCAGTCGATCGTCCTTGTTGACCGAATCAATCACCTTTATCTATTGTTTCTAAATAGATTGATTTACTCCTATTGTGTGTATTGATCACTTAAACTCATTATCTTCTCATTGATCAATTACTCTCAGGTTTTAATCAATCGCTTCTCTAAAATTTTAATATTTTAATTTCCAACAATCACTTATCTTATCAATCATGGACTATTAATTAATCAATCAATTTAATATTATGATCGGTCACTCAAACCAATGTTTTACTTATCAATCACTTGAGTGTGTCTAGAAAGTTTACAAATAGTAATCTCTTTCCTAATTTTATTTTCAATAGATGTAATATGCTTCAGCTTCTATAATATGGCTTATATATATAGTACCTCCCTACAAGTGTCATGTATATCAAATATACTTCATAAGAGAAGCATATACATTCAAGAGCTACACTTATACTTCCCACCAAGCTTTCTTAAGTTATGTTCTCTTTAATCGCTCTATTGTGCACTACCTTGTTGCTCTGTTACTTGCTAGAGAAGCCTTTTCAAGTGAACAATGTTGCCTCTAATCGAGTCTTAATCTTCATATAATCATCACGAGTTCTAGCATTATCATTCTTTTTCTATTGCTAGCATTATTCTGATTTATTTATGATGATATATCTTGCATAACATATGGATTGTGAGTTGGCACAAGAGCGAGGTATATTGTATCGCAAAAATAATTCCAACAACAATTACAAGTTTAAAGTTTACAAGCCACAAAGATAAACGATGGGAATAAAATTCAAAGCACAATGTGCACAATGATTTTAACGTAGAAATCCAAGTGGGTAATAACCACAACCCATGCCTTCCCCTTCTAGGATTTCCTCTTCGTTGTCTCAGCGAAGCTTTCTTCCAAAATTCATGTTACATGGACCAAGGGTAGCATAACCTCACATACAACATGTGCCTTTTCTTGAACAACCCTCGGAGAAGATTTTATTTCTAGCGCAGAAAGGAACCCATTACTAAGTACTTATGTACAACAAGCTAACAAAAAAACTTGCTAGTAGTATATAAACTTAATTCACAAGCTTACTTGAGCTTCATTTAAATTGAATAAGATGATAGATACTCTTGAAAGTATGAATATGACTTGAGAGCACTTGAGCACAATGGGGATCATAATGGATCTTATGAATTGCTCGCACAATTGTGAATAGAGTATCCCACAACTAATTTAGAGTGTAAAAATAAACTGTTAGCATAAATTAAATGTGAAAGGGCTTAGGAGTACCATTTATGGACTTAGGACACCCAAGTATCCCTTTAGAATTATTAAGTGTGGTTGATGTTCAACAACAACAACTAAAATCAGCATGTGCACCTTGGAGGAAATTAGTCAACTGAATGAAAAGATCAATTAGCTAAAATACAAATTAATCGACTAGCATAAAAAGATAGCCGATTAGAAATTTTAATGACTTTAGAAATTAGCTAGGAGAACAATCCAAAAAGTGATCATTTAAGGAAAATAGTTGGCTGGATTTTAAAGTAGTCGACTGAAAAACGAAGACTGTAACTATCCTTACTAGAATTACAATCACTTAGGATTTTTAAATAGCTTAACATTGAACATTTTAATTGACTGAGGCAAAATAGTCCGTCGACAAATAAATTCCAAAATGCATTTTTTTATTCTCAACAGTAATTATAATCAACTCAAGGTAGGTTCAATCAATTGAAAACTAATTAGTTGACTAATTTACTTTTTGACTTCTTTAAATGTTTATCAAGAATATATACAAACTATATTACATTTTAGATAAAAACAAAACCTATGTAAATTGTTTGACTTCCCAAATTCTGCAAAAAATGGCTTCTTCTCCACTTGTTTGTGAGCTTTCAAGACTTCATTTCTTCTTTTTATGAGTTTTTGATCCGTTGAGCTTTGATGCTTTATCTTAATCATCTTTAGTTCTTATTCTTGAGTAGGTGTAGAATCCATTTAAATTATTGTAGAATAATAATTTATTTATAGCTTGAATCATTCCTTTTTAAGTTCTTATTGAAATCTCCTTCCTGAAATGAAAATCTATCCAAAAAATATAAAGTCTGACTCTTTGTCGTTATAAAAAAATAAGTCACTAATAACCTTTATCTTTATGTTAGTGTTAAAAATTATGTTTGTTTTTAGAAAACGTTTGGTCTTTTAGACCTTCTCTTATCCTTAATCAAAGATTGATTGCTTCAAGTTCTCTTCTCCCACCTCTTGTCATTATCAAAAATATAAATACATTAATATTCCTTAGTTCTCCCTTTACTTAATCAAGGTTAATCAAGGTTTTCTCTCCTCCTTTCTAAACTTGGGATATAAGCAATTATTATTAATTCTCTCCCTTTTAGTGTAAGTCAATGTTCTTTCACAAAAGTAAGTTCTTTTACCCTTTAATTCTACCCCTTTTTAGTGTAGTTTATTCTTGCATTCTTCTTAATATAAAAAGTATTTATTTGCCTACTGCTTGACACCAAATATTCTAAGAAAAGATTTGAAAAGTATCATTATGCTTGCACAAGATTAAGTTTCTTATTAACTATATAAATCTTTAGTGTTTAATGATTCAGTAAAAAAATAGCAAGTTGATCATTACTGTTGATAAAGGCAATAGTTTAACCAATAAAATCAATAGTTTTTCTCCTTTTAATACACAATATCTTAAGAAATGATGTCTAATATCAATTTTTTAGTTCTTAATTGTAGTATATGATTTATTGATTGCATCGGTATTGAGAATTTTAACCTTTCCAATTTTAAAACTAAGTCATTTAAGAGTTTCTTTCATCCACAACACTTGCAAACATGAAACAAAATGATATATATATAGGGGGCCTTTCGAATAGGATGCAGTCCTTCCTGAGTTCAACAAGGTCAGCCCGTTTTTGTATAAATCACGGACACTTTAGTAGAATATGTATACAGTTTGTATTATAGGTCCATGTTATAAATACAAAGCTGCATACAAAACTGCGCATTATAATACAAATATTAAAACTGCACATTATAATACAAAACTGTATATGTATTCTACTAAAGTCATCATGTTTTATACAAAAAAGGGGCTGGCCTTCCTGAACATAGGAAGGACTGCGTCCTATTTGAAAGAAATCATATATATATTCTACTTCTTTTTTTAATAAGGTTACACAATTCTATTTCTTAGAAAACCATGAGATCAATGCATACGAGCATAATCTATAAGTTTAAGGGTTGGTGATCTAAGATAATGCAAGCCATAGTCACAAATATATTTTTAAGTATTTTAAGATCTTTTTTACAACTTTTAGATAACTTTCTCTATGGATTGATAAAAAAATTATCATGAAAACAAATCTAGTCTATTGGAAGTAAGATGTAGTAAAGAACCAATCGTTTCTTGATATTGAGTTGGATCAATATCCTTATGTTTCTCATAAGCATTCAAGTCATGCCTAGGCTCATGTTGTTGTCTTCTTCCTTATACACTCTTTGTCCCAAACTTTTAGAAGATCTTGAGTAGACTTCTTTTGACTTGTAAAGAATCCTTGAGGCAGATCTTGAAAATTGTAACCCCTGTGGAAACTAAGCTCTATCATACAAATCATCTCAAAATGGTCATGCATCAGGCTATCAAAATCTTTATACAAATATTCATTGTAGCAACAAATACAATATCACCACATATGATATATTTGAATAATTAAAAGTCCACTTGAATTTCTAGTAATAAAGTAAAGTCTACTTTTCCTATTTTAAAATTAGTAAACAACAAAAAGGATATCCATCTTACATCCCAAGCTTTGGACGCGCCTATTTTAGACTATAGAAATCTTCATACAACTTGTTAACATGTTTAGGTTTATCTTTATCTAGAAAACTATATTGTTATCTTACAAACATTCTTTCTTTGGTAACCATTTATAAAAGTATAATTCACATACATTTAATAAAGTTTAATGTCTAAATGTACGATATAAGTAAGATCCGAATTGATTCTAATCGGGCTAACGGAGAATAAGTTTCATCAAAGTCCATGCCTTTTTGTTGGTTGTAATATTGTGCAAGTAGTTAATCATTATTCTTAACCACACGACCTTCTCATTACTTTTGTTTATGTAACCCATTTTCTCCTCATTATTGAAGTGTTTTCAGATGTAGGTACCAATTCCCATTTCATGTGACTTAGTTAATTTCTTCTCGTATTGCAAGTGTCTCATATTCAACTTTTAGTGCATCATTTATATTAGTCGGATCTATTTACAAAACATAAGCATCAACGGCAAAGTTTATGTTTAATTGTGATCTTGTTTTAACTATATGCGATACTTCTCTAATTGCATGAATCTAACGGTGGACCTTATTAAAGATAAATTCTTTAGATAAGTTGTGTTTATTAGAAACTTTTATCTTAGTTATATCTACAAAGGTTTTCTTTTATTATTATTATTCTTCAATTATTTATTCTTGGTTGTTTAGTTCTTTTGAATTTTCATCAAAATTTTATGCGTATTATTTCTTCTACTGTTAGGGTTTTCTTATTAAATGCCCTATAAGCCTCCAATTTATATGCATTGTTTACCTTTAGCATGAAATTTATCTAAGTTATCTTTTGTATTTTGTTTGAAATATTTTTTTCAAACACTTTCAAGTAGCTTACATTAGAAATTTTATCACGGTAAAGTTAAATATTTTTTAATGATTGGTCAAATTAAAAATATGTGTAGCATAATCATTCATGGATTCATTCCAAAAATATTTTAGTAATCCAGAATCAATTAATAATGTACTTGGATATTCTTCTAATTTTATATTCTTTCTCTCTACAACTCCATTTTGTTGAAATGGTCTTGGAAGAAAGTATTCAAGTTTTGTTCTATATTTATCATGAAATTTAGTGAAGTGTCTATTTCCTCCATACTATTATAATTTTTAAGATTTTCATTTTTTTCCTTTTTATATTAATTTGAAGAAGTTTATTAAAATTTAACAGTTTGCAAACCAAGAAAGATTAGAACAGGCGACGGTCAACATCCGTCGCTAACGATAAGTTGACCGTCCCCTCTGATCAATGGGGACGGTCATATGACCGTCTCTACAGGTCGCGTCGCATTTGGTATAAACGACGGTAATAATAACCGTCCCCAATACCAACACATAGGCGACGGTCATGACCGTCCCTTAAAATTTGTCAGGGGGGACGGTCCTGATCGTCCCAAATGATAGGAAGTGAAGACGGTCATAACCGTCTCTATGAACGAAGGGGACGGTCACCATGACCGTCCCCTTTGTTAATCTGCTAACAAAAAAAATTTTCATTACCCCCTATTTGATCCTCATTTTCCCCTGTTACAAAAAATCTGTATACATAAAAAAATTACAATCACCAGACATCAATTGCAATCCACATTCATAAAAAACTAGTCCAACAACACATTCATTCAAAACACTACATTAGCCTACAACCACTTAAGCTTTGGATTTTAAGAAGATGGCCCAGGTGAGCATAGAGTTGTCGTATACAATTACAAGGCAATGTCTACAACCACTTAAGCTTTCCATCCTAGTTGATCAAAAGATATCTAAATGCCATAGTATTAGTGATCTAGATGTTGAAATTAAAAATTTTACTTTTAAAAGAACTTTTGTGTAGTTTTCCTAATGCGTAAGCAACACAACGTGTTTTTAGGTTAATTCTTTTAATAGGTAATTGATGAATCCTCATTCATCACTCTTTATTCTTTTATTTTAGCTAATTATCTTGGCAAAGCATCATGTAGATAAATGTAAATACAATAACTTAGCAATAAGCATGCATGTGTTAATATATCATAATTAGCATGTATTGTGCAAAAATAAAAGAATAAAGAATAAAAAGAAAAAGAAGGAAGTATTTAGAATAAATACTGAGTGACCCGAACCCCAAGAGAGGGCCAAGCATTGGCTTGATCATCAAATAAAATAGGTAGAGAGAGATAGGGCTACTCCACCTTATATATGTATCACATGTGTACATATTTTATTTTTACAAAAATAAATATAAAAATATGTTTTTACTTTCTTGTATATATTTCTAAAAAAATCAGAAAAATAAAATAAAAATAGAATAAAGTTCTCTCTCTCTTACTTATACATAATACATTTATATAGGTCTTCTTCCCTATTTATTTTACACTTGTAAAAAATAATAAAAATAAAATAAAAATTATTTTACACTCCAAAAATTATGTTATAAATAAATAAAATATAAAATTGGGGTATTTTTGTAAAAATAATAAAATAAAAATAATTTTACAAAATACAAAGGTATTTTATACCTGTATATAATGCATTACACTGTATATACAATAATTTATTTTTTATAAAAATAAATAAAAATCACAGGAAAATAGTTTGAAAAATTACAAACATTTTTCATTATATACACTTTTCAATTTAAAATCATTTACTATTTTTTATTGAATTTGTAAATATTTTTGTAAATCCTATTTTCTGATTGGTCCACGACGGATCGTTGACTCGGGTCAACCCCCTCTTCCAGGGCATGACCCGACCCGACTGACTTGTCGGACCTCCTTCTCCCATTTACCTCAGTCGGATCATGCACCCATTTGCCCTAAATTTCTGCCCGTGCCTTCCCTATGGATCCAAGATTCTCGTGGATCCCTAGGGAAGTGCAGATCCTTCTCGGATTGCGTGCCATGGCCCGATTTCTCCAGCTACCTGGGAAGCTCTATAAATTCTTTCATTCGTCCCCCCAGCTCAGTAGCTCGCGCCGCACCCCTTCTCGATACCCTGGAACCCTCCAGCAAGGTGACAATAGTCTGTCGGTTCCTTCGATGGTCAGATTGATGTTGTGTAGCCGAAGCTCACCCTTCGTGGCCGGAGAACCACCGCGAGAAGCATCCTTCGCTCGCCACGGCTTGGTTGAGGCAACAATCCCACCGTTCATCTTGTCTGGAGCTTAGGATCTTGTTCAGACCCTTAGGTAGCCCTCTAATCTTTCCTAGCTATGTAGTTTATCCAATCGTTCCATTTTCCGCCGCCTGTGCTCCGCCAGCTCCGACCAGTCGGTCGGAGCTCCGTCACCCTCACCTATCCGTTCAGATCTGTCCGCACGCTCACCCTCCATATCCCTACGCAATCTGATCATCCAAATCATCGTCTCCAGAGTCGAGATTAGGCTAGAGGCCTCATCTACCATCTTCGTCGGAGACCAACACCCATTCCCCATCGTTTCTTTGGTGTTTATCCCTAATAACCTAGACCGGAGTGTGCCTCCGAGTCAGAGCAATCCCTTGCAGGTCTTGACGCGCGCGGAATCCCCCTAGAGCACCCTCGCCCATCCTCACCGGAGCAGCTCCAGGTCACTTATGCTGCCTCACCGATCATACCGTTGGAGCGTCCATCCGAGCCGGCCATCTGACGCGGAATCGGCCCACGAGTTCACCGGTGCCGCCTGATCCTTCATCAGAGCTGAGGATTGCATCCTTGGGTCCGACGAAGTTCGCCCAGGCATAGTTCTTCCAGACGCCTTCTCCGTCGTTGGATCGATACCACCTGCCAGATTCCATCTCGTCCATTCATCCACTACAGGTGGTAGACCGTTAGATGTCAGATCTTACGGTCCCGTACCAGCCACGTTCCCAACCAGCCGACACAGTCAGATCTGACATCTGACGTATCTAGAGCTGCACGATCGCACCCCATCAGCGGCTGACACATGTCCCCTCTCACGTGCCGCCATGGGTATATTGTTATTTCTATCTCGTATTTATTTTAGTTTATGTTTTAGTCTGTAAAATAAAAGTGATAGTTAGACCTTTTTGCATTTTAACCCTTGTAGTTTCTTATATTTGCAGTTTAGTCCTTCCTGTTTGGATACACGTGTCTGGTCACGTGCATTGTGGGATATTTGCAACATTTGATCTAAACTTGTCATGTGTTACTGATTGAATGAATGTTTTTCAAAATTGCATATATGCCCCTGTGAACGTTGATTTATGACATGTGCGCTTTTTAATGAATATATTGTGGATTTGGCCCTAGACTTTTATTGCTTGTTGTTATTTGGTCATGAACCTTAAATAAATTGCATTTAGGTCCACATTACCTGTGTGTCTTGTTTCTAATCAAATAAATACCAAAGAAATCCAAAATTTCCAAAATTTTTAACATAGCTCCTGCTACTGTGTAGGATTTTTGCTAATTTTTGTGACCATATTTGATTTTATTTGATATTTTCTAAAATTCAAAAACCCTAAAAAGTGTCTCTGTTTATTTTGAAAAATCAATTAAAAATATAAAAATAGATTCAAAAATTCCAAAAAACTTGTGATTGCTTGTTTTGCCTTGTTTTAACTTCTATGTGATTTTTGTTTCATTCCCGTTTATAAAACCCTTAAAAATTGAAAAAGACTAAAAATCTTATAAAAGTTATTAAAAATTCATAAAAAAAATGTATTCTCAGTTTCTATAGGTAGTTTTTATTTTATAGTTCACATAAAATTGTTGTCCAGATTTTATAGGCAATTTAGTTATTTTTAAAGTGCATTTCAATCTCAGCTGCACACTATTTTCATTTTTCTTCTTTCTTTTATTTTTAGAAAATTAAATAAAAATTATAAAAACACCATAAAATTTCCAAAAACACTTGAATATTTAAAAATATTTTTGTTTTGATTTTTTGAATCATTTTAGGCCTTTAAATAATTCCTTGAGATTTATTTTGTGCCTTTTCTTTACTTCTTTTCTTAATATAAAATCATAAAAAGATTAAAATTTTAAACCACCCAAATTTCTTTATTTTCTTGATTACCTGACTACTTCGTAGATTCCATTCCGTGCTCCTTGTGTTCGACCCTGGTAGCTATACCAGGTTAAATAATTAGCAAGACCACTTGCCTCGTGTTTCGTGTTTGATTTCTTTAGTTGGTGGTCTACTTTTTCTTGTTGATTGCGCCTTGCGATTCGGGTCGCACCGACCCTAGATATTCCTTAACTCGAGTTGCATCCGTGGGTCATCATAATGGCGCCGTTGCCGGGGAGCATGGCTTAGTAGTCGGTTTTCCATTTTTTATTTTATTTCTATTTTCTTCTTCTTTTTATTTTTCTTTATTTACCTTTTATTTTTATTTTTGTTTTTGTTGTTATTTCTTTTTCTTTGTTTTTATTATCATTTATTTTATTTTATTTTGTTTTACTTTTATAACTGTGATCTGACCATTTTCTGTTTCCCTTTCTTACAAGGGCCCGACGAGTGAGGGCAGCTTTCTTAGGAGCGTCTAGGCACCCGAGCGAAGCAGAGGCGGCTCGTTTCTGCATCGAGCCGTAGGAGAGCGTAGGAGAGCAGGAGCATAACTCTTGGAGGGACTACAGTCTTAGCTTTATTTTTAGTTTATTCATTTATTATTGTAATAATACATGACTCAGACTTGGACTTGGCAGATTATCGGGGTCTGTTTCGCCGAGCACCGGTATGCTCGGGGGAACTTACTGTGGTTTTTACGCGGGTTTTGTTTTCTTCGTATTTTCTTTTATTTTTGATTCTCGAAGATTTTGGCCCCTAGACTTAGGGTTTTTGTTGACTGTGACGTAATTGATTAAGACCCCAGCCCTAATTGCTTGCATGCACCTATAGATTGCTAAGTGGACCTAATTAATTAACTCACAAAAGAAAAAGTTAATTTGGTCACCTGAGAGGTCATGTGCCGCTAGAGGCCGTATACAGCGCTGGTAGGATCCGTTGTGACGGACACCGATCGACATCAGAGACCGGACCCCGACCTCTCTTGTTAACTTATTAGCTAATGTTCTTCTTGAGTAGAAATTTTGTGTCTAAGGCTGATTTCTTCTTGCATCATATAGGTAGTTTTAATTCTGTCTTTATTTTATACGTGGATCACCCTGCATGTAGAGAGCCGGAGTCAAGTACGCATTTCTTACTCTGCATGCATCATAGTGTTTGACCGCGCATCGGCTTTTTCGACTTCTCCCTCTTATTTTTGGACTTAAAATAATCAGGAGAATCAGAAAATTCGTTAGGCATTGTTTGCTTGAAAAATATCTAAAAAAATAAAAAAAACTATAAAATTGGGACTGCTAAACACACTTGACCCTAAAATACACCTCACTGAAAATTTTATCTTGAGAGAGCAATCCCCTCATTGTCTGGTTTGGATGAGCGAGAGAGTGACCCGCACACTAGGCTAGAGCCATATCCGACCTATTTTCAGACTACTGGTTTAGGGTTAGTCGTTCTCCAGTGAGGATCGCTCCGGTTTCCGGTAAAGCATGCCGCAATATCCTTAACAAAGCGAGTTGATCGGGTAGTCGGTAAACGGTCTGCAACTTGTACTGGCTAGGAAGGATCTAACCTTGGGATCGGGCCAGTCTCCTGAGAGCGTTGGATTCCTAACAGCTCGCTTAATTGCTCTGATAGACTGATTTATCATCTAATAAAATCGACAAGATAAAAGACCGAACCTTTAAGGTCATCAACTCAGCGTGAGTAGGTGAAGTGGGGGTTTGTTTGCCTGATCTTGTGTGTTTCCAGATCCCATCCGCCTTCCTCTCCTCCATCTATCTTCCTCCCAGTTCTTATCTCCCCTCCAGCTATCTATCTTTCTCCCTCCCACCCTCCCTTCATTTTTCTTCTATCTGTCTATCCCTGGATGATGGGTCGCCCTCCTTTCTTACCGGATCTCGCAGCTTCTTCATCTTATTCCCATCATTCCAGTCCACTCTCGTGGGAGGTCGGAACTCTGAACGACCTTTGATCTTCTCCTTCTCTATCCCCTCTTTCTTCTGGGCATGTTGTGCTGGAAGCCTGCAGAGATCAGAGTGACCAGATACGAGAATCGGGCGATCTCATTACTGGGATGAAGGTGCACTCCATAGGTGATCACAGAGAGCAGATGCGAGTTTCAGATACCTCCTATGCTAGGATGATGGATGAGCACACCGAGCAAGAAGCCCAGTCAGCTTCTACATTCAGTCCATTCATTCTAGATTTGGAGTTCATTCAGAGACTGTCGAAGTTTTCAGGGAAAGTGCACGAGGAGCCATACCTTCATCTGTATGAGTTTGAGGAGTTCTGTGTGACCCATGTATGCTCTGATATCACTTCTGAGGAGCTGATGTTGAAGACCTTTCCATTTTCACTTCAGGGCAGAGCCATGAGATGGCACGGACGATTGGGAAGGAAGTTCGTTATGTGGGGAGGGCTACACTTAGATTTCTACAGAGATTTTATACCTAGCGTAGAGCAGATATGATGCGATATTTTATCTCGGATTATTCAGTAAACCCCCAAGAGCCATTGTAGGATTCGTGGATGAGGTTTCTTAACCTCTTGAGGAGATTTCCAGATCATGGACTTTCGACGTCAGACCTTGTTGAAATCTCCATGAGGGGGATGAGCGCTGAGCAGATTGCACTGGTAGTTACCTCGTGTGGTGGTTCACACCACAGTTCCGACATTGATCTTCTTACGACCATCTCGACAACACTTTCAGACATCCCATTTTCACGAGATGCATTAGTCGGGACAGCACACGAGGGAGATGCAGTGCCAGTTAGGTGTGCCACACTTCATGATGACGTAGCTACTACACACCAGATCGAGGACATGGATTCTGATGCAGTACAGACGATGGATGAGATGACTGCCACAGTGGATGTTCTGACCCAGAGATTGATCGAGTTCCCGTTGGTCTTCCAGTTAGAGTTCGAGTCAGTACCATGCTTTTCAGTTCAGGAATCTTGGATATCAGATATTCTGCTATTCCATGAAATGGAGGAGCCCACGCTGCTACAGTCGTCAGTCCAACCGTTTCAGTTTCCGTTCCCAGCTCATTCAGCTTCTACTCTACAGAGGTACTTCTCTAATTCAGATGGACATCATAATTCAACCCAGCAGCCAAAGCTTGAGGAGGGACATCACTTTGATATGATAGATATAGATAGTCCCATATTTGAGCCTTGTGTCCTCCAGTTCGATGAAATTGATACATTCTTTGAGGATGAGATGTTGGCCAACATTGCCACGGATCGAGGTTCAGTTTCAGCCACATCGACAACCTCTGCGTTGTTGACAGGTACCATCTCCTGTTTCCATATTGTTCAGAGGCAGACTTCAGTTGATGAGACACTTTGGTGCGAGGAGTGGGTGCTTTCCACTAGCGGAGATCCTCATTCAGATTCCGATCCTCCCTTTCTCACTAATGATCTAGCATTACTCCCCGAGGGTTATCTACGGGAGAATGTCACATGCTCGATGTACTTGGTTTCACTTCCTGGATGTGCATCCGATCTGTCGAATCAGGACACCGAGTCTTCTGATATTTCTGATCTTTCTGAGTATGAGTTGTCTCACCTCGACGACCCTCACGAGGATGACCCGATCTTTGAGATATTCGATGATGTTTCTGATGTTTCTGCATTATATGCATCAAATATTGGTTCTTTTAGTGAGTCTCTTGGTCTAGATCTCCCATATATTTCTGAGACGGTGATTAACGTGGAGGATTCCATGACTGATCCTTCTTTCTCCATGTTCGACTTCTTTGGCTCTACCATTCCACTCAAATATGATTTTGAGCCGATGAGTTCTTTTGTGCTACTGGATTGCGATTTCATCTTCCCATATCCTTGCCCGGTAGCAGACAACCGCCTGATTATCTACTTGGGTGTCTTCATTTATACTGTTGATCTCGTTGTTGTTCTCATACCGAGACTACAATGACAGTACAACATTCGCTTTACAGATGCCATCCTGAACCTTGACACTAAATTATCCTAACCTTTGCGCCCAGCTAGGGGCGTAAAACCTAGCGCTTGTTGAGAGGCACCTCAACATTGTCCACTTTGTATATACGTGTTTTGTCTTGATTTGTTCCTGGTTTCTTCCGTTTTTGTTTTACACCCCAGGTCTCGTTAGGATTATTTTTGCTATACTTAGGACGTACCTTATCCTAAGTATAAGGGGGTGTAGACACCGAGTGTTCCTTTTCGTTATGTTTCATCACTCCTGTCATTGCATATACTTTAGGATCCTTCACCTTAAGTATAGGGGGAGTAATATCGTTCCTCTCATCTTGTATATATTTTTATCTTCGTCTCTGCTCTAAACTGTTTTGCTACCTATACTTAGGTATAGGGGAGGTAGACCTTGTACATTCTTCCACTCGGATTTCCCTTTATGTACAGTCTGTTATACTTAGGATTACTTGATCCTAAGTATAGGGGGAAACATCGAGGTCCTTCTATTCTATTCGTTGATTCGTCATTGTAATACAGTTTTTCTTTTCACTTCCCTATACTAAGCACGAGTTATGTCTTCTTCATCGCTCTTGATCTACTCTGAGGACATCGTTCGAGCTAAGTATAGCGGGGTGTCGTATATATTTCACACATACTTTAGCCATAACTTGTACTTTGTGTGAGTGTGTTAATAAATAAAATGGCTAAAATTTTTTATCTAAAAACCATAAAAATCTAAAAAAATTTCTTGTACGTAAAATTCTTTCTTGCACATACATAGCTATTTATAGAAAATATTTTTGTACAAATATTTGTAAAAATATTTTGTGTGTAAAAAGTTTGTAAATATTTTGATATCAAAATTATGTATATAGTACAAAATTTTTGTAAAATGTTTGAAAAACAAAAGTTTGCAAAAACCCGTGTGTAAATGTGTGTAAATATTTTGCAAAACATTTGCATTCATGCATTCATTCATTCAAACATTTTTCAAAAATTTCGTACATTTTCAAAAAGTTGCATAAAAAGATTTTTGTATATACGTGTACCGTTTTTCTGAATCATAGTTGATATTTAAACTAGCCTGGAATTAAATTGCAAAATGGAGCTTGGTTAAGACCTTAATCCACATAATTCTCAAAGGAGCCTTATAGGGCTTAGGGTTAAGACTTTTCAGTTCCATTAAGGACTTAATTCTTTGAGTCCACTAGGCTATGATCACATGTCATCTTGATGAGTCTAAGTAGAACACTTAACAACGCACACATGACTCTCACAGACAATGGCTTTACTTGCACCAGCACCTTACACATAGCTCTCTACGGATGACGTGGTAAGGAGGCAGTCTTCTTTGGCTTGGGGTAGCATACGAGGGTAGCACTTCTAGGCGGAACCTCTCGTCTTCTTTTAGTGAAGGAAGTGCGTCTCAACTTGGTCTGGTAGCATTGAGGTCTAAAGACAGGAGTTATGGGTTGCAATAATGCTTCAAAAGAGGGATAGTCTATTGGCTCAAGAGTAAAAACTCCTTATGTATATATGCTGCACCATGTAGCTATGTTGTACATATGCACATCGAAAAAAAATGCAAAAGAAAGAAAAACTCCAAAAAAGTGGTGGGTCCGATAGGAAATGAAATACCCACCGGAGTGTATATAGTCAAATGAAGCAAAGCTTATGTTATCCATTCTCATCTCATGAAGCTTGCAGCAGGGAGACTTAACTACACTGGTTGGGCTCCCAGGGATACATGACTACACTGGTCATGGTCCATTCTCTTCTTCCTCCTTTTCTTGAGCCGGTTGCACTTGAACTTAGAAGGGAATACCTCGCTCCTCGAGGAAAGAGCTGCCAGACTAGGGTATTAGAGTTACTTTGTTGAGGGGGGATGTTACTTTGCCATTTCTGAGGTGGGGAGATACACATCACTTACACAGTACAAGGAAAGATTCATGGTTATTAGAGTTTGTGTATGTATACTTGTTCTGATCTGGATTATTGAGGAGTCTTGACCATAGATTGGTGGATCCTAGAGGCTGTTGGGTTTTAAACTTAAGTCCAAATAAGGTTCTGACAAACTAATAATCCAAAGGTTTGACTGAGCTCCATACTTTAATTTAATGAAGACAAGTTTAATAATCAATCTTGATTCTCCTTCTTTTTCTTTTTCTTTCTCTTTTCACTTCTTTTTCAAATAAGTGTTTGCTAAGGGACTAGCAAAGGAAAAGTATAGGGGGTGATGAATCCTCATTCATCACTCTTTATTCTTTTATTTTAGATAATTATCTTGCCAAAGAATCATGTAGATAAGTGTAAATACAATAACTTAGCAATAAGCATGCATGTGTTAATATATCATAATTAGCATGTATTTGTGCAAAAATAAAAGAAAAAAGAATGAAAAGAAAAAGAAGGAAGTATTTAGAATAAATACTGAGTGATCTGAACCCCAAGAGAGGGTCAAGCATTGGCTTGATCGCCAAATAAAATAGGTAGAGAGAGATAGGGCCACTCCACCTTATATATGTATCACATGTGTACATATTTTATTTTTACAAAAATAAATATAAAAATATGTTTTTACTTCATTGTATATATTTCTAAAAAATAAAATAAAAATTAGAAAAAAAATAAACATAGAATAAAATTCTCTCTCTCTCACTTGTACATAATACATGTGTATAGGTCTTCTTCCCTATTTATTTTACACTTGTAAATAAATAATAAAAATAAAACAAAATTATTTTACACTCAATAAATTATGTTGTAAATAAATAAAATATAAAATTAAGGCATTTTTGTAAAAATAATAAAATAAAAATAATTGTACAAAATACATAGGTATTTTATACCTGTATATAATACACTACACTCTATATACAATAATTTATTTTTCATAAAAAATAAATAAAAATCACAGAAAAATAGTTTCAAAAATCACAAACATTTTTCATTTTATACACTTTTCAATTTGAAATCATTTACTATTTTTATTGAATTTATAAATATTTTTGTAAATCCTATTTTCTGATTGGTCCACGGCGGATCATTGATTCGGGTCAACCCCCTTTTCCAGGGCTTCACCTGTAACATCCTTAAATCTTAATGACTAATTAAGCCAAGATGGTGAATCATTAGTGAGCTTGATGGAAATTAGAGATGCCATTAGTGGCTAATTGTGATAATTGTAGCTAGAGGTGATTAAGTGGCTAAGTATGATTAGTAATGTGATTACTATTCATGGGTGGGCCTTGGTTGCAATTAGGAGGAGTTGGTGGGGTTTATGTTGTAATTTTCCCATAGATATAACCCCCCATAGGCGTCACCCCTTCCTCCCACTTCATTTTCTTCCTCTTGAAATCTTGGAGCTCTTTTCTCCATGGCTGAAAAATCCATGGATCTCCATTTTCTTTTTTAGTTTTCTCCCTCATTTCTCCACCAAAATTCGAGTTCTTGGGCTCAAATCAAAGCTCGGAAGGAGAGGATCTTGGATCTTACATTGTATGTAATATCAAGGGCCAAAGAAGAGGAGGAATCCAAGCTTGAAGCTCAAGGTGTGGACAACCCAACATTTTCTTGGAGAGTTCTTCTTCAAGCTTTTGAAAGCTTGATTTGAGGTACAAATTTAGCCCTTCTCTTGCTGCAATATGTAGAGTTTTTACCACTTATATCTCAGATCTAAAATCAAGCCTTAGTTTTGAGGTTTTTGTTGCAAAAAAATTGAGAAAAATAGACTTTATGTGCACGGTTTTCATTGTGTCCAGAATCTGTGTATCATCCTTTTAATCTAAGTTAGACATGTATTTTGAGGTCTTTCTTGGGTTCTCTTGGGTAGAATCATATGTTGATTAATACTCCATTAAGGTAGACTTAAATCCATGAAGTTAAATACGAAATTGCATGTGATTATAACATCTTAAAGAGGCTATACATGGACTGTCCACTGAAATTTTCAGATTTGTTGTTGTAAATGTTGGCCAATAACTTGCATGATTTGGGAGTCTTCTTTAAATTCCCTTGAGTAGATTTACTTACTGATTATGACCCCAATAAATTGGCTTATAATTCTTGGTTTTAAATTTGAAAATTTAGGTGATTAGAAATGTTTTGGATGTTGACATATGCATGTAACTGAATGTGTCCAGATCTGTCCATGAACTTTAAGTTAGTGTTTTAAGATGCATTTGAGGAGTTTCTCCATGTTTCCTTGAGTGAAATTACTTGTTGGTATATACTCTTTCATATTAACCTTTAGTCCATGGAGTTGTTTTAGAAAAATAAGTAGTTTTGAAGAGTTGTTGACTACCTATATCCTACATGACATTGAATGTCCAGATCTGTCCATGCATTTTAAATTAGAGTTTTAGGATGTATTTGGGGAGTTTCTTCATGTTTCCTTGAGTGTAATTACTTGTTAATATATACTCTTTCATATCAACCATTAATCCATGGGTTTGTTTTAGAAAAACGAGGAGTTTTTGAAGAGTTATTGACTACCTATATGATATCTCCACTGAATGTTCAGATTGGAGATGGTTGCCTTAGGACTAAGAACATACATGATTTTGACAATATCCTTAGACATCCTTTGGTGGATTTGACTATAGATATTTAGGGAATGTAATACACATGAAACCCATGTATTTGGATTAGTTTTGATGAAGATTTTGAGACTAATTTGGTTGCTGTCCATGAACAAAATTGTGACCAAATTCCATCGTAGAGTGCATATTTAATCAAACTTTTAGAGCATGCCTAGGATAATTGCTACTTATAAAGGTGGGCTTGAAACACCTATTATGATATTAGAAATTTGGGGATGATCTTAAGGATACATATATATATGTAGTTACTATACCGGAAAATAAGACTATATGAACTTGCCATGAAGCAAGTCTTCCTCTAAGGAGTAGCCCGATCAATGTAGGTTTTTCCGAATCTTTTGGGGCGTAGGAAAGAAAGAAGTTTCTGATAAGATAGCCAAGATCATAAGATTGATGTTCTTGAGTAGGAAATTAGAGAGAGACTATCGTATCAGGTCTGTATCGTCGACCTTGGATCAATAGAGGTTCTTATAGAACAAGTTCGGGTCTAGGGCCGATAACTTGTAGATGTGAAACAAATCAAAGAAACCATAGACGCTTAGGGTGTAATATGAAAATAAAGAAATGGTGATGTCACATATGATCAGTCATGGAGAATGGTGCTCTGACTGTGCGAGGGCGCGGTGACCCTCACCTGAGCAGGAGATGGGGTCGCTCAGGCTTGGGTAGCGGACATTTAGAGCATGGGTCTAGGATCCCAGTCTTTTTACGTGTTTTCTTCGAGTCGGCTCGGTTTTTACGCTT
Organism: Ottelia alismoides; assembly: GCA_037367405.1. Lineage (NCBI taxonomy): Eukaryota > Viridiplantae > Streptophyta > Magnoliopsida > Alismatales > Hydrocharitaceae > Ottelia > Ottelia alismoides. Next base: position 526,143 of record JAZKJV010000765.1, read on the forward strand.
CGTTGGGATCCACGAGTTTTCTAGACCATTCCGCTGACCCGTTGGTTTTTCTTTGAGAGCCTAGGTTGGGGGTTCTCTGCGGTTAGTTACGAGCTCGTCTGGTTTTTACTTAGCTTTTCTCCTTCGAGAGTTGAGCAGCGAGAGAGGAAGTCGGGTCCGACAGGCTTACCTCTTCTCTTTCCTGCCTCCAGTGGCGTAGTAGTCGTACTACCACTGCCTTTCCCTTGGACCACACTTCCACTGGGATTGGCGAGAGCAGACGAATCCCTTCGGGGGTTTCCTCACCGCTATAATTATTACTCTTCCATCAGATTGTGCTCTGGTGATGGGATTGTGATTAACAGACTTGTGACATTTCACCATTTGCCCAATATGGATGAAGTTTCATCAGTAGACATCAATGTCACCATTTGTACCTTTCCGCTATGTCGTGCACTGGTGATGGGGTAGTGGTTAGCAGACACTGATGACTTCATTATTACCTTTCCACCATGTCGTGCACTGGTGATGGGGTAGTGGGTAACGAACACTAAAAACTTCATCAATACCTTTCTGCCAGGTTTATGACCTCGTGATGGGGTATGAGATATGTGATCTTTAGACTCTTCCGCTACGAGACTAATGACGACAGTACCGTTAGTCGAGACTAACGAGGAGTGAATGTTGAGAGAGAGCTGTGAGTACATGTACACCTTCGGGAGCGAGCTATCACATGTGTCAACTGAGGATCAATGTGAGTTGAGAGAACAAGCTAGAAGGAGTGTTGGGAACTTAGTTAGGATGCAAGACACCATCGCATGCCTACGGAGGCACCCCAACCCTGAGGCGTACACCATACCTCAGAGTCATAGTGTGAGGTTCAACCTGGACTTTGAAGTCCTACCCGGATATCGAGGTCCTAACCGGACCAAGACCACAGACTTACTTCTAGGCTTGAGTTGTTGTTGGTTAGTTCCATTGATTGAGGGAGACACAGTGTGATAGTGAGCGAGTGTGTTCTGTTAGACTTCTGAAAGCAAGTAAATAATTTAAAAGAATCTATTAACCCACTTTTACTTGCTAGCTTCTTTTGTCCACTACAGTTACCTTACTGTTTTTCTAGCTGTGCTAGTCTTTGCTTACTACTTTCCTTAGTAGAACTGTGTAGAATTTGTACTCGACAACTTTGTGACAGATACTTGCTTGTCCTTTTTCTACTATGGCAGGCAAAGGGCCTGCGACCGAGTAGCCGACGTAGTTTGGGTTGCTGTTGTTGTTCTTTTGGTGCTGCACTTACAGAGCAGGTAATCTTTTGGAGCTCATTAGACAGTTGTTTGTTGTGTTCTCCTCTGTAGTGTTATTTTTGGGATACATACATGTATAATGAATGTTGCGAAACTTCAGCATGTATATGAATGAAATGAAAATGAATGGATATGTTGTCGTTCAGTTCTGGTGTACTACTTACTTCCGCTTTTAGTTTTTTTTGTGGTTGCTTGCTTAGCCAAATTTAAATCTTGTGAATGTCATGTTTAAAAAGAAAAAAATTTCCCCAGGTTTTCATAAGCATGAGATTAACTTAAGCTTGTCAAGTATGCAAATGACGTGTTTGACGGGTAACCTAAGGTCCTCAAGAGGACGGTCGTTACAGGTTTGGTCAGAGCAGAGTTACCCCGATACACGCATTCGCATAACTTAATAGCGAGAGTCTTCTGATTTCTCATGAAGCTGAATGGGAAATTTTTTTGACATTCAAAGGATTTGTGTAACCACAAGTCACTGGAACATTTCATTCATATAAGTATCCCAAGAGGAGAAATAGTACAACTGATTATTTCCTAAAGTGTGCTTAACTATGCTATGATCCAATACAGGAAGGATCAGCATGGCACCCCGAGTAGCTCGCGATCAGCCAGGAGAGATGGCACAGGTACTAGCTGCACTCGCTGATATGCGACAGAGACAGGATCAGATACTTGCCCAGCAGACTGAGTTGGCTGAGCGCCAGACTGGGATGGAGCTGAGGATGGAGGAGCTGTCTGACTCTTCATACCACCCATCCAGGGATGAGTCCGCTAGAGCCGAGCATCTATTCTCTGAGGAGATTCACCAGCATACTGAGGCAGAGATTCCGAGGGAGTCAGGAGCCGACAGAGCTGAGGTAGGCCAAGGGCCTACAGTAGGAGTAGAGGTCACAGGGTTTGTTCTTCCTACTGCACCGAGACACCATGATGTCTTCACATCCTACCAGAGAGCTGGAGTACCCAGGTTCCTGGCCATGGGTACATCTGACGAGGCTGAGCAGTGGCTCAGGACGGTGACAAAGGTGTTCAGGATGATTCAGGCACCACTAGAGTCGTGGTTACCTTTTGCTGAGTTCTCCCAAACTGGGTTTGCAGAGCGCTGGTGGGTGGCTACTGTGTCTGAGATGGGACGTGTGCCGACTTGGACAGACTTTGAGACCCACTTCAGAGGCCACTTCTTCTCAGGGAAGTGGAAGGAGACACAACGCAGGTTGTTCGCAGAGCTGAGACAGGGGAGGATGACAGCGCGAGAGTACTTTGTGCGCTACACTGAGTTGTCACGCCACACATCTTCTGCAGCTGCTTTTCCAGAGGAGAATCTGGAGAAGTTTGTTCGTGGCATGAGGGAGGACGTTCAGGAGAAGTTGGTAGGGCTGAGACTGACTACCATTACTGAGGTGACTGACGCAGCAGAGCAGATTGAGGACGTCCGTGAGAGACGTTTTGGGAGTACCTTTAGACCGCCACCAGTACCACCGAAGTCGTATGGGCCTATTCGGCGGCAGTTCCAGCCACAGCGGTCAGCACGACGCTTTCGTCCGACAGGGACGGCTTCTTCTGGCAGTGTTCGCTCGACCCCCACGACTACTTTGGGAGGAGCACTGGCCAGTAGAGGTTTTGAGGCAGTGCGACCATCTGGGTCGCAGAGGTTTGGAGCACAGAGCGCGAGACCCGCAGAGAGTGCCGGTCCATCTTCTACGCCGAGCAGGGCGATCAGGTGCTATCAGTGCCAGCAGGTGGGACATATCAGGTCCCAGTGTCCACAGCTACAGACTCCACCACCTCCACCTCCACCACGTTCGAGATCTACCGGGAGGAGCTCCTAGTACAGAGGTCAGCAGAGACCAGCTCAGAGCGTAGCAGGATCCAGTGTCGGATCTATATGTCAGGGAAAGATTCACGTAGTTACAGCTGAGCAGGCACGGTCCGCGGCCACGGTCGTGAAAGGTATGGTTTCAGTTTCGAGCCATCCTTTTCACGTGTTGTTTGATTCTGGTGCTACCCATTCGTTTCTTGCTGTGAGGCTTCTAGCCACATTGGGTAGAGTCGCGGAGGACGTAGATCCTCCATTTCACATTCGAGGGCCTGGCGGACAGTTGTTCGTGATTTCAGAGATAGTTAGAGGGTTACCAGTGTCCATAGGTGGTCACGAGATGACTGCGGACTGCCTTCTACTACAGCTTGTTGAGTTCGACATGATTTTGGGCATGGATTGGTTGTCTACACATCACACCTTAGTCGATTGTTACAGGAAGACTGTTGTCTTTCGGATCCCCGGCTTGACAGAGTTCACTTTTGAGGGGACATTGCAGGACTCTAGGATGGAGTATATTTCAGTGCTGAGAGCACAACGACTGGTTGATCAGGAATGTGACACTTTTCTGGCCTTTGTTCAGGAGGTTGCAGATAGAGAGCCGATGGCTCAAGACATTAGAGTTGTGTCAGAGTATCCCTATGTGTTTCCTGAGGAGTTACCAGGACTACCTCCAGTTAGAGAGATCGAGTTTGAGATCTCGCTACTTCCCGATACGCAGCCGATCTCCATGGCTCCGTATCGCATGGCACCCGCAGAGCTGAGAGAGCTGAAGGTGCAGCTACAGGAGTTGCTTGACTTAGGCTTTGTGAGGCCGAGCACTTCACCTTGGTGCGCTCCTGTACTATTTGTTCGGAAAAAGGATGGAACCATGCGGTTATGCATTGATTATAGACAGCTGAATAAGAGGACGGTGAAGAACCGTTATCCTCTGCCACGCATTGATGATCTATTTGATCAGCTACATGGATCTTCGGTGTTCTCAAAGATCGACCTCCGCTCGGGTTACCATCAGTTGAGGATTCGGGAGACAGACGTCCCGAAGACAGCCTTTCGGACACGGTATGGCCACTACGAGTTTGTAGTGATGCCATTCGGACTGACGAATGCCCCCGCGGCATTCATGGACATGATGAACAGAGTATTCTGTCCTTACTTGGACAAGTTTGTTGTGGTGTTCATAGATGATGTGTTGGTTTACTCGAAGAATGAATGGGACCATGAGAACGACTTGAGAGCAGTGCTTGGTACCTTGAGAGAGCATAGACTGTATGCCAAGTTGAGTAAGTGTGAGTTTTGGCTACCTCAGGTCTCATTCTTGGGACACGTCATCTCAGGAGCAGGAGTCGCAGTGGACCCTACGAAGATAGATGTTGTGATGTCTTGGGAGCAGCCCAGAACAGTGACACAGATCCGTAGTTTTCTTGGGTTGGCAGGCTATTACAGACGCTTTGTCAGCAACTTTTCACGGATCGTACTACCTTCGACGCGTTTGACGCAGAAGGGGGTACCTTTTGTTTGGGATAGTTCGTGCGAGCAGGCCTTCAGGACACTGAAGGAGAGACTTACTACAGCTCCGATTCTTGCTCTACTGTCAGGTACACAGGACTATGCAGTTTACACAGACGCGTCAGGTGATGGTTTGGGAGCAGTGCTGATGCAGAGGGGGCATGTGATTGCCTATGCTTCGAGACAGTTGAGACCGCATGAGCGGAATTACCCCACACACGATCTTGAGTTGGCGGCAGTGGTCTTCGCTTTGAAGACCTGGCGTCACTACTTGTACGGGGTTAACTTTGAGCTCTTCACAGACCACAAGAGTCTGAAGTACATATTTGATCAGAAGGAGCTGAACATGAGGCAACGTAGATGGTTAGAGCTGCTGAAGGACTACGATTGCACGATCTCTTACCATCCTGGTAAGGGAAACGTGGTTGCAGACGCCCTTAGCAGGAGAGCGCACACGGAGGGTACGATGAACTGGCTATACACTTGGGACTTACTTGCAGCACTGACGGATTGGCATCCACAGGACAGTGCGTCTTCTCCCATCTCCGTACCTCCTAGGTACAACAGCCTTTGGGACCGTATAGTGTCAGGTCAGCAGACAGACCCGTGGATTCGCGACAGATACATGCGGGCAGTGAAGGACGAGTTTGACGATTTTGTTGTTGCAGAGTCTATTCTGTGGAAGGCAGGCCGAGTAGTGGTTCCCAACGATGAGCAGGTACGAAGAGACATACTTGACGAGGCGTATTGTTCGCATCTTTCCATTCATCCCGGCAATATGAAGATGTACCACGATCTTCGCTGACATTTCTGGTGGGACGGGATGAAGAGGGACGTAGCTGGGCATGTCAGCAGGTGTTTGACTTGCCAGATGGTGAAGGCGGAGCATAGACGACCACCTGGTTTACTGCAGCCTCTCCCCATTCCTGAGTGGAAGTGGGAGAGCATTTTGATGGACTTTGTTACAGGATTGCCAAGGACACCGGGAGGCCACGATTCCATTTGGGTCATTGTTGATAGGTTGACGAAGTCAGCCCATTTTATACCTGTTAGCATGACTTATACACCTTCTCAGTTGGCCAGATTGTACATACAGCACATTGTGAGGTTACATGGCATACCCTGAGAGGTAGTGTCTGACAGAGACTCGAGGTTCACTTCCCATTACTGGCAGCAGTTCATGTCAGCTTTACAGACCGAGTTGAAGATGAGTTCAGCGTATCACCCTCAGACGGACGGACAGAGCGAGCGTACGATACAGACCTTGGAGGATCTTTTACGCGCTTGTTCTCTAGAGTGGAAGGGATCCTGGAAGGATCATTTACCTCTTGTTGAGTTCACTTATAACAACAGCCATCATTCGAGCATTGGCATTGCGCCATTCGAGGCTCTTTAGGGCGGAGATGCCTTACGCCAATCAGTTGGCGCGAGGTAGGCGATCATGCGTTGTATACCGTGGATCTCTTGGAGGAGACTGCGAGGGTTGTTGACTTGGTAAGGAGGAAGCTCTTGACGGCACAGAGTCGCCAGAAGAGCTATGCAGATCGACGACGCCGACACTTGGAGTTTCAGGTTGGGGATTTTGTGTTCCTGCGTATATCGCCCATGAAGGGGATACAACGGTTCGGAGTTCGTGGCAAGCTGGCGCCACGTTTTTTGGGACATTTGAGATACTTTCTCGTGTCGGGAAGGTGGCGTACAGACCGACACTTCCCCCACGTTTGGCGGCTATACACGACATATTCCATGTGTCGAACTTGAGGAAGTACGTACACGATCCTCAGCACATTATCAGCTATGAGAGCCTTGACATAGAGCTAGAGTTGACATATGAGGAGGAGCCAGTGCAGATACTTGATTTTGTTGTCAGGAGGCTTCGGAACAAGGAGATTCCCTTGGTCAAGATCCTATGCACCGACAGGGTGTTGAGGAGGCGACATGGGAGACCGAAGCAGCTATGCGAGAGAGATACCCACGACTCTTCTTAGGTACTTTCGCAGATTAGTTTATCAGTTCTCTGTATGGCAAATCATTTCACTTTCTGGGTAAAAACCTTCTTTGAGGTTTTTATGGGTTAAAAACCTTTTGAGGTTTTTATGGCAGACCGACGAACCCAACTTAGAAGTGGAGTCTCGAGGACGAGACTCTCTTTGAGGTTTTTATGATTGTAACATCCTTAAATCTTAATGACTAATTAAGCCAAGATGGTGAATCATTAGTGAGCTTGATGGAAATTAGAGATGCCATTAGTGGCTAATTGTGATAATTGTAGCTAGAGGTGATTAAGTGGCTAAGTATGATTAGTAATGTGATTACTATTCATGGGTGGGCCTTGGTTGCAATTAGGAGGAGTTGGTGGGGTTTATGTTGCAATTTTCCCATGGATATAACCCCCCATAGGCGTCACCCCTTCCTCCCACTTCATCTTCTTCCTCTTGAAATCTTGGAGCTCTTTTCTCCATGGCTGAAAAATCCATGGATCTCCATCTTCTTTTTTAGTTTTCTCCCTCATTTCTCCACCAAAATTCGAGTTCTTGGGCTCAAATCAAAGCTGGGAAGGAGAGGATCTTGGATCTTACATTGCATGTAAGATCAAGGGCCAAAGAAGAGGAGGAATCCAAGCTTGAAGCTCAAGGTATGGACAGCCCAACATTTTCTTGGAGAGTTCTTCTTCAAGCTTTTGAAAGCTTGATTTGAGGTACAAATTTAGCCCTTCTCTTGCTGCCATATGTAGAGTTTTTACTACTTATATCTCAGATCTAAAATCAAGCCTTAGTTTTGAGGTTTTTGTTGCAAAAAAATTGAGAAAAATAGACTTTATGTGCACGGTTTTCATTGTGTCCAGAATCTGTGTATCATCCTTTTAATCTAAGTTAGACATGTATTTTGAGGTCTTTCTTGGGTTCTCTTGGGTAGAATCATATGTTGATTAATACTTCATTAAGGTAGACTTAAATCCATGAAGTTAAATACGAAATTGCATGTGATTATAACATCTTAAAGAGGCTATACATGGACTGTCCACTGAAATTTTCAGATTTGTTGTTGTAAATGTTGGCCAATAACTTGCATGATTTTGGAGTCTTCTTTAAATTCTCTTGAGTAGATTTACTTACTGATTATGACCCCAATAAATTGGCTTATAATTATTGGTTTTAAATTTGAAAATTTAGGTGATTAGAAATGTTTTGGATGTTGACATATGCATGTAACTGAATGTGTCCAGATCTGTCCATGAACTTTAAGTTAGTGTTTTAAGATGCATTTGAGGAGTTTCTCCATGTTTCCTTGAGTGAAATTACTTGTTGGTATATACTCTTTCATATTAACCTTTAGTCCATGGAGTTGTGTTAGAAAAATAAGTAGTTTTGAAGAGTTGTTGACTACCTATATCCTACATGACATTGAATGTCCAGATCTGTCCATGCATTTTAAATTAGAGTTTTAGGATGTATTTGGGGAGTTTCTTCATGTTTCCTTGAGTGTAATTACTTGTTAATATATACTCTTTCATATCAACCATTAATCCATGGGTTTGTTTTAGAAAAACGAGGAGTTTTTGAAGAGTTATTGACTACCTATATGATATCTCCACTGAATGTTCAGATTGGAGATGGTTGCCTTAGGACTAAGAACATACATGATTTTGACAATATCCTTAGACATCCTTTGGTGGATTTGACTATAGATATTTAGGGAATGTAATACACATGAAACCCATGTCTTTGGATTGGTTTTGATGAAGATTTCGAGACTAATTTGGTTGCTGTCCATGAACAAAATTGTGACCAAATTCCATCGTAGAGTGCATATTTAATCAAACTTTTAGAGCATGCCTAGGATAATTGCTACTTATAAAGGTGGGCTTGAAACACCTATTATGATATTAGAAATTTGAGGATGATCTTAAGGATACATATATATATGTAGTTACTATACCGGAAAATAAGACTATATGAACTTGCCATGAAGCAAGTCTTCCTCTAAGGAGTAGCCCGATCAATGTAGGTTTTTCCGAATCTTTTGGGGCGTAGAAAGAAAGAAGTTTCCGATAAGATAGCCAAGATCATAAGATTGATGTTCTTGAGTAGGAAATTAGAGAGAGACTATCGTATCAGGTCTGTATCATCGACCTTGGATCAATAGAGGTTCTTATAGAACAAGTTCGGGTCTAGGGCCGATAATTTGTAGATGTGAAACAAATCAAAGAAACCATAGACGCTTAGGGTGTAATATGAAAATAAAGAAATGGTGATGTAAAATATGATCAGTCATGGAGAATGGTGCTCTGACTGTGCGAGGGCGCGGTGACCCTCACCTGAGCAGGAGATGAGGTCGCTCAGGCTTGGGTAGCGGACATTTAGAGAATGGGTCTAGGATCCCAGTCCTTTTACGTGTTTTCTTCGAGCCGGCTCGGTTTTTACGCTTCGTTGGGATCCACGAGTTGTCTAGACCATTCCGTTGACCCGTTGGTTTTTCTTTGAGAGCCTAGGTTGGGGGTTCTCTGCGGTTAGTTACGAGCTCGTCTGGTTTTTACTTAGCTTTTCTCCTTCGGAAGTTGAGCAGCGAGAGAGGAAGTCGGGTCCGGCAGGCTTACCTCTTCTCTTTCCTGCCTCCAGTGGCGTAGTAGTCGTACTACCACTGCCTTTCCCTTGGACCACACTTCCACTGGGATTGGCGAGAGCAGACGAATCCCTTCGGGGGTTTCCTCACCGCTATAATTATTACTCTTCCATCAGATTGTGCTCTGGTGATGGGATTGTGATTAACAGACTTGTGACATTTCACCATTTGCCCAGTATGGATGAAGTTTCATCAGTAGACATCAATGTCACCATTTGTACCTTTCTGCTATGTCGTGCACTGGTGATGGGGTAGTGGTTTGCAGACACTGATGACTTCATTATTACCTTTCCACCATGTCGTGCACTGGTGATGGGGTAGTGGGTAACGAACACTAAAAACTTCATCAATACCTTTCTGCCAGGTTTATGACCTCGTGATGGGGTATGAGATATGTGATCTTTAGACTCTTCCGCTACGAGACTAATGACGACAGTACCGTTAGTCGAGACTAACGAGGAGTGAATGTTGAGAGAGAGTTGTGAGTACATGTACACCTTCGGGAGCGAGCTAGCACATGTGTCAACCGAGGATCAATGTGAGTTGAGAGAACAAGCTAGAAGGAGTGTTGGGAACTTAGTTAGGATGCAAGACACCATTGCATGCCTACGGAGGCACCCCAACCCTGAGGCGTACACCATACCTCAGAGTCATAGTGTGAGGTTCAACCTGGACTTTGAAGTCCTACCCGGATATCGAGGTCCTAACCGGACCAAGACCACAGACTTACTTCTAGGCTTGAGTTGTTGTTGGTTAGTTCCATTGATCGAGGGAGACACAGTGTGATAGTGAGCGAGTGTGTTCTGTTAGACTTCTGAAAGCAAGTAAATAATTTAAAAGAATCTATTAACCCACTTTTACTTGCTAGCTTCTTTTGTCCACTACAGTTACCTTACTGTTTTTCTAGCTGTGCTAGTCTTTGCTTACTACTTTCTTTAGTAGAACTGTGTAGAATTTGTACTCGACAACTTTGTGACAGATACTTGCTTGTCCTTTTTCTACTATGGCAGGCAAAGGGCCTGCGACCGAGTAGCCGACGTAGTTTGGGTTGCTGTTGTTGTTCTTTTGGTGCTGACACTTACAGAGCAGGTAATCTTTTGGAGCTCATTAGACAGTTGTTTGTTGTGTTCTCCTCTATAGTGTTATTTTTGGGATACATACATGTATATTGAATGTTGCGAAACTTCAGCATGTATATGAATGAAATGAAAATGAATGGATATGTTGTCGTTCAGTTCTGGTGTACTACTTACTTCCGCTTTTAGTTTTTTTTTGTGGTTGCTTGCTTAGCCAAATTTAAATCTTGTGAATGTCATGTTTAAAAAGAAAAAAATTTCCCCAGGTTTTCATAAGCATGAGATTAACTTAAGCTTGTTAAGTGTGCAAATGACGTGTTTGACGGGTAACCTAAGGTCCTCGGGAGGACGGTCGTTACAGGTTTGGTATCAGAGCAGAGTTACCCCGATACACGCATTCGCATAACTTAATAGCGAGAGTCTTCTGATTTCTCATGACGCTGAATGGGAAATTTTTTTGACATTCAAAGGATTTATGTAACCACAAGTCACTAGAACATTTCAATCATATAAGTATCCCAAGAGGAGAAATAGTACAACTGATTATTTCCTAAAGTGTGCTTAACTATGCTATGATCCAATACAGGAAGGATCAGCATGGCACCCCGAGTAGCTCGCGATCAGCCAGGAGAGATGGCACAGGTACTAGCTGCACTCGCTGATATGCGACAGAGACAGGATCAGATACTTGCCCAGCAGACTGAGTTGGCTGAGCGCCAGACTTGGATGGAGCTGAAGATGGAGGAGCTGTCTGACTCTTCATACCACCCATCCAGGGATGAGTCTGCTAGAGCCGAGCATCTGTTCTCTGAGGAGATTCACCAGCATACTGAGGCAGAGATTCCGAGGGAGTCAGGAGCCGACAGAGCTGAGGTAGGCCAAGGGCCTACATCAGGAGTAGAGGTCACAGGGTTTGTTCTTCCTACTGCACCGAGACACCATGATGTCTTCACATCCTACCAGAGAGCTGGAGTACCCAGGTTCCAGGGCATGGGTACATCTGACGAGGCTGAGCAGTGGCTCAGGACGGTGACGAAAGTGTTCAGGATGATTCAGGCACCACTAGAGTCGTGGTTACCTTTTGCTGAGTTCTCCCAAACTGGGTTTGCAGAGCGCTGGTGAGAGGCTACTGCGTCTGAGATGGGACGTGTGCCGACTTGGACAGACTTTGAGACCCACTTCAGAGGCCACTTCTTCTCAGGGAAGTGGAAGGAGACACAACGCAGGTTGTTCGCAGATCTGAGACAGGGGAGGATGACAGCGCGAGAGTACTTTGTGCGCTACACTGAGTTGTCACGCCACTCATCTTCTGCAGCTGCTTTTCCAGAGGAGAATCTGGAGAAGTTTGTTCGTGGCATGAGGGAGGACGTTCAGGAGAAGTTGGTAGGGCTGAGACTGACTACCATTGCTGAGGTGACTGACGCAGCAGAGCGGATTAAGGACGTCCGTGAGAGACGTTTTGGGAGTACCTTTAGACCGCCACCAGTACCACCGAGGTTGTCTGGGCCTATTCGGCGGCAGTTCCAGCCACAGCGGTCAGCACGACGCTTTCGTCCGACAGGGACGGCTTCTTCTGGCAGTGTTCGCTCAACCCCCACGACTACTTTGGGAGGAGCACTGGCCAGTAGAGGTTTTGAGGCAGTGCGACCATCTGGGTCGCAGAGGTTTGGAGCACAGAGCGCGAGACCCGTAGAGAGTGCCGGTCCATCTTCTACGCCGAGCAGGGCGATCAGGTGCTATCAGTGCCAGCAGGTGGGACATATCAGGTCCCAGTGTCCACAGCTACAGACTCCACCACCTCCACCTCCACCGCGTTCGAGAGCTACCGGGAGGAGCTCCTAGTACAGAGGTCAGCAGAGACCAGCTCAGAGCGTAGCAGGATCCAGTGCCGGATCTATACGTCAGGGACAGATTCACGCAGTTACAGCTGAGCAGGCACGGTCCGCGGCCACGGTCGTGAAAGGTATGGTTTCAGTTTCGAGCCATCCTTTTCACATGTTGTTTGATTCTGGTGCTACCCATTCGTTTCTTACTGTGAGGCTTCTAGCCACATTGGGTAGAGTCGCGGAGGACGTAGATCCTCCATTTCACATTCGAGGGCCTGGCGGACAGTTGTTCGTGATTTCAGAGATAGTTAGAGGGTTACCAGTGTCCATAGGTGGTCACGAGATGACTGCGGACTGCCTTCTACTACAGCTTGTTGAGTTCGACATGATTTTGGGCATGGATTGGTTGTCTACACATCACACCTTAGTCGATTGTTACAGGAAGACTGTTGTCTTTCGGATCCCCGGCTTGACAGAGTTCACTTTTGAGGGGACATTGCAGGACTCTAGGATGGAGTATATTTCAGTGCTGAGAGCACAACGACTGGTTGATCAGGAATGTGACACTTTTCTGGCCTTTGTTCAGGAGGTTGCAGATAGAGAGCCGATGGCTCAAGACATTAGAGTTGTGTCAGAGTATCCCTATGTGTTTCCTGAGGAGTTACCAGGACTACCTCCAGTTAGAGAGATCGAGTTTGAGATCTCGCTACTTCCCGATACGCAGCCGATCTCCATGGCTCCGTATCGCATGGCACCCGCAGAGCTGAGAGAGCTGAAGGTGCAGCTACAGGAGTTGCTTGACTTAGGCTTTGTGAGGCCGAGCACTTCACCTTGGTGCGCTCCTGTACTATTTGTTCGGAAAAAGGATGGAACCATGCGGTTATGCATTGATTATAGACAGCTGAATAAGAGGACGGTGAAGAACCGTTATCCTCTGCCACGCATTGATGATCTATTTGATCAGCTACATGGATCTTCGGTGTTCTCAAAGATCGACCTCCGCTCGGGTTACCATCAGTTGAGGATTCGGGAGACAGACGTCCCGAAGACAGCCTTTCGGACACGGTATGGCCACTACGAGTTTGTAGTGATGCCATTCGGACTGACGAATGCCCCCGCGGCATTCATGGACATGATGAACAGAGTATTCTGTCCTTACTTGGACAAGTTTGTTGTGGTGTTCATAGATGATGTGTTGGTTTACTCGAAGAATGAATGGGACCATGAGAACGACTTGAGAGCAGTGCTTGGTACCTTGAGAGAGCATAGACTGTATGCCAAGTTGAGTAAGTGTGAGTTTTGGCTACCTCAGGTCTCATTCTTGGGACACGTCATCTCAGGAGCAGGAGTCGCAGTGGACCCTACGAAGATAGATGTTGTGATGTCTTGGGAGCAGCCCAGAACAGTGACACAGATCCGTAGTTTTCTTGGGTTGGCAGGCTATTACAGACGCTTTGTCAGCAACTTTTCACGGATCGTACTACCTTCGACGCGTTTGACGCAGAAGGGGGTACCTTTTGTTTGGGATAGTTCGTGCGAGCAGGCCTTCAGGACACTGAAGGAGAGACTTACTACAGCTCCGATTCTTGCTCTACTGTCAGGTACACAGGACTATGCAGTTTACACAGACGCGTCAGGTGATGGTTTGGGAGCAGTGCTGATGCAGAGGGGGCATGTGATTGCCTATGCTTCGAGACAGTTGAGACCGCATGAGCGGAATTACCCCACACACGATCTTGAGTTGGCGGCAGTGGTCTTCGCTTTGAAGACCTGGCGTCACTACTTGTACGGGGTTAACTTTGAGCTCTTCACAGACCACAAGAGTCTGAAGTACATATTTGATCAGAAGGAGCTGAACATGAGGCAACGTAGATGGTTAGAGCTGCTGAAGGACTACGATTGCACGATCTCTTACCATCCTGGTAAGGGAAACGTGGTTGCAGATGCCCTTAGCAGGAGAGCGCACACGGAGGGTACGATGAACTGGCTATACACTTGGGACTTACTTGCAGCACTGACGGATTGGCATCCACAGGACAATGCGTCTTCTCCCATCTCCGTACCTCCTAGGTACAGCAGCCTTTGGGACCGTATAGTGTCAGGTCAGCAGACATACCCGTGGATTCGCGACAGATACATGCGGGCAGTGAAGGACGAGTTTGACGATTTTGTTGTTGCAGAGTCTATTCTGTGGAAGGCAGGTCGAGTAGTGGTTCCCAACGATGAGCAGGTACGAAGAGACATACTTGACGAGGCGTATTGTTCGCATCTTTCCATTCATCCCGGCAGTATGAAGATGTACCACGATCTTCGCCGACATTTCTGGTGGGACGGGATGAAGAGGGACGTAGCTGGGCATGTCAGCAGGTGTTTGACTTGCCAGATGGTGAAGGCGGAGCATAGACGACCACCTGGTTTACTGCTGCCTCTCCCCATTCCTGAGTGGAAGTGGGAGAGCATTTTGATGGACTTTGTTACAGGATTGCCAAGGACACTGGGAGGCCACGATTCCATTTGGGTCATTGTTGATAGGTTGACGAAGTCAGCCCATTTTATACCTGTTAGCATGACTTATACACCTTCTCAGTTGGCCAGATTGTACATATAGCACATTGTGAGGTTACATGGCATACCCTGAGAGGTAGTGTCTGACAGAGACTCGAGGTTCACTTCCCATTACTGGCAGCAGTTCATGTCAGCTTTACAGACCGAGTTGAAGATGAGTTCAGCGTATCACCCTCAGACGGACGGACAGAGCGAGCGTACGATACAGACCTTGGAGGATCTTTTACGCGCTTGTTCTCTAGAGTGGAAGGGATCCTGGAAGGATCATTTACCTCTTGTTGAGTTCACTTATAACAACAGCCATCATTCGAGCATCGGCATTACGCCATTCGAGGCTCTTTACGGGTGGAGATGCCTTACGCCAATCAGTTGGCGCGAGGTAGGCGATCATGCGTTGTATACCGTGGATCTCTTGGAGGAGACTGCGAGGGTTGTTGACTTGGTAAGGAGGAAGCTCTTGACGGCACAGAGTCACCAGAAGAGCTATGCAGATCGACGACGCCGACACTTGGAGTTTCAGGTTGGGGATTTTGTGTTCCTGCGTATATCGCCCATGAAGGGGATACAACGGTTCGGAGTTCGTGGCAAGCTGGCGCCACGTTTTTTGGGACATTTGAGATACTTTCTCGTGTCGGGAAGGTGGCGTACAGACCGACACTTCCCCCACGTTTGGCGGCTATACACGACATATTCCATGTGTCGAACTTGAGGAAGTACGTACACGATCCTCAGCACATTATCAGCTATGAGAGCCTTGACATAGAGCTAGAGTTGACATATGAGGAGGAGCCAGTGCAGATACTTGATTTTGTTGTCAGGAGGCTTCGGAACAAGGAGATTCCCTTGGTCAAGATCCTATGCACCGACAGGGTGTTGAGGAGGCGACATGGGAGACCGAAGCAGCTATGCGAGAGAGATACCCGCGACTCTTCTTAGGTACTTTCGCAGATTAGTTTATCAGTTCTCTGTATGGCAAATCATTTCACTTTCTGGGTAAAAACCTTCTTTGAGGTTTTTATGGGTTAAAAACCTTTTGAGGTTTTTATGGCAGACCGACGAACCCAACTTAGAAGTGGAGTCTCGAGGACGAGACTCTCTTTGAGGTTTTTATGATTGTAACATCCTTAAATCTTAATGACTAATTAAGCCAAGATGGTGAATCATTAGTGAGCTTGATGGAAATTAGAGATGCCATTAGTGGCTAATTGTGATAATTGTAGCTAGAGGTGATTAAGTGGCTAAGTATGATTAGTAATGTGATTACTATTCATGGGTGGGCCTTGGTTGCAATTAGGAGGAGTTGGTGGGGTTTATGTTGCAATTTTCCCATGGATATACTTCCTCCCACTTCATCTTCTTCCTCTTGAAATCTTGGAGCTCTTTTCTCCATGGCTGAAAAATCCATGGATCTCCATCTTCTTTTTTAGTTTTCTCCCTCATTTCTCCACCAAAATTCGAGTTCTTGGGCTCAAATCAAAGCTGGGAAGGAGAGGATCTTGGATCTTACATTGCATGTAAGATCAAGGGCCAAAGAAGAGGAGGAATCCAAGCTTGAAGCTCAAGGTATGGACAGCCCAACATTTTCTTGGAGAGTTCTTCTTCAAGCTTTTGAAAGCTTGATTTGAGGTACAAATTTAGCCCTTCTCTTGCTGCCATATGTAGAGTTTTTACTACTTATATCTCAGATCTAAAATCAAGCCTTAGTTTTGAGGTTTTTGTTGCAAAAAAATTGAGAAAAATAGACTTTATGTGCACGGTTTTCATTGTGTCCAGAATCTGTGTATCATCCTTTTAATCTAAGTTAGACATGTATTTTGAGGTCTTTCTTGGGTTCTCTTGGGTAGAATCATATGTTGATTAATACTTCATTAAGGTAGACTTAAATCCATGAAGTTAAATACGAAATTGCATGTGATTATAACATCTTAAAGAGGCTATACATGGACTGTCCACTGAAATTTTGAGATTTGTTGTTGTAAATGTTGGCTAATAACTTGCATGATTTGGGAGTCTTCTTTAAATTCTCTTGAGTAGATTTACTTACTGATTATGACCCCAATAAATTGGCTTATAATTATTGGTTTTAAATTTGAAAATTTAGGTGATTAGAAATGTTTTGGATGTTGACATATGCATGTAACTGAATGTGTCCAGATCTGTCCATGAACTTTAAGTTAGTGTTTTAAGATGCATTTGAGGAGTTTCTCCATGTTTCCTTGAGTGAAATTACTTGTTGGTATATACTCTTTCATATTAACCTTTAGTCCATGGAGTTGTGTTAGAAAAATAAGTAGTTTTGAAGAGTTGTTGACTACCTATATCCTACATGACATTGAATGTCCAGATCTGTCCATGCATTTTAAATTAGAGTTTTAGGATGTATTTGGGGAGTTTCTTCATGTTTCCTTGAGTGTAATTACTTGTTAATATATACTCTTTCATATCAACCATTAATCCATGGGTTTGTTTTAGAAAAACGAGGAGTTTTTGAAGAGTTATTGACTACCTATATGATATCTCCACTGAATGTTCAGATTGGAGATGGTTGCCTTAGGACTAAGAACATACATGATTTTGACAATATCCTTAGACATCCTTTGGTGGATTTGACTATAGATATTTAGGGAATGTAATACACATGAAACCCATGTCTTTGGATTGGTTTTGATGAAGATTTCGAGACTAATTTGGTTGCTGTCCATGAACAAAATTGTGACCAAATTCCATCGTAGAGTGCATATTTAATCAAACTTTTAGAGCATGCCTAGGATAATTGCTACTTATAAAGGTGGGCTTGAAACACCTATTATGATATTAGAAATTTGAGGATGATCTTAAGGATACATATATATATGTAGTTACTATACCGGAAAATAAGACTATATGAACTTGCCATGAAGCAAGTCTTCCTCTAAGGAGTAGCCCGATCAATGTAGGTTTTTCCGAATCTTTTGGGACGTAGAAAGAAAGAAGTTTCCGATAAGATAGCCAAGATCATAAGATTGATGTTCTTGAGTAGGAAATTAGAGAGAGACTATCGTATCAGGTCTGTATCATCGACCTTGGATCAATAGAGGTTCTTATAGAACAAGTTCGGGTCTAGGGCCGATAACTTGTAGATGTGAAACAAATCAAAGAAACCATAGACGCTTAGGGTGTAATATGAAAATAAAGAAATGGTGATGTAAAATATGATCAGTCATGGAGAATGGTGCTCTGACTGTGCGAGGGCGCGGTGACCCTCACCTGAGCAGGAGATGAGGTCGCTCAGGCTTGGGTAGCGGACATTTAGAGAATGGGTCTAGGATCCCAGTCCTTTTACGTGTTTTCTTCGAGCCGGCTCGGTTTTTACGCTTCGTTGGGATCCACGAGTTGTCTAGACCATTCCGCTGACCCGTTGGTTTTTCTTTGAGAGCCTAGGTTGGGGGTTCTCTGCGGTTAGTTACGAGCTCGTCTGGTTTTTACTTAGCTTTTCTCCTTCGGAAGTTGAGCAGCGAGAGAGGAAGTCGGGTCCGGCAGGCTTACCTCTTCTCTTTCCTGCCTCCAGTGGCGTAGTAGTCGTACTACCACTGCCTTTCCCTTGGACCACACTTCCACTGGGATTGGCGAGAGCAGACGAATCCCTTCGGGGGTTTCCTCACCGCTATAATTATTACTCTTCCATCAGATTGTGCTCTGGTGATGGGATTGTGATTAACAGACTTGTGACATTTCACCATTTGCCCAGTATGGATGAAGTTTCATCAGTAGACATCAATGTCACCATTTGTACCTTTCTGCTATGTCGTGCACTGGTGATGGGGTAGTGGTTTGCAGACACTGATGACTTCATTATTACCTTTCCACCATGTCGTGCACTGGTGATGGGGTAGTGGGTAACGAACACTAAAAACTTCATCAATACCTTTCTGCCAGGTTTATGACCTCGTGATGGGGTATGAGATATGTGATCTTTAGACTCTTCCGCTACGAGACTAATGACGACAGTACCGTTAGTCGAGACTAACGAGGAGTGAATGTTGAGAGAGAGTTGTGAGTACATGTACACCTTCGGGAGCGAGCTAGCACATGTGTCAACTGAGGATCAATGTGAGTTGAGAGAACAAGCTAGAAGGAGTGTTGGGAACTTAGTTAGGATGCAAGACACCATTGCATGCCTACGGAGGCACCCCAACCCTGAGGCGTACACCATACCTCAGAGTCATAGTGTGAGGTTCAACCTGGACTTTGAAGTCCTACCCGGATATCGAGGTCCTAACCGGACCAAGACCACAGACTTACTTCTAGGCTTGAGTTGTTGTTGGTTAGTTCCATTGATCGAGGGAGACACAGTGTGATAGTGAGCGAGTGTGTTCTGTTAGACTTCTGAAAGCAAGTAAATAATTTAAAAGAATCTATTAACCCACTTTTACTTGCTAGCTTCTTTTGTCCACTACAGTTACCTTACTGTTTTTCTAGCTGTGCTAGTCTTTGCTTACTACTTTCTTTAGTAGAACTGTGTAGAATTTGTACTCGACAACTTTGTGACAGATACTTGCTTGTCCTTTTTCTACTATGGCAGGCAAAGGGCCTGCGACCGAGTAGCCGACGTAGTTTGGGTTGCTGTTGTTGTTCTTTTGGTGCTGACACTTACAGAGCAGGTAATCTTTTGGAGCTCATTAGACAGTTGTTTGTTGTGTTCTCCTCTATAGTGTTATTTTTGGGATACATACATGTATATTGAATGTTGCGAAACTTCAGCATGTATATGAATGAAATGAAAATGAATGGATATGTTGTCGTTCAGTTCTGGTGTACTACTTACTTCCGCTTTTAGTTTTTTTTTGTGGTTGCTTGCTTAGCCAAATTTAAATCTTGTGAATGTCATGTTTAAAAAGAAAAAAATTTCCCCAGGTTTTCATAAGCATGAGATTAACTTAAGCTTGTTAAGTGTGCAAATGACGTGTTTGACGGGTAACCTAAGGTCCTCGGGAGGACGGTCGTTACAGGTTTGGTATCAGAGCAGAGTTACCCCGATACACGCATTCGCATAACTTAATAGCGAGAGTCTTCTGATTTCTCATGAAGCTGAATGGGAAATTTTTTTGACATTCAAAGGATTTATGTAACCACAAGTCACTAGAACATTTCAATCATATAAGTATCCCAAGAGGAGAAATAGTACAACTGATTATTTCCTAAAGTGTGCTTAACTATGCTATGATCCAATACAGGAAGGATCAGCATGGCACCCCGAGTAGCTCGCGATCAGCCAGGAGAGATGGCACAGGTACTAGCTGCACTCGCTGATATGCGACAGAGACAGGATCAGATACTTGCCCAGCAGACTGAGTTGGCTGAGCGCCAGACTTGGATGGAGCTGAAGATGGAGGAGCTGTCTGACTCTTCATACCACCCATCCAGGGATGAGTCTGCTAGAGCCGAGCATCTGTTCTCTGAGGAGATTCACCAGCATACTGAGGCAGAGATTACGAGGGAGTCAGAAGCCGACAGAGCTGAGGTAGGCCAAGGGCCTACATCAGGAGTAGAGGTCACAGGGTTTGTTCTTCCTACTGCACCGAGACACCATGATGTCTTCACATCCTACCAGAGAGCTGGAGTACCCAGGTTCCAGGGCATGGGTACATCTGACGAGGCTGAGCAGTGGCTCAGGACGGTGACGAAGGTGTTCAGGATGATTCAGGCACCACTAGAGTCGTGGTTACCTTTTGCTGAGTTCTCCCAAACTGGGTTTGCAGAGCGCTGGTGAGAGGCTACTGCGTCTGAGATGGGACGTGTGCCGACTTGGACAGACTTTGAGACCCACTTCAGAGGCCACTTCTTCTCAGGGAAGTGGAAGGAGACACAACGCAGGTTGTTCGCAGATCTGAGACAGGGGAGGATGACAGCGCGAGAGTACTTTGTGCGCTACACTGAGTTGTCACGCCACTCATCTTCTGCAGCTGCTTTTCCAGAGGAGAATCTGGAGAAGTTTGTTCGTGGCATGAGGGAGGACGTTCAGGAGAAGTTGGTAGGGCTGAGACTGACTACCATTGCTGAGGTGACTGACGCAGCAGAGCGGATTAAGGACGTCCGTGAGAGACGTTTTGGGAGTACCTTTAGACCGCCACCAGTACCACCGAGGTTGTCTGGGCCTATTCGGCGGCAGTTCCAGCCACAGCGGTCAGCACGACGCTTTCGTCCGACAGGGACGGCTTCTTCTGGCAGTGTTCGCTCGACCCCCACGACTACTTTGGGAGGAGCACTGGCCAGTAGAGGTTTTGAGGCAGTGCGACCATCTGGGTCGCAGAGGTTTGGAGCACAGAGCGCGAGACCCGTAGAGAGTGCCGGTCCATCTTCTACGCCGAGCAGGGCGATCAGGTGCTATCAGTGCCAGCAGGTGGGACATATCAGGTCCCAGTGTCCACAGCTACAGACTCCACCACCTCCACCTCCACCGCGTTCGAGAGCTACCGGGAGGAGCTCCTAGTACAGAGGTCAGCAGAGACCAGCTCAGAGCGTAGCAGGATCCAGTGCCGGATCTATACGTCAGGGACAGATTCACGCAGTTACAGCTGAGCAGGCACGGTCCGCGGCCACGGTCGTGAAAGGTATGGTTTCAGTTTCGAGCCATCCTTTTCACATGTTGTTTGATTCTGGTGCTACCCATTCGTTTCTTACTGTGAGGCTTCTAGCCACATTGGGTAGAGTCGCGGAGGACGTAGATCCTCCATTTCACATTCGAGGGCCTGGCGGACAGTTGTTCGTGATTTCAGAGATAGTTAGAGGGTTACCAGTGTCCATAGGTGGTCACGAGATGACTGCGGACTGCCTTCTACTACAGCTTGTTGAGTTCGACATGATTTTGGGCATGGATTGGTTGTCTACACATCACACCTTAGTCGATTGTTACAGGAAGACTGTTGTCTTTCGGATCCCCGGCTTGACAGAGTTCACTTTTGAGGGGACATTGCAGGACTCTAGGATGGAGTATATTTCAGTGCTGAGAGCACAACGACTGGTTGATCAGGAATGTGACACTTTTCTGGCCTTTGTTCAGGAGGTTGCAGATAGAGAGCCGATGGCTCAAGACATTAGAGTTGTGTCAGAGTATCCCTATGTGTTTCCTGAGGAGTTACCAGGACTACCTCCAGTTAGAGAGATCGAGTTTGAGATCTCGCTACTTCCCGATACGCAGCCGATCTCCATGGCTCCGTATCGCATGGCACCCGCAGAGCTGAGAGAGCTGAAGGTGCAGCTACAGGAGTTGCTTGACTTAGGCTTTGTGAGGCCGAGCACTTCACCTTGGTGCGCTCCTGTACTATTTGTTCGGAAAAAGGATGGAACCATGCGGTTATGCATTGATTATAGACAGCTGAATAAGAGGACGGTGAAGAACCGTTATCCTCTGCCACGCATTGATGATCTATTTGATCAGCTACATGGATCTTCGGTGTTCTCAAAGATCGACCTCCGCTCGGGTTACCATCAGTTGAGGATTCGGGAGACAGACGTCCCGAAGACAGCCTTTCGGACACGGTATGGCCACTACGAGTTTGTAGTGATGCCATTCGGACTGACGAATGCCCCCGCGGCATTCATGGACATGATGAACAGAGTATTCTGTCCTTACTTGGACAAGTTTGTTGTGGTGTTCATAGATGATGTGTTGGTTTACTCGAAGAATGAATGGGACCATGAGAACGACTTGAGAGCAGTGCTTGGTACCTTGAGAGAGCATAGACTGTATGCCAAGTTGAGTAAGTGTGAGTTTTGGCTACCTCAGGTCTCATTCTTGGGACACGTCATCTCAGGAGCAGGAGTCGCAGTGGACCCTACGAAGATAGATGTTGTGATGTCTTGGGAGCAGCCCAGAACAGTGACACAGATCCGTAGTTTTCTTGGGTTGGCAGGCTATTACAGACGCTTTGTCAGCAACTTTTCACGGATCGTACTACCTTCGACGCGTTTGACGCAGAAGGGGGTACCTTTTGTTTGGGATAGTTCGTGCGAGCAGGCCTTCAGGACACTGAAGGAGAGACTTACTACAGCTCCGATTCTTGCTCTACTGTCAGGTACACAGGACTATGCAGTTTACACAGACGCGTCAGGTGATGGTTTGGGAGCAGTGCTGATGCAGAGGGGGCATGTGATTGCCTATGCTTCGAGACAGTTGAGACCGCATGAGCGGAATTACCCCACACACGATCTTGAGTTGGCGGCAGTGGTCTTCGCTTTGAAGACCTGGCGTCACTACTTGTACGGGGTTAACTTTGAGCTCTTCACAGACCACAAGAGTCTGAAGTACATATTTGATCAGAAGGAGCTGAACATGAGGCAACGTAGATGGTTAGAGCTGCTGAAGGACTACGATTGCACGATCTCTTACCATCCTGGTAAGGGAAACGTGGTTGCAGACGCCCTTAGCAGGAGAGCGCACACGGAGGGTACGATGAACTGGCTATACACTTGGGACTTACTTGCAGCACTGACGGATTGGCATCCACAGGACAGTGCGTCTTCTCCCATCTCCGTACCTCCTAGGTACAACAGCCTTTGGGACCGTATAGTGTCAGGTCAGCAGACAGACCCGTGGATTCGCGACAGATACATGCGGGCAGTGAAGGACGAGTTTGACGATTTTGTTGTTGCAGAGTCTATTCTGTGGAAGGCAGGCCGAGTAGTGGTTCCCAACGATGAGCAGGTACGAAGAGACATACTTGACGAGGCGTATTGTTCGCATCTTTCCATTCATCCCGGCAATATGAAGATGTACCACGATCTTCGCTGACATTTCTGGTGGGACGGGATGAAGAGGGACGTAGCTGGGCATGTCAGCAGGTGTTTGACTTGCCAGATGGTGAAGGCGGAGCATAGACGACCACCTGGTTTACTGCAGCCTCTCCCCATTCCTGAGTGGAAGTGGGAGAGCATTTTGATGGACTTTGTTACAGGATTGCCAAGGACACCGGGAGGCCACGATTCCATTTGGGTCATTGTTGATAGGTTGACGAAGTCAGCCCATTTTATACCTGTTAGCATGACTTATACACCTTCTCAGTTGGCCAGATTGTACATACAGCACATTGTGAGGTTACATGGCATACCCTGAGAGGTAGTGTCTGACAGAGACTCGAGGTTCACTTCCCATTACTGGCAGCAGTTCATGTCAGCTTTACAGACCGAGTTGAAGATGAGTTCAGCGTATCACCCTCAGACGGACGGACAGAGCGAGCGTACGATACAGACCTTGGAGGATCTTTTACGCGCTTGTTCTCTAGAGTGGAAGGGATCCTGGAAGGATCATTTACCTCTTGTTGAGTTCACTTATAACAACAGCCATCATTCGAGCATTGGCATTGCGCCATTCGAGGCTCTTTAGGGCGGAGATGCCTTACGCCAATCAGTTGGCGCGAGGTAGGCGATCATGCGTTGTATACCGTGGATCTCTTGGAGGAGACTGCGAGGGTTGTTGACTTGGTAAGGAGGAAGCTCTTGACGGCACAGAGTCGCCAGAAGAGCTATGCAGATCGACGACGCCGACACTTGGAGTTTCAGGTTGGGGATTTTGTATTCCTGCGTATATCGCCCATGAAGGGGATACAACGGTTCGGAGTTCGTGGCAAGCTTGCGCCACGTTTTTTTGGAACATTTGAGATACTTTCTCGTGTCGGGAAGGTGGCGTACAGACCGGCACTTCCCCCACGTTTGGCGGCTATACACGACATATTCCATGTGTCGAACTTGAGGAAGTACGTACACGATCCTCAGCACATCATCAGCTATGAGAGCCTTAACATAGGGCCGGAGTTGACATATGAGGAGGAGCCAGTGCAGATACTTGATTTTGTTGTCAGTAGGCTTCGGAACAAGGAGATTCCCTTGGTCAAGATCCTATGGCACCGACAGGGTGTTGAGGAGGCGACATGGGAGACCGAAGCAGCTATGCGAGAGAGATACCCGCGACTCTTCTTAGGTACTTTCGCAGATTAGTTTATCAGTTCTCTGTATGGCAAATCATTTCACTTTCTGGGTAAAAACCTTCTTTGAGGTTTTTATGGGTTAAAAACCTTTTGAGGTTTTTATGGCAGACCGACGAACCCAACTTAGAAGTGGAGTCTCGAGGACGAGACTCTCTTTGAGGTTTTTATGATTGTAACATCCTTAAATCTTAATGACTAATTAAGCCAAGATGGTGAATCATTAGTGAGCTTGATGGAAATTAGAGATGCCATTAGTGGCTAATTGTGATAATTGTAGCTAGAGGTGATTAAGTGGCTAAGTATGATTAGTAATGTGATTACTATTCATGGGTGGGCCTTGGTTGCAATTAGGAGGAGTTGGTGGGGTTTGTGTTGCAATTTTCCCATGGATATAACCCCCCATAGGCGTCGCCCCTTCCT
This sequence comes from Ottelia alismoides, assembly GCA_037367405.1. Lineage (NCBI taxonomy): Eukaryota > Viridiplantae > Streptophyta > Magnoliopsida > Alismatales > Hydrocharitaceae > Ottelia > Ottelia alismoides. The sequence goes on from JAZKJV010000765.1 coordinate 551,220, forward strand.
CCCACTTCATCTTCTTCCTCTTGAAATCTTGGAGCTCTTTTCTCCATGGCTGAAAAATCCATGGATCTCCATTTTCTTTTTTAGTTTTCTCCCTCATTTCTCCACCAAAATTCGAGTTCTTGGGCTCAAATCAAAGCTCGGAAGGAGAGGATCTTGGATCTTACATTGTATGTAATATCAAGGGCCAAAGAAGAGGAGGAATCCAAGCTTGAAGCTCAAGGTGTGGACAACCCAACATTTTCTTGGAGAGTTCTTCTTCAAGCTTTTGAAAGCTTGATTTGAGGTACAAATTTAGCCCTTCTCTTGCTGCAATATGTAGAGTTTTTACCACTTATATCTCAGATCTAAAATCAAGCCTTAGTTTTGAGGTTTTTGTTGCAAAAAAATTGAGAAAAATAGACTTTATGTGCACGGTTTTCATTGTGTCCAGAATCTGTGTATCATCCTTTTAATCTAAGTTAGACATGTATTTTGAGGTCTTTCTTGGGTTCTCTTGGGTAGAATCATATGTTGATTAATACTCCATTAAGGTAGACTTAAATCCATGAAGTTAAATACGAAATTGCATGTGATTATAACATCTTAAAGAGGCTATACATGGACTGTCCACTGAAATTTTCAGATTTGTTGTTGTAAATGTTGGCCAATAACTTGCATGATTTGGGAGTCTTCTTTAAATTCCCTTGAGTAGATTTACTTACTGATTATGACCCCAATAAATTGGCTTATAATTCTTGGTTTTAAATTTGAAAATTTAGGTGATTAGAAATGTTTTGGATGTTGACATATGCATGTAACTGAATGTGTCCAGATCTGTCCATGAACTTTAAGTTAGTGTTTTAAGATGCATTTGAGGAGTTTCTCCATGTTTCCTTGAGTGAAATTACTTGTTGGTATATACTCTTTCATATTAACCTTTAGTCCATGGAGTTGTTTTAGAAAAATAAGTAGTTTTGAAGAGTTGTTGACTACCTATATCCTACATGACATTGAATGTCCAGATCTGTCCATGCATTTTAAATTAGAGTTTTAGGATGTATTTGGGGAGTTTCTTCATGTTTCCTTGAGTGTAATTACTTGTTAATATATACTCTTTCATATCAACCATTAATCCATGGGTTTGTTTTAGAAAAACGAGGAGTTTTTGAAGAGTTATTGACTACCTATATGATATCTCCACTGAATGTTCAGATTGGAGATGGTTGCCTTAGGACTAAGAACATACATGATTTTGACAATATCCTTAGACATCCTTTGGTGGATTTGACTATAGATATTTAGGGAATGTAATACACATGAAACCCATGTATTTGGATTGGTTTTGATGAAGATTTGGAGACTAATTTGGTTGCTGTCCATGAACAAAATTGTGACCAAATTCCATCGTAGAGTGCATATTTAATCAAACTTTTAGAGCATGCCTAGGATAATTGCTACTTATAAAGGTGGGCTTGAAACACCTATTATGATATTAGAAATTTGGGGATGATCTTAAGGATACATATATATATGTAGTTACTATACTGGAAAATAAGACTATATGAACTTGCCATGAAGCAAGTCTTCCTCTAAGGAGTAGCCCGATCAATGTAGGTTTTTCCGAATCTTTTGGGGCGTAGGAAAGAAAGAAGTTTCCGATAAGATAGCCAAGATCATAAGATTGATGTTCTTGAGTAGGAAATTAGAGAGAGACTATCGTATCAGGTCTGTATCGTCGACCTTGGATCAATAGAGGTTCTTATAGAACAAGTTCGGGTCTAGGGCCGATAACTTGTAGATGTGAAACAAATCAAAGAAACCATAGACGCTTAGGGTGTAATATGAAAATAAAGAAATGGTGATGTCACATATGATCAGTCATGGAGAATGGTGCTCTGACTGTGCGAGGGCGCGGTGACCCTCACCTGAGCAGGAGATGAGGTCGCTCAGGCTTGGGTAGCGGACATTTAGAGCATGGGTCTAGGATCCCAGTCTTTTTACGTGTTTTCTTTGAGCCGGCTCGGTTTTTACGCTTCGTTGGGATCCACGAGTTGTCTGGACCATTCCGCTGACCCATTGGTTTTTCTTTGAGAGCCTAGGTTGGGGGTTCTCTGCGGTTAGTTACGAGCTCGTCTGGTTTTTACTTAGCTTTTCTCCTTCGGGAGTTGAGCAGCGAGAGAGGAAGTCGGGTCCGGCAGGCTTACCTCTTCTCTTTCCTGCCTCCAGTGGCGTAGTAGTCGTACTACCACTGCCTTTCCCTTGGACCACACTTCCACTGGGATTGGCGAGAGCAGACGAATCCCTTCGGGGGTTTCCTCACCGCTATAATTATTACTCTTCCATCAGATTGTGCTCTGGTGATGGGATTGTGATTAACAGACTTGTGACATTTCACCATTTGCCCAGTATGGATGAAGTTTCATCAGTAGACACCAATGTCACCATTTGTACCTTTCCGCTATGTCGTGCACTGGTGATGGGGTGGTGGTTAGCAGACACTGATGACTTCATTATTACCTTTCCACCATGTCGTGCACTGGTGATGGGGTAGTGGGTAACGAACACTAAAAACTTCATCAATACCTTTCTGCCAGGTTTATGACCTCGTGATGGGGTATGAGATATGTGATCTTTAGACTCTTCTGCTACGACACTAATGACGACAGTACCGTTAGTCGAGACTAACGAGGAGTGAATGTTGAGAGAGAGCTGTGAGTACATGTACACCTTCGGGAGCGAGCTATCACATGTGTCAACCGAGGATCAATGTGAGTTGAGAGAACAAGCTAGAAGGAGTGTTGGGAACTTAGTTAGGATGCAAGACACCATCGCATGCCTACGGAGGCACCCCAACCCTGAGGCGTACACCATACCTCAGAGTCATAGTGTGAGGTTCAACCTGGACTTTGAAGTCCTACCTGGATATCGAGGTCCTAACCGGACCAAGACCACAGCCTTACTTCTAAGCTTGAGTTGTTGTTGGTTAGTTCCATTGATCGAGGGAGACACAGTGTGATAGTGAGCGAGTGTGTTCTGTTAGACTTCTGAAAGCAAGTAAATAATTTAAAAGAATCTATTAACCCACTTTTACTTGCTAGCTTCTTTTGTCCACTACAGTTACCTTACTGTTTTTCTAGCTGTGCTAGTCTTTGCTTACTACTTTCCTTAGTAGAACTGTGTAGAATTTGTACTCGATAACTTTGTGACAGATACTTGCTTGTCCTTTTTCTACTATGGCAGGCAAAGGGCCTGCGACCGAGTAGCCGACGTAGTTTGGGTTGCTGTTGTTGTTCTTTTGGTGCTGACACTTACAGAGCAGGTAATCTTTTGGAGCTCATTAGACAGTTGTTTGTTGTGTTCTCCTCTGTAGTGTTATTTTTGGGATACATACATGTATATTGAATGTTGCGAAACTTCCGCATGTATATGAATGAAATGAAAATGAATGGATATGTTGTCGTTCAGTTCTGGTGTACTACTTACTTCCGCTTTTAGTTTTTTTTTGTGGTTGCTTGCTTAGCCAAATTTAAATCTTGTGAATGTCATGTTTAAAAAGAAAAAAATTTCCCCAGGTTTTCATAAGCATGAGATTAACTTAAGCTTGTTAAGTGTGCAAATGACGTGTTTGACGGGTAACCTAAGGTCCTCGGGAGGACGGTCGTTACATCACCCGACCTGACTAACCCGCTGGATCTCCTTCTCCCATTTACCCCAACCAGATCATGCACCCATTTGCCCTAAATTTCTGCCAGTGCCTTCCCCATGGATCCAATATTCCCGCGGATCCTTCTCGGATCATGTGCCCTAGCCCGGTTTCTCCAGCTGCCTGGGAAGCTCTATAAATTCTTTCATTCGTCCCCCCAGCTCGGTAGATCGCGCCGCGCCCCTTCTCGATACCCTAGAACCCTCCAACAAGGTGACAACAGTCTGTTGGGCCCTTCGATGGTCGGATTGGTGCTGTGTAGCCGAAGCTCATCCTTCGTGGCCGGAGAACCGCCGCGAAAAGCCTCCTTCGCCCGCTGCAGCTTGGTTGAGGCAACATCCCTGTCGTTCATCTCGCTTGGAGCTTAGGATCGTGTTCAGACCCTCAGGTAGCCCTCTAATCTTTCCTAGCTCCGTAGTTTATCCAATCGTTCCATTTTCTACCACATGTGCTCCGCCAGCTCTGACCAGCTGGTCGGAGCTCCGTCACCCTCACCCATCCGTTCAGATCCCTCCGCACGCTCACCCTCCATATCCCTACACAATCTGATCATCCTAATCATCGTCTCTAGAGTCGAGATTAGGCTAGAGGTCTTATCTACCATCTTCAGCAGAGACCAACACCCATTCCCCTTTGCTTCTTTGGTGTTTATCCCTAATAAACTAGGCCGGGGTGTGCCTCCGAGTCAGAGCAATCCCTCGCAGTTCTTGACGCGTGCGGAATCCCCCCAGAGCACCCTCGCACATCCTCGCCGGAGCAGCTCCAGGTCACTTACGCCGCATCACCGATCATATCGTTGGAGCGTCCATCCGAGCCGGCAATCTGACGTGTAATCGGCCCATGAGTTCACCGGTGCCGCCTGATCCTTCATCGGAGCCGAGGATTGCATCCTAGGGTCCAGTGAAGTTCGCCCAGGCACAGTTCTTCCAGATGCCTCCTCCGCCGTTGGATCGACACCACCTGCCAGATTCCATCTCGTCCATTCATCTACTGGAGGTGGCAGACCGTTAGATGTCAGATCTGACAGTCCCGTACTAGCCACGTTCCCGACCAGCCGAAACCGTCAGATCTGACATCTGACGCATCTAGAGCCGCACGATCGCGCCCCATCAGCGGCTGACACCTGTCCCCCCACGCGCCTCTCACGTGCCGCCATGGGTATATTGCTCTTTCTATTCTGTATTTATTTTAGTTTATGTTTTAGTCTGTAAAATAAAAGTGACAGTTAGCTTTTTGCATTTTAGCCCTTGTAGTTTCTTATATTTGCAGTTTAGTCCTTCCTGTTTGGAAACACGCGCCTGATCACATGCATTGTGGGATATTTGCAACATTTGACCTGAACTTGTCATGTGTTACTGATTGAATGAATGTTTTTCAAAATTGCATATATGCCCATGTGAACACTGATTTATGACATGTTCGCTTTTTAGTGGATAAATTGTGGATTTGACCCTGAACTTTTATTTCTTGTTGTTATTTGATCCTGAACCTTAAATAAATTGCATTTAGGTCCCCGTTACCTATGTGTTTTGTTTCTAATCAAATAAATATCAAAAGTACTCCAAAAATTCCAAAATTTTTACACGTAGCTCCTGCTACTGTGTAGGATTTTTAGTAATTTTTGTGACCAATTTTGATTTTATTTGATATTTTCTAAAATTTAAAAATCCTAAAAAGTATCTCTGTTTGTTTTGAAAATCAATTAAAAATATAAAAATAGTTCCAAAAATTCCAAAAAAACTTCTGATTACTTGTTTTACCTTGTTTTAACTTATGTGATTTTTGTTTCATTCCCATTTATAAAACCCCTATAAATTGAAAAATACTAAAAATCTTATAAAAATTATTAAAAATTCATTAAAAATAAAAAAATATTCCCAATTTCTGTAGGTAGTTTTTATTTTATAATTTCACATAAAAATGTTGTCCAGATTTTATAGCACTTTAGTTCTTTTTAAAGTGCCTTTCAATCTCGGCTGCACACTGTTTTCATTTTTCCTCTTTCTTTTATTTTTAGAAAATTAAATGAAAATCATAAAAACACCATAAAATTTCCAAAAACACTTGAATATTTAAAAAATATAAAAATATTTTTGTTTTGAATTTTTGAGTCATTTAGGCCTTTAAATAATTGCTTGAGAGTTATTTTGTGCCTTTTCTTTACTTTTTTTCTTAATATAAAATCATAAAAAAAATAAAACTTAAAAACCACCAAAATTTCTTTATTTTCTTGATTACCTGACTACTTCGTAGATTCCATTCCATGCTCCTTGTGTTCGGACCTTGTAGCTATACCAGGTTAAATAATTAGCAATACCGCTTGTCTCATGTTTCATGTTTGATTTCTTTAGTTGGTGGTCTGCTTTTTCTTGTTGACTGCGCCTTGCGATTCATGTCGCAATGACCCTAGATATTCCTTAACCCGAGTTGCATCCGCATGTCATCAGTAATCCACTTACTAAACTATTTTTAATCAGCTTATTTTAGTACTTAGGACATAGGTAACCGCATCTTCTATGCCAAAGATTAATTTTATTAATACTAGCAACCATACAATTATATTTTCTTTACTAAACTCACTAGCATAAATATGTTTAAATCTTTTTAAATTAACAAAGTTACATTAGTATATTCATCGATTATTTTAATACAACTAGATGAAAATATAACATCATATCGGTTGTCACAAACTTGATGACACTAAGTAAGCAATACTTAAACCAATCAATTAAAGACATATTATGAAAAATAGATTTATCATCACCAACTTGTCCAATGCCTATAATGAGTCCTTTGTTCCCAAAAACGTTGTCGATCCTTCTTCCTCGCATTCAACAATTGTGAATAGTTTCTTTTCTCTCATCACGATCTTTAAGCCTGTCAAATCCATGGTACATCAGCTTTCGCCTCCTACAATATTTGATGTTGGAGTCATTCTTGGTCCAACATGCATGATAAACATGAAATCTTCCTCTTTAATAGTCGTAAATTGTAGTAGTATAGGAGACAAATTTTGATCAACAAAAATCATAATCGTTTGAATGTTGTGGAAAATTTATACTTGGCAAGTCTACCAAGGTTGAACACATGGACACGAGCTACTGTAATATATTTCTCGGATTTTGATTAATTAAGAGCTTGTGTGAATAAATCGTCATTTCCAGGTCTCCATGCATAATACAATGCAATTAGATGATGCATGTAATTTTTAATTGATTTTAATGCAATTATAAGATGATGCATGTGAAAAATGAATGATTAAATGCAAGGGTTATGTATGCAAATGATGATTACAAATATACCCTAGAAAGATCACTAAATTGAGCAACAGATTGTAATTTGAAATCAAAGTCATTTTGAGCATAACATTATGAGCAAACATCTATTTTATAACAAGGCATTTGAGCAAGAGACATCATCTAACAATAAAAATTCATCATATTCAAAATGGTGTCAGATGAGAAAATTAAACATGCCATAAGATAGATGAAGAAACAAGGATCAAAACGACACTAAAATCATGTAATTCCGACATGCGATACTTAAGTTATGAAGAAAACAATGCATGGGCATAAATGAAATAAAAATACAGGAAATAAAAGGATAAATATCACAAATAGGTCCCTGGAGGACCTATTTGCAATTTGTAAATATCGACAGGGGTTCTTTGTAAAATTTCCAATGCACGCAAGGACAAAATTGTAATTTCCAGAAGATACGAGGGTCTCCCAGTAAAACATCCAGGCACACACGTGAGGCACGTGCCTGGCAACCAAATTGCAATTCCAAAAAACATCCGGGTCTTTCTTACAATTTACCCAGGACCTCACGTGCTGGGCACGTGAGTTGCTAGGCTTGGGAGGCGTCGTCGGCTCGGGCCACGTGGCTGTCTATGGTGCTCTGGAGTCTGGTTCGGGTCAGCCGAGTCTGTCGGCTCGGTGTGAGGCTCTGTTGACCACATGGCATCATCGAGACCGTCCGATCGTGAGAATCGAACGGTAACTGTCGCATCATCATCCTTCGTGACCACCGGAGGAGGTAGGGATCCGGTGACCTGCTAGTAGCTCCTCCGTGCACCAATCTCTTGGCTGAAGGTCGGAGAAGAGGGCTGAAGGGTCCGCAAAGGTGCTGGAGGTGTGGCGACGCTCTGAGTGTATCTCGAGTGACTGGTCGACAGAGCTCCACCGGTGGCGGAGCCTGAAGTAGGAGCTCATGTGTGGCATTCGGCCATTGACGATGTGTGTACCTGTAGATGTTAGAAGGGTAGCCGAGGCATGCACGTGCAGTTTGTGGAGTTTGGTGAGGTGAATGAGGGACGTGGAGCGACGGGAGGCGGTTGCCTGGGTTCCTTCTCCGGTGAGGTGGAGGAGAAGATGGGTTGGAGCGGGTGTGGCTGTGGAGAAGAGAAGTGGTGATTGAGCGTAGTCGGCGCAAACGAGGGTGATGAGGCAGAGCTCATAGGATGGTCTGATGGGGGTGGAATTGAGTGGTTGCATCGGATAAATTAGGAAAAACAGAGAAAAAATTTAGGAAGATGGTACCTCATCGGAGAGGGGAATCCGGTGGAGGAAGCGGCTTGTGCTGGGCTTCGAGGAAGCCCGGAGTCGTTGCTCTGACTCAGACAGCCGCTCCGAGGAGCTCAACGATTGCGGAGCCGCCGCATCACGGTCGGGGTTGACCATGGGTCGACACTTGGCCGAGAGACCATGATGGCTCCTCGTCCACCTCCGTCTGTCACAGGGAGGAGGAGAGGCCTAGGTTTTAGGCTGTTGAATGGTGGACGAGGGTGTCAGAGGGCGGAGGGATGGTATTTATAGGAAGAAGATTGACGGTACAGGAGGTGGATTGGGGGGGGGGGTTGAATGAAGGTTTAATGGTGGAGGAGTAATGGAGGAGGGATGTGGGGGTTACGCGAGAATGGTGGATCTGGGGGCTACTCGGGGCTGGTGTTAAGACGAGAAAGGGTAACCAGAGGTGGTAGCTATAAATGGAAGGGGTGGCGTGGCTGTGAGGCGTAACGCTTGGGGGTGGAGGCGTTAGGAGGTAGATGACGAGCTCTTGGCCGTTGGATCTGAGGATCCAACGGCTATGAGCTATGCGTGGTCGAAGGGGTGGGATCAGATCAAGGATCTGATCGAACGGCTGAGGGATATGCGCTAAAGAGCGGTCCTGATGGAGAGATGGGGTCTTATCCAATGGTGGACGAAGATCGGGTGACGCGGCGTGGGGTGGGGTGGGGGGCGTAGGATACAAGTGGAATCGTGTGGCTATGGTTGAGGTGGGAAGGAGTGGCTGTGATCTGACCAAGATCAGATCCAATGACTAGAGATGAAGGCGGAGATCAACGGTTAGGAGGGATGACGGGTAGCGGAAGAGGGTGCGGCCGCGTGGCGATTCCATAGAGCGCCACGTGGCTGCACCAGAAAATTCAGAAATAGAAAATCAAAGAAAAATAAAAAAGAATTACTTAAAGGCAAATTTAGAAAAAGTCAAAACATGAAAGTTGTAGATCTCGATGAGATCTACAAGTTTCATGTTGGACAAAATGTCAAAAGAGATCATTTGTACAAAAGTGAGTTTTGGGGTATTTTTAAAGGATTAAAAATACATGTTTTTTGGTTTTGAGTTGTTTTTGTATTTTTTAGTTCTTTTAAGGGTTAGGAAATTATTTATCCTAATTTTTATGGATTTTTAATAATAAAATAATTACAAATTAAATAATATAAATTAAATACAATAATTACAGGTTAATTACACATAATATAATACAAGTTAATAAAGAGGAATTATTAGTGATCTTTATTGGTTTATTTAAGCTAGGGATTAGAAGGTGGATTTTAGCATGATGAATACGAGATTCATCAATGCCTTAGCACTCTTAGTCCATTCTATGGTCAAGCATAAATCTATTATGTATAATCTACATTTTCCTTCCCTGTTTTTTTAGATTTTCTTGTGGTACACATTTCTTGAGTTCACAACATTTAGTCCTTTTCTCTCTTATATAGTTAAGTAAAGGGATGCAAGTACGAAATATTACTAAATTGTAAACCATGAGAATTTCTTCTAAATTCAAGAAAGTTGTCTAAATTCCTTTCGTTTAGTAAATTTTGTAAGATCATTAACAAATTCATCACAATATAATTTGAGAGTACTAGTTTCATATTAAAGGAAATAATCTTTTCTTTCAAACAATATGACTCATTATCAAAAGTTTCTTTTGCATTAACTAATTTATTTAACGTGATTCATTTCTTATTTACTAATTAATATTTTTTAAAAAAATTCATAAAATCATCTAAAAGTTCATTATAAGATGTTAGATTAGAATCACCTCGCCCTCCAAAGCCATGAATACAAAGCATGTGATTCCTTCACTTGAACTTGAGTCGTAGTCTCTTTAGATTGATCCATTCCAAGTTGCTTGAAGTGTATTCTTTTTGAAGTTCTTGTTAAACATCTTAAGACATTCTTCTTGTTACATTTCTCTTTCTTTAGTTGTGTAAAACACCTTCTAAGATGTCCTTTCTTTTTACATTCAAACATGTAGGTGTATCTTCCTTACTTGACTAAAAGCTCTTTTTATTTCTCAAGAATTTCTTAAAATGCCAAGTAAATACAAAAATGCATTTATCATCTCATTCTTCACCGGATGAGGTTTCGGTACTTACTTGAGGGATGATAATTTCTTCTTGATTTCTTTGATTATCTTCTTTGTCTTCTTCTCGACTTCATATACTATCATGTTTCTTATAAGTCTTAAATTTCAGTATCTTCTATAGCATTTTCTTATTCCATCATTGTAACATTTTATTCCCATCATGTGAGAGGGTCAATTTCAATTCTCCCATTATTAAAAATTTTCTAAAATCTTTAGATTGTTCAAAATACTTGTGAAGATTGTATACATATCCTTGATAGACTGTCCTTCATTCATCTCAAACTTTTCACATTATATACTTAACGTAATAACTTTATAAACTTTAACTTTACACGTACTTTCATATGTGACTCAGAGCATTTTCCTGATCCTCGTTAGAGGTCTTGAATTGAGAAATGTTATTGTACTTATCAATTGACAATTACTTCACTAGAGCATAAATGATATATTTTTCTTCTTCCCCAATTGTAGGCTTCCCGAATGGATTTACGATACACGTCCACTTCACACAGCCAATTGATTGCACATGGTTTTACATGTGATTAGCCCTATCTACATAGTTGCTTCCATTTTAGTATGGTGTCTGTGACACAAATTAATCAGATGAGCTCGAGATGGTGGAGACATTTCCTCACTCCGTCAAAAGAGTTTCCAAGTAGATTGTTAAACCTACAAAGCTCGTCCTGCTATGATACCAAATGCATGTGAGCTTGGTACAAGATGGTAGAGAATGGAATTGTGCATTAACAATATTTCCAACAATATTTGCAAACTAAAAAATTACAAGCCACAATAGTGGAAGAAGGGATAGAATGCAAATCATAATGTGCACAATGATAGTGGAAATCCAAGCATGCAAAAACAATGATGCAAAATTTGTCTCTATAAGATTTCTCCTTCACGCTTTTGATGAAACTTGCTTCCACCATTCGCGTTATTTGAATCAAGGATAACATATCTCATGTACAACATGTACCTTTTTTTTGGAGAATCTCAATGGAAGATTTTGTCTCTAGTAAAGAAGGAACCACAACTCAATTACTTATGTACAACAATTAACAAAAAAGAAAATAACATGTTAATATATACACTTAATTCACACACTTACTTGAGCTTAGAATAGAATAAACAAGGAGAGAGATGCTCCTGAAAGTACCAAGATGACTTAAGGTCACTGAGCGCAATGGATATCACAATGGAGCTTGCGAGCCTGAGAATGCACACATAATTGAGAATAGAGTAGCTCATATTGAACTTTAGAATGCATGGATGAATTCTGATCATATTTTAAGTGTGAAGGGACTTAGGTGTCCTATTTATAATATTAAGATACCCAAGTAGCCATGAACATTATTAATTAGAGTTAGATGATTGTTCAACAATGGCTAGTATCGAAATATGCATATTAGGGAATGTAGTCGACTGAGAGAAAAAATTAATCGTTTGTAATAGAAATTAAATAATAGGTACAAAAAGTTAGTCAATAGGAATTTTTTGTGACTTTATAAATTGGGACTAACATTCCAAAAAAGATGACCATTAAGAAAAAAATGGTCGAAAGAAAATTTAATCATTTGTAAGAAAAATTAATTAATAGGTACAAAAAACTAGTCAACGGGAACTTTTAGTGACTTTGTAAATTGAGATTAACATTCCAAACAGATGACTGTTAAGAAAAAATAGTTGTCTATATTTTTAAGGGTAGTTAACTGAAAAATAAAGACATTAAACATCAAATTAGAATTGATTTTAGTCAACCGAGATTATAGTCTGTTGATGAAGTTGATTATGTAAAATAGATAGTTGTCATACATAATAGAATCTGGAATATTATTTTGGGTTTTCAAGAGTAGTGACTAGAAAACTAAAGTCAACTCAAGGTGGATTCAGTCGACTAAAAAATCGATTAATCGATTGATTTACTTTTGAATTGTTTTTTCTTGAATACTAATAAATATAAAAAAGTTAGAATATTTTTAGGCAAAAATTAAAACTATAGAAATGGATCGATTTTGTAAATTTTGCAAAAATACTCGTGCTTCTTTTCTACTTGTTTTTTAGCTTCCAAGACTTCATTTCTTCTTTTTATTGGTACTTAATTATTTCAAGCTTTGATGTGTATCTTAATCATCTTGAGTCCTTGAGTAGGCATAATATCCACCTGAATAATGGTAGAATATACAACGTGAGTCTTCCCTTTTCAGCTGCTTATTGAAAATCTTCTTCCTAATATGTGAGTCTATCCAGAAAATAAATAAGTCTTTCTTATTGTCAAAATCTAAGTTGTTAGCATAGACTCTGTGAGTTATAAAAGATAGTTTCTCATAAACTTATTTACTCGTTATACAATTGCAGTTGAACGCTGATGTATGATCCAAGGTGTGTAAAGCCTTTGGTTTTGGTAAAAGCCTTGTCATCACTGATGTCCCATCTTTTAGTATTAGTTGAAGGGTGTGGATCAAGAGCTCGAAGACTGCTTATCCCTATTGTAGGCGGTTGAGTTATCTGTATGCACATAACTTGTACAATAAACTAGTTGATCAACATGGATGATGGTGAATCCTAAATCAATGGACTTAGATTGTGATTTTCATCTAGAGGAGTCTCGATGGTAAAGTAATTATGTATATTGTGATTATCTCTATGTAGTTGGCTTCTTGTTATTTAAAAGGGAAAAATGGGGTTGCCCCCACCACATTTTTTTGTCAATTTTTTTATTTTTTTCGAAAAATATCACCATGTATATTCATCTCTATATCCCTCCTATGTGCCATTCGAATTTCGTCAGAAACAGAGACTCCTCTGACCTCCATCCAGACGTCATTTTTTTAACGATCGCATGATTTTTTAAATCGACCCTGTCTAGATGGAGGGCGTAGAAGTCACTGTTTCTGACGAAATTCGAATGTCATATAGGAGGGATATAGAGATGAATATACATGACGATATTTTTCAAAAAAATAAAAAAAATCGTAAAAAATGGGGCGAGACATCCATATTGGTTGCCCCAAGGGGGCATCACCATTGACCCCTATTTAAAATATTTTTGGATTCACTCCCTCCAGTAGTATCTTAATCATACATGTATTTCTAAGTTGTGCGCTTGTTATCTATCATCGAAAGATAGAAATATAAAATACAATGATCTAATTTTCAAAGACAACAATCCAAATATGTAAATATTGAAATAGAATCAGAGGGGTGTTTAGATCATAACAAGATCTACGATGCAGGCTGGTTGAGGCTTGATCTACCTCATCTCTTTTAAACTCTCAAGGAACCACTTGTTTGAACCATTTCATGTCGATCTACCCCTTTCTCCATCAAGGGAACCATAAATCATTTAACATATATAAACTACAAATAACAACATTTAAATTTATTGTAGACTTTATAGGATGTATATAGATATAAACGGAGACATATTATATTAATCCACTCAGATGTAAAGTCACTCACTCATAAGAGTATGGAAAAATACAAATTGTTAGACTCTATACCTTAGCTTTAAACTTCTAAAGTACTTAAGCTCTTGGTGCAAATGCTTTAATAAAAAAAACGAATACGCTATTTAAGTGATGGAGGAAAGTAGAATGATGAAAATGAAGGTGAGAAGAAGGTTAGAATTTCACCCTTCTTTTCTAAAAATTCATGTGGTGAGGGATCATTTACCTTTACCACTTAGTGAAGACATTCTTATCTTAATTACATTGAAAACTATAAGCTCCATCGTGAAATGTTATCTTTTTTCCATTAAGAAATCTCTTGCCTCAAACCTATTAATTGACATCAATTAGATCTAATCATGATCTAACTTAGTTCTATACTCGATCTAACTTAGGTTTATACTTGACATATCGCAACGTCGGTTGATTTGATCCAAAAAAGCGTGGCTTCATAAGCATCAACATATTGAAAGACAATCTAATTGATTAGAAAATATATACAGAGAGAGTGGAGGGCTTTCTAATGAGCCCTGGCCCCATTAAGATTATAACGATCGCAATCATTTTTACTAATATTTTCAATCATTTTGAGTACTTTGCTTATTGGTTTAAAAAAGTTATACATATTCTTACTACTAGTAATCATTGTCACAAAAGAAAATAAATTAATATGAAATGGTTGTATTTTTATTTATATTATTGGTGTCTCTTGTATTTTTATTGATGATCATTTCATATTAATAAGGTTTGCTTTTTGTGAAAATGATTAGAATATGATATAAGAATTTGTAAATCAATAAGTTTAATGCTCAAAATGATAGAAAACATTTGAACAAATGAGTATGCTCATCACAGTCCTAATGCGCTTGGGGCTCATTGAAAAACTTCTCTCTCTGAATCCTTTTAAATGATCTAGTGGTAGAAGCAGTAGGCTTTCACTCCAATGACCAGGCTTCCAATCCCACAACCCCAACCTCCCCCTTAACCGTTAAAAAAAGTTCTCTCTCTCTCTCTCAGTGTGTGTGTGTGTTTGTCAGCTTGTCCATGTGTGCGACATTTTCTTATATATTTTACAATTTGTTATGCCACAGATTTAATAATAAATATTAATATCACATGTACATTAAGATGGAATCATGAAAGTATTATTATATTAGATCAAAATGGTTAGTTACATATGGATGCTATATTTTACAAAACAATATACTTATCAATTTTTACAATGTACAATTTATACTTTATAAAATCATTTCAAATTTTTACTAAAAGGTAGCGGTTTTAAAAAAAGCTTAGAAAAGACCCACCTCATTTGAAGGATCACATATATATATATATGTATATATCCCACGTAATTTTTATTGATCCTTGGATGGTTGTTTCCATTATTTGATCTTCATCGAACAAGACACATTTGATCAAACTTATTTTTAACTATATGATTACAAACTGGTGACTTCTATCTAATAAAATATTCATTTTATAGAATATTCTTAACCCATGCTTACCTAATGGACTAGTTCTATACTTCGACTAACTTCAATAAGGTTTTATAGGCTTGTTTTGTTTAAGTTTACAAGTTAATCTTGAAAAATTTTCAACTTTAGAAAATAAAACAAGCAAAACTTTAAAAGTAAATGACATTTGAATCTTCGAGTCTTTTTTATCGAGATAAACTAAATGACTTTGTAATATAGTAAATGAATGCAAAGACTATATATTCAGACTAATATAGAATACCAATGGGTGGAACTACAATATTAAGAGGGGGATGGATATGGCCCCTCTTTTGTTTAGAATTATATGTTTATTTAAATTATGTATAGTTGTTGGCCTCTCCAATTGATTTGCTAAAAAATATATCAATGTGAAAATAATTGTATTTCATCATCATATAAGTCATATTATACTTTTACCTTGTACGCCTATCAATTTAGATTGTAAGCATTTGACTATTGACATCTTTATTGTAATGTAGAATATTATTATATTAAAATATATGCTTTTTAATTAAGATATCTCAAACTTATTATCCATTACCATAATCTATCAATGTGATTTTATAATTTAATATTTTACACTTTCGTATAGATACTTCTATGTTGTAGTTCTATTGCATTTTTTATTGTATTTTCATTGAATGTTAAAAACTTATCTTATTATTATTTAATAATAAGAACGAAAGAAATTTAAACTTCGTAAAGTTTTATATAATATGATAAACAAATTTATCAATCATTCAACATTTCATAATGGAAAAGGAATAAATATATTGAGAAAAGGAATTCAAATGAGTTAGATATGAAAGAGAATATAAAAATATGTAGGGAAATAATAATTATATAAATTTAGATTTTTCGGTTGTAATCTAAAAATATATAAATGATTCATCTTGACTTTAGAAATATGAAGTGACAAAGTGATCATCATTTTACCCATGTACATGTAAACCCGTTATTGGCCCTCGTCTCGGTTCCGTCTCTGAACTAACCTCAAGCAATCTTTAAGAAGAACTACACATGAGTTTATAATCATAATGTTTGTAAGACTCGATCCTAGTCCAAACTAGTTTTATTAAGATAACAATGAGGGTTTTTATATCCAATATTGAAATCGTCACGCTCCTCACTTTGAATTGAACTATAATGGTTTAAAACTCAAGTTTTTATTAAAATCATGCATGTACAACATCTTTTGTAATTTTCAGATAAAAGGAAACAAATCAAGCATTAATATCGTCTTTTGTAATTTTTAGCAACTTCGAATGAGATTTTCCTCCACCTCTATGAAAGGATGGAAAGCATGTCGTATCTCACAGGTCACCTCCCATCCTCAAGTTTTCCTTATCCTCTATTTCCCCATTGCGTGAAATAGAACTACAATCATATTAAACGAGTTTAAGACGTTAAACTTCCATCAATGATCAAAGCCCCACCTTGCAATTGCAAGAAAACCTTGTTAAATCATGTTTTTCACATATTGTTTATATTTAGAATCCATTCTTTGCAGAACCAAACATTTGGTCTAGTGGCAAAGCAGTGACTCCCACAATGGAAAGACCAAGGTTAGAAACCCACAACCCTCCCTTCTACCAGAAAAAAGGTAATGAAGGATGAGGGTATGTATATGACCCTGAATCTAAAAAGTAGAATCCATTCTTTGCAATCAAATAAATTTTATTGGAGAATCTTGTATTTTTTCCATTTCTCGTATTTATAATTCTTAACTGCAAACATTATTTTGTCGTTACCATATTATTCATCTTACAATTTAGTTCAAACCAAATAAGATTAAGCTATTGGTGTATACCTAACCAAACTCCTAAACAATATTTGATTTTTTAACTATAGTTGAATAAAAATAACAAAAATATGTTTTCCTGTGTTTATTCATTAATTATTTTTTGCTCTTTATATTCATGTGGTTTAGAAAAACAATCAAACTCACAACCTTCCCTTTTCGTGTAGCACCACCACAACGGCGTGGGCGGAGAGCAGTGGATAGACAGTAAGAACAAAGAGGAGAAAATGGAGGTCTCCGTCTCTGATTTGGCACAGGCGGTCTCCTCGATCGACCTCGGTCTGGTGGTTCTCATCTCCTGAAGGACATCCGATCCTCATCGATCTCTCAGCATGCAGAAAGGCGCTGCCTTTTGCCCATCGGCGTCCACTTGATGGATCGGTAAGCTCATATCTTGACCTCTCGGATCTCCCATATCTCTCTAGATTCCATTTGTGGGCGTCTACTGATGATGTGGGTCATTCTTGTTTATGGGTTTTTCTTGTTTTATTGGGTGGTTTGTGGGTTTATGATTTCAATGCTGCAATCTGTGGGGCTTTGGGGGTGTGTTCCGTATGGGTCATTGCTGTTTTTGTTTTTGGATTAGTTTGATTAATGTTATGCTGTTTGGTTACAAGGATTTTGAAGATTGGTGATGGATTCTCGTTGATGTCGGAGGTTGTTCATGTTTTTATATGGATTTATGCATTGGTTATTAGTCAGTGGATTACAAATTTTAATCTCATATTACATATTTCTGAGCTGCAGAAATTGGCGTTGAAAAACATTGGAAAAGTGGGGAACGGCCATAAGTAGAATATCTAGAAGCCATTGGGTGTGCGCATTCACGGTGATGAGGTGGAATCTAGTTTTGTGCGTGCTGGAAATGAGCAATTTTATGGTAGGAGTTGAGCAGTATTCTGAAGTGCAATTTTCCATTGAGAAATGCGGAAGAAGGGAGTGGTGAGTGCATCAAGTGGTTCTGTTTCTCGTGAGGGAATGGTTGTCGGTAGCTCAGGGGATGAGATGAAAGGTGTGGGGGAGTATGTAAGTGATAGTGGTTCCATTTTGAGTTTACAACCATGGATTTTCCTGAAGGGGGGTTATCAAGTTGACAGGGAAAACATAGCGGCAAATGCGGATTTTTCAGGTTTGGATGGCTTTGGTTTAGATAACAGCATGACTGGCACGCGGGTGTTGTCTCCTCGGAGTGTCAGGCTTGGTTGTGGTTTCGGGAAGCGAAGGAGCTCTATCAAAAGTAGGCAAAGTAGATATTCTGTGTTGCCTATGGATTCACAGAACTGTCTTATCCCTCAGCTCTATGGTGAAAACTTTGAGATAGAAGAGTTTGTTTTTAGTCCAGTTTCTCCTCCCTCTTTGCCATCGAGAAGGCCTTTCTATGTTACTGATGGGAGCCAAGTTATCAGCAAATCTAGTTATGAACAAGGGGGTCCTTTTATTGGAAACGAGCTTGGTAAGAAAAGCAATGGAGTTAAAGCGAGGGGAACTATGGTAGGCTTCTCTGGTCTACCCGAATCAAGAAAGGTTAAGAGGAAAAGCCCTCGGATACATCAGGAGATGGAAGATTCTGCTAATCGGAAGCAGGTGTTTGGTGGCTTACTTGGTATGGTTTCTGAACTTCAATAGTTTAAAGATAACATTGACCATTTTGTTGTACGCAGTGAACACTTCATAGTAAATTAGATGTGAAATACATACAATATTGTATTGAAATACGAACAAGGTGGAGGCAACTTACAATTTAACTGAATAATATTCCCCTTGATGATCTCTTCATTCAAATAGGAAAAAAACATTTGGAAACGTGAGGTCTTGTCTTGTGTCTCTGCGAAGATTCCTTCAATCAATGATATCATTATGTATTCTTTAATTGAGACCATCTTCCGAAGATCCATTGAATGCTCTTTCTGTTCAAACCGTATGATCTTATGAATGTCTTAGTTAAAGTATTGCATTGATTTGAGGTCCAGCTCTTTCCACTGCTCCTGTGAAAATCCAGTTGGGTATACACGATCTTACACTTGCACCTGTGTATTTATTTTCAAGTACTGTAAATATTTCGTCTTAGGTTATAGGTAATACTATGTGTATTCTGGAAGCCACCAAAGACACTCCAATAGCGGAGTTACATTGAGGATGGGCGACCAGAATCAGATTAGGTTGACAGGACTGAGTACAATAAAACGATGAGATCTTTCTCACCAAACGTTGGAAACTTGCAACAAGTAGGATACAAATTTTGGGAGTACCCTTATTTGGAGGGCTGAACTTTGATGTGAAATTTTTTATTGGGGATTAATACAATATTTTCTTGAGATTTTTCAAATGAGGCAAAAGTATATGGCAAAAGTAAGTCTTGGGGATGTTGAAGCTGAACAAATGAGGCAAAAGTATATGGCAATAAACCATGATCAGAGTCAGAAATATGCTGATATATTTTGCAAACACCACCTTTGGTTAAATTGTTGCATTTGGTTCTCAGAGATATTTGCTTTTGAAACTCTGCCTTCAATTCTCTAAGTCTTACTGTTCTTTGTTTTCTTATGATGTGGAAATGCATATGGGATTGGCATCATTTGAATAGTTATGTTGGGAGTCTTCAGTCTTTCTGCAGATTGCTTTTGATTTGAAGAGATAAAGATCAGTGTTGCAGAAGACGGTATTCGGTATTCAGTCGGAGCGGTCACTGAATAGAGAATAATCGGTATTCTGGCGACTATTCGGAATTATTCGGTTTTGTATTTTTAATATAAAAATTATTTATATTACATATATACTTATATTTTTATACATATATGGTCATTATTTAACATGAATCCAAGATAAAAGTACCAATCATATAATAGATATATAGAATTTGACATTTGTGGCGATACTATGGTAAAAATGTAATCCATAAAAATTGAAAATTGAAAATAAAAAAATAAAAATATCAAAAGTCAAACTCCAGTCGGCCTAATAGTCGGGCTAGTCGGCCGAATAGTCGGCCGACTATTCGGTCGAGCCGACTATTGCCCGACTGGAGGTCTGTTCAGTCGGGGACCCCCCCGCACCTCATAATCGGACCGATTATTCGGGATAGTCGTCCGACTATTGCAACACTGATAACGATATGTTTTAAGTATTGCTAACTTAGTTATTTTTATTTCCATTTCCAATATCTATCAGTCATCTCAGTGATATGTCCGTTACCACTGATATATGTGATATAATCCATATGGATGAGTGGTATGTGTGATATAAGTGTGTATTTGTAAGCTATTTATTGTTTTAAGAACTTGGATGATCTCCATTTCCAATATCTATTAGCCAGGAATCAACATTAATGGTGATATAACCGATATGTGCGATACAATTGTGTATTTATAAGTTATTTATTGTTCTAATAACTTGGATGGTCTTAATTTCTGGAAAAAATAGCAAAAAATGACATTTTTGAGTCATTTCTGATATTTCCACCGAAATCATCTAAATTTCTTGATATTTCGCCTAAATTTTCATTTCCGGTATGGTCTCGCTTTTCTTTTCATGCCCCCTTTCTTCTGACCTTGGTCTCGCTTGGATATGCCATGACTGAGAAGGGCTTCGAATGACGAGTTATGTAGTTCGATGGTTCCAAATTGATGGACGGATGCCTTCATCCTTTCGTCATCTTATGGGTTCTTTGGCCTTCTCGAAATGGAGATGTGTTTCAACAGGAAAATTGTTATGTGGAGAACTTGTTGATACATGCCAGGGTGTTGTATGATGCTTGGTTTATGTAAACATATTATCATATATCCAGTTTAGTTTATTTTCGGGTGTGACTCATCTCGAACTCACACTCCTTTCCATAAAAAATACTATGTTCTCATGTCACATCACTTGTCTGAATTGCTTTGCTCGAGTACCTTTCCATATACCTCTCTAATTTTTTTCATCTACCTTGACGCACATGCCATAATTGTTGCATTATGTTTTCGTCACGTCCTAACACGTCTCACCCTTTGTTTTTTTTTCTTTACCAGGCATACAACTGTCACGTTAGAAGTTTTTTTTTGACACTCTGTCACGTTAGAAGTTAGCCCACATTTATCCTTCACCCACGAGGTTACCCCAATCCACTTACTGCACGGTTCTTTAGGCCCGTGATTTAGAACCAGCATGAATTATTATTTTCCAGCAATTAGTTTTACCAGAGTTGTATTAAAAGATCATCGAAGAGTATAAAAGAGTTCAGAGAGAGTAGTGGGATTAAGTTTTACAGACCAGAGGAGGGCCACAAGACCAGCCACCAGAAAGTTGCAACATAAGAGAGGCCGAAGGTCCATACCAACCAGCACCCATCTGATCCATGTACCAGAAAGTGCACCAAAAAATCAAAGTGAGCCAAGCTCCCAAAAAGGCCACGCAAAGCAGTTTAATCTGATTTTTATCAGGAAAAACTTGCAAGTAACGTGGCACATTGTTACTGAACCCACCAAGGAAAGTAAGGAAACAATTTGTACCCCAATAACACTGTAAGAAGGTGAAAATTGCATATGATGAGATCCTGGTATGAGCACTTTTATTAACGAACAGTACATTTCCCTGCAAACCCACAGAAACACAAGTAACATGGCACATTGTTTTGAAATGGGTTTCATCGTCTTCATTTAATAAACACAACAACAAAGGATAACCGAAGCAAAAACCCTTATTTTGAATTTTCCCAGTAAAATCAGATTATAATTTAAGATGGGTGAATTGGGAAACTTTTGGTTGGGGTTTATGATTGCAGGTTATATTGATCTCCAGATTTCTACGCTCCTAAGGTAACAACAACAACAACAATAACAAAGCCTTTTCTCACAATTAAGTAGGGTCGGCTACATGGATTCTTCGCCTCCATTCAGATCTATCTTGGGTCAATCCCAGGCTTATATCCGAAAAACTAAGATCCCTTCGTATGGTCTCTTTCCAATACTTCTTGGGCCGTCCTCACCCTCTCTTAGTCGGCTCAACATCCCAATACTCGCATCTCCTAACTGGTGCATCCGTTGATCTTCTTTGCAAATGACCAAACCATCTTATGCGGTTTTCTCGCATCTTATCCTCGATCGTAGCTACACTAACTTTCTTTCTGATTGCATCATTCCGAATCCGATCTTTACGTGTGTGTCCACACATCCACCTTAGCATTTTCATTTCTGCTGCAACCATTCTCTGCACATGTCTATGGTTCACAGGCCAACATTCAGATCCATAGAGCATAGCAGGTCTCACGGCTGCTTTGTAAAACTTTCCTTTAATTTTTAAAGGAATTTTCTTATCACAGAGAACAACAGAGGCTCCTCTCCACTTTAGCCAGCATGCATTTATTCTATTAGTAACATCTCCATTAATTTCCCCATCCTGTTGCAAAATAGATCCCAGAAATGTTATTGTCACCAATCTTCACCTCAATTCCTTCACCATTGCTTCCATTAAAGGTGCACTCTATATATTCCGTCTTAGCCCTACTTATACGAAATCCTTTAGTCTCCAATGCTTGTCTCCAGACCTCAAGCTTCTCATTTACTCCATCTCTAGTCTCGTCAATCAATACAATATCATCAGCAAATAACATACACCAAGGTAACTCATCCTGAATGTGACTTGTCAACTCGTCCATAATCAAAGTAGAAGGAAATGGACTCAAAGCTGAACCTTGATGTAAACCAATGTTGATGTCAAAATAGTCAGTCTTCCCAGACGAGGTCCTTACACAAGATAAAGCCCTATCATACATGCCCTTTATGAGGTTAATATATAGGACATGTACTTGTCTCTTCTTCAAAACTCTCTACAATATCTCTCGTGGGACATAATCATAAGCCTTCTCCAAATCAATAAAGATCATATGGTGGTTCTTCCTTTTAGCTCTATAAATCTCCATTGTTCTCAGCAAATGGATGGCTTCAATAGTTGAGCGACCTGGCATGAATCCGAATTGATTTTCTTTTACGTTAGAAACTTTCCTCAGCCTTCTTTCGATCACACGTTCCTAAATTTTCATAGTGTGACTCATCAGCTTGATACCTCTGTTTTTTTTGAAAGCCAGAAAAGGGAGAGACACTCATTGGTTTTCGTCCCATTTATTTATTAAAAAAACAGTAAACATGGAATTTACAAAGGGAACGAGAAAACGAAACAAGCAAAGCAACTACAAAGCCCACTCATCAACCAATCGCACACAATGCATCTCCATATTTTCCTTGTAGAAGCGTTGCCTAGAGAAAAGAGCTGCATTTCTGCCCAACCATAATGCTCACAAAATTGCGACGGGCCTAAGAAGCTCCCGCCCAGCTCTGTTTCTATTTGCCACCATCGATTCACAGAAGGAAGCCAAATCGGAAGTGCATAGCCATGCCATTCTTGCGTCCTCTCAGGTCATAGTTGCTTTATGGCATCTGAAGAAAAGGTGCTCAAGGGACTCCACCGCCGTGTCGCACAAAATGCACCTATCAGAGACGGAGCCGAGCAGCCTAGCACATCGATCTCTCGTCATCAATCTTTACCTAGGAAATAGCCTGAAGAAGAAGCCAATCCGCTCAGGGAGCCGGGGACCCCAGAAGAAACTGCAATCGCGAATCATAGTCTCCGACCGCGAGGGTGGAGGCCTACAAATCGCCCCATATGCCTTCCTCACCGAGAACGGGCCCATCCGCCATGCCCAGTGATCCCTTCCCATAGTAGGACGCCTCGCATCCTTGATAGAGTCCAGCAAGGCAAGAAAATCCTCGAGTCTTTGATCCGAGAAATTAGATGAGAAGGCCGGGAACCAATTACCATCCGACCAGCAAGATGCGACCCGTGCACTCCATTCAGCCGCTAGAGCGACCAGGCGAGGGTATCGCGAGCACAGAGGCCCCCCGTCCAATCATCAGTCCAGAAGTTGAAAGATTCACCATTTCCAAGCACCGGCCTAAAGAAGGATAAAAAACTGGAGAAGACCTCCACCACCCCCTTCCAAAACGGTGTGGGGGATCCCACCTGATCAGCCGCGAACGGAGGCGTCCCGTTGACGCCGTAGATCTCGCGCAACACTTTGCTACAAAAATCCTCCCCTAGACCTCAAATTCTGCTCGCCCACTTAAGAAGCAAAGCGTCATTAACATGCTCCATTCTCCGCAACCCCAACCCCCCTCGTTTTTTGCGTAGCGTGACTTCTCCCCATTCAACCAGGTGCAATCCCCCCTGACTCCACCCCATGCTTGTCCCATAAAAATCTCCGCATAAGCTTCTCAAGGCGATTGTGAATCCCCTTCGGTAGCCGATGATTAGACAAGAAGTAAACAAGGATGGAGGAGAGAACCGCCTTTAAGAGGATCGGCCGTCCCTCCTTAGAGAGAATGGCCGACTTCCACCCTGCCAACCTCGCCTCCAACTTCTCCACGACCCTGAGCTAATCCCTCAATCTCGTTCTTCCCACCGCCAAGGGCATCCCCAGGTAGTCAATCGGAAGAGAGCCGCATGCAGACCCCAAAACCCGCCCACACGCGTCTGCCTCCTCCGTCGGGAGGCCGAAAGGGACGACCTTCGACTTATCCACATTCTTGAAAAGACCGAACATCTCACTGAAAAGATCCAGGGCCACAGACATGTCCGAGGCTTCCGCGAGGCCCCCCTCAATGAAAAGATAGTATCGTCAGCATATTGCAACAACGGGATCACCAAACCACCCCTAGAGAATCCGACCGATAATCCACAATCAACAACTCGGCAAGCAATGTGGGCCAGGACATCCGCAACGATGACAAACAGAATGGGAGCAGGGGGCAACCCTGACGCATACCCCTACGCGGCTGTAAGAAACCCCCCTCCGGGCGGCCATTAACCATGACTGAGAAAGAGGCCGTTATTATACAACGTCGCATCCAAGAAATCCAAACCTCCGGGAAAGCTCTCCTTCGCAGAACCGACTAAAGGAACTTCCAATCAAGGCTATCATAGGCTTTTGCAAAATCCACCTTCCATAGAACACCGCGCCTTCCCCCCTCCTCCAATCCGCAACGATTTCCGAAGCAAGAGTAAGGCAGTCCGAGATTTGTCTACCCTGTATAAAAGCAGATTGGAGCGGGGAGATGATGGTGTCAAGAACCCGGCTGAGCCGCAAAGAAAACACCTTCGCCACAATCAGGTAGAGGGCATTAGAAATAGCAATGGGGCGGTACTCCTCAATCCGCTCGGCCGAAGCGGACTTAGGGAGGAGATAATCAGGGACTTATTAATCCGCTCGAAGCCAGCATTACCCACTGTTGGGAAAAAATGAGCAAGTTGTTTATTCCATAAGCCCTAGGCTCTCTTATATAGGAGAGTAGCCTATGGGTAAATTACATAAAGCATACAATGAAAAATAAAATAGAGAAGAGGTACAGATACTACTACTATATGCGTTAACACTCCCCCTCAAGATGGAGCATAGATATCAATCATGCTCAGCTTGGACGCACACTTCTGGAATGGGCCTCGTAGCAATGCTTTGGTGAATATATCCGCAGTCTGATTCTCTGAGGTAACATGAGACGTAGCAATGAACCCCTTCTGAATTATGTCACGTATGAAGTGATAGTCAACCTCAATGTGCTTGGTCCGCTCATGGAATGCTGGGTTGTTTGCAATGAACAAGGCAGCCTGATTATCACATTCCAAGTTCATAGGAAGTGGTACATCTAAACATAGGTCTGTAAGCACAGCTTTCACCCACATCATTTCTGTAGTAGCCTGGGCCATAGCCCTATATTCGGATTCAGCACTAGATCTAGCTACCACCGTCTGTTTCTTGCTTCTCCATGAGACTAGGGCATCTCCAACATAGACGGCATACCCTGAGGTGGACTTCCTGTCCTTGGGACATCCTGCATAGTCTGCATCCGCACATGCTGAGATAGAAATCCCCTTTCCTTTCTTGAATAGCAGACTTGCACATGGAGAAGATTTGAGATATCTAAGAATCATATGTATTGCATCCATATGCACCTGGCGTGGTTGCTTCATGAACTGGCTCACACGACTCACTGCAAATGATATATCTGGTCTAGTGATCGTGACATACAACAGTTTGCCTACCAGTTCTCTGTATCTTCTCCTGTCCACCTTCTCTGTGTCATCTTCATAAAGCTTCATGCTGGGATCCATTGGTGTCGTAGCAGGTCGACACCCAAGCATACATGTTTCACTCAACAGATCTATAACATATTTCCTTTGTGACATTACTAACCCATATGAATTTCTAGCAAATTCAAGCCCCAGAAAATATCTAAAGACACCAAGATCCTTAGTGACAAATTCACTACCCAGCATTTCTTTCGCCTGCTTTATGCCCTGCTCATCATCTCCTGTAATCAAGATGTCATCAACATAAACCATAATCACAATGATACCTCTAGCAGTCTTCTGTACAAACAAGGAATGATCAGCATTGGAGCGTTTGTATCCTTGTTTTCCGAAGAGATCTGAGAGCTTCTGAAACCATGCTCTGGGGCTCTGCTTAAGGCCATAGATAGCCTTATGTAACCTGCATACCTTGGAACACTCCCCCTCAACAACAAAACCAGGTGGCTGTTGCATATAAACTTCTTCCTGCAAATCTTCATATAGGAATGCATTCTTCACGTCCAGCTGATGGAGCGGCCGGTCTTTAGCAACTGCAACTGACAACAAGATCCGTAGAGTGGAATGACGTGCCACATGCGAGAATGTGTCTAGGTAATCCACCCCGTATGTCTGTGTAAAGCCACGTGCAACAAGACGCGCCTTGTACCTGTCAATGGAGCCATCTGCATTGTGCTTCACTGTAAACACCCACTTGCAGCTCACCGGATTCACATCTGGAGGTATAGGAACCAAACTCCAAGTTCCTCTGGACTGAAGTGCCGCCATTTCCTCCTCCATTGCTAGCCGCCATCTACTATCCTGCAGAGCATCTTGATGATTGCGTGGAATATCTACAGCTGACAGTGCCACAACAAATGACCTGAAATCTCCAGATAGCCTGTCAAAGGACACGGATGCTGATAATGGATATGTAACACAGCTCCTCTTCGACTTGCGTAGAGCAATGGGAACATCTAAATCAGTTGTAGTCTCATCTGGCCCCTGCAACATATCCTGCTCAGAAATGTCGTCAGATCCATCAACAGTAATATTTTCATTACATACCATAGGCGAGCTAGTAGACGAGTCATGACCATGAGCGGGAGGAGGCCTGCGGGTATAATGGAACGGTAGCGGTGATATAGGTGGTGGTGGCGGCGGTGGTGGTGGTGGTGGTGACGGCATCTGTGGTGGTGGTGCTGGTGACGGCATCTGAGGTGGTGGTGTCATATATATGGCATCAGTGGATAGAGGTGGTAGCTGCTTGTCTCTTGAGGCTGAAAAATTCATAACAGTTTCAAAAAATGTAACATCTGCACTGATCATATACCGCCGACGCAGAGGATCAAAGCACTTGTACCCCTTTTGAGTTCTGGAGTACCCAACAAAAACACATTTGACAACCCCAGGAGAGAGCTTGTCAATACCAGGCGACAACTGATGGACAAATGCAACCGACCCAAACACACGAGGAGTAAGAGTAAACAGATCCTCGCTAGGATGAATGATGGAAAACGGAATCTGTTCATTCAAGACAGAAGAAGGCATACGATTAATTAGGTAACATGCAGTGACAACTGCATCACCCCAGTAGGAGTAGGGAACATGACTCTCTATAAGGAGTGATCTTGTGACATCAAGAAGGTGACGGTGTTTCCTTTCAGCAATTCCATTCTGTTGAGATGTATGAGCACAAGATGTTTGATGAACAATCCCTTTTGAGGAGTAATAATTGGCAAGAACATTGGTGCACAATTGTAAAGCATTATCACTTCTCACAAACTTCACAGATGTGGAGAAAACATTTTGTATTTCATTCAGAAAATGGATAATGATATTTCCTGCTTCAGATTTATTTTTCATCAGAAACACCCATGACACTCTAGAAAAATCATCCACAAATACTATATAAAATTTGTGTCCCTGATGATCAGGTACACGACTCGGACCCCAGACATCAATATGAAATAACTCAAACTTGGAGGTACTACTCCGACCTGGACGACTGGGAAAGGACGACCTGTGATGCTTTCCCAACTGACACGCCTCACAATGAATAGGTGTGTGAGGAAGACCATAAGGTAACACTTGACGCAACTTCTGAAGCGGTAAATGACCAAAGCGCAGATGCCACAATAAAGTAGATACTTGTCCAGTAGGAGAGGATGAGGTTCCAGCAAATGGGGTCTGATTCAGACGGTAGAGGCCTCCTTGCTCATAGCCACGACCAATCACGTTGCCCGTATGGATGCCCTGAAAAATCAAAGAAGATGGATCAAAAATTGCCCGACAATGTAGATCCTTCGTAATCTGACTAATTGACAACAAATTCATTGAAAAATCAGGTGCATGTAGCACATTCTTGAGCTGCATAGAAGATGTCAATCTAATCTCCCCCTGACCAGTGATGGGGGAATGTGTACCATTGGCAATTACTACTGTCCGTCCTGGAGGGATCTGAGTGTATCCTGTAAGTAGACTCTGGTCGCCACATAGGTGATGTGTAGCGCCCGAGTCCATAATCCATGGTAATGTATCTGATCTACTACTGTTGAGTGCGAGTATACTACCTGAAGCACTGGTAGACGCAGAGGCAGAAGCAACGGCATCAGAATGACTCTCTGTAGTCGCTGCTGGACCGGATGGTGGAATAATACCCCTCAGACGGGCAACTAGATCATCGAACCGTTGATCCAAAGTAGCAGCAGATGGAGGCTCTATCTGCTCAGCAGCTCGTGCAGATGCAGGAAATCCATGCTTTGAGTAGCATGTGTCTTCATTATGTCCAACTCGGTGACAGTAGGTACATGTTGGCCTAGTGCGGCCACCTCTTCCACGAAGTCCACGTCCACGACCCTGGTGATGAAATCCGCGACCTCTGTTGGCTACCATGGCTGAAGAATTCTGACTCGCAGCCGTGGAAGGAACTGTGATCTGACTCAATCTATGGAAAGCTTCCTCCATGGGAGGAATAGTAGAGTCAGCCAAAATCTGTGATCGTGCAGCCTCATACTCTGGATCGAGTGCAGCCAGGAACACACCTACCATGGTCGCGTTCCTGTATGAGGCATGAAGCTATAGAGCTTCTCGAACATCCCTCTCAGTGATGTATAGAGAGAATGTAAAGGGCGACCATTCTGCTTTATTGTGAATATATCATGTTGAAGTTGCAGAATCTTGGTCTCGTTCTTTGCCTGAGAGTATGTTGCCGCCAGAATATCCCACATATCCTTCGTTGTGGGTTGATGTAGGATGTCATTGGCAATTTCAATAGCCAACGTGCCAGATAGCCAAACCTTGGCATATGAATCATCAGCCTCCCATGAGGCATTGACTCCAGTCTTCTCAGCAGGCTCAGGTTCAGTAAGGATGTGTTTCTTGCCTGTTGACTTCATCATGCTCATGAACTGCATTGCCCACTGTTCATAATTTGTACCATCCATCTTTACTATAGGCGCTGGACCACGAAAGGCGCCAATAGATGGGATATCTGACTTGTTTTCTGACATCTTGGATACTGAAGACTGGAGTTATTGACCAGTGATTATCTTCGTCTACAATGACATTGACGGGTTTAGTTGTACGTGTAGACCTCAAGCAACTAAACCCATGATGATGGTTTTCTGCGCTTTAGGACTTGGAAACGTGCACGCGTACAGGAGCTACACGCGCTGGCGCACTGGATGCGCGTTGGATGCGCACTGGGCACGCGCACTGGATGCGCACTGGGCACGCGCCTGGATGCGCACGACACAGCCGCACAGGAGTTCACGCGCGCACCGATGCGGGAGATCACGCGCGCACAGCCTTGCGCACAGCCCGCAGATCACGCGCAGGCACGCGATGGGAGAAGCCCGCAGATCACGCACTCACTCGCGCGATCACGCGCAGGCACGCGATGGCAGGTACGCGCAGGAGATGCGCGCTGGCACGGAAGGGATGTGCCACCGGAGATGCGCACACCGGAGATGGGATGTGCGGCGCCGATCGGAGTGGAGGAGCGCACGGAAGGGAGGGCGGCGCCGATCGGATGAAGAGAGAGAGAGAGAGGCCGGCGGGTGTGGTGGGGTAGGGTTAGGGTTTCGAGAACTCCGGTCTAGGACCGTCGCTCTAATACCATGTTGGGAAAAAATGAGCAAGTTGTTTATTCCATAAGCCCTAGGCTCTCTTATATAGGAGAGTAGCCTATGGGTAAATTACATAAAGCATACAATGAAAAATAAAATAGAGAAGAGGTACATATACTACTACTATATGCATTAACACCCACACAAAACTCGGATATGACCTCCAACACCTCATTGCCCACCAGATCCAAAAAATCCCTGTAGAAGACCACCGGGAAGCCATCCGGGCCCGGAGCCCCATCCGCATTTAAGTCCCACACCGCAGCCTTAACCTCCTCCAGGGAAACCCCCTGCGTCAGCCCAACACACGATGAAGGCGAAAGTGAAGTAGCCCCGACCCCCTTCCACCTCCATAACCTTGGAATGTTCCTCGTCGAGAACTCCTTAAAGTGCGCAACAATTGCTTTCCCCATTTCCCTGTCACCATCCACACGAAGGCCATTGATCGTGATCGATCGCATAGCATTCGATCGACGCCTTCCGCTGGCTATACGATGAAAGAACGCTGTATTAGCGTCCCCCTCCTTCAGCCTCATGCTCCTCGATCTTTGACGCCATTCAGTGACACGCTTTAAATCCTCCGCCGCGATTTGCTTTTGGGCGATCGAACGTGCTGCCAGTTCATCCATCGACAGCTCCCTGGTATCCTCCAAAGCATCAAGTCTCCTGACTACCTCCTCAGCCTCCAGTCTAGTAGCATGCCTGGCCGCCCTGGACTCCCTATTGAAAGAACTCAGTCTCGTGCGTAAAGATCCAAGTTTCTGGACAAACTAAGAAGCCGCCGAATCATCAACCTGCACGTTGGACCAATGAGAAGCCACCATCTCCCTGAAATTATCCTTCAGTAACCAACTTCTCTCATACCTAAAGAGACCCCTCATCGCGGACGAATCACCAGAATCCCATAAAATTGGTGTGTGGTCGAACATGCTCCGCGGCCAAGCAAGCACAGAAGAAAGCGGGAAACAATCAAGAAGCTCCGTAGAGGCCAAAAATCTATCAATACGAGAGCGAGAGTTAGAGTTCCTCTACGTGTAGGTGGCATCCCCCGCATCCAAAACTTCCAGAGCCAATGAATCACGACGTCCACAAAATCCGCAGAATCCGGGTCATGACCATCCCTGAAACATGGTCTGTCCGAGGTTCGAAGAGTAACATTGAAATCCCCCCCTATGAGCCACGGGATACCCGCGAAGGCCCTACTCGCCTCACGCAGATCCTCCCACAATTCTTTCCTTTGAATATGACAGCAAGGCCCGTAGACACATGAAAACGCAACATGCATAGAAGAGGCGACACATACCAAGAGAATTGAGATGACATGTCTCCCCCGCAGAACCGAGCCAAAAGCCATTGCCGATGACCTCCACGCAATCAGCAACCCACCAGCCGCGCCTACGGCATCCAGAGCCCTGACCTCATCAATACCTCCCGCACCGAACGACCTCCAAAGAACATCGTTGACGCTTTGAAGTTTTGTCTCCTGCAGCATGACCACATCGCAGCCCCACTCAATGAAACGCGACCCCATGGTCCTCTTCTTGCCCGGCTCCCCAAGCCCCCGCATGTTCCAGGAGAGAACCTTCATGGCGAACCATCGCGATGCCCCTGAATTCGGACCACCCCTGAGGCCTCCGCAACGGACATCTTAAGCGCCGAGCAGGACTGTGGCTCGGAGACCGATGGTCGAGCTCTATTCCTCCGTCTGTATCTCTTCCCAGATCTCTTATCAGTAGTTCCTTCAGCAGCACGAGCACCCTCCAACTCAAGGAGGGTCAGAGTTGGTACAGAAGAAGAGACATCGCCTGCAGCCAGGGAAGAATGGGACTCAACAGGGGTCGAAGCTGAGACGCTCGAAGAATACCCCTCAGACCCCATGGAGGCGCAGGAGTAGCGCGGCACCACGGTCGGGGCAAAAGGAGCCGAGTTGAAACCGCCAATCACGGGGAAGGTCCCGCCATCCTCAGACGAGAGGGCCAGGCAAGATGACGGTTCCGAGAGGCCCGATGCGGTTGAGGAGAGTCGGAAAGGAAAGACGTCCGAGAGGCCCTTCCCGTCCGAAAAGAAAGCAGCACAAAAGTTGGAGTCCCCTTGGGCCTGACCCGCGAGAGGATCCGAAAGCGAAACTCGAAAGTCCAGATCCGAGGCCTGAGGCCAAGATTGGGGCGACGCAGAGATAAGTGGAGCCGTCATTGCCACCTCAGCAGACAAATCGAACTTTTGATATACCATGTACAAGACCCCAGGGGGGAACCCCAAAGGTCTCACCAAATCAATCTCGCGGGACGAACTATGCAACGCATCCTTTGGGAAGCCCACCTCGAGTGAAGAAGGTGAGACAGCACCATCATTGGAACCTCTGGCGGCGGAGGGGGTTCGACGATCACCATCTCCACCGTGCACCGGAAACTACCAACCTCCAAAGACTCGCAGAAGACCCGAACATTCACGCCATCAATCAAACCCTTGTTGCACTCCAACAGCACACGAGTGACATCAGGAGCCGAACCGGGTGATAACCCATCATCAATCAAACCCTTGATACCTCTGTAATTTGAACAATTTTGAATGTCTTCTTTATTCTTATAAAGAGGCACCACGATACTCCTCCTCCAATCTTCAGGCATTTTCTTGCTTCACCAAATAACATTGAATAGATTCGTAAGCCAAGTCAAACCGCGTTCACCTAAAACTCTCCATACTTCTACAGGGATGTCATCCGGTCCTACACCTTTCCCAGGTCTCATAATCTTCAAAGCCTCCTCTACTTCCTTTCTTTGTATTTGTCTATAACTTGCACGATTCAAGTAATTTTCACTACTAGCTAGATCACCAGTGATCTCTCTATTTCCTTCCCCAATGAAAAGCTTATGGAAGTACTGCTCCCATCTAGTCTCTATGTCCTTCTGAGTAACAAACACGTGACCTTCCTCGTCCTTAATGCATCTCACTTGAGAAAGGTCTTTGGTCTTTCTTTCTCTTGCTTTGGCCAACCTGAATATATACTTCTGGCCCTCCTTAGAGTCGAAATTTTTATAAAAAACTTCATAAGCTTTTGACTTATCTTCACTTACAACCTTCTTTACTTCCTTCTTCGCTATTTTGTAGTTTGTGACAGTTTCCGTTGTTCTATCCGTAGACATAGCTTTAAAGCATGCTCTTTTAATGTTTAGTTTCTCTTGCACCCCTTCACTCCACCACCAAGCCTCCTTTTGACCTGGAGCTCCTCCCTTCGACTCGCCTAGTGTGAACCCCTCAGGATCCGGGTACCCGTTTACGACAAAATTCGCAATAATTCATTTACATTGATCGCAGAAGTTGTAGAAAAGCAGGGAAAATTTTTTCGCGCGGCTAATTATCCACATGACATTCACATCCACAACATAACCACAAAGTAAAAGAGATAATGGCACCAAAATTTTCTTTTCATTAATATTCATATCAAGTTACAACATGTACAAGGATCTTTCATTACAACATATATCCCAAAGTGTGATACAAAAGAGATAACATTTACATCATCATCTGAACAAAAACTGAGACAAGTAATTCATACCGTCTAGTATAAACTCTGTCTCCAGGAAGCATGTATATACTGAGCGGCTATTGAACTGCAGGCTGTTTGCCTGCCACACACAATAGGAAAGAAGAGGCGTCAGCCATTGCTGGTACCTCCCTAAAATTTATAAAAATAACTTGACATTTAATATGTACAAAAGCAGGCAAGTAGAAAGGTGGTGCCAGTAAAATCTACATCTACTTGCGTAAGTAAAAAGGGTTTATTTGTAATGCGTTTCTAATGATTTCCCCAAAACCCGGCATTTCCCATATGTAACATATTTATATAGTAGTTGCTTAATCATGAGTGTATGAGTGTGAATGCATATATCAATTTCTTTAGAGATCATGTTGGTGAGTGAAAAATGGAAAAGTTGAGATTGTAGAGATCTATTAATTTATTTAAATTCTTGGGTAGAGAGAATGATCTTTTGATCATAACTTCTCAAATTCTCAACTTCAATGATTCAGATATAGCTCCAGATATTGTAGATGTAGATATGGATGATCTAGATATAGAATTGCCAAGTCTGTTTGGCGAAGTAACTCAAGCGGTGAAGAAGCCTGCAAATGGCTCTTCCGTCTCGCCCTCTAATTGGAAGCGCGGTCCAATAGAGGGATAGGTCTACTCCCCAACTACGCCACTGAGACGGGTGAGAGAGACTCCCTAGAAAAGTCGCTCTAGAAAACTGCCCGACTAGTACGGGCGGACGAGCTCGTACGTAAAAACTGAAAACCAAGGATCCCCCGCCTGGGTATCCTAAAAGACAGGGTCAACGGAATGGTCTAAAGTCAGGATTCCAACGAGGCGTAAAAACACTGCGAGCTCGCGTAAAAATCGTGTAAAAGACTGGGATCCTAGACCCGCGCATTAAGCGGCCGCTGCCCTAACTGGGCTTCCTTTCCTCCGCCCAGGTGAGGGTCACCGCGCCCTCGCACGGTCAGGTGTAAGGGACACTCTAACCGGAGGTCTTAATTATAGGTCATCACTGATACTTCATCAACCTTGTAGATGTACTAACTCACATGATCATGCTAAAAGATATTCAATTTAAAGCGATTCTTGCATTGTATTATCACATCCTTGATGATGTATGTAACATTTTAAGTTTTGTGGATAACTTATGCCTTTCATATATTAAATGATGAAATCTGATATTGTAATATTAACATTAATTTCTACATCTGTCAAAATGAATTAAACCTCCATGCATGGATCTGCACTTCCATATGCACTTCAGAGAACAGGTGTTGAACATATACTTGTGGTGTGATCTCCTATTTTTCATAACTCCATTAATTAGCCTCATCTGTTATATCAAAGACATATGTCAAAAGTAATGACCAAAAACTTTCTTCTTGAAAGTATGTCCTTCAGTTGTCAGTGGTCAAAGTCAAAGCTGCAGAGTCAATTCTTGCACTATGATGCATATTGATCTTAACGTCTTCAATTTTAGTCTAATTTCTCTATTTGACCCTTCAACATTACTTCAAGTCTTCCATCATATTTTTTTTTTATAGGTGGACCAAAGATATAGAGGCAGATGACTAAAGCCTTGTCATTACTTCACTTATGAAGTTCCTGTAACAATCTAATGTATATGCTACAGGTTCTTGTATCTTTTACTCTTAATTAAATGGAAAATTTTCTTAATTTCATGTGTATACTCTAGAGTCTTTTGACACTACAAATTATATCCAGTCCATCAACTTTTATGTAGATATCACACACGTATAATTTCAGTCTTTAATTTCTAACTACCAATAGTATTAAGTTTAGAGTAATCTTATTGGAATATTGAAGTCCCAAAAACATGAATAACATATACTGTCACCGTTGAAATTTATAGACTGTTCAACTAGTATATATATATGGTATATTATATTTTATTTGTATTCCAGAATGGCATCAAGATACTGGTTTCCTTGCAGAATAATATCTTTGCTTATTGCTCAAGAAATGTAACAGTATAAACAACTGTGAATCCCAAAAATTTTCTTTTCATATATATATATATATCAACATATCTATACTTCCAGCCTTAATTAAATGATAATTTTACCCTTACACCTAACGGGATGATAACCAATCTTCTATAGAACGTGTGTGCCCAGTTTGAAATAAAGGAAGTTATTTTGGCTAAATTTGTCCACTGTTAATACATGTCTAGTTCTAAAGCATGATGTAATGCAGTGAGTGTTTTGATTGCAAATAAGGTATTCGATCCAAATTTCCAACGAATGCGCATTCAAACAAGTTCAATCCCAATATCCAGATCAATATAACTTTAATGTTCATTTATTTCCTAACATCCTAATTCAAATCACTTATTCTAAAGCATCCCTAAGTTTAACTGATTTGAAATTTTTCTCTTACCAGCAACATTACAGTGCAACTTCACAATTTAAATCCCCCAATTTACTATGGCTTTAAAAGCATCCCAACGTAAGATCAAGTTTGTGTAATATTATGTGTATGGCAGCAAAAGAAAGGGGGATTTGTACCTTGAATTATCTCAGATTTGAAGTGGACTAACATGCAGCAGAGGAATACATCAGCAAGGGCTGTATGCGAAGAGAGTCGAAAGCTTTAAAGATGCAGCAGCTCTGCTGCGTCTTGTGACTGGAAATTTCAGGAGAAGCTCCAGCAGTTCCTTGTTGTTGTTGAGATGCTCTTGGGGTGATTTGGAGCAACAGAACCCAACGAGGAAGAGAAGGCTTGAGGCAATATAACAGGTTGCTGGATCTTTTTCTTTCGTTGGATTTTGATAGAAAATGGCAAGAACAAAGAGGGGAGAGCTGATATATATAGAGGGAATAGAGCTTAGTTTATTGCCAAGTGGAGAATTTTTGGGATTAGGTGGCTACTTATGGGAAAACAAAAGTTCATGTTATAATATATATTTTTTAAGTACAAACAGTAGCCGACTGCTACTGTCTGTTTATATATATATATATATATATATTAAATTTGCCCTTTATGTGTATACTTAAAGTTAACCGTAATCGTGCATTGGACCTCGGATTTCGACGCGAAATATCTAGTTTTGACCGTCTCGGAACGACGATCAAAATGAGTATAATATTGCTATATTTCCGATTGGGTTTTAAACTCCCGAAATTTTCGGATACGGATTTTGTTTAAGGTTAAATTTTACGATTTAAAAATATCAAACGACATCCGATTGACGAACGGTCAATTCCGTTGGTCTCGTGTCGTCGAATCGGATCTCATGATGGTCTCGGTTTATTTCGCGGTTTCCGAATTTGCGTCACGGCTTTTCACGGCGCGCGTTACGGTGTGACCGATTTTCGGCCGAATTCGCCCGAACGAATTTTGATTCATGATCAATTGGTCGTTTTAGGTTGTTTAGTATTGACCGACAACGCTTTTGGGTTCATTAGACCCAAAATCGGACGAGTTCGGGATTACGCAAATTCCCGGATGTTACACCTAGTATCTCTTTGGCTACCTTTCGGATACAAGATGCTACTGCCTCCCACATCTCGTTTGCACTTCCGCTACAATCCCAAGATAAGTCTTCTAAAACCTTCTCCTTGAAGCTCGATTGCTTCAGTGAAAGATTCCACCATCTAGTTCTACGCTCCTAAGGTATGAAGGCTTTTTTGTCATATATTATATAAACTTGCCAACCCTACTTGGATACGGGAGAAGGCTTTGGTGTTGTCGTATACTATAAAAACTTGCCATATACATTTCCTACAAGCTAATAGAATAATGAACTTAGTTCCAATGCCCTGTAACTTTAATTCTCTGACCCTCTTCTTATCAAAGATGTGGTTACTTTATTCCTCCGTCCATTAACTGCTTTCGTCTGTGGGGTTCCTTCTTTTGTGGAAGCACGCCAATCTCTATTTCTTGATTTATTATGGCACATGGGGGGTGTCAATGATATTTCATCAGTTCTCATGTGTACAATTTGAAGCTTGTCTGCATTTTTGGTTATTACTGGAAAGTACATTTACTTCTCTACCAGAATTGTTACAAGGAAAATGAAACCACGTGCATTTTAGCTTTGAACCACATGAACTCAACTTAAATAGTCTGAAGATTAATCATTTTTGACTTTGAAGCAGTGACTGATTCCTCGGTAGTCAAGTGAGTTCTAGAATTCCTTTTTTTTTAAAGAAGTAGAATTCCTTTTGTGAAATATGGAGGAGGTTCTGGACTAGGGTGTGGGAGAGGAGGTTGAGGTTGATATACTGAAGGTTTCAAAACCAAAGCTGCCTTTTGGTGGTACTGTGGATAGAGAAATGCTACATATTTAGGTTTGAGAGACTTTATGTTAATATGGTCGCCTATAATTTGAATATGTGCTATTCATCGTGAGTGTTTCAATCGGTGGAAGGATGTGGGATGATCTTGTAGTACTTTATATTATTTTTTTTGTTAAGTACTTTTATATTAATGAAATTGGATATCAATACGATTTGTCATCCTTTGGCTTATAAAAAACAGTGCTTTCTTGCAGGCTCTAGCTAGTATGTCTTACTGGATATATGGTCTTACTAAGTATGCAATTGGTTGAAGTTGCCTAAACAGACTGCAGGATGCTGAAGAGTGGGGCTTGCTTTCTTAATTGGAAGCTCTGCAGCATGCCTAACAATAATCGCCCTCTTTTTCACTTTAAGTGGGGTTGCTTACATGGTTTCGTAGCCAATATCTGATTTGGATCCTAGCCGCCAAAAAATGTACAAGGGCATCTAGTGTTTAGGGTAACTGAATGTTGTCATCATAAAAACTGGTGGAAATCCTCATTTATTGACCGAGTGTTCAGAGTAAGATGTTTGAATTGGTTGTCCAGGTTATTCGGACCCTAATCTTTTTCAAGTGTTTGTTTCATCATGCCCAAGTAAGGGGATGGATGTTAATTAAGCATATGCCTCTTTTATATGAAGAGGACTTTGTTCATTAATGAAATGAGGCATTACTACTATTAGAATTAATTATCACAGTACTCCAAATCCTCAAATTATGTTTCTCATTGTAACTTGCAAGCAACGCTACTTTTTTATTTCTGACATCTCTTAGTAGATTTCGTCATCCCTTCCCTTTATAAACAAAGAATGGATGAAATTTGAAGATTGTATCACTTCATTTTAATAATTAAAATACCAGAGAAACATATATACAAATATATTTACATTTGACATATTTTGCTTTGTTTTTCTTTATGTTTTATGAAGTATGAAACCTGGCAGGTACCTCTGATGGGCTGCGTCTTTTCTGTATGGGAATCAGTCTTGGTTCTGTTTTGACAATGCTAACAAGGAAAAAGGAAGTAGAGAATTTGAGTGAAATGCTAAGATGCAGCGAGAATTTAGTGCAAGATTTGCAAGACGAGCTAGAGTTGAAAGATTCCCTTACTGTGAAGGAGCTAGTCAGTGACTCCAGTGAAAGACAGGTGTTTGCTCACAAGAGTGAGAATTTTCAAAAAGGTTTGAGTTTCTTCCACAAAGATGACAGTGAATTGAACTCTCTCCACCATGATGTCGATGTGAACTGCCCATCATTCTCTGATACTACTATAAAACAATCAGAGTCTTTCAGCATAATTGAAGCAGAGCTTCAGGCTGAGTTGGAGAGGTTAGAACTTAGTATGAATGTGTCCACTCTTGATGAGAATTTGCCTGCTTTTGATGAGGTAAGATACTGCCAACTGATATCAATAATTTCTATTGTATTTAATTGCTTTGTTTAATCATGCAGTTGCCAGTTGTAGAGTATCAGTAATTACCTTTCATATTCTCATTGATTTTTATATCGAAAGAAGAATTTAAAAGTTTTGCGTAACATCCTCTTTCAAGGAAAGGACCACTTAATAAGGTCAAGAAGTAGTTGTTGGAGTGGATCGGATTGGGAATTTGTTGGAGTATATGTTGTGTGTCACTCTTGTAGTAGATGGGTAAGTGGATCCCTCCAGGATCCATTTACCACATCCAGTTGTTCAGTCTCACATCTACCACTTGTGGGATGTGGAGACTCGGTGAGGGCTATATAAGAAGTCCCTCACCCTCTGTATCCAGTGAGAGTGCAATGCATACATT
Organism: Ottelia alismoides; assembly: GCA_037367405.1. Lineage (NCBI taxonomy): Eukaryota > Viridiplantae > Streptophyta > Magnoliopsida > Alismatales > Hydrocharitaceae > Ottelia > Ottelia alismoides. The sequence continues at coordinate 591,156 of JAZKJV010000765.1, forward strand.
AGCCCTTTGAGGCGTTCTCCCTTGGTTTATCCCGCTCCTTAGGGAGTAGGGTTCCACGCTAAAAATTACGGTGTTCTTCATGTTTTAAATCTTTTCTCTGATATTCGCTTCTGCGTCACATTTTCTAATAGAATTCGTGATTGGGGTCCTCCACATGGTTCGGCCAAGGTTCCTATCTGAGAATTGGATATGTGATTCGGTAGCGATGCGGATCTGTGCGATGGGCATGGACCCACCTTAGTAGGACATGTTGGTTTCGAGGGCACTAGCATGTGGGACAGATGGGCTCCAAAGCAGGTCGTGAGTTAAACTTTAGACATCCGACGAGCACCTCTAGGTTTGACAGTGCATACTTCTAAGTGAGGGGATATCTTAGCTCCACTTTCTGCTTGGGATCCTTGTAGGGAGACACAGACTTACTCGGTGGATGGAGATTGTGTCTTTGTTTGGAGTTGACGGGTGGGCAAAGTTGAAAGTGTTAGTGAGGGTGGTAGAGTGTCGGCAGCGATTTCCAGGTAGAATCATCATTTTGCACGGTATAGAGAAGGGAGCATGTTGTAGGGTCCTTGGTAAAGGAGAAGGCAATAGGGAGGGTCGAGGAAGATGACATGTGGTGTAGGGTCCTATTAGGGAGGCGGAGTAGGTAGGTGGTTTTGGGGGTAGCGAGCTAGAGCATGGTAAAGGGGGTAAGAGGTCTAGATGGGAGGGGAGGTCAGAGGATGTTGGGGCTTGATTATAAGTTAACTTGCATCGTTCAAGGGAGGTAAAAGCATGGGGGAGGAGATAGGTTGAGGTGGGTGGTGGATGCAGGGCTGAGGGTAGGGGAATAGGTTGTGGTACAACCAAGTTTTATAACAGAAGGTGAGGGAAATCGGAGGCTCTTGGAAGCTGGGAGTGAAGTGGGAGGGTGTGCAGAGGTAGAGGAGGTTGTTGCATTGGTTGGGGGTGTGGGAGGTGGAAGGCTTCTAAAGGAGGGACAATCTTATGGTGTTTTTGTAGGCACCAGTCTTAGATGAAGAGTATTTGGGTCAGGGCTCCTTAATTGATGGTGTGGGTTCTCGCGTAGAATGTGAGAGGTACGAGGGTGGAAGGGAGGCCGAGGGATTCATAAAGGAACATCCTAGAGTGGGGAAGGGACATTGTTCTCTTACATAGTCACATCTAAAGTCTTTCAAAGAGGGGGTGTTGATGCAAATTGGTGGAGCGAGCTTGTAAGGCTTTTTGACAAAAGTGATGGTGGGCAGGTTATGTGGGCAACTGTTGGGGTGGAAGGATATGTTTGACCTAGTTAGCTCTTGGGAGAGGTCTTGATGGATTAGTTACTACAAAGGTTGGATTATTTTTTTACTAATAAGCTCAATATTCCTAAAAAAACAAGCTCAACATTATGTGGCTCGGGTTACCGCATTCATTGATTTTTAAAAGATTTACATGAAGCGCGAAGAGGGGGCATTTCTCATTACAACATGAAAATGGCTAATATTTTTTTTTTTTGAATATGAAAACGGGGGAGCCTTCCCAAGGCGGGAGTCACCACACCAAAGCATTCATTATAAAAGAACGAGATGGTACATTAACTGGAAACCCAGAAATTGTACAAGGCATTACAATGAGCAAGAACATTTTCAAAGTAAAACCGCTGTCCCTTAAAGATTGCATCATTCCTGCCAAGCCAAATAGCCCAGAGCGCAGCAAAGGGCTTGGAGACATCACCGGACGACCCAAGGCCGACCGTCCGAATAGATCTCCAAAAATGCTCCGCATCAGATGGCTGAGCCCATAAAGCCGTAACGACTCCCATACATTGGCCGAAGATCTGTAGCCAAAGAAAATGTGGTCCGCATCCTCCACGCCGTCCTCGCATCTGTCACAAGTCGTATCCGTCGCACCCAGCAGTCTGCCTCTTCTCACTTTTGTCACATTATCCGGTCTTGCCTTAGACACCAAACAAAGACCTTAACCCGAGTAGGGATCTTCGCCGCCCAGATCACCTTCAAGTCCGTACATAAGTCTTCGTCTCGCTCCACCACACACCACCACTCAAAGCGGTAAGCCAAACTGTCCCTTCCCCCGTCCAGTCGTCCTGCCAAAAACGGAACCGCAGACCATTCCCCAACTTCGGCCGAAAAAGAGACATGAGCTCCGGAATCACGTCACGGATCCCACGCCACAACGAGGACTCATAACGCTTCCTCACTACCACCAACTCCCCGGAGACACCATAGATCTCCCTCAGCAACCGCAAGACCGGCGAGTCGGATGGACCCCAAATGCGCACCACCCACTTGGCGAGCAAGGCTTTGTTCATAGAATCCACATCCCTTACACCAAGACCCCCCTCCGAAACCGGTACCGCGATATCCTTCCAAGCCACCAGGTGCAACCCCCTCGACGTCTGCCTCCCATCTGACCAGAAAAAGGATCTCATCAAAGCTTCCACCTTCCTTCTAACACCAGCAGGCATTCTCCTCGTCGAGAAGAAAAAACCGGGATGGCTGAGAGAACATGCTTCAGTAAAGTAAGCTTCCCACCCTTGGAGAGAGTGGTAGCCTTCCATCCCTCCACCGCTCCTCCATTCTTCTAAGAAACACAATCCCAATCGCACTTCCTCAGCCTACCATCAACATGTGGCAACCCTAGATAAGTTATCGGCAATCTCCCCAGAGGGCATCCAACACACGCCGCTAATCTGTTACTCTCGACGCCATCCATCCCCATAGGAACCAGGACCGACTTCTGCCTGTTAATCTGCAAGCCAGATAGACATCCAAACACATCCACCAAAGTAGTCGCATTGAGATTCTGCTCCTCAGTCCCCCCCAGGAAGATCAGCGTGTCATCCGCATACTGCAAAACCGGAACGGAAATGTCCCCCATCCTGAAACCCTCACACCTGTTCTCCTCAACCGCCCGCTGGAACAAGACTGCAAGACAATCCGCAACCACCACAAAAAGCAGGGGAGCTAAGGGGCAGCCTTGACGCACCCCTCTCTGCGCTGGAACCAACCACCCTCTGGTTTCCGTTGACCAACACCGAGCAGGAGCTAGTGGTTACGCATCTCTTAACCCATGCAATCCATTCTTCTGGAAAACCCCTTTCCGCAACGCTGTCCACATGAAACCCCAACTGACACAGTCATAGGCCTTGGCGTAATCAATCTTCCAAACAACCCCCTTCTTTGAAGACCTCTTCCACTCATGGCAGATCTCCGAGGCCGTCACAATACCATCCGCCATACACCGACCCGAGATGAAAGCAGATTGGGATGACAACACCACAGAGGCCAAGACAGCCCTCAGCCTGCTTGCAAGCACCTTGGCGACAATGAGATAAATGCCATTGGAAATAGAAATCGGCCTGTAGTCCCCAACTCCAACTGGTGTCTCCTTCTTTGGCAGCAAAAAAATCAAAGCCCTGTTAATTTTCTCAAAACCCCTGTTACCGCCCCTGAATTCAGTCAGATTCTCCAAAATGTCTCCCTTAAGCAGCTCCCAGAACTCCCTTTAAAAAGATATAGAGAAGCCATCCGGGCCAGGAGCCCCGTCATCATTCAGATCCCAAACTGCCCTGCGTACCTCTTCCTCCGTGAATTCGGCCACTAACAAGTCCGCCTGGGTTCCGCTCAAAGACCCCGCCCCCCGGCCCGTCCAGCCCCACCCATTCTCCCCCTCACTCTCCTCGATGCCCGCACAAAATGCTCCCGAAGGGCGACCCCAATGTTCCTCTCGCCTGACACCCTTTGTCCTCCCACGTCCACCTCCTGCAAAAAACTCTGCCTCCTCCTTCCGGACGCCACCGAATGAAAGAAACGCGTCTTGCCGTCACCTTCCCTTAGCCACTTCTGCCTCGATCTCTGGCACCAGTGAACCTCCTCTTTCCTGTCCTCCCGAAGCACCACCTCCAACCGCGCTGCCCTCTCGTCTACCTCCTCCGGAGTCAGTCCCCGGTCATCATCCAGCCCATCCAACCTGCTTATCCCAGCCTCTGCCTCTGTCCTGACCGCCCGCCTTCTCCTGGCAGCATCCTTCCCAAAAGTCAACAACAGCTGCCTCAAGGAATCAAGCTTTGCCATAAATCGCGACACCGCCGAACCGGACACTGCAGACCCCCGCCAATGATCGACCACCAGCTCTCGGAAGCCCTCTTCCAGCATCCACTTCTTCTCAAAGCGAAAGGAGAAACGGGCCACCCGCTCCTCCCCAGAGAACCAAAGAACCGGAGTGTGATCAGACAACGTCCTCAGAAGAGCCCAAGCCCTAGCCAGCGGGAAAGCCTCCCTGCCTCAACCGACATCAGGAACCTGTCAAGCCTGGACCTCGATCTCGAATTCCTCCAAGTGTACTTGCAGCCGGCTGCATCCACAACAGACAACCTCATAGAGCAAACCATCTGCCTAAACTCGACTGATCCGAGGTTCGAACCGCCGCCCTCCCCCGGTATATCATCCGGGAACAAAGTGACATTCAAGTCACCACCGATGATCCAAATGCCATCACCGACCTCATGCACCACACCCTCCAAGTCCGCAGCCAAGCTACCATCCTCCCGCCGACACGACCCATAGACATTAGTGATACATAGAGAAACCCCATCCACTCTCAGCAGCAGCCAGACCGTCAAGGTGAACAAGGATACGAAAGTCCCCACCAGGTCGAACAAATCGGACCGCCATCCAGAAAGCAGTCCACTCGAAGCACCAGCAACCTCCTTCCCAGCCACCAAGAAATCTCCTCCCCTGCTCATCTCCCGCCGTACCTGATCGTCCAAAGACTGCAACTTTGTCTCCTGAAGCAAGAATATATCTGCCCCAGCCTCTCTCAGCAGATTATGTACCCCGAGCCTTTTTTCGGGTCGGCCCAGACCCCTGACGTTCAAAGAAAGCAGCTTCATATCGGCAACGGAGTGACCATCTTCCTCGGGGGAATAACCCCTTAGCACCTCGCCATACCTCTGTCGAGAGCAGCAAAACGGTTCCGCATCTCCAACGGGCTGGAAGCACCCAGAGACACACCTTCAGAAACCACACCCGATGCCAAGGAGGCCCTCAACAGAGCCCTCGCCTCCCTCTCCGACCTCCGCCTCCCCCCTCTCATAAGCCAGCCCGAACCGCCTCTGCTGACGCTCCCCCTCAACCAGATGCTGCGACCCAAAAGCCAACCCCTCAGCCTCAGCGGGGGCCCCTGAGACCGGAGCCACCCCCAAACCGGGCTGATCGACCCCATAGCCAGCCGCTCCCCTCCTCCGGACCCTAGAAACCGACGGACCCACGTCCCCCCCCAGAACGCCCACCCCTCCCCTACGCTGAGATACCCACTCCCCCGACATGGCCGCGGCACCCCCCCGACACCACCACCAGACAGAATGGGGCCCGCCGCGCCACGCGCCGAAACGACAACCACCTCCTCCAAGCCGGCAGCCTCAAGCACCACCCCACCTTCAGCAGACAAAACGACGAGGTCGATATCCCCACCCTCGGAGAACCCCTCAACCACGGGCTGAGACCGATCGAGATCCACCCCGCCCGGGCGCAGAGCCTCTCGCGCGCCACGAGGCCGGGCCCTACCACCAACCACCCCAACAGGAGCGCCAAACGCAAGGCTCCAAAGTAGAGAAACCGCTGCTAGCCTCAGAATCCCCACAGCAGAAACATCGCCGAAACGAATCACCTCCAACCCCGAACACGCCACGGACGGATGCAGCCCACCCACACCTGGTTGTTGCACCTTCGGAGTCCGAGCCCCCACCTCAGCGGGTTGAACCGCAGGCCCCAGCTCCAATCCACCATCCCCCGACGACTCTTCGCCCATCTAGATCCCCCGAAGACAACGGGCCGCCTGACAAGCGGTCCAAACGTCCGCGGCCACCAACTCAAGAAGCAGATGCCTACCAGCAAGCCGCACCTCCCACCAACCCATCTTCTCTGCCCTGATCGGGTTCACCCGAAGCACAACCTCCAACGCCTGCCCAGGAAGGCAACCCGAACTCTCGAGAGAGATGACCTACAGAATGCCCCGCAGCAAATGAGCAACACACTCGTTCGACCTCGATCCCAGTGGTAGCCCCCTGACAACAACCCTCTCCACCCTGCCGGGCAACACGACGACATCCCACTCCCTCGGTCGCCGCCACTTCAGCTGCAACGATCCGGCCTCCGAACCAAGGTTGCAGAAAGCGGTAGTCGGTACTCGGTCGGTGGGGTCACCTACTAAGGATTAGTCGGCAGTCGGGCGACTAGTCGGATTTAGTCGGTCATTAGTCGATTTTGAATTTTTTAATTATTTTAAATATATAAATCATTTTTTATACATATATTCTTATATATATATACATATATTTGTACATTTTATATACCATCTTAAAGAAACAAAAGAAGTAATTGACTTTAAATATAAAATTAAGCATGATAGAATATGTTTGCTTTTAAAAAAAAGTGAAAAACTAAAATATAAAAAAAGATTGTTGTAAAAGTCGGCCGAGTAGTCGGCCGACTAGGCCGACTAGTCGGGTGGACCGACTAAAGGCCGACTAGGCCTAGTCGAGTCGGGGGCTACCCCCCCGACTCGACTAGTCGGGCCGACTAGTCGGCCTAGTCGGCCGACTTTTGCAAGCTTGCTCCGAACCATCCAACAAACCCCGCATCTCGAAGTCTCTGAGCCCCCTCGCCAACGTCCTCCAAGGAGAGAGCCTAGCCACATCGCCCTTAAAGGAAGCATTGGACACCAGCCCCACGTCAGAAGTCACCAAAAAAAGCGCGCCCTCTCCACCACCTTCTCCAACCAGCACGTTCGAATGCTGCCCAGCCACCGGACAAAATCTCCTTGAATGACCAAAGCAGTGACACGAAAAGCACCGAAGGGGTTGACGGCACACCCGAGCCCAGTGATCGAGACCACCGCAGCGATAACAGCCCCGACCGAACGGTGAGACCAACGGCGGCCCACGCCCAGGCCTAGAAGCAGCCGAAACCCGCCTCTTGCGTCGCCCTTCCACCAGTTGCCATCCTCTCTCTGCAACCGAAGCCCCGCACTCAGCCGAGCCGGGCACCTCTCCCGGACCAAGGACACACTCATTACCAAGCCTGTCGTGCCCAGGCATCCTCGCGGGCAGGTCATCGCCAAGGCGACCACCGGTGCAGAAAGACGCCGTTCCCAGGCCTCCCCGCACACCCTCACGCTGGCCACCACGCTCCTGTGGCCGAAGCAGACTCCACTTGCGCGCACGCTGGCGACTCCCGACTCGCTCCCTCTGGCGACCCCCTTCACTCACGCGCCGAAAGAGGACCCCGGCATCTCGAACCCCCAACACGACAGCGCTGCCTCCAGACGAGAAAGCCGACCCGAGATCGCGCCTCCAAACCCTGACCTCTCCGCCCGAGCGACGCACAACCCCTCACGAGCACTCGCGCACGCGGAACACCAGCACAGAGACTCGCCCCGCCAGAGCAACGCGAACCCTCCCTAAAACCCTTGCGATCGCGGGTGGAGATTCCACCACGGAGGCGTGCACCGATAATCGGCCCCGCAGCCCTAGGCGACATCGCCCTCCTCAAGGAGGCTGCCCATTTGGACATCAAGTTATGTTGGATGACTGCAACATAACTTGGATGACTGCAACAGTTATGTTGGATGACTGAAAATGGCTAATATGACCTTGGAAAAAGAAAATTTAAGCTAAGTATGGCCAACATGGCCTTGAAAGAAAGACAACTATGTGTCAGCTTTAACCACTGGACCTTGAAAAGAGTGAAGGGCCGCCTTCAAGGTGTGACACCTTCACAATTTGGAATCAATCTTTTTCCACAATGTCATTGACTTCTCTTGCTAATCGCTCTAGTAGCCATACCCTTTTATTGACTTTCTTTAAATAGTGGTTAGCACATTGAAGGAGAATTCTCATGATGAATTATTTTGTATTTGATAGGTTCAACATCTTGTTCCTTTTCAATTTCATGTTCCTTTAATCGAGGTTGTGGCCTTTGATGGAGAGTAATGACCACACCATATTTTCTCCTTGAAAGGTTGGATTGATTGATTTTCTAGCTGGTGGGAGTGTAAAAACCAACTAATGACGGGAGGAGGTGAGCGCTAGGAGGTTTTTAGGGGGGAAGGTGATTTTTTTGCTCAAGGGGATGTCAACATGACATTTCATTGGAGGACTAATCGAAAGGGTGATCAAGGGGCAATGTGGTGAGGTCATGGATGAGTTGGGCTTGGTGGACTAGCTAGTCTTAGAGTCCATTTGGTTAGCATGGTGGGTTGGAGTAAATGTCCTTTGTAGGGTTAGTAAGATGGATATCATTTTTGTGAATAGTAGGTGTTTGGATGGAGAAGGGTTAGATATTGGATGTGACATGATGTGATATAGTTATTATTGGTAGTTATTGTAGTTATGATTGGGTTGCTCATTTTTTATTTGTATGTATTTGTATAATATATAGTTGGTTTGGAACTGTTTAAGTTTTTAGTATTATAGGAAAAATGCAGTATTCACCAGCTACTTTTGTAGAGATAAGAATCAATTTCTTTATTGAGAGGCCCTAGGTCTCTTATATAGGAGAGAAACATGTTGGGCCAATTACAAAAAGAAGCCAAAGAAAATAGAAATCCACATAAACAATATGAAAGATAATTAATATCTCAACACTCCCTCTCAAGCTGGAGTGTAGATATCAATCAGGCTCATCTTAGAGCAACATCTCTGGTAAGGCCCGGCTAAGGCCTTAGTACGTACATATGTTGTCTGGTCTCCGGAGCTGCCATGAGTAGTGGTAGTGAGACCCTTTTGTATCATGTCACGAGTGTAGTGACAATCCACATATATGTGCTTGGTCCTCTAATGGAAGGC